>CM063443.1:35822500-37022500 GCA_032191425.1 Lymantria dispar
AGAAGACTCGAGCTTAACATTGCGACGTATATAAGTTAAAATGATAAAGATGTATATTAGCTTTTTTTATAATCAACATGATATATATGAAGCCAGAAATAAATAAGAAAAGCTACCATTAAATTACGGCAATCCTTAACAACGTTTCGCTAATGTTAGATATGTGTACCTCCGTGTGCCTCTAAAGCGTCCCCGCTGTCCGTAATTTACGAGCACATACCGTCCGCAATCTCCGAGACCATTATCCAAGACTTCCAATTAGTGGAACTGCGTTTATTAGTAATCTTAGAGATGCGTAAAACTTATCAAATAGCGACATGCGGTAGTCTATCAAGCTAAATTGAGATTCAATAGGCCATGCTCTTTGTGGGATTTGGTGGAGTCATATTTTCTTTCTTTTTAATCATTTATATTAGATTTTATCTGTGGTGGAGTAAGAATACAATTCACTAACCCCTTTCTTGCCCGTGAGTGTGTCGTAAAAGACAACTAAGAGATATAATTTGCATTTAACATCTATGCAAGAGCAGGAAAACTGGAAATAAAACCGGTCTGTGTGAACAACTGTCCTGCCATAGTAGAGGAGGCTCGAGCCCACCAGTGGGACTTATATGAGCTATGATGATGATGATTTGATTTTGAAAAAAAATATATATCGAATGGCATCACATTAATCTTATATCTTTAAACGAGCAATTCTTGTATATATATATATATATTCATAAAAATGACAGTTCAACGAGTTTCTTGCCAGATGTTCTCAATTTGTGGCCGCGTTCTGATCCGGTGGTAGGTTGTTGGATTGTTTCAAACAAAGCGTAGGTACATTTGACACTATGTCTGGGCTTATGCAGAATAAATAATTTGATTTGATACGTTAATTGCTTTATTTAAATAAATCAACTCTCTGAATATACTCGTAAAAGACATAATTACTTACATTTATATAGCAAATATCTTTGTAAAAAACAAGAAATTGTATTACAAATTGAGTTAAGAATGTTATATGTTCAAATAAATAAAATTTTAGAATTATCCACAGAAATTGGTTCACATTAAAATCTCACGTTTTTTATTGGTAAAGTCGACGACCACACCTTAATCATCACAATATTGCAATTAGCTCCAAATTTCATTGCTACTTTGCTTGCCAACTTGCCAATTTCACATTTATATTTTTAGTAGGCTAATATTTTATTTTATTTTCATCATTACCTAAACTCATTATTGGAGTAAGCTCTTTTTATGTTTCTAACATAATAATTCTCCTTATCCGTGTGACGATTCGGAATCCGAAGGATAGATCTTATTTTCCTGTGAAAGTCGTTATTTCCATCCGACGTCCTCGTCACGTCCTCGACGAAGAGGACGACAATATCACACTCGCTCAACAAAGAGCCTACACGGCCCGCGAGGCCTTAACAAATAAATATCCGCGGTTCCGTCCTCGCCGTCGAGGTGCGAAACCGCACCGCGCAAAAGTCACGACTAAAAACGTGGGCACGCCCACTTTGCATTCAGCGACGCCCCAAGCCGAGGTCCGTTCCCCACAGGGGGAGCCCTTGGGCGATGTCGCTTAGCATACTTTTCTTCGGGTTGAGAGCCCTCAGCGCTCACCTATAGTCCGCGTCAAGCTGTCAAGGCCATCTGCGGCCAACAGCTATACACAAAAAAAAAAAAAATATGTGAAAGTCGTAAAAGCCGACTGAGGGTTCGCCAGAAGAATGAGTAAATGAAATTTTATTGACTTAATTTGCAAGTATAATTACGTTTTAAAATAAAATGTCCCACTATATTATAATGTCTTGCCAAGTATTAACGCTATTTAAAGAATTACTCCGAATATTAGATATTATTATTGGAATTACAAGCCCAGATGTTGTAGCGTCCAAAAATAAATTGTACGTTAGTTCAAAAAACCTCTATTATAATCAATAACATTTTACGCTGTAAGGAATAAAAGAAATCGTGGTCTATAATTTCATAAAAATACGCCAATACCTAGTGGGGTGACGTATTAAAATACTGAAAACTATTTTCCTTCTTCAAGACCTAATCGTTAATATCTAATCGCATGAAAATCAAACCTTTGCGGTAGTGGCAGAATAATCTTAATAAAACCGTCTTGTTCGTTTTACTGCTTCGCAAATGGTCAAGTTAATAGCTTAACAGTTCTTGGAAGTGAATAGCTTGAATACACAATCATAAATATTTATCTGTTTATGATTTATGTCAATATAATTAAAAGCTAGATGTGTTTAAGCTGTGATATTATTTCATTATCATCTCAGCCCATACACGTCTACTGTTAGGCTCGGGCTTCCTCCACTATTGAAGGAAAATTGACCTACTATACCACGCTGATCAGTCGTGTTGGTATAGGGTTTTGTTTCGAGTTTTCCTTTACTTGCATAGATGTTATTATATCAATTAGTCGTCTTTTACGACACTCACGAGCAAGAGAGGGAGTGATGAATTGTATTCTTACTCTCTCACCACACGGAACATCATGATATTATTTACAGAATATTAAAAATTCATAATCAATACTGTTACTATTAGACATCAAATTAAATTGACTGCACAGATGGCTTGTATTCGAATCTCACGCAGGACAATATTTTGCGCGATCTAAAAATAGTTTTTCTGAGTCTGGATGGAATTAGTAGATTATATGTTTGTAAGGTCCCCTGCAATACAAGGATTATCTCCTTAGTGTAGGGTGTTGTCGTTAAAAAAATAATGTAGGTACATTAGAAATCATTATTTTGATAAATCTTTATCCTTCCTTTTTGTTAAATAAAAACTTTTATAGCCATGAGTGGATGGGCAGTAAATTTTCGAAGCGATGGCTTCTCCGGAAACCGTTCCAGTTGCAGCATCAAATCGAAGTTGTCAATTAAATGTCATTTAACGATTATACTGGCACGCGTGAAGCACTTAATTGAAAAGTCATACGCAATTACATCAATTTGCAGCTGATACACTACTGAATCAATTTTAACCAAACATACCTAAGAACCACCGCCCAGAAACTGGCTTTCAAATTAAAGAAACCGCATCGATACCGGTCCATTCGTTTGAGAGCTACAGTGCCGCAGATAGACACACAGACAGACATCGACGTCAAACTAATAACATTCCTTTTTTCGTCGGGGGTTAAAAATAGCATGTAACAAAAATGTGGTTCATAATACGCTGTGATGGATTTAAAGAAATATTAGTTTTACTTTTGAAATGAATACTTCTATTTTGTATGGTGAGTAAATTCATGTAAGTCGTGGACATGATCACGTGACGTGTTAACGCTAACACTATATCTGTTAATATATCTATGTCACCTATATCTGTGCCAACAGATGTCAATAATCTGGGGGCACGATAGTGCCCCCGCCAAGTCCAGCAAAAAAAAGTCGATCAAAACGCGACACTGCCGTAACACTTTTCTCAAAGCAATTCAGGCTATTTTCGACCCCATATAACTTCGTTGTGAAGAACAGTAAACGCCTGAATTTTTAGCAACCCAGTAGGCATTGTATACACATTATGTATTTCAAATTTCATTCAATTTCAACCAATAGTTTAAGAATTATAACGAGTCAAAATATCGTAATTTTGTCACACACTGACTGACTGACCGATCATCAATATTAAAGAGGCACTTCTAGCAGACATAGAAGCTTCAAATTTAGAATACAATTAGTGTTTAGTGTAAAAATTAAGGAAAAAATGTGAAACATTGTAATTTTCGTCCAGTTTCTGAGATACACTAACTGCATAATCTAGTAAACCCATATAAATGCACTATGTTTACTACAATTTAATATAATATGTATTACTTGTGAGGTACATTGTGTTTTCATGCGATAGCCAAGTCATTCTGTTTATTTAAGACATAAAAGATCTTTAATATTGATATAGTCACTATAAGAAGTTGTTAGGTTAGCTATTTACGTAATAACTTAAGTAACTTAAGAAGAAAGGTCCCTTAAGCAGGGACTGAATGAGTTAACCGACTTAGTATAACATGGATCTCACAACTTTTTATGGTAGAAGAACTCAGTTGCGAGGCTTGGCTTTTTTACAAGTTTTGTTTTTGATGGTATAAATAAATGTAAAAAGTTTAAAATACAAATTCTTATTTTAGGCCGGTCAAGTTAGACATAAAAATAACAAAAATGCCGATAGAGCCAAATTTTTGTGGGAAGCTTCTAGCTTTTATTTGAAATGTCTAAAATGACCGGACTATTTAAGATCAATCAATTCATTCGAATATTCCAAAAGATAAGAAATGTGTATATTAGGCGAAGCCTGAAAGTGGCACCAGTGATATAGAAGATTAGGAGCGCGAGATTGTCTTGGTATGGACATGTGATGAGGAGGGATGAAAGGCATGAGACGAGGAGGTTTATCAATATGATTGTGGATAGACGTAATAAGCGTGGAGAAACAAAAACAGATGGATGGACTGTGTGAATGAGGATATGCATACGCATATCCTCATTCACATTCCATATCTGCACTCACCCTTTTCATACGAAAACGCCCCTGATAGGAGGTTATGTTTTCATAGTTTTAAGTTTTCACTTCTGTAAGCAGTTCTCATGACTGCTTTACGTTCTTATTTTTTTAAATAGTGAATTACGTTCATATTTTCAGTCTATCAACGAATCAACGTCCGTTGTAAGAAATTGTGGACGGTTTTGTCTAACAGTATCTTGTATAAAATAATGATCAAACCTATAAGTAGCATAGGATTACGGGTTAACTACTAGCGAAGCAATCACTGATTAAAACTATTTTAATATTAATAAAATTATTTTGTCAGTACCTATAATTTTTGATTTCTACGTATGGAGACGGAGTAAAAGTACAATTTACTACCCACTTTCTTGCCCGTGGATGTCGTAAAAGACGACTTAGGGATGGAATTGTGCAGGAGAAGAAAAATCTATACCAATAAATAAAATTGGAGTGTCTGTTTGTAATGTCAAAATAATAGGCTTTTTTCATGCTCACACGGTTATTTGCACAACACCTATGCCTAAAATAGCAATTAAAAAATGTTTGTCTGTCTGTCTGTTTTTTCCGGGTAATCCTCAAAACGGCTGGACCGATTTTAAAAATTCTTTCACCAATGGAAAGCTATAATATCAGGGCGTAAACTAGGCTATATTTTATCCCGGTATTCCCACGGGAACGGGAACTACGCGGGTAAAACGACTATAACCTATAACCGAAGCGAAGCGAGGGCGGATTGCTAGTTCGAAATAAAACCTTATACCAACATGTCTGACTAGCGTGGTGTACTAGGTTAATTTCCCTCCTATTGAGGAGGAGGATTGAGCCCAACAGTGGGACGTATATGATTTAAAATGATGATAAGAGGTTTATAAACCGCAACTCAGGTAAAATACCACAACACAATACATTAACGTTAAATTAACTTTAGAATTGAAATATCTGTGATCTCAATTTCACGGTTATCTTCCTTTGTAAAGGTCCGGGCTTTTAGAAGGCTTTCGCGGGCACGTACTTAGATCTAATACTTCGAGCAACTGGTGGTATCATACGCTATTATATAAAACTAGTAACTGCCCGCGATTTCACATGCATAGTTCTCTATTCCGTGGAAATACCGAGATCAAATACAGCCTAAGTTATTCCTCATATAGACAGCTACCTAGTAGTAAAATATTATCTTATCGATATTGGTCAAACTGTTCTGAAGATTAAACAAATTTAGAGGCAGACAAAAAATGTTTAAACTGACTTCTAAGCATAGGCATCTTGCAATACGTAGCGACTTTCCGATTCATCGAACTACGGCAATACATTATGGCCGTTTTTTTTCGGGTAGGTGCGCGCGCCGCTCGGCTCCATCCGACGACAGAGGAGCGGCGCACGGCCCTATAGCCCACCCGTTTTTTATTATTTTTTATTTTTTTTTATGGGTGGGCTATGGTAAGCGCTCGCGCGTGCCATTCCGTCGGGGGCGACGAAAGGACGGCGCGCGGGCCCATAACCCACCCGTATCCACTTCACCTCGTTGTTGGGCCGGCCACCGGAGCAGGGTAACTTGTCATCAGTGGTCGGCCCGACGGAATACCGTTTCGAGTACTCTCACCTCTCGACGTCCTGGAATGTCGGTCGCCGTCGCGCGGTCAGCCTCTCTGCGGGTGACTGACTAAATTCCCCGGTCCGATCACCCGCGGCCTTGGCTAGGGCGGCATTAGGCGCAGATACCCGCGCCTGCGCCGCCCAAGTCACCGGCGGCGGAACGTGTCGCCGAAGAGGAGCTCCTCTCACACACGATCCGCCGCCTCCTTCCGTGATAGCCCACCCGTAGCACGTCGCCTTCGTCGTTGGGCCGATCACCGGTGCCGAGTTCTTTGTCGTCAGTGGTCAAGACATTATGACCCCCAAACATACGTAAAATTATAAACATAGATTATCCTAGATAGAAAGATAAAAAAATCTATTTCTATTATAATAAGAAAACATGTAAAGTAGATGACTGTCAAAAAACAACATTTTACCTTCAAAATATTATCTATAACTGTTATTACAATAAATCGTTAATGTGTAATTATATGTCGTAACTTCATAATATTAATAATAAAACAACCTCGCCATCATGCTCCTACTTGAATACCAGCAATTATTATGCTCGACTATAGCACGACCTTTTGTTTAATTACTACACTAATTATCAGAATAACAAATAATTATATACGTAATAATTTACATGCGATGAGTAAGAATTTGACTGCACAGATGGCGTAGTGGTTAAGAGCAAGCAAGGTACACCTTGCCAGTGTCGCAGGTTCGAAACCACGCGGGACAACACTTTGTGAGATCCACGAATTGTTGTTCTAAATCTGGATGTAATTCATGTCCGTTAATTATATGTTTGTGGAATCCCCCGCAATACAAGGCTTATTACCTTAGTGTAGGGCGATGACCTTTTTTTTAAAGAATTTTATTGCCCGTCAAGGTCGTAAAAGATAACTAAGGCGTATAATATGCATATAACATCTATGCAAAAGAAGGAAATATCGATATAAAATCCTAGACCAAACTGACGGACTACAGTGGTATAGTAATTCCTTCTTATTGTAGAGTAGACTCATCCCCAGCAATGTAACGTTCATATTATACGTTTTCTAGAATACCACAACCCTCGACCAATTTTTGCGACTCCCACAGGTGGATAAAGATTGGTACTAACTATATTCTTAAAATTGTTTATTAGTTTTAAAGCTGTGTTGTAGTGACTACGAAAACTAACCATCTTTATAATGTTAAAGTGCTAGCGGGTGTTGTAAAAGACGACTGAGAACGATGAAACGTCGGGTACACTGTCTAAAGCCTTGTCAACAAATATAATCCCAAGGAATATTGAGGTCAGGCAGCCGGCTATAGAACTATTATCAATAACTTTTGCAATATATACGATGAAAGACGATTACATATTGCATCGACTCCAAGTAATTGGGATAAGAGGAAAAATATGATGAGGAGGAGACTCGAATATGTATTACCTATACGGTTCGCCTGAAATTGTTGTAGCCGTTTCTTATAATTTCCACCACTTCAATTTGAGTAGCAACCCTGTACTATTACTTTTAAAATCATATTTTTAGTTAAAAGTACACATACTTTTTTTTTTTTTTCAAGCTGTGGAAATGCATTTACGCACACTAATCCCCCGCGGGTTACAGACGGGAGTGTGTGTGGGACTCGCCGGCCACAAATATGACCGAAATACCCACTAAAACCACAGCGGCCCCTTCCGTGCTTTTACGGGGTGCCAGAGAGATCATCTGATGACATTCTATCCCCGACACCCCAACGCTTGGCCGTCTGGCCACGTCTTGTCATCATTCAGGGCGGTGGGAGAAGAAGAGCATAACGGCGTCTCCTCCTTCCTGGTCGCCGCCGGCGGAGCGAGTCAGCGGACGCATGCGCCTCGCGGGCACGCTCCGCGGCCTTCTTCCTTGTCATGACAGCCTCACAGAAGGAGGCCATCGACGACCAATAGCTGTCGCTGCCGAGCATCTTGGAGATGATGGTCGGCAACGACAGGTCCGTTGTTCCTATTTCCGTTGACAGGACGTGGCGCTGAGGCCCCCAGGCGGGGCATACTTCCAGTGTGTGGCGCGCATTGTCGATTAGCGCGCCACACTCATGGCATCCTGGGGCCTCTTCTCTTCCAAAAAGTACATATACTTGTGGTAGGACCACGCTGTTGACAGTTGTCTGTCTACAGCCGCGGACCGGTCCGTCCGGAGTAGTACCATACTCTCGCAGAAAATTGAAGTCCGAGTAGTAGCAATTTGTTACTGCGCTTCATTCGGTGAGCGAGAGAGCCGGCAGTTCAAATTTCTGAGGGTGTTTTTGTCTGGTAGATTTTGGTAATGCCTTTAGTTTCATCGAAACTCATTGCACGCATTCACACACTCCCTTCACTTTCTGTGAGCGGCAGCAACACTTATCATCAGGTGTACTGTTTGCTCGTTTGCCTACGTATGCAATTAAAAAAGAAATATACAAAATACATTAATAAAAATTACATTATCAACTTTAACTTAATACGCTCACTATATTCAAGCCACTCACACTAATGAAATCGCCGTGTGTATACAGATATAAATTACAAACACGAGTAAATATAAGTTTTATCGTTTATTTAGCTTGTATTATCACCTCGGTGGGAGAAGGGTCGAGTAACTTTCCTGCCGCAGATTTATGACGCCTACTAAATACTGGGGAAAAAGGAAAATGTCTAGTGCTTAGCCGTAATTTTAAGTACGGACGTAAATGAAAAATGTTTACCAACATAAAATACTTGACTTTTATGTGTATATATTCCTTTAGATGTTATTAAATATATTTTAAGTGAAACTTCTTTAGTATTCTTTGTGGTAGAGATTTCATGGTCCGGGCTGACCACGGATATTAAGTAATCGGTACAAGTGGCCGGCCTAATGGCGATAGGGGAGAGAATATATAAGTAAAATGAATAAGTAAATAATTTAATAAGTAATTTATTGGTAGGACCACACTGTTGACAGTTGTCTGTCTACAGCTGCGGAGCGTCCGGGGTAGTACCACACTGATGAAAATTGACGTCTGAGTAATAGGAATTTGTTACTGCACTTCGTTTAGTGAGCGATAGAGTCGGCAATCCAATATTCTGAGGGTGTTTGCATATGGTGTGTTTCGGAGATGCCTTTAGTATCATTGAACTTCATTGCACGCATTCACACTCCCTTCACTTTCTTCGCGGTAAGCAGTGGCCTTGCAAAGATCCATAAACGGCAGCAACACTTACCATCAGGTGTATTGCTTGCTCGTTTGCCACCCCTTAATAAAAAAAAAGTTAGTTATGACGCCGCACGCTATCCATCCGTCAGCAATAACAAAAATTTGTGAATCGTACAAAGTATCGTATCTAATTATCGTATAAAAAATCGTACAAAAATCCTATGTGGAATTCGCAGCCGCGACACTAGAACGTTAGGTTGATATCTTAACCACTGCGCTATCTGTGCAGTCTCTATTTACATTCCCTAGCTGTCTTTCAAAATATCATGGAATAGAAAAGATCGATTACACATTATATTATTACTCTTTGACTACACGATTAGATTCTTCTACAGGGAGGAAATAACCCAGGAAGTGGGCCGCCATCAACTAATACAGAGAATCCTTATTATTTATTCATATTAGTCGAGCATCAAACAATTATTACTTTATCAGAATTGGATAGATTATATCTGTTACGTTTTGAACACGTCATAGTTCACTTATATGCCATTGAATCTGTTACCTCCTATTTTTTTATTACCTCATAGTTTACGTTTATCGATTACCATGAAAAGCGTAATATGAATTGAAATTGTTTCTCTATAAATAAATAAACCGCTGAACCGATTTTGTTGATTTTTTTTTGGCTATTCCGATGAATATGAGAAAGATTTAGATTAATAATTGAAACCGTTAAGTGATGCTGCGGTCAATTTCAAATAGCTGTGCTTTTACCATTTTTTGGATTTGAACAGAATAACGTCTGTTGGGTCAGCTAGCTTAAATAGATTTTTTTTTACACTTAAGTGTTGTAACCGTAATACGTAAATTTAAGTAATTCTTAAAATAGGCGTGGACCAAGCTATCTTATATCTTTAAACGAGCAATTCTTGTATATATATATATATATATATATATATTGAGGATCTCGGAAACGTCTCCAACGATTTTGTTGAAACTTGGCATACTAGAGGATTCGGGCCCAAAAAATCGATCTAACTAGGTTTTATGTATAGAAAATGTTGTTTTGTCAGTGTTTTTGGCAGACAATATAATGACATTAAATTTTAAAATAATATGAATTCAAATTTTGAAATCAATGTCATGAGTTACGATAGCTCAGTGGCGAAGTAGTCAGGTTTCATTTTGTTTTTGACATCGGCGACAAACAGCGTCGGATCGAATCTAAGTGTTATTATTATTCTCTTTTTGTATTTTTTTATATAAATTTCATTATTTACTTTTTTATTTTTTATTAATATATATCTAAAGAAATGCTACAAAAATACTCCGAGCGAAGCTCGGTCAACCTGATATTTATTTATAATAACAGTTTCTTGGTAATTAGAGCCCTATCAAAATCAATCAAAAAGTTACATAGATTACATGTATTCGTCATCATCGTCTCAGCTTATACACGACCCACTGCTGGTCTTAAACCTCCTCTTCTTTAGGAGGAAAATTAATCTAAAATACCATGCTCTTCAGATATATTGGCATTTAATTTCCAGTTTTCCTTCACTTTTACAGATGCAATATGCATATATATATCCTTTAATCATCTTTTACAACCCACGGGTAAAAAAGGTGGTGAATTGTATTCTTACTCTGCTTCAGAAAATGATGAAGTTTAATTAATGTTTCACATACTAAGAGGCCCATAAATATACTCCATAATATGAGTAACCGGTTGCAATGGAAGCGCCACCTATCAGCGTTGGATCGTTCAACAAATGTTTGCCAGTCGATTACCTAGAATCGGCTCCACCCTCAGTCAACAGTTCGGGTTTACATCATTCGTTTAATGGAAACGTTTTGTACTAGAGATTCGATACAAGTGATGTTTTTACTCTAATAAATTATTATGAATTAAGTTATACATTTTCGTGTTTGTTTATTATTTTGGTTGCTGAATGAAAACTAGTTTGCTATGCAGAGATCTAGGATTGAAAAATTGTTTCACACAGAATCACTCACTCAGCTCAATTTGCCAAGTTATATATATTTTAAAGAATTTTTTTTTATAAAATAAATTAAAAAAATCTCTTAATAAAAATTTATAAATTGAAATGTGAAATGAAACATGAAACCCTGTGCCAACACGTCTGATCAGCGTAATATAATAGGTTCATGTTCCTCCTATAGTGAAGGAGGGTCGGGGACGCGTGGGACGTAAGCGGTGATGATGATGAAATTACAGTTTTATGATTTCCTTCATAATAGAAAAGAAATAGAGCTATTACACCACGCTTGTCACACAAGTTAATATAAGGTTTTGTGTCAAGTTTTTCTTGTCTTGTATAGATTTTATCTGCAAATTATAACCCCTTAGTCGTCTTTTACGACACCTACGAGCAATAAAGAGGGTGGTTGATTGTCTTCTTTCTTCCTTACCACATTCAACATCATTATCGCAGCCCACGTATATCACATTGTTGGGCTCGAGCCGCCTCCACAATGGGAGGGAATTTGACCTACTATACCATACTGATCAGGCATGTTGGTACAGGGTTTCATTTCGAGTTTTCCTTCTCTTGCACTGATGTTATGCGCATATTATATCCCGTAGTTTACGACATCCACGGGTAAGATAAGGTGTGGTTAATTGTATTCTTCTTCGTCACCACACGAAACATTAGTATTTTAAAATTAAAATAAACATCAAAATTATTCAACCATTAAATTCCTTTCAAATAAAATGGAACGTCCCAACTATATTATCCTTATTCAATTCATTTTACGCGGCTACAAACCCACTAAATAGATTTGATAATGGACTTAAGTATTAGGGATGTCCAAAACTTGTGTCCATACCATACTTTTGTTCTCATACGGAATTGAGTGTCGGGTAATTGAGTAATCCCTAGCACGGAATGCGGTCGCGGCTAACATGACGAAATGTTCAGCTGACACGCCATTCGGTTCGTAATGAAGGTATTAAGCCCCAGGATTAGGAAAGGGAAACTGTTTTGCGGAAAGGTTCTCTTGCCCGTGAAAATTGTAAAGATACTACCTTTAAAAGGTTTTGGTTTTAGGAATTGTTAGTTTATTTATATCATTAGTTTATTTATATGTAAATAGTTCACTTGATGTATATGTATTTTATTTAGTTGCGTTTCCTTTATGGTGCATCGTGACCCATTCGATCCGTCCGGGGTGAGAGGATGAGGTGAAGGAGCCCATAGCTTGCCGGGTGCATAACTCTTGCAAGCGCCAAGTGAGTGGGCCAACGCTCACTGACCTTATCATCAATGGCAATTATAAATATGATGATTTTCATCAATAATACTTAAATTTTAGGTAACACTCACTGTTGATATAACAAAGGAAATCTATAATGTATCCTGAGTCAATAAAAATAATTAATCCTTAAACATATGACGCACCAGTTATTGATTCTCCTATATGTCTTCTCTTCCCATCAGGTGGCCTGATGACTTAATGAAAGTCGTAAGGAGCCGTTGGATGCAAGTAGCGCAAAATGTGTTCTATGAGGAAGACTTCCATCAAGTTGAAGTCTACCAAATACTGAATTTTTTTTTTATTGCAAACGGTGGCAAACTAGCAAACAGTACACCTGATGGTAAAGTGTTGCTGCCGCTCATGGACCTTTACAAGGCCGTTGCCTACCGCGAAGAAAGCGAAGGGAGTGTGAATGCGTGCATTGAGGCTCGGTGATACCAAGGACACCACCAAAACCCTCCACACGCAACCACCCTCAGAAAGTTGGGCTTCCAGCTCTCTCGCTCACCGAACGAAGCACAGTAACAAATTGCTACTACTCAGACGTCGATTTTCTGCGTTAGCATGGTACTGCCCCGGACGGACCGGCCCGCGGCTGTAGACAGATAACTGTCGACAGTGTGGTCCTACCACTCCTAAATAAATGAATATCTATAGTTTAAAATATAACATTGATGTTTAAATAGGTTTAGCTGTAATCTAAAGTTTAGAAGCAATTTCCTTTCATTTTTGATGATGATGAAGATGATCGAGCGAATCGAGCGAATTCTTTAGCAAGTCAAAGGTTTGCCACATAGAAAATTTTACGTCATCATTATATAATATCTGCTTGAATATTTTTGTTGTATTTTTGTCGAATTTATTTAGATATATATTAATAAAAAATAAAAATAAAACAATGAAAAAAATATAAAAAATACAAAAAGAGAATATTAACACCGAGATTCAATCCAACGCTGTTTGAATGCCAAAACAAAACTAAAAGAAAACTGGACAACTTCCCAACTGAGCTATCGTAACTCATGACATAGACGCCGAAATTTGAATTCATATTCTTTTAAAATTTAATGTCATTGTATTGTTTTGCTAAAAACACCGACAAAACAACATTTTCTATAAATAAAACCTAGCTAGATTGATTTTTTGGCCTCGAAACCTCTAGTATGCCAAGTTTCATCAATATCGTTGGTGTCGTTTCCGAGATCCTGAATATATATATATATATATATATATATATATATATATATATATATATATATAACATCTGGTTGATCGAGCTTCGCTCGTAATATTTTTGTCGAATTTATTTAGATATATATTAATAAAAAATAAATAATGAAAAATATATAAAAAAATTACAAAAAGAGAATAATAATAACACCGAGATTCGAACCGACGCTGTTTGAATGCCAAAAAAACCAAAATTAGAACCGGTCAACTTCCCACCTGAGTTTTCGTAACTCATGACATTGACACCGAAATTTGAATTTATATTCTTTTCAAATTTAATGTCATTGTATTGTATTGCTAAAAGCACCGAGAAAACAACATTTTCCATAAATAAAACCTAGCTACATCGATTTTTTGGACCCAAAACCTCTAGTATGCCAAGTTTCATCAAAATCGTTGGAGCCGTTGTCGAGATCCTGAATATATATATATATACACAAGAATTGCTCGTTTAAAGATGTAAGATATCGCTGCTTTGCGTGAATAATCGCACAATCCAAATTTTTTCAATTTCTGGTTTATCACATAGCACGATCTAAAATGGTCTATATTTTATTCTAGACTAGAAACCCGCCTTCGCTTCGGTTCGGTTTCAGTCGCTTTACCCGCGACGTAGTTCCCGTTCCTGTGGGCATACCGGGATAAAATATAGCCTATGTTACTTCTTGATATTATAGCTTTCCATTGGTGCAAGAATTTTTGAAATCGGTTCGGTGGTTTAAGCGTGAAAGCGTTACAAACAAACAAACATCCTTACTTTCTCATTTATAATATTAGTAAGCAAGATAATGTTATTTTCACTATAATTAGCTTATTTTAATGTTACTGTTCCGTATATATGCTTAGATAAATACACTGCAACGACCGAGGTGTATGTATTTAGATTGTCCTACACCATTGTCCGTGCTGCTCTAAGTGGTGGCACTGGATTCATCTGCCTTTTCAACGCTCAACACACAGCACAACGCACGTGATTCCTTGATTCAATATACTTCAAATTTTGCACACACATTCTTTAACAGAATTCATGAAAGAGGTGTTTCGTATTTTATTAAAATGCATCCCATACTGAGGTTAAAAGGGGTAGAAAGTTATTTTAGGGGTGATTTGCTTTGAAGTTGATATCAATACTTCTTAGTACTTTTGATTTAAATTACATTTTATTTTGATTCATGTTTGAAATTTCAATCCGATTTTATTTTCAAAAGGTTGAACTCACGTAGAGGCTTAGTGTAATATTCTTTAAAATTTGAATGTCTCGCAAGTCACCGTACTATATTAGTAAGGCATTTGAAGGTTGGGGACCTTTGGGAAGGTTGGGAGCTCTAAGGAGGTCATGCACTTTTAGGATATGGCTTTATACCTCATAGGCTCGTAAAGTTCGATGAAATTGTAAGGACTAGAACATTTTGGCTATATATTATACGAATCATTCCATATTTAAACAACACAAATCCACTAAAATTATGCAATGGCACCATATTGCAAGTGTAAAACATTGCATCGCAATGCGATCGAGATAGCTATACTGTCCGGTTATTGTAACACACTACGTCATCAATGAACAAAGAACGTAATTATTATAACACTTGCAAACCGCCCTCGCTTCGCTTCAGTTTCAGTCGTCTTTCCTGCGCAGTTGCCGTTCCCGTGGGAATACCGGGTAAAATATAGCCTAGTTTACTCCCTGATATTATAGCTTTCCATTGGTGACAGAATTTTTGAAATCGGTCCAGCCATTTTGAAGATTACTCAGAATAAACAGACAGACAGATAGACAGACAGACAGACAAAAAAATATAAAGTGTATTTTAGGCATATATATAGTGCAAATAACCGTGTGAGCATGAAAAAAGGCCTGACATTTTGACATTACAAACAAATACTCCAATTTTATTTATTGGTATAGATAACATGACAAAAACTCATTAACTAGGGTTAGTTATTAATAAAATTAAAATGACAATTAAATATGATTATTACTTTAATCAAAAATATCTGGTTGACCGAGCTTCGCTCGGAATATTCTTGTTGTATTTTTGTCGAATTTATTTAGATATATAATTTATTTAGATATTTAATAAACAATAAAAATTGAATAATGAAAAAAATATAAAAAATTACAAAAAGAGAATAATAATAACACCAAGATTCGATGCGACGCCGTTTGAATGCCAAAACAATACTAAAAGGAAACTGCACTACTTCCCAACTGAGCTATCGTAACTCATGACGTTGACGGCAAAATTTGAATTCATATTCTTTTAAAATTTACTGTCATTATATTGTTTTACTAAAAATACTGACAAAACAACATTTTCTATAAATAAAACCTAGCTAGATCGATTTTTTGGCCTCGAAATCTCTAGTATGCCAAGTTTCATTAAAAGCGTTGGTGCCGTTTCCGAGATCCTGAAAAAAAAAATATATATCTATATATATATATACAAGAATTGCTCGTTTAAAGATATAAGATTACAACACCCGTGTGTTGACGATGTAAGAATAAGTTTCACCACACCCTCTCTTACTCTCAAGTATTGTAAAAGACGACTAAAGGATATATGCAGATAGTATCTATGCAAGAGAAGTAACCGAGTAAGAATACAATTCACCACCCTCTCTCTTGCCTGTGGATGTCGTAAAAGACGACTAAGGGATTTAATATGCATGTACTATCTAGAGAATGAAAATTGAAAGCAAAGCTCTATACTAACACGTCTGACCAGCGTGGTATAGGTAGGTCAATTTCCCTCCCATAGTGGCGAAAGCCCGAGCCTAACAATGGGACGTGTATAGGCTGAGATCATGATGACGATAATGAAGAGAAGTAAAACTCTATATAAAGGCCCACAAATCAGACTAGCGTGATATAATGGGTCAATTTCTCTCCCATTTCTCCCATCCAAACCACTCCGTCTTTAAAATTTGCGTAAGTTTACAGTATTTTTCTTTTCTTTTTTTTGCATGCGGTGGCAAACGAGTGAATAATTACACCTGGTGGTAAGTGTTGCCGCCGCTCCCTTGCTGGGCCACTGCCTACCGTGAAGAAAGTGAAGGGAGTGTGAATGCGGTTCGGTGAAACTAAAGGTGAAATTTCATAGTTCCAATACCCATTAAATAATTAGATAAATTTATATGCTGGTTTATTGAGATATAAGTATAAGTTTAATAATAATGTCTTGGGCTTTAAAAATAAGAAGACCGTCCTTAGCCATGTTAAGACAGTCGCACGTTATGTTCATAATAATAAATGCAATTGAAACATACCTACCTACATATGAACACTTACTATATTCAATCTACTGATTAATTATTTTGAATGTCGGTTTAGGTCTTAACCCAGGTCCAGGTTCAGGTTATTATAGTATATAAAAAAAAAAAAATAATTGAATAGTTTACTAATTTTATAAGGCAATGTATTTTATTAGTTCTTTTCTGCTATGATATTGTAATAATAAATAAATAAATAAATAAAAAAAAAAAAAAAGACATCACTAAAATCCACCACACGCAAACACCCTTAAAAAGTTGGGTTTCCGGCTTTCTCGCTGACCGAACGAAGCGCAGTAACAAATTGCTACTACTTAGACGTCGATTTTTTGCGAGAGTGTGGTACTACTCCGAACGGACCGGCCCGCAGCTGTAGACAGACTGTCAACAGTGTAGTCCTACCAATACCTATTGTCCTACCGTAATTTTACTCATAAACATTGTTCCAAAGAAAACCATGCAATAGATTTCGTTTTCAATATGTCATTAACATAATAAAATAGCAATATAAATAAATATATTTTATCAAATGTTGTTTTTATGTTCCTATAAAAAAGATGTCGGGTAGGATAAGCAACAGGTTAGTAATATGAAATGAAACCTTGAAAATATTCTTGAGTTATGAGTTGTATTTTAGTTACCTTTATTATACATTTATGAATATGAGAATATCTATACCAATAAATAAAATTGGAGTGTCTGTTTGTAATATCAAAATAATAGGCTTTTTTCATGCAGAGCAGCCATCACTCCCCTCAACCGCTATGGAGGAATGCCTTGTTTTTTGCTTAATGTGATGTCTTGAGTATTACCGAATCCCATTGCTTGTATTCATACTCCCTTCACTTTCCTCACGGTAGGCAGAGTGGCCTAGTAAAGGTCCATGAGCGCCAGTATTATATAAAATCAAGTGTGCTATTTGCTCATTTGCCACCAGCAATAAAAAATATACTTATTTTTTGGACTATCTCAATGGCTTTTTAGTTTTTTGATACATGTATACCTATAGAGGGATTTGTACTTTATGTTCCATGCTGCCATTACCTTTGAAGATGGTGGAGCAAGTCAGGGCCGAGAAACTTTACACTGTTTAAATTCACATTTCACGCTAGCACGTAGAGGTGCCGTAGACGTGAATAACTTTGAGCTTAATTTCGCCCTAAGTCTCAACTAGGTGACTAGATCGGAGATTTATTTAACACTCCTCGAAAGCCCGTATGAAAGTGACATTTCGGTGTTTTTATAACCAAATCGTTGACATGGGCATGTACCTGAATATGTCACCTGCCATTCAAGTCATCAAAATAAAGAAATTGGTTTCGGTGGTCGGCTTAATTAGCAATGAGAAGAAATAGGATAGGTTATGGGGCCGCACGTCACTCTTCCGTAGCTCCAGATCTTTTTACAGGTATATGATCAACTCATCATCATCATCATCTCAGCCCATATACATTTCACTGCTGGGCTCATGCCTCCTCCACTGTGGGAGAAAATTGATCTACTATACCAAGCTGGTCAAACGTGTTGATAGTATAGGGTTTTGTTTCGAGTTTGCCTTCTCATGCGTAAATATTATAGACATATTATATTAGTCATCTTTTACGGCACCCATGGGCAAGAGAGAGGGTGGTGAATTATATTTTTACTCCATCACCACACGGAATCAGCGCATAGCCTATAAAAATCAAAGAATACGCGTAAGTTATGCAGTAAATTTTATTCATCATCGTCATCATCGCAGCCCACATACGTCCCTGTTGGGCCTGGGCCTCCTCCACAATGGGAGGGAATTTTACCTACTATACCATGCTGGTCAGATATGTTGATATAGGGTTTTATTTCGAGTTTTCCTTCTCTTGCACAAATGTTATGTGCATATTATATCCCATAGTCGTCTTTTACGACATCCACGAGAAAGATAGGGAGTGCTGAATAGTATTCTTACTCCGTCACCACACGAAAACTTTTACTAACTGATGACTATCTTATATTAATCCACCTGATGCCTTAACTGGTCAAAATCAGTAACTTTACTACCAAATCCAAAAATGTTTCTAATCTAAGCACTCGACAATCCGTCACCGATCGATCCAATCACCGTCCAAAAACCAACTGCTAAATTATTTCAGTAACAATGCCTATAGTTTCGTTTGCATAGTTAATAGTTCCAATAGACGCCGTAAGCGATATGCGTAAAATCGCAACTATCGAATCCATAGTATATTATAATAGGTGTTGGTTATAGAAAACCAAATGATCTATCATGAAATGCATCTTTATCGAATTTGTCAAAGACATTAGTCTATGAAAACGAAACTTTCAACGAAAGTTGACAAACTTCACAAGCAGGCAGCAGTAGTGATTTTATTGACGCTGTTTTCTTTTTATTATCTCGTTGAATCCTCCCAAGAGATCGCGTATTCTCCATAGATGGACTGTATTTTATATGTATACTAATTGACCCAACAGACATTGTTCTGTTCAAATGCAGCGCCACCTACCGAGTGTAATTGTGAAAATAAACCATTCTCGAATCCCCTCAAAGACACATAAAAGATTTCATCAACACCGGTCCAGCTGTTTAGGAGGAGATCAGTGACATACACACGTACACAAGAAATTTATATATAAAGATAATGATAAAACAAATATTTCTTCCACTCTCGTTTTACAATTTTATCTATATACTAGCTGACCCGGCAAACGTTGTTTTGTCATATAAATAATTTCTAGAGAATTTCTAGTGTAGAAAAAAAAATAACTAACTTATTGGAAGTGTGTAAGGATGAGGTATATGAGTGAAAAAGGCATGGAGGGCTGTGAACAATGAGGGATAATAAAAATAACAAATGTTTGGTGTAAACATATTTTTTTTAAATTTATTATAATTTATTTTAAGTAATAATTATTTATATCTTTAATTCATTACATAATATTAATCTCTTAATGGTTTTTTTTTTTATGGGTGGGCTATGGTAAGCGCACGCGCGGTCCAATCCGTCCGGGGCGATGAAAGGACAGCGCGCGGGCCCATAACCCACCCGTACCCACGTCACCTCGTTGTTGGGCCGACCACCGGAGCAGATGTGACTTGTCGTCAGTGGTCGGCCCGAAATCTCTTAATGCTACAGCGTGAACAATATTTTTTGTTAGCCCGTCTTCAGCTAATACAAACAAACTTGATGGTTTACCTACTCGAGAGCATGCAACGTATAATTGTCCGTGTGAAAAACATGGTGTGCTCAAATCTAATCCACAAAGAGACATTGTTTGGCCTTGGGTCATTGTAGATGCCAATCTAATCGGAAATTGAATACGCTTAAATTCAATTGGCACATCTGTGGGTATAATAGGTATTCGTGGTATTAATATAATTTCACCTCTAAACTTGCCATTTAAAATGGCGGCTTTGCGAAAACTGTAGAGGGAGTGAGAGAAGGCCTATTGTTTGAAAGAAATGGCAGACCATCTTCATTGTCATCCCTACCTACTCCGTGTTGTTTACTGGGTGAGAAGTGACACCGGTAGACACATAGAGGGGATAACTTACCAAGTGATAATAATTGATGTGGTCGAGCGGGATAAAAAATGATCAATTGATTAAAATGACTATTAAAAAGCAGGGGTTGTTTTGAGTGAAAATTTAGGGTTGTATGTATTTTAAAATGCCACATAATAAAAAAATAATAAAAAAGAAAATATCCAAAAAATAAAAATTTTGGGGTGGACACCCCTTATCACTTAGGGGTTTAAAAATAGATAGTAGCCGATTCTCAGACTTACTGAATATGCATAAAAAATTTCATAAAAATCGGTCAAGCCGTTTCGGAGGAGTATGGGAACGAACATTGTGACACGAGAATTTTATATATTAGATTAGTTATGACATCATAATAAACAGGCGTCTTGATAATCGCAATTGAGATTTCAGTTACCTACATTCCTTTGCTAGTTTTTATAATATACACGAAGAAGTAAAGGTATATTCTTAATCCAGCCTCAGAGAGTCCATCGTAGCGTCATGAAAATCATCGGTGCCAACCTGACACTACCATTTATCGCTAGGAAGATGCTTGTCAGCATTAAGAACTGCGATGCGATCGTCATTTTCTGTGAGGCAGTCATCTCACGAATGGAGACGTCGAATCGTACGCGGGAGGAATTCTTCTACGATGACACCATCCACTACCAGCGACTTGGGCGGCGCAGGCGGAACTACATACTCCTGATGCCATCCTAGATGACATCGCAGGTAACTGGACCGGGCAATAGTACGTTACCCGCAGAGAGGCTGTTCACTTGAGGTTGACGCCCGGGAGGGACGCTGGGGAGAGAAAGTAACCCAAAGGGTATCCCACCGGGCTCGCCACAGACGACAAGGAACTTGGACCAGTGGTCGGTCCAATGGCGGAGATGTAGGGATAATGTAGGTTATGAGGCCTAACGCTGCCCTAGCGTCGCCCCAGACAGAAAGATCGGCGTGTGTTACTGACCATAGCCCACCCAAAAAAAGGGATAGTCCTTCTAGGTACACATATGTAATTACAAGTTGGCTCATCCTACTAATATTATAAATGTGAAAGTTTGTATGTGAGGATGTGAAGATGTTTCTTGCTCTTTCACGCAAAAACTACTAAATGGCTTTTGATAAAACTTCACAATAATATAGCTTACATATCAAAATAACACATATGCTATGATTTATCCCGATATTCCCACGGGAAGAGGAACTGCAGGTGAAACCGCAGGGCGTTGCTAGTAAAAGTATAAAGTTAAATCCTTAAATAGCATAAGTAATAAAAAAGTTTCAAACATTACGATAAATTATGAATGCTTTTAATTTAGATTATATGAAGAATGTAAATTAACGAATATTTTTATAAATATATCTCGTATATATATATATATATGTACACTCAAAATATTTACCTCGTACGTCACACCTGTCAAATACCAAATCGAAAAATACCTAATGGATGCCAGGTAGGGCAACGGCCTTTATATTAATTGACCTAAAATTAAATGGAATTTGAACAGAATTCGCCCTTTAAATAAAATTCTTTGGGACGGGCAAAAGTGTTATTGGACTTTTGGGTCAGACACTTTTTAATATTAGTATTGTGCCCAATAGTCATCACATACATTATATAGCATTCGAGTTACTTAAAGAAACTTTAATTATACAGACGGTAAGTGTCAAGCATTTTTATTTTTACTTTTTTTTTATGAGTGGGCCATGGGAAGCGCAAGGACGGCGCGCGGGCCCATAACCCACCCGTACCCAGGTCGCCTTCGTTTTTGGGCCAACCACCGGAGCACGGTGACTTGTCGTCAGTGGTCGGCCCGACGGAATACCCTTTCGGGTATCCTCACCTATCGACGTCCCTGTCCCGGGACATCAGTCGCCGTCTCGCGGTCAGCCTCTCTGCGGGTGACGGACTAAAATCCCCAGTCCGGTCACCCGCGGCCTCGGCTAGGGTGGCATCAGGCGCAGGTACTCGCGCCTGCGCCGTCCGAGTCGCCGGCGGCGGAACGTGTCACCGAATAGGTGTCAGGCATAACGGTAATAATACTAATTTACTGTGCCAAGTGTCGCCAGTTTGATTCCCATTTCCATTCTTTGTTCGATCTACAAATGATTGATCTGTGTCTGGGTGTAATTAGCGTCCAGTAATTAAATGTAGCATGTTTTTTTTCAAATCGTGAATCGCAGTTAGTGTCAGAGACTTACCGCTATATATTCTCCTAGCCCTTTGCTAATTTTTAATACGTACATTGGGAAGTAAAGGGCTCGAATATGCTGTGTGGTAGCGGCTTCGAATACTACCAACCCTTGCTTTGCTCGTGGGTGTCGTAAAAGACGACTAAGAGCCCTAGATTGACCCGGACCAACTCCATCTGGTACCATTTGGGTCAACGATTACATTCCCAAGGAGGGTTGACGACAGGGAGGCGGCCGGTCATAAAAGTCATTGCCGAAACTTTTTGCAATATGTCAAAACAGATGACATATTGCGTCGAGCCCAAGTAATTGGGATAAGAGCAAGATGATGATGATAATGGGAAGTAAAGGGCTAGTATACTATACTTTTAATCCATCCCTCCATTCATCTACCTCTATGTGGCAACGGAGTAAGAATATAACTCACCATCCCCTCTTCTCGTCATTATCCTACCATTGGTCTCGTAAAACGTGACTAAGGTATATAATATACATATAACATCTATGCAAGAGAGGAGAAACTCGAAATAAAACTCTATACCGACTAATCTGATCTGCGGGTAAATTGGCTTGTTGCTGTGGAGAGAAGTTCGAACCTAGCAAGAACTTAGTGGGACGAATATGAGCTTAGATAATTGCATGTTAATGTAATCCTCTGATTTATACATAAATGCAGGGATTATCTTGTATTAAATAATTTCAATACAAAAAACGAGTTCAATTGAACTAAATTGAAATGAGACTACAAAAGAAGTACCAGCTTTCAAATAAAAAATGATTCATCAAAAGAATAACAAAAGTCCACGTTGGAGAGACTGAGAACCTCCTCCTTTTTTGAGATCGGTTACAAATATCGGTTAATTTTGGTGTTGCCTTTCATGATTTATCTTATCATCATCCACTGCTACATGTAGAATTTCTTCATAAATGAGAAGATAACATAATCACCACGCTTGGCAGACGGATTGGTTATACCAATGAGGTCTATCAGGTCCTAAAAGAGAGGTTTTAAGAGATAACTGCTTTCTACTCTCATATTGAGAGCCTTTTTTTGTGGGTGGGCTGCGGTATATTGAGAGCCTTAGTCTACTTACTCTCATGGGTTGAAAATGGGTTGAAAGAAACGGGGTGAAAATTATTGTATTCATATCTCGTCTCCACACAAGGACAAATATCTTTATAATATTATCTTTAAAAATAAAATTTATACATACATACACAGCCTTAAACCTGCTTCCCAAAGAGGTAGGCAGAGACTACGGATTGCCACAAGCCACGTTTTTGACTTACTTCCATCGCTTCACTTACATTCATCAAAATTTTCATGCATTCTCTACGGTTATGCGTACTCTTAACATGACTTTTCACCAGCACATCTCCAATTAGATCCAGAAACTTACTGCGTTTTTTTTCTGTTGCAATTGTTCCACTCACACTTGCTTTGTAGGTACACTTGCTTCGTCACTCTCTTCACTTATTCTTTCTAAATGTCCAAACCACCGCAACCAATTTTTTTTTGTCCGTCGTGTCAACCACTGAAGACAAGGAACTCTGCGCCGGTGGTCAACCCAACGACGAAGGTGACGTGCTATACGAGTGGGTTACGGGTGTGCATGCTTACGCCACCTGTCGCCCTGGACGGAGTGGAGCGAGGAATGCGCCGACCGTAACCCACCCAAAAAAAAAAGACCTACCTTTCTTAATCTTTGTCACTATTTCTTCGTTCACTCCGCGGCGGTCTCTTATCAAATAAATGAAATTATCTTATAAAATAAATAAAACTGTTTATTTTTTATCAATTTTTTCCCCGTTTGGTGTCGGAATAAGAATAGAGTTTACCATCCATTATCTTCTCCTTGGGTATCGTAGAAGACAACTAAGGGATATAATATGCATATAATATTATGTAAAAGAAAGGAAACTCGAAATGGAAACATATTCCAACAAGTCTAACAGAGTACAACATCCCTTAAATAGTGCAGAAGGCCCAAGGCTAGCAGGGGCAGTGGTCTATAGGCGGCCATGATAATAAAGACTGATTTTAATGGCACGTAGGAAGACATTCCATCTGATGTGTAATCCAATCCGTGCCGATGCTTAATCGCCTCTGAAGTTTACATAGTTCATAACCCCGCATATGACAAGCAATATTTCTCTACTAAAACAAAAAATAATCAGTAAAACAACATGATTTTCCTCTATTTTAACACCAGGCCTAATCTTATTATATAAGCCAATCGTACTCAAATATGATTACGGCGGTCTACACGCGATCATTTGGTACAATTACGAAGCACGTCCTAGCTTTATGTCCTGCCCGCACGTGTGCAGGTAGCCTTACCTCGAAACATTTATTTATTCATACAAAAGTTGATATCTACACGCAATCGTGAATCACTATAAAGGTTTTAAAGTGGTTATTTAATATTATATGAAAATTATCGACGGGTCAATTAGTGTTTTATTTAAAATGCTTTTGTGGTTCTTTACAACTAACCCCTTTTTATGCTACACCTCGCCTAATTCATCCGGATAAGCAACGCATGGCCCTATAACCCCTGTTTAATTTGTCATTGAGACGACTACTGATTCTGTACAAATCAAATCACACGAGTCCTGTTCAAAGTGGAAAGGAATTAATCGTCAAATAAATATTATCCTTTTTTTCATTCATGATCACGGGCGGACTGCTGTGTCCGCCCGTGTACAATAATTCTGTAAAGTGTTCGAAACGTCGGACAATCATAAATCAAATACAAACGCAAAAAAATCCGTAAAAGTAGTTATATTTACAATGTGTAGTGCTCGCGTAAACATTATATATCATTACCTTTTTTATTTAAACACAACACAGTGCACTGAGATAATAATATTTAATGGTAATTATTGGTAATTTACAAACTTTCCCTTGTTAGGCACGGGTGGCTGCCACAATAGGATGGAAATTGACCTACTATACTACGCTCGTCAGACGTGTTGGCATAAGATTTGTGATGTAAGACAAGAGACGTGAGACGTGTTGGCGAATTTTTCTTGCTGATTTTGGTGTTATTTGGATACCGTTTTTTACGAAAACTATGGCCAAAAGTATTATAGATTTGAAATAAAACTATTTTACGGATATGATCGCGTTGAGGATGGGACTTGCTCTCCCGTGACCATGACCGCTGAAAAGTGTTAGAAACTTCGAAATATCAAAAATAAAATGCAAGTAAAATTTAAAAAAAAAACTTAATATTGTATGAATAACACAAAATATTGTCCTACGTGGAAACTGAATGCACGATACTGGACACTTTAGGTCCACATTTTAACTACTATTTTATCTATAATCAAGTCTTTGATTTATTTCTTCGATTAATAATCAAAGTCTATTCCTAGACAAAGGCCTTCATAAGGAGTTACCTCAATAATTGTCTCGAAAGCGCTGTGGCTTGAGATTTATAAAGGTATAACTATCCATTCTCTTGGTGAACCCCCGGGTAGTTGAATAAAACCCAGACGTTAGATAAAGTTGTTATTCCACTTTATATTCTTAACCCGTATAATATAAATATATCTACATCAACACGATGATATGGACAAGTAAAAATATAATAAAAATATTCATATCACAAATATTTATCAACGTAATTACTTATCGTGTTCACCCCGTGAGTAATTACAAAATGCGATACCGGGTATTCATTTAGAAATATCTAGTTATTTACTTCGACATAGCATTTTTAATTAATTATATAGATGATAATGCTATTTTGTGAAAAGAATATTGGGCGGTGGCTTATAGAAATTGCCTTACTAGACGGGTTGAGAATAAAATTTGTCGACACACCTTCTCTCTACATGGCATAAAAACATACAGAATAAAAGAAACCAGAAAGAAGTTGGTTTAGAAGCTAAACCATGAAAATGTTACAAACAATTATTGTAACAATATGAGTTTCACGTTAGAATAGAATATTGTCTGACATTAGTTAGGATTAGGATGTATTCTTCTTACTTATCTTCTTACTAACTTACCACTTAATATACCTAATCAAACTAAGGGAACATCAGAGACGTGGACAGAGGTACCCTCCTGAGAAACTCATGACCTTAACTGCAATTATCAACCCGCCTTTGTTTAGACACTGGTGAAAATTGCTTTTACCCTTGGACTTACCCGGTAGCTAACCTACCGGAATACCCACTAAAACCATCAGCGGCTTCACTCCCCCGTCATTCGGGGAGCATCAGAGGGTCACCCTTCAGCATTTGAGTCGGGCGGCCCGACGGTAGGTGTGTTGACCTCACCTTAACAACATGCTACGGAAGCAAAAGACCCGCATACTGCTGGCATTGTCTCCCTGGCCGTCATCTACATAAAGAAATAACGTTGGCATCTGCCTCGCGTTGTCGCTCTGCAGCCTCCCTTTGTGACATAACGGCTTCGCAGAGGGAAGCCATGGCCGCGGGGATAGCACGAAAGCTATATATCTCTGCCTAGAGCTCAACCTGACGGTCTCAGGGTGGATCACACCAGCCAGCAATAAAGCCGCCATCCACAATACTGTCAGCTAGCCCATGATTGCTCTCATCGCTACAGGCTCTTGCGGTTTTCGCAGAAAGGCCTCGTTACGAGCAGTGAGCGCATCTATCTAGATAGGAGCTTCATACAGTGCCATGTACCGCAGGATTCTCAAATAGTCTCCGCAAAGATGACCCTGGTGCTCTCAGAATAGGCAGGAGTCCACCCACGGCCGCAGCCACATGTGGAAAATATGGTTTAGACCTTCGTGGGAAAGCCAAAGTCCAATTGTGGACGTCAGTAACCTGTTAGATGAATTCCATGTCTTGATTTCAGATTAGAATCCAGCAGTAGTATGCTTAATTCAGACTAAGAATGCTTTATCATATGTGCTACGAAAGATCTACGCTTTACGTAGCATTCGTAGTAGTGCTACGCAAACAGCTATTAACGTTTATGTTTTTAATGTCCTATTATAAAAATTATAAAGTTTGTGATGATATATGGGTATTTAATGCAGCTCCATAAAATACTATCACTGGTGTATTAGAGTCCAAATTCAGCGGATATTGTATTTTTTTTTTACTGCAAATGATAGCTAACGAGCTAACAGTACACCTGATGGTAAGTGTTGCTGCCACTCATGGACCTTTGCAAGGCCAATACCTACTGTGAAGAAAGTGAAGGGAGTGTGAATGCGTGTAATGATGTTCTGTGATACTAAATGCATCACTAAAACCCACCACAAGCAAACACTCTCAGAATGTTGGACTTCCGGCTGTCTCGCCGAACGAACCGCAGTAACAAATTGCTAGTACTCGGACGTCGATTTTCTGCGAGAGTGTGGTGCTACTCCAGATGGACCACTCCGCGACAATAGACAGGCAACTGTCAACAGTGTGGTCCTACCACTATAAATTTGAATGTGAGATTGTTTGTTTGTTGAGCTTTCACTTCCTAATTACTCAAACGATTATCTCAAGCTTTTTGCCTAGTTGTCAAGTATACGTAAAATCAAAATTTACTACCGAAAAAAATAATTAGCATAGAACTAGAACTTATTTGTAAGACACATTTTTCATTTGACGATGTGTAATTGTAAGTATTTCATATGATAATCATTTTTTTCTGCAAACGACTGTTTATTTTATAAGTAACTTGTACATTGTCGCGGTAATACCCACGTAGTGCCCGTTGGATTATTTTATTAGTTATATTGACGAAAAAAATTGTTGAATTGTTAATTATGCCCTGATTTCATTCGAAAAAATGCTGAGCACAGCAGCCCTCTCAATAGAACACTGAGCGACTTTGACCTAAGTTAGAAGGCCAACATGGAAAACTGCGTATCATAACCATGAATCATCGTTAATAATACACTGTGATCTGACAAGATTTTTAAGTTTCTTATAAAAAAAAGGTCAGAACTCAAGGTCAAGATCAGCTAATCCATTCCATACTACTTGTAATGACAGACATTATACGCAGACAAAGAACAAGCGTTTCAACCTCAGTTTTTCTTATTCCAGCCAGCAAAACTCCTTGATCTAATATCAAGTATCAATAATCAGTATCAGTAAAACGATTTTTTACGGATTTTGTCGCGTTTCTATTTCATTCCGTTTGGTGATGGATCTTTCTCATAGGTGTCGTAAAACACGACTATTGATATATTATGCAGATAAAAGTTATGCAAGAGTAGAAAAATTTGACATTAAACTCTATGCCTATACATCTGACTAGCGCGGTATAGTAGGTCAAATTCTCTTCCATTATGGAGAAGACCGGCTCGAGCCCAACGGTGGGACTTATGTGGGCTGAGATGATTAAATGTGTTCGATTTTTGATTATCCCATGTTTCAATCATTTTGCAACGTTCATGAAGATGAGCGGACAAAGATAAGACTCTAACGTCCAAGAATTCTAATTTATATTAAACAATTTATAATGTATAATACATTAGAAATCATTTATTTTAGCCCATATACGTCCCAATATTGCTACGGCTCGGACCTTCTTCACTATGGAAGGGAAACTAAACTACCACGCTGTTCAAACTTGTTAGCATAGGATTTCGTTTTGTTTTCTGCTTTTCTTGCATAGATTTTGTATGCACCTTAACCACTACGTCATCTTTCTGTCCTACTATATCACCCTAGTTCGACGTGTTGGCATAGAGTTTTGTATCGAGTTTTCCTTCTCTTGCACAAATGTTATACGCATATTATATACCTTAGTCGTCTTTTACGACACCCACAGAAAAGAGAGAGAAAGGTGAATTGTTTTCTTACACGGTCACCACACGGAGAAATCATTAAGTACAAATAATCCATGTCATAAGGCAATCATTTTCTCGCTTCGTCATCTCATCACTTCACCGCTTAAAAGATTAGAATAAAAATGGTTATTAGAAGTTTCAAGTTAAAATATGTTCACTTTTAAAACAACATCGCATAACAACATCAATTAATCTTACCACTTAATTATACACCGCAACGTACTTGAAAGCCAGTGGCTACCCAATGAATCTGCAAATTTATGGTCGACTTTAATAAACCCTTTTAATAATTAATTACAAGCCCAAGCTATGATAAAAACCAGTAACTACATTGAACAATTTTTTATTTATGTGTTACTTTCAATAAACAAGCGGGCTTATCTATACGATGATGGATTAATAATATATACTCTCACGATCTACCTTTCCTCCAGTTTTAAGAACTCTCAGAATGTTGAGTTTTCGAATCTCTCGCTTACGACAATTGTCTTCGAAAGTATGATACTACGCCAAACAGACCGGCCCGCGGTTATAAACAGACGACTGTCGATAGTATCGTTCTACCACAAAAAGTCATGTTCGTGGGCATCATAAAAGATGACTGATCTTGATATCGAGCAGCACCAACTCTGTCCGATGCCTTTTGGACAACAATTACATCTCCATGAAGGATTAATGTCAGACAAGCGGCTGGTCAAATCATTATCGATCTTTAAATATTATAAAACAAAGTCCCCGGCCGCCTCTGTCTGTCTGAACGCGATGAACTGAGAAACTACTGAACAGATTTTCATGCGGTTTTTAACAAATGACGGAGTGGTTCATGGGGAAGGTTTTTATGTATAATTTATCAATGTTTTGTGTAAATTGGTTGAAGTATGACGATAATTGTCGAAGAGGTCAGAAAAAGTCGGGCCGCCCGGGAGCTTTTATCGAAAACGCTGTCTGATCCGTTGGAGATATATCAAAACAATGTATGGTGGAAATGTGTATCTTTTATACGAAAAAATCTGCAATAGCATATGTCTATCTTTTACGTATAACGTACAATACCCATTTTAATTTTTCAGAAAATGGCCAAATTATAACGTGATAATTTGAAAGTTATTTAGACTCGGGAATTACGCGGGTGAGGCAACTGAAACCGAAGCGAAGAGAGGGCGGGTTGCTAATTGTCAATAATTTTACAATATATATAATGGAAGACGAGAACTTATGGCTTCGACGCCAAGTAATTAGTACAAAAGCAAGATAATTCTTACTAATATTATAAATATTAAAGTAAGATTATTTATTTGTTACGCTCTCACGCTTAAGTCACCGACCCAATTTCAAAAATTCTTTCACCATTGGAAAGCTATAATATCAGGGAGTAACATAGGCTATATTTTATTTCGATATTCTAACGGGAACTACGCGGGTAGCGACTAATACCAAACGAAGCAAGGGCGGGTTGCTAGTCTCTCATAAAGAAAACTTACGAGCAATGAAATGTATTAGATCTGGAAAAGAAACAAGCGCTAAACTATATTTTAATTGATACCTAGTATGTTATTATATTTTCCATTCGATAACGGAGTAAGAATACAATTCACCACCCCCTATCTTGCTCGTGGGTGTCGTAAAAGACGACTTGGGAATTAAATTTGCATATAACATCTATGCAAGTGAAGTAAAATTCGAAATTAAACCCTATATTAGCACCTTTGACCAGCTTGGTGTAGTAGGTCAATTGCCCTCCTATTGTGATAGAGGCTTGAGCCCAACAGTGGGACGTATATTAGTTGAAACGATGATGATTATATGGTAAGTGGAATTTCACGAGAGATTAAATGTAGCTTCATATTGTTTTAGCTTATATGCGTATTTGGTCTATGAACCCAGTCTGAACACCCAGGGATCATTACCTTAACAAATACCATAACTCTGCAGTAATTATTTATCACACAAAAAATTCTTTATCATGGCGCCTCATCTAATTAAGTAGAAACAAAACCATGATAAATGAACCAACGCCATTGTTTCAAAGTTTTCCAATTCTTAGCAATCTTTAAAGACTTACAGACTATCAAAGGCGCTTAACAAAATTTACGGGCAAAAATTAATGTTCATTTCAAGGTTGAAATCAAAAAGAATCCATTTCTTAAACAGTTTCGAATATCCCAATGATACTAAGTTCATGGTCTGAGTGAATATGAAGCAACAATTGAGATCTATCTCCTAATTTTCTCATTCAAGGGTTGACTTATCAGAGAAGAGAAAGAGCTATTGTTATTTATATAAATTAGCAACCCGCTCCCGTTTCACTTCGATGTCTTCAACTGGAACACGAATCATATACTTTAGAAAAGTATTATTTCTTTTAATTTAATTTAATAATAATAGTCCTTAGTTTTCTCTGTTACCTTCATTGTATTATTATAACGACACCTTGCATCAAATTCTGGGACTATGTAGCAATAATATTGTAATAATGAAGGTACAATTTAAGCTCAGGTAAACTTTAATTATGAGTATAACATGGCAAATTATTACAAGAACTTGTAAGTATTTATTTGGCCAAATATGTAACATTAGATATTACTGCGCTGTTAAGTTCATTAAATTATATAGTTACATGTAATCACATCCTAATTAATGTATATATCTACTCTATATATCTATGTATATACAAGGAAATTAGTTCGACTCATAAATGTTAAACCAAAACTATTGAAACAAGTAACATAAAATTATAGCTGTCATTTTTTATTAAGTATAGAGTCATTAAGGACGTGAGACACCTTAGTCTTTAGTCACTTTACAGCGATTACGGGAGTAATCGCTGTAAAGTGTTTGAAACGTAGGGCAATCAAAAATCAAACGCAAAGGTAATAATAGTTTTATTTCAAAAATATCCTTTACTCAAGAGACCGTCTGTTTATACCTATTTTTTGCTAAGAAACCTCTCAAGCGTGATGATCCGCAACCACGAATGTAATTAGAGCATACTCTGAGTTGCCACCCTTCGATAGGCCATAACAAGTAAAATTCTTAATATACAGTAAAGATTTTCTGCAACTTCTACTAAAGGGTTATTAAATTTTCGAAAGAAGTTTAAGGCCTTATTAAATATCATCCTATAACAAAGCCTGGGTATATTATTATTATAGGAGATTTTACGAAAATGTAATAAAAAATCCATCCAAACTCAAAGTATAAAAATTTACAAAGAGCAAAAATTTGTCAAAGAAATCAACTTCGCATAAAAATACCTCCCCTTCGTTCCTATATGGGTAGCAGATTAACTCTGCAAATTATAATAATAACTGTGATTGTCAACCCTCCCACCAAGGGTAGCGATAATTCCATGACCGCCTCTTAGGAAGTGCTATGTTTAACAGTAGACGTAAATGGATTTATGGATGGATGAATCATTTGTCACAGAAACATAATCGATTGCATAAACCTAAAGCCGAGTATAATGAGAAGTTTCACCAAGTCAAACATTGTTTTTTTTTGTTGCTGTTGATGGCAAATGTGCAAACGGAACACTTGATGGTAAGTGACACTGCCACTCATGGACGTTTGTTAGGCCGCTACTAACCAAGACGAAAGTGAATGCGTGCAATGGGATTCCGTGAAACTACAGGAAATACCAAACCCACCACACGTAAACACCCTCAGAAATATGAGCTTCCACCTCTCTCTTTTATCAAACGAACCTTGCACCTTTTAAGCTGATCAACGAACCACTACCGATTAGCTTCAATCCCAATCATTCTACGACATCATCATCCTGCTCTTCTCCCTACTATTTAGGTCCACGCAAAATCTCTTACCATACAACCCGTCCGCCATATCATTCTTTATGCAGTCCATCCATCTCTTCTTCGATCTTCCCTAAAACCCTTTAATATTCATACTTAAAATTTTTCTTACAACAATCACCCCGTCTGTTCACATATCCATATTATGTCACGAGTTTCCTCCTTAACTTTTCCGTTACTGGCGCAACTTTAACAGCTTCTACTAGCATGATCATTCCTTATTTTATTAATTCTCGTAACGCCATATATCCATCTCAACATTCATATCTACACAACATTTAAACATTGCATATATTCATCATCATCATTTCAGCTCATATACGTCCCACTGTTGGGCTCGAGCCTTCTTCACAATAGGTTGGGAATTGATCTTTCTATTCCAGGCTGGTCAGACAGGCTGTTATTGGGTTTCGTTTTGAGTTTTCCTTCTCTTGCATAGATGTTATATGCGGATTATATCCTTTAGTTGATTTTTACGATATTCACTGGTAAGATAGATAGTGATGATTTATATTCTTATGACGTCACTACACGGCAAATTTGCAGTCATCGCATATATTACCTTGTACGAATTACATTATATTATTTACTAGCAACCCGCCCGCGCTTTGCTTCGGTTTCAGTCGCCTTACGCATGTAGTTCCCATTCTCATGGGAATACTGAGATAAAATATAGCCTATGTTATTCCCTGATATTGTAGTTTTCCATTGGTGAAAGAATTTTTGAAATCGATTCAGTTTAAGCGTGAAAGTGTAACAAACAAATAAACAAACTTACTTTCACATTTATAATATTAGTAGGTATTTGCACTAACATAGAAAAGGAAAATATTATAAGGAAACTCATAGGTTTAAAGTTTTATAAATAAAATATTCTCCAAACGTTGTGGAATTCATATCTCTGGGAATACTTTACTGTTAGCATGGTACAAAACTATAAAAGCCTTCATGTGATCTTCTTAGAGGCAAAAATAGCAAAGACAAATTTTTTTTAGCTTTCTTATTTTAGCTTTTCTTTAAACCATTTATAAAATATCAATTTCGCACACGATGCTGGCCTAGATCTTCGCAATTAGTAGGATTAGATTCCATTCCCACTAGGTGTACTTACGAAATCTTAAAAGCCGCACAAAACCGTTAGTTGCAAGTGGCACAGGACAGTTCTGAGTGACATTATTGTGGGGAGTCCTATATCCAACCATCCACTGTTATGTTCACATTTGTCGGCTGATGAATAGATGAAGAATTGATCGAGAGAATATAAAAATCTTCCTTCATGATAAAAGCAAGGTACATTTACAATTTTATTTAAATCAGAGTATGATTTAGAGCATGAGTTTAAGATTTGAACCAGATAACTGTGTGTAGCATCTTATTGAAATGAATCGGCCAAATCTTCTTGAAATAATAAAGCTAATAAAGCCCTTTTTTATAAACAAGCTTTTATTATTCCTTAATAAAATGAATTACAAAGTTAACTCGTCAAGACGAATCAAATGAGCCCATACTCGATGGGTTTGCGTCGTTTAATTACGGAGTCCCTATGGCCAGCTTCCAGGTCCATCATCAGATCAGCTCTATGTCACCATATTATTGCATTGTCAGCCTATTTATAAATGCATGCAAAATTTCAGCTCAATCGGAAACCAGGAAGTGGATCAAATTTAACTTGCAAGATTTGATTACAGGCAACAGGATAGGTGAAACTAAATAAAAGCTTGTAAAAAGAAAATGTGTTAGCCGAAATTTGTTCAAGTAAATGTACACATTTATACGAACAAACCTACTATGAAGATGATTTGTAATATTCATAAAAAGATATATGATACATTGGCTTGAGCTGCCTCGACCTGAATACATTGAGTGCCAAGCCACACCGGCTGACATTAGATCGAGTATACTTATTACAGCTAGACAGGGAACATACAAGAATAGCAACATACTAGGACTATATATTTTAGCCCATCATTTTTTTTGTCCACGGTTGTCTTAAAAGACTACTAAGAGATATTATATGTAAATAACATTTTTGCAACGGCAGAAAATTTGAAATTATAGTCCATAAAATATAGGATGATCTCTGTGACAGTTATCCCTAGTGCTGTCACGCTTACGATAAAGTCCGTAGTTTTTTATCGATAAACCTCTTTATTTTTATAATTGTGATTTTCTATTATAATTAAAATACAATCAATGAAAATCTTTTTGAATTTATTTCGAACAAATCCGTTTTTTGACTGTTTTAATTATTCACAAGGTCACGACAATCAAGGTCTAGGTCACTATTATCGTCATCACTGGAGCATTCCCGCTAGAACATTTATTATTTTTTGCCAAAATAGGGACAGTCGTTAGATCAATCAATAGATTACGACTGTTTTATAAATATGTCTAGTTTATTGACAATAATGCGTACATAATATTATCATTTACTCTTAGACAAAAAGTAGTTTTTTAATGTTTAATTAATTCAATTTATGTATTTTATAATGTACCTGTCTGTTTTAATAGTAAATAATATGTTGAAAGTATTATATAGGTACTGTATTGCGTTTATTTCTTTTATGAATAATTTAATAAAGATCGGTTATCGATTTACGTATATCGACTGTCCCATCTCTTTTTTATTTTCAGTTCAGTATGACCTTGTACGTGCGTAAGCGTCATTTATGTATAAAATGTTTACTAGGTATTTCAGTACTTACGAGGTACATTTTAGGCATTAATATTATTATTATTATATTTATAATACATATATTTCAATTCAGTTGCAATCAAACGGTCACGAAAAGAATGAAAATATATTTAATACAAAATGAAATTGTAAACATGTCGCTCGTTCAAACTTACTTCGTTGGTTTCGTTGACATCTGTCACAGAGATCAAGCTATATTTTATGGACTATAAATTAATCCTTTTGACTTTTTTTTTTGCAATCCGTGGCAAACGAGCAAACAGCAACAGCAAATAGTAAGTATTGCTGCCGCTCATGAATCTTTGCTAGGCTGCTGCCTACCGTAAAGAAAGTGAATGGAGTGTGACTGCATGCAATGAGGTTTGGTGATATTAAAGGCATCATCAAAACCCATCACATGTAAAGTCCCTCAGAAAGTTGGGCTTCCGGCTCTCGCTCACCGAACTATGCACAGTAACAAATTGCTACTACTCTAACGTCGATTTTCTGCGAGAGTGCAATACTACCCTGGAGTCGGATGAACCGGCCCGCGGCTGTAGACAGACAACTGTCAACAGTGTGGTCCTACCACTAGGACTTGGGCGATACAGTAGTTCCATTTTCGTTCTATTAATTATTAGGTTCTAGGTTAAGATACCGACCTACCAGTGTCGTAGGTTCGATTCTCACGATAAGTTTTCGTGCGATCAAAAAATCTTTGTCAGTCCCTGTGATAATGAGTTTAGAATATAAAAGGTCCCAGTATCGAAGTTAAAAAATCTGTACCAGTCAGCTTCATAGCGATCTGGAGAAGATACGGTAGATTATAGGATGGACGACCCATTTCCTTCGCCCCGAACAGTTCAGTCAAGGAGTACCCAGATTAAACTACACAGATGGAGTAACGGTTAAGATACCGACCTACAGTTCCAGTGTCGCGGGTTCGAATCCCACGCAGGACAACAATTTGTGCGATCTACAAATTGTTGTTCTGAGCTTGATGTACTTTGTGTCCGTTTGTGTGTTTAAGGATCAAGGATATATCCCTAATGCCGGGCGTAAAAGGGAAACATTAAAACAATTTAGTTTATTTGTCACCATTTCTAATTTATCTGCTACTTCCTAAGACACCTGTTATAAAAGACGAGAATATCGTGAGAAATTGAAATGAAATCTTATTTTACATTATAATTGCAACTTAAAGAGAATAAATGAAAAGAGATTGACAAGGGGAATTTATAGAGCGAATGTGAACGGAAGTGGTGGAAGAGAAAGACCAAGGCGGACGTTCCACGATCTAATCGGGGACGTTCTTAAAGAAGGTCAGTTTAGAAGTACCCTAAACCGAAGAACATGTATGAGGAGATTAATTAATGTTGAGGAGGCGAAAGTGGTATGTTAAGATCATAGCAAGTGGTGGGAAGTGGTCTCTGCCTACCCCTATGGGAAAGAGGCGTGACTGTATGTATGTATGTATGTAGCAAGGTAACAAGAAGATCATGGGGTCTGGTCCTCATCTAGGATCTGGTCCAGTTATTAACTTCTACATTATATTTGCAAATTATATCGTGGTTTGAATTGGAGCTAATACTAGACATGTGTTATGAAATTTTATATCAAAGAAGTCAGAAAAAAATAAACAAACTCGCCGAATTTCTTTGCGGATTTTCTCAGTGCGGTTGCGTTCCATTCCGGTGGTAGTTATTTGAGTAAATTTAAGGTAAAATATTAAAATTGACAATATATATATATTCAATTTTATATGCGCCTATATATATATATATATATATATATATATATATATATATATATATATATATATAGGCGCACTCGCGATGATTAGGCAAGACAATTGATTTGAATTTAAAACATTGCTCAACTTACTTTGGAGCATATTTTTACTGACTTATATTCACTGAAAAAAAAAAACGCCTCATAATGAAGATTTCTAAAGTAGCTGCAAAAACCATTTATTAGTTTCTTGACAATCTATTTTAATATAGTATTATGGTCGATTCGAAGGGGAGGGAATACGGTGGATTATGGGGCTGCGCGTCGCCCTTTCGTTACCCTGGCCCAAATGGACGGCGTGAGTTCAGACCATAACGCGCCCAAAAAAAAAGCATGGTATTATTAAGATAATCGCTTACCTACTGTAGAGAGATTCATCCTGAATTACATGCGCTGAGAAAAAGACATTTTATATCAAAATAATGTTTAATAAACCTGACTAGACCATTTGTTTTTTCTTGGAAAGCTATTCTAAACATGATATCATTAAGACAATTGCCTACATACTCTAGAGATGGATCATTCTGAATTATATGGGCTAAGAAAAAAACATTTTATGTCAAAAGAATTGTAAGTATACCTGCAGAGACCATTTATTTATTTCTTGGAAACCTATTCGATATTTATCACAAATGTCAACTGTGACAATTTGTCACAGTCGCATAGATAATCATACTAAAACATAGGGGAGTTTCTTTTGTTTACATTGGAAATGATGTGCTTTGTGTTCTATTTCGATCAAACATTATGTCGTGTCTAAATAAAGTGACTGCACAGATGGCGTAGTGTTTAAGATGACGATTTACAGTGCCAGTATTGCGAGTTCGAACCCAAACAGGACATCACTTTGTTCACAAATTATTGTTCTGAATCTGGATGTAATTTGTGTCCATTATTTATATGTTTATAAAGATCCCTAAAATAATAAGATTATTTCCTCAGTGTAGGGTTTTAATTAAAAAAAAAATTGTAGATATCATATTTTATGCTGATGACTGCACACATGACGGGCTGGCCACGGACGTCAAGGTCTCGGTAACAGTTGACGACTCAATGGTGAAGGGTAGGGAATATGGTGGGTTATGGGGTTGCACGTCGCCCTTTTGTCTCCCTGAACGGAACAGAAGGCATGTAAGCTGACCTTAGCATACCAAAAATATTGCAGACGTACGACATGCGAGTTATTTGTGTTAAATAATGTACCTCTTTTTTTTTGGGTGGGCTACTGTCAGCGCACCCGCTATTCGGCTCTGTCCGGGGCGACATAGGGCGGTGCGTGGCCCCGTAACCCACCCGATAGCACGTCGCCTTCGTCGTTGGACCGACCACCGGTGCAGAGTTACTTGACTTCAGTGGTCAGCCGGCAAATAAATTACCCCTACAGTTCTCACTATGTTCGGCACTTTTCGTATGGTAACGGAGTAAGAATACAATTCCCCTTCCCTTGCCCGTCGGTGTCGTGAAAGACGACTAAACGATATGCTATACATATAACTTCGAATTCAAAAAAGGTGAGCTAGACATGAAATGCTGTGTCAGCCCGTTTTAACAATGTATCTTTACTTTATTTCAGACTAGCAACCCGTCCTCGCTTGGGTTTCAGTTGCCTTACCCGCGTAGTTCCCGTTCCCGTGGGAATACCGAGATAAAATATAGCCTATATTACTCCCTGATATTATAGCTTACCATTGGTGAAAGAATTTTTGAAATCGGCACGGCGGTTTTTGAGTTTATTCATTACAAACATACACACATACAAACTTTTCCTCTTTATAATATTAGTATAGATTTAGGAGGTGACGGAGTCAGAATACAATTCACCACTACCTAGGGCATGAGCTCATGGGTGTTAGAAACGTAAAAGACGACTAAGGGATAAAATATGCATATAATGTATATGCAAAAGAAGGAATACTCGAAACAAAACTCTGTACCAATACGCTTGACGTGTGACGTGCGCTATAGTACGTTAATTTCCCTTCCATAGTGGAGGAATCCCCAGCCCAACAGTGGGACGTGTATCGGCTGAGATAATGAGATAACTAAGACAGCGCTGCTTTTACTGATTTTACCTGAATATCTTCTCTACAAGTTAATATATTAACAATATCAATCCAAACATGGTCATATTGTAAACTGCGGAATCGAAAAGTAAACTTTAATCTGAGGTTCTTTTCTTTTAATATTAAATTATAGTATTATAGTTTTAGCACTTATAAAACTAGTTTACAGGATAAAGATGATTGCCATGAGATTTGAACTCAGACCTATCGAAAGACCGTTCCTGGCCGTTACCGTTCCGAGCGTGGACTGGCATATATTTAATTTGTCAGTCGCACTTGTCGCCTTCATAAAAGGCGTTTACACATTCTTCCGATCAACTTTAAATATTGTATCACCCATAAAGATGAAGAATAATTCTTTTGTGATTAAATAAGAGAAACATACAAATAAAAACAAAAGTAGTAACGTCATACTCTTATATATTATAATAGAATTAGCTGTATCAAAAAGATCATAATATAATCAAGTTATTTTGTATAAGAACTGCATGCAACAATGGATCTTATTAATATGGTAAACAGTTTATTTTCTATTTCTCGTAGCATCAAAGTTGGTTCAAAAGAACACCGATTACTGCTAACGATGACTTATTAATGATAACTATGTTGTTATTCACGCTTTCTTTACATTCGTCTTTCGTTTCAATAGTAGGGGCCTTTGACATGTAAAGGACTTTTAACTTTGTTAAAGTGGATAAAGGCTGTTTTTTATTTGCTCATTGTTTTAATGAATACACAATGATTACGTTGAAAGTTGTTTTTCATGTGATACCTTCATGAATATCGAACATATGTATTCTAGAATATTTCAATAGTAACATTAATTTTCTAATCGCGAAAACCTAAGAATGCTTCATGTGGTGAACAATATAATGTATCACCACCTCTTTCTTTCCCCTCATCATAATGTTAAATGATATATACCACCATCATTTCAGACAATGACCGTCCACTGCTGGACATAGGCCTCCCTCGTGTTACATCACAGAGTGCGGTTCTGTACCGCCTGCATTCAAAGATGCCCAGCAACATTTATCAGGTCATTGATCCAGGTGGATCACACAAACTAGGTGGACAAAACTAGGTAGTTTTGCATCCTACACTGCGTCGTCCGCTTCATGGTTGCCACTCAAGAACCTTTCTTCCCCAGCGGTTGTCGGTTCGTTAAGCGATTCTTCGTGCTATGTTGGTTACAACTGTTTTTCTGCGAATTGCCGTATTTCGGATTCTATCTCGCAGAGAAATCCCGAGTATAAGCCCGCTCCATAGCACACTGAGTGACTTTGAGCTTGGTCATGAGGCCCACATTTAAAGACGACGTTGCCGTGCCGCAAGTCATCACTGGTAACACACAGTGGTCGTAGATCTGTGTTTTCAGACATTAATATAAGCGCTGCTGCTGAACTCGAACCGCCTTCACAATGGAAGAAACATTAACTTGCCACGCTAGTTGGTATAGAATTTTATTTCAAGTTTGCTTTCTCTAGTATAGCTGTTATCTGCATATTATATTCTTTAATCATCTTTTATGATAAGCACCAGGAAAAAAGGAGACGGTGAATTGTATTTTTACTCCATCACCACATCGAAAGATCTTTATCGTGAGAGTGGTTACAATGATAAAAAACAAATACTCTGTTGGGAATCTCTAACAAATTACACCCAAGCTTAAAACAAATCTTACACTAAAAAAACAATATTTTGTTGATCCTTTAAATAAATATTCTACAAAAGAATAGAAACCACGAAACTCGTCGCGGTTGACTTCTATTTAAATCACTATAACGTCAAATAATATTAATTTATCAAAATTCAAAAATGCCTCTGGCTGCAATGTGGGTGGTTTGGGCTGTGGGCTTCATTAAATTATGCTACGTAAATAGCTCATAAGTCTAACAATAATATATAATTAGAATTATGTAAATAAATTATCAGAAGTAGCTGCAGGCATTTATATTAAAATAAAAATAATTTAGATGGTAAATTTCTCGTTACAAAGAGTTTCGGATGTGGATAAACAAAAGACATTTATATGAAATTATCCTTATTGGATGATCAGCATTTTCTTACGCAGACTTTTATTATCTACTAGTAAATTCTCCCAGTTTTACTCCCGTAGGTCCCGTGTCAGTTGAATTACGGAGATAAAATATAGCCTATGTTAATCACTAATCGTCTAGCTTTCCACTAGTGAAAGAATTTTTAAAATCAGTTTAGTGGTTTAGGCGTAAATGCGTAGTAAACAAATACATACATATTAGCATTTACAATAATATTAGCAACCCGCCCTCGCTTCGCTTTAGTTTCAGTTGTCTTTCCCGCGTAGTACCCGTTTCCGCGGGAATACCGGGATAAATTATAGCTTATGTTACTTCCTGATATTATAGCTTTCCATTGGTGAAAAATATTTTGAAATCGGTTCGGTGGTTTAAGCGTAAAAGCGTAACAAACAACTTTCGTATTTATAATATTAGTAAGGAAGGAATATTATGGTCATGTCTAGCTGTGCCAGGTGCTTCGATTGTGAAAATTAAGTATCTTTTTTGTATCGCGATGGTGTGAGAATACATTTCACCATCCCTTCTCTTGCCTTTGGGTGTCACACAAGAATACTAAGGGACAATATCTATGCAAGTGAAGAAAAAATCGAAACAAAACTCTATACCAACACGTCTTCCATGTGGTGACGGAGTAAGAATTCACTACCCAATTTTTGCCGATGGATACGTAAAAGACGACTAAGATATATAATAGGCATATAACGTAAATACAAGAGAAGGAAAACTCGACATTAAACTCTCCTATTGCATTTCCCTCCTATTGCAGAGGAACCCTGAGCTCAACAGAGTGACTTAAGATGAGGATAATGAAGTACCTTTATTTTGGGTAGAGGTTATTGTGCGATAGCACACTCTACACAGACCGCCCAAGATGGCAGAAGGGTAACCTGCCGTACAAGTACTTCTCATCACCACACGGAAAGTATTATTCCCTCACCAGAAGGATAATGATGATAAAATATTCCAGATAGCAAAGGTCAGGACAGCACTAGTTATACTTTAAACCACAAATATTGATGAACGCACATTTTAACAGCATCCCTGCTATTTTACATAATTAAGTGTAGTCGATTTGCATGCATCGCTCCTTCTACTTAGCATGTTAAGAGGCTATGCATATTTCGCGGTGGACTTTAAATTATCTTGACTGTACCTTTAAAATACGTAATCTCTAAAATAAGGCCGTATTTATTCATAGTACCGTTGAACTAAAGAGAATTTACGAGTTCATCTAGTGCCTTAATAGAACCCTTGCTACCTTAAAGATCATTTACTGTAATTAACAGAGGATAGTTCTAGAAATTATATCTTCATTTTTATTTAGATTGAAATGAATGACAATCATTGGGAAAGAAAGATTTTTGAGTGGTGACCACGAATCAGACGACGCAGCGTAGAACGTCTCCCCTACTAGGTGGACTATTGACATCTTAAAAGCCGCAGGGAATCGTTGGATGCAGGTGGCGCATGACGGTTTGGCATAGCATTCTTGTGATCAGGGCTATGTTCAACAGTGGACGTCTATGGGCGGATGGATGATATTTTCTTAGTCAAAACCTATTAAAAATCGAACTAGAATAGAAGTTACTACATGATAGATGCATTTTTATTATACCACGTTTTATCCCAAGGGGGGGACGGCGGTCGATGGGAGGGTACCCCAATTAGGGGTATTCCGTTGGGCCAACCACTGACGACAAGTTAACGCTGCTCCAGTGGTCGGCCCAACGACGAAGGCGACGTGGTTTTTAGGTGGGTCGCGGGAGTTGCGTGCTTAAGCCCCTCTGTCGCCCCGGACGGAGTGGTGCGGAGGCGCGCCGACCGCGAACTACCCACAAAAAAAAAAAAAAAATACCACGTTTTATAGTGACTTGTATTCTCTTTGATATTTTATGTCAAGTCCCACGAAAACCCATTGAACGGGATTAAAAAGTATCCTATGTCCGTCTGCTGGTTCTAAGCTACCTCCCCGCCAATTTTCAGGTAAATCGGTATAGCCGTTCTTGAGTTATAAATAGTGTAACTAACACGACTTTCTTTTATATATATATATTGTGATCTATACCAATAAATAAAATTGGAGTGTCTGTTTGTAATGTCAAAATAATAGGCTTTTTTTCATGCTCACACGGTTATTTTCACTATACATATGCCTAAAATACACTGTATATTTTTTTTGTCTGTCTGTCTATCTGTTTGTTCCGGGTAATCTTCAAAATGGTTGGACCGATTTCAAAAATTCTTTCACCAATGGAAAGCTATAATATCAGGGAGTAACCTAGGCTACATTTTATTCCGCTATTCCCACGGGAACGGGAACTACGCAGGAAAGACGACTGAAAACGAAGCGAAGCGAGGGCGGGTTGCTAGTTAGAAATAAAACTATTTTCACGGATTTCATCGTACCATTTATATACATACATACCATTTATATACATATCATGAGAAAATGCCCAACAAGTCCAATTAAAAATTAAATAAAATGGCATAAGTGTGTGTTTTTCTTTTTTTGTGGGTGGGCTGCGGTCGGCGCTCCTCCGCACCACTTCGTCCGGGGCGACCGAGGGGCTTAAGCACGCAACTCCCGCAACCCACCCGAAAACCACGTCGCCTTCGTCGTTGGGCCGACCACCGGAGCAGAGTTAACTTGTCATCAGTGGTCGGCCCGACGGAATACCCCCTACTTGGGGTACCCTCCCATTGACCCACGTCCCCCCCTCGGGGAGGACGTCGGTCTTTCCTCACGCGGTTGGCCTCTCGGCGGGTGACGGACTAATCCCCGGTCACGTCACCCCCGGCCTCGGCTAGGGCGGCATGAGGCGTAGGTAGTTGCGCCTGCGCCGCCCCATTCGCCGGCGGCGGATCTCCTCATCGAGGCTGCGCTCCTCGCGCAGCCAATCCGCCGCCTCCTTCTGCGAAATCACTGTCTCGCAAAAGGCTGCGACCGCGTCCCAATTCCCGACGCTGTCGACCATCGCCCTAGCGATGACCGGCAGCGTCAGGTCGGCACCGATAATTGCGACGAGTTCACGGCGCTGCGTGGCCTAAGCGGCGCAGGCCTCGAGCGTATGCTGCGCTGTGTCCTCGTCGCAATCGCAGTGGTGTCAGGACGGTGTACTCTCCCTCCTTACGACCTTGTGCAGGTATTTGGCGAAGCTTCCGTGCCCCGTCAACACCTGCACTAGTCGGAAGGACAGCACCCCGTGCCGCCTTTTCAACCACTGCATCAGCAACGGCCGGAAGGCCTCCACGGTTCGCACCCCGAACCGAGGCTGCTCCAGCCGGACTGCCCAACGGGCAATGACGTCTCAGCGGGCGTCGACGCGCCAGGCGGTGAGCTCCCTCAAGCAAACAAAACAACACCGCCCTCCCCGCGCACCCCCGACACCCGCCGATACAACTTGGCGAGCATTTCCGCCTCCAGGCCTCCCGGCCAATAAGTGTGTGTGTACTAAGTACTTGTATACTTATGTACGCACGTAAGAAGTTACTTCTTTGGCGTAACAAGATAAAAATCTGTTCAAAAATTGTACTCTTTGCGATATGGTTGTAGAAAAATCGACACTAATAATATAGAGAAAGGTATTTAACACATTGGAAGTTTTATTACAACGCATTATTCATTATATAATGTTGACTAACTTTAGGGTTTCGGGTTTTCGTGACGGTGTGTGCGCGCATTATAAAAATTTACACTCATAATTTTTACCTAAAACGCCAAAATAACATCAAAAATAGTTTTTCAAAAGATCATCTTTTTCACATCTTAAATAAAAAGTATCTTTCCTAAAAAAACATAAAAAACGAAAATTCACCGCCTAATCAAATTCGGTATTGAAAGTAAACGTCCTATTGTTAGATTTAGAAAATAAAAGCCTATTTGGTGAATGCTATTGTTAGGTTAATGCAACTTATTGTTACGGGCGCGTCGTAATCTATATGATTTCCATTAGTTACATGGAGAATACAATGCGTTGTTTAAAAGTAATATTCAAGGTTAATATACAAAATGAAGGCATTACCTTGAGAAATATCTTTTGTATTCGCTTTTTATAAAATTACTAGATCTAACTTAAGCTTATGTACGTTTATATTTTTGCCTCTCTTAAATAAATAACCTGAGTAAATCTAGGATCATAGAAAAAAGTCCGCTCTTTTTTTTTTTTTTTTTTTTTTCTCTAACGAATTTACTTATAATATTTCATATATGTATAATGATGCCTTAATATCAGCCTAAAAATCGAAATGACTCAAAGTCGCTCAGCTATGGAGAGCGCTATGCTCTGAATAAAATGCGGAATACGGCAATCTGAATTATTACATTAAAGTGACAATGGGTACACCACACTCCTTGTTGAACCGACAACCATTGGGAAAGAAAGGTTCTCGAGGGGGGACTACCAATCGGATGACGCAGCGTTGATGTCCTAGCAATCTTAAAAGTCTCAGGGAGCCGCTGGATGCGACTGATATAGAATCTTTCCAAGTGGCACTCTCATGGGTATACCTATATCTAACAGCGAATATCTACGGGTTGATGGATAGATGGACACACTCTCCAGGATTAATTTCCTATTACTGACTATCATTTAGGTGCTATGTGGTAGCGTCTACGAATTCTACCAACCCTTACATTACTCATGTGTCGTCGTAAAAGACGACTAAGGGCTTTACATTTTCTTAGTATATACGTCCCACTGTTTGGCTCGAACCTCCTCCACAATAGGAGTGAAATTGTCCATACATGCTGCATATCCTGATTAGAGAGGTTGGTATAGATTTTTTTTTTTTTTTTTTCAAATTTTTCTTTCTCTTTCATAGAAGTTATATGCATTTACTCGTTTAGTCGTCTCTTACGACATCCACGGGTGAGAGTTGGGGTGGTAAATTTTATTCCTATTTCGTCATCACACGGAAAATATAGTACCAAAGTTATCATCATCATCTCAGCCCATATATGTCCCACTGTTGGGCTCGGGCCTCCTCCATAATGGAAGGGTACTTGACCTACTATACCACGCTGGTCAGACGTGTTGGTATAGGGTTTTATTTCGAGTTTTCCTTCTCTCGCATAGATGATATATGCGTTTTATATCCCTTAGTCGTCTCGTACGATCACCCACGGGTAAGATAAGGGGTGGTGAATTGTATTCTTACTCCGTCACCACACGGAAAAAAAAACCAAAGTTATAGTAATACAAAATTGTAGGTTATATGTGTATGTATGAATATATGTCCTTTACTCAGCTGCTGTCAAAAGCTACACGTTTACACATTTATATCTTGTTTACCCAGCCCGTGGGCGACATATTTGATTACAATTGTAATTCGTTGCGAGGGTCGCTACTTTGATAAATGGTGGGTTGTGAGGTGAGGGGTGGCGATAAAACCCTCTTGTTCCATGTAGCTGGTAGTGTTTACAGATTAGGGAATTAAATTATGATCAGAGCTCGATAGAATTTCTGTACTCTATGGTGGATTACTCATACTCATTTATTTCGTAAAACCAATTTACATGTCAATTTTATAGTTAAATTACATTCATCATCATCTTGCTCTTATCCCAATTACTTGAGGTCGACGCAATATGTCATCTGTTTTGACATATTGCAAAAAGTTTCGGCAATGACTTTTATGACCGGCCGTCTGCCTGACGTCAACCCTCCTTGGGAATGTAATTGTTGACCCAAATGGTACCAGATGGAGTTGGTCCGGGTCAATCTAGGGCTCTTAGTCGTCTTTTACAACACCCACGAGCAAAGCAAGGGTTGGTAGTATTCGAAGCCGCTACCACACAGCACAGTTATAGTTAAATTACATTATTATTATTAAATAAATTAATACTATTCCATTATTATGATTACATTATACTTATAAAATTATTTACACAGTCATTTATTATTTACAGTTCATTTTCAAGAATTCGTCATAGTTATAAAAGGTTAGCTCGACTAGCCAACGCCTAAGACGTGTTTTAAAAACATGAAGACTAGGATGAAGACTAGCTATGGTAATTGCGCTCGGCAGCTTTTTATATACTGCCGGCCCCATGACGTGAGTAGTTCTGCCGGTTTTTTCTAGCGTTCGTTTTATGCTAATCAATTTATTCGCGCTTCTAGTGTAGTACGAGTGAATATCATTGTTTCTTGTACTCCGCATTATTATGAGAGATCCCAAAAATTATTACGCTGTTATTAAAATTTGTATTGAAATGCATTTTGCAATCAATACGCTCTGTATTAATGTGTAAATCATTGCAATGGGCAGTTGTTTGAACATTGAATTCATCATCATTGCAGCCTACACAAGTCATCCAAGATTTCCTTCTCTTACATAGATGTTATCTGCGTAATATATCCCTTAGTTGTCCTTTACGACATCCACGGGTAAGATAGGGAGTGGTGAATTGTATTCTTATTTTTTCATCACATGTAAACTTTAAATTAACAGATATAGATTACAATCAGACTGTGAACAATCATTTACGGATTTCTCAAAATATTGCCTTGCAAGGAGATTGAATCCACGATACAAACCTCTTGTACTAACATATATGTTTAGCAATAAAACTTACCAATTTAAATAGGCGAGATCTTCCATACTTAATTGTTCATAAGATAATAATAAAAAGATTTACCTGAAACAATAAAAAATTTAATACAATCTTCAGTATAATTACAAAATATAAACAAACAAGCAGTTGAATGAACACATAAAAAATAAACAGTATTGCACTAAAAAAGTAAAAGTAGCATAACCATCGAAATATACAGTGAATTGCTTTGAAAATATTATCATCATCATCATCAGATGATGAGAGACATGAGAGCTGAGATCAACTCATATATGTCTCACTGTTAGACTCCAGCCTCCTCCGCAATAGAGAGGAAATTGACCTACTGTCTTACCAGTACGTATGCATACCAGTATAAATGGTTCACGAAAGGTTAACCGCCGGGATGGGCACGATCGTCAAGATACTAGTGGTCGGTCCAACGCTGGAAGGGAGGGAATGCGATGGGTTATGGAGCCTTCTCGTGAGGAGGCCTATGTCCAAAAGTGTATGTCTGTAGGCAGACGGATGGATGGATACATTTTAACTATGCCCAGGCTACTTTTGGGCGGATTTAGATTTTTGTTAAATAATTTTCTACCTTTTGGGAACTCTAAAACTTTGTCTAGATGAAAGGTTTGTAAAGGTCCTACAGTGTTGTCTAATGACGGAGTAAGAATACAATTCACCACCCCTCTCTTCCCGTGGGTCTCGTAAAAGCGACTAAGGGATATCTTCTGCATATACCTAACAACTATGCAAGAGAAGGACAACTCAAAATAAAACCCTATACTTATCCGCTGGACCAGCGTAGTATAGTAGGTCAATTTCCTTCCCAATGTGGAGAAGGTTTGAACCCAGTAGTGGGACGTATATGAGCTGTGATGATAAGTTAAAATAAGGAATATTTTCCTTTATTATGGTTTATGAAAATTTTTTTTTAATTATTTAAAAAATAAATAATTGAAAATAATGATGACAGTGTTTTATATATCCTTAATAATGTGTATGTAAAATTTCAACACTAACGGTTGAGTAGTTTAGGCCGTAAAAGTGTAACAAAGAAACTTATATTCGTATTAATTATTTACTTTTAATATTTTCTCTCTTTCCAAGGGTACTCAAAATTATCCATGAGTAAACTCAAAGTCTTTATAAAACGTATCAACGCTATTGACATCCACTTAACGGTTCCCGTTCAAGTAAATAGTTAATCAAATGAAGCGTGGCTCCACATTCGCGTACAGGATTAAGTAGAGCACTTTTCTCTCCGCACCCTAATCGTCTTCCGTTAGAAGCTTTTAATTTTTTTTAAGTAGAGCTTTAGAGCAATTTGCTCGCTTCGATTGTGCGTTTTTATTTTGTTTGTTTTGGGTTTCGAGTATAAACATTTCTTTTGTTGTTTACTATTTCCTTAATGACTATTTTTCAATTGATATTTATTTGGATTTCTTTATTTTCTAATGAAGCATCATGTTTAATTTTTGACTTGAAAAGATAATTTTATATACGATCAATAAGTCATCAACAATGGTTAATATTAATATAACTATATAATTACTTAACAACTCCTTTTATTGATGTGAAACTTCAATAAAAGAACTTTATGAGGGTAAAATTTTTACGGATGAAACGCAATTTGGTGATACGAAAATATGGGACGTTTTTGTCCAAGAAGAAGGAGAGAGTGATTGAGACCGATTGAGAGAGAGTGAGAAAGGATGAACATTGCACGAAGCACCTAGCCATGGAGCGAGAGTAGGGAGCAAGCGAGTGAGAGAGATCGAGAAAGATGGAGAGTGAGAGAGTATAATTTTAGTTTCTTATTTTTCTTTTTTTTTTAATATTGACAAAAAACACATGGCAGCAAAGAAGTTTCACTTCTGAAATGCGTACTTTGTACGCACGCTCTTTTTTGACGTAAGAACTGTTGGGACAAGGAAGTGCAGCCACATAGCCTCACTGCCAATTAAAGTGAAGAAATCGGTATCGGTCCATAATCACTGACTTTGCCTAAGGTATAGTGACAAAATAACTATAATTTTATTTTAGAAATACAACTACTCAATGCCGCTTATTACAATTCAGCTACTACTCGCATCGAATTTGATAAAATTGTACATAAATAATCCAGAGATACTTCACAATCACTTGCTTACCAATAAACTAACATGTTTAAATAAATATTGAAACGAAATAAAGTAATAACAGCTCAAAAATTCCAACAATTAAGTTTCTCTATACATAATAAATTGAAAATTGACATAATCACAAAGCCGGATTGGTATCCACAAATTAGTAACGTCGAAGTTTAAATACACCACGAAAACTATATAATAGCTGCAATTTGATTTAATTACAAACCACTAAAGCCACAGTCACTTGCTTACAAGATATTTTGGTTATGACAATCTACTCCAAATTAATATCGCTGATATTATTGTTAACAAACAAAAGAGAATTACAACTAACTATATACTTATACATAATATACATATATGGTTATCTGTATGGTGACTCAGAACGAATACAATTTATCACCCTTTTTATTGCCCGTGGATATCGTAAAAGATGACTAAGGGATATAATATGCAGATAACATCAATGCAAGAGAAGGAAAACATGAAATGAAACGCTATGCTAACACAATTTCGGGCCGACCACTGAAGACAAGGAACAGGGCACCGGTGGTCGGCCCAACGACGAAGACGACGTGGCTACGGGTGAGTTATGGGGCCGCGCGCCGCTTCTCTGTCGCCCCAGACGGAGCCGAGCAGCGGGTACGCTGATCATAGCCTGCCCAAAAAGAAAAACAAAAAAACTAACATGTTTGACTATACGCCTATTTGACTTCACTTAATAAGTTATATCTTATTTATTATCTTTAATACAATAGGTCCATTAATACTGAGAGAATATTAGGAGCCCTGAGAGATCCTCCAACCGACCGACGTCCTCCCCCCGTCGGGGAGGACGTCGGTCTTTCCTCACGCAGTCGGCCTCTCGGTAGGTAACGGACTAACTCCCCGGTCACGTCACCCGCATATGCTAACAGACTTAACAGATAGATCAGTTGACATATGAACAATTATATCCCAAGTATTAATCATCAAATTACCAATGTTAAAAAGTGAATAATTAATTAATCCTATGAGGCAGTTAAAATAGTTAAACTCGTAATTGTCCCTTATTAACTTGTTATTATTTTAACTATGTAATTAAAAGTATTTAATTGTGACTATCCATGATTCCACTCTAGGTCTTAGCAGAATATCGGCGTTACTTCAATATAAGAAAGTAACACTAGCTGAGCTAAGATTCTGTTTTGTCTCTCAGCAAATATTAGTTTTAAGCTTTATTTCTGCTTAATTTAACTTAGTTAATTTTTTTTTTTGTGTTTTCTGGTGTTATATATGAAATGCCTGAGAGTAAAATAAATGATTTTCTTTCTTTCTTTCTAATTATTCTGTACCTGTATTCACTACTATTATCATCACGAATATCGTGAATAATGCAGATGATGACTAAGAAATATAAATAAATCGTCATCGAAGTCAAGGATTCCAATAGCCAACTAAAATGAAGGAGATGAGTAATACCGAAGATAATGAAGTCTTCCGTGTGGTGACTAAGAACACAATTCAGTCAAATTTCTGCCCGGAATTGTCTTAAAATACGACTAAGCGATACTATATGCAGATAACATCGAAACAAAAGAAGTTATTTTTATAATTTAAATATAAATAAAAAAATAACATCTATATAGATTTGCCGTGTGGTGACGGTGTAAGAATATAATTCACCATTCCCTATCTCGCCCGTGGATATCGTAAAAGTCGACTATGGCATATAATATGAACATAACATCTGTGCAAGAGAAGATATACTTAAAATGAAACCCTATGCCAACACGTCTGACCAGCGTGGTATAGTGAATCAAATTGCTTTTCACAATGGAGAAAGCCCGAGCCCAACAGAAGAAAGTATATAAGCTGCGGTGAAAATGATGCTCAAGGCTTCTAGTCACCAGTTTGAATGGAGTATGATTACGCTAGCCTTGTAGACAGTTAACATCACTCTCAAATCAAAAGAAAAATTATAAACAAAATTCTATAATCACTCATCCGCCTTGCGTTATGTTTGAGGCCAATTTCTTCATAATTTAGAGGTAACTCGTGGTCACTGTATACATAACTGGCTGGGTGAATAGCTTCACTTGAATGAATAAACATTAAAAGCTAATATTTTATTCAAACATTCATGTTGACAAATATTTGGCAATCATGGTCATTAAATTTTGCCCGTTTTGGTAACATTTATATATTCTGCTGCACTTCCATTTGTTAAAGCGTTACCTATTAAACTCGGTAAACATGCTATCTGAGACTGATTTTGATGTCCAATGTGTAGTTTTTGAATGTATTTCTTTCAAATAAATCAAATATTTTTTTTAGTAGAAACGGTGATACAATGCCATACCGTCAATACGTCAATCAACTCGTAGATATCCACTGCTAAGTATAGGCCTCCCCTCGAGAATGTCACTCAGACCAGTCCTGTGCTGTCCTGCATTCAACAGTTCCTTAGTACTTTTAAAATGTTGTCTAATGGGGTGGTCGTCCCACACTGCGTCGTCCATTCGTGGTTGCTAATCGAGAATCTTTCTTCTCCAACTATGCTATGCTCGTCTGCTATATCGGATGCATCTGTTCTTTTACGGATTACCATATTCTGAATGTTATCACGTAGAGAAATACAGAGCATAGGCCTCTCCATAGCTCTTCAAGCGACTTTGATTCATTTATGAGACATTTAGAGACCGCAAAGAAATATACATTTTTGAAAAATTTATATCAACTTATATTAATTAAGGCACCTTTACTACACCAAAGTGGCTTTATTAGAACTAAATAAGAAGTTAAATTATTGTTTGTTCAACAAATAACATGGAAGTTTTAAAATATTTTTATAGTGAAAGTCCATAAAACAGTTTTACGATTTCGTTTACTGTAAAAATTTATATAGAATTAGGTTTATTGATGGAGCCAACTTAGGATGTAGCTATAATTTCTTTTTCAAATAAACACTATATCCTTACTAATATTATAAATGCGAAAGTAAGGATGTTTGTTTGTTACACTTTCACGCTTAAACCACCGAACCAATTTCAAAATTTCTTTCACCAATGGAAAGCTATAATATCAGGGAGTAACATAGGCTATATTTTATCCCAGTATTCCCACGGGAACGGGAACTACGCCGCGCGTAAGGTGACTGAAACTGAAGTGAAGCGAGCGCGGGTTACTAGTATAGTATAAAAATGAATCGCTGAATGAGTTGTTAAGAGCAAATCTCGAGAACAGCTAAACCAATTTCGCTAATTATTTTTTTAGAATATTCCTTGAAGTTAATATTAATATAACTATATAATTACTTAACAACTCCTTTTATTGATGTGAAACTTCAATAAAAGAACTTTATGAGGGTAAAATTTTTACGGATGAAACGCAATTTGGTGATACGAAAATATGGGACGTTTTTGTCCAAGAAGAAGGAGAGAGTGATTGAGACCGATTGAGAGAGAGTGAGAAAGGATGAACATTGCACGAAGCACCTAGCCATGGAGCGAGAGTAGGGAGCAAGCGAGTGAGAGAGATCGAGAAAGATGGAGAGTGAGAGAGTATAATTTTAGTTTCTTATTTTTCTTTTTTTTTTAATATTGACAAAAAACACATGGCAGCAAAGAAGTTTCACTTCTGAAATGCGTACTTTGTACGCACGCTCTTTTTTGACGTAAGAACTGTTGGGACAAGGAAGTGCAGCCACATAGCCTCACTGCCAATTAAAGTGAAGAAATCGGTATCGGTCCATAATCACTGACTTTGCCTAAGGTATAGTGACAAAATAACTATAATTTTATTTTAGAAATACAACTACTCAATGCCGCTTATTACAATTCAGCTACTACTCGCATCGAATTTGATAAAATTGTACATAAATAATCCAGAGATACTTCACAATCACTTGCTTACCAATAAACTAACATGTTTAAATAAATATTGAAACGAAATAAAGTAATAACAGCTCAAAAATTCCAACAATTAAGTTTCTCTATACATAATAAATTGAAAATTGACATAATCACAAAGCCGGATTGGTATCCACAAATTAGTAACGTCGAAGTTTAAATACACCACGAAAACTATATAATAGCTGCAATTTGATTTAATTACAAACCACTAAAGCCACAGTCACTTGCTTACAAGATATTTTGGTTATGACAATCTACTCCAAATTAATATCGCTGATATTATTGTTAACAAACAAAAGAGAATTACAACTAACTATATACTTATACATAATATACATATATGGTTATCTGTATGGTGACTCAGAACGAATACAATTTATCACCCTTTTTATTGCCCGTGGATATCGTAAAAGATGACTAAGGGATATAATATGCAGATAACATCAATGCAAGAGAAGGAAAACATGAAATGAAACGCTATGCTAACACAATTTCGGGCCGACCACTGAAGACAAGGAACAGGGCACCGGTGGTCGGCCCAACGACGAAGACGACGTGGCTACGGGTGAGTTATGGGGCCGCGCGCCGCTTCTCTGTCGCCCCAGACGGAGCCGAGCAGCGGGTACGCTGATCATAGCCTGCCCAAAAAGAAAAACAAAAAAACTAACATGTTTGACTATACGCCTATTTGACTTCACTTAATAAGTTATATCTTATTTATTATCTTTAATACAATAGGTCCATTAATACTGAGAGAATATTAGGAGCCCTGAGAGATCCTCCAACCGACCGACGTCCTCCCCCCGTCGGGGAGGACGTCGGTCTTTCCTCACGCAGTCGGCCTCTCGGTAGGTAACGGACTAACTCCCCGGTCACGTCACCCGCATATGCTAACAGACTTAACAGATAGATCAGTTGACATATGAACAATTATATCCCAAGTATTAATCATCAAATTACCAATGTTAAAAAGTGAATAATTAATTAATCCTATGAGGCAGTTAAAATAGTTAAACTCGTAATTGTCCCTTATTAACTTGTTATTATTTTAACTATGTAATTAAAAGTATTTAATTGTGACTATCCATGATTCCACTCTAGGTCTTAGCAGAATATCGGCGTTACTTCAATATAAGAAAGTAACACTAGCTGAGCTAAGATTCTGTTTTGTCTCTCAGCAAATATTAGTTTTAAGCTTTATTTCTGCTTAATTTAACTTAGTTAATTTTTTTTTTTGTGTTTTCTGGTGTTATATATGAAATGCCTGAGAGTAAAATAAATGATTTTCTTTCTTTCTTTCTAATTATTCTGTACCTGTATTCACTACTATTATCATCACGAATATCGTGAATAATGCAGATGATGACTAAGAAATATAAATAAATCGTCATCGAAGTCAAGGATTCCAATAGCCAACTAAAATGAAGGAGATGAGTAATACCGAAGATAATGAAGTCTTCCGTGTGGTGACTAAGAACACAATTCAGTCAAATTTCTGCCCGGAATTGTCTTAAAATACGACTAAGCGATACTATATGCAGATAACATCGAAACAAAAGAAGTTATTTTTATAATTTAAATATAAATAAAAAAATAACATCTATATAGATTTGCCGTGTGGTGACGGTGTAAGAATATAATTCACCATTCCCTATCTCGCCCGTGGATATCGTAAAAGTCGACTATGGCATATAATATGAACATAACATCTGTGCAAGAGAAGATATACTTAAAATGAAACCCTATGCCAACACGTCTGACCAGCGTGGTATAGTGAATCAAATTGCTTTTCACAATGGAGAAAGCCCGAGCCCAACAGAAGAAAGTATATAAGCTGCGGTGAAAATGATGCTCAAGGCTTCTAGTCACCAGTTTGAATGGAGTATGATTACGCTAGCCTTGTAGACAGTTAACATCACTCTCAAATCAAAAGAAAAATTATAAACAAAATTCTATAATCACTCATCCGCCTTGCGTTATGTTTGAGGCCAATTTCTTCATAATTTAGAGGTAACTCGTGGTCACTGTATACATAACTGGCTGGGTGAATAGCTTCACTTGAATGAATAAACATTAAAAGCTAATATTTTATTCAAACATTCATGTTGACAAATATTTGGCAATCATGGTCATTAAATTTTGCCCGTTTTGGTAACATTTATATATTCTGCTGCACTTCCATTTGTTAAAGCGTTACCTATTAAACTCGGTAAACATGCTATCTGAGACTGATTTTGATGTCCAATGTGTAGTTTTTGAATGTATTTCTTTCAAATAAATCAAATATTTTTTTTAGTAGAAACGGTGATACAATGCCATACCGTCAATACGTCAATCAACTCGTAGATATCCACTGCTAAGTATAGGCCTCCCCTCGAGAATGTCACTCAGACCAGTCCTGTGCTGTCCTGCATTCAACAGTTCCTTAGTACTTTTAAAATGTTGTCTAATGGGGTGGTCGTCCCACACTGCGTCGTCCATTCGTGGTTGCTAATCGAGAATCTTTCTTCTCCAACTATGCTATGCTCGTCTGCTATATCGGATGCATCTGTTCTTTTACGGATTACCATATTCTGAATGTTATCACGTAGAGAAATACAGAGCATAGGCCTCTCCATAGCTCTTCAAGCGACTTTGATTCATTTATGAGACATTTAGAGACCGCAAAGAAATATACATTTTTGAAAAATTTATATCAACTTATATTAATTAAGGCACCTTTACTACACCAAAGTGGCTTTATTAGAACTAAATAAGAAGTTAAATTATTGTTTGTTCAACAAATAACATGGAAGTTTTAAAATATTTTTATAGTGAAAGTCCATAAAACAGTTTTACGATTTCGTTTACTGTAAAAATTTATATAGAATTAGGTTTATTGATGGAGCCAACTTAGGATGTAGCTATAATTTCTTTTTCAAATAAACACTATATCCTTACTAATATTATAAATGCGAAAGTAAGGATGTTTGTTTGTTACACTTTCACGCTTAAACCACCGAACCAATTTCAAAATTTCTTTCACCAATGGAAAGCTATAATATCAGGGAGTAACATAGGCTATATTTTATCCCAGTATTCCCACGGGAACGGGAACTACGCCGCGCGTAAGGTGACTGAAACTGAAGTGAAGCGAGCGCGGGTTACTAGTATAGTATAAAAATGAATCGCTGAATGAGTTGTTAAGAGCAAATCTCGAGAACAGCTAAACCAATTTCGCTAATTATTTTTTTAGAATATTCCTTGAAGTACAAGGATAGTTCTTAGGTAAAGACAAATTTCAAAAATTGCCTAAAAGGATCAAAAAATAACACTTTTATATACTCCCATACAAATGATTCGTAATAATACTTAAAAGTCAATTTGAACTTTAACACCATGCTATAAAGTTCAAGTGTTAGTGGAGAGATTCCGGAAAGGCATAACAATTGAGTGACGTTAGTATCGTATGTATATTAATGTCAAACACAAGATTTTAGATGTTTTATTATTTTTATTTTTTGACATAATGTAATTGTTGACTTATTAACTTTTTTTTTCTTTCTTTATGTTACTAGCTGACCTGGCGTATTGAATAGCAGAATAAGTATTAAAAAAACTAAAAAAATAAAGGATCGTCTGTTAGGCGGTATGAAGTTCGGCGGGTCAGCTAGTTACTAATAATTTGCAATGGATATGAAGCGTATAAAAGTCAGTGCTGTAAATATGCGACTGTCTAGTGTGAGGCCTCGGGTTTAAATAGCAGATTTAAAAAAGGGATTACGGTATTGTCATCAAAAACATTAATAACTTTTCTTTTTCTTCCCAGCTCATATACATACATCCTATATTCGATACGGACCTCCTTTTAGTGGAGAAAATTAGATTACTACACAAGGGTAATAAATTGTTTATTTTTATGAAATACTAGCAGTTCCCCGCGTTTTTACCTGCATAGTTCCTCTTCCCGTGCGAATATAGAAACAAATTATAGCCTATGTGTTATTCAGTGTAGTTTACAATAAATGCGAAAGTAAGTTATTTACTATAAATATTCAAAATAGGAGACAAATACTTATTCAAATAAACCGCTGCCAGTAGGTAACGTGCCCCGAATACTGGCAGCATTGCCACGTTGGATGGCAATGCTTAACCTCTGTGCCAAGTAAAACCCAGCATTCCGGTCACGTGTCGCCGCATGTGTTATTCTGATCAAAATCCATTCAGTAGTTTTTGCGTGAAAGAGCAACAAATATACTCACATATATACTCACAAACTTTCACGTTTATAATATTAGTAGGATAATCTTTTTAATTGTACCAAAACCAGACAGATACAATTAGTACAACCAAAGAGGTATTATTAAAAGTTTACACGGACTATATGCGAACATTTTTTCCCGATATAACCAGGTTATTCCTTTTTTGAACAACATTCCCAAAGTTTAAACAAGTAATATAAAAACAGTTTCACACTTTCGAAGTTGTCACGCAAAGAGATTATCTGTGGCATTTACAATAAATTATGCTAGAGAAAAATGCTTAAACTCTAGACGTCGAAGACAAAGACAGGCTATTATATATAATGTCACTGCTATCTGCTAGATAGAAACTTTAATAAAGTATTCGGATAAAATATAATGCCTTTAAAACTTCACTCGGGTTTTTTTTTTTAATATCGACGCCATCTAAGACAGGACAAGCTACACGATACACGTACTTGGTTATGGTTAAGATACCGACTTACAGTTCCAGTGTCGCGGATTCGCATCCCGCACGGGACAACACTTTGTGCGATCCACAAATTGTTGTTCTGATTCTGGATGTAATTTGTGTTCGTTAATTATACGTTTGTAAAGTCTCCCGCAATACAAAGATTAATTTCCTTAGTGCCCCAGCACTACAAGCATACAAACAATAGTAACGGGAACGAGTAAAACACCCGTGTAATGCCGAGCTATGAGTAACATACTGAAGGAAGTATGAGTTGAAGATAGGGAGAGGGGGTTGGAGTATCGCCTATGATTAGTCCGAAAAAGAATTCTACCGCCATTTTGCGCAATTATTCTCGGAATTACATAACAGGTTGACTACCTGAAAACTGCTAGAATTTAGCGTCGGGTGCTAATTTTACCATTTTTAAATATTTTAAACTACTTTATTATACCTTTATGTAATTGGTATTAGATGCAGATGTTTTTAAAATACAGTCCCCGAAGGTCGTAATACATTTTTTTACACCAGCTTGGTTCAAATTTAACTCAAAATATTTTTAAATTTAAAGTTTGCACTTGCTGTATGTTTTATTGGTCATGTAATTAATAATTACGCCTGAATATCGTTTGAATTAGGAAGACCTATGTATTCTTAACTATCTTAAATAAAAAATAACAATAAATAATAAACAGTTTTTGTAAAATTTTGAATCATCATTAACAATGCCGCGACGAAGACGATCGAATCTTTCCGGACAAAGCTGTAATGGTTCTTCCAGAGACTATATATTCGGCAATTTAGAAAATATATTTACGAAAAAAATTATGGCGGTACGAAGTTCACTGGGTTAGCTAATAACTAATAAGTACAAATGTCTATTAGACATTGTCATCATAATTACGATTGTTTGACATTCAGTTCAATTTTGCTGATATTTTATGTCGATAAAATGCTGAAATATGGTGAATATGATATAATAGTGAATTGCGTGCATTTTGACATTCTGCCAAAATTCCCAGAGAAGGCATGACTTGAATATCAGCACCAAATCATGCTAACGACTGACTGAAAGACTAAGACTAAAGACGTGATTAATCAATAAAATAACTCGATACTGGCATCAATAGCTCATATTATTGTAGCTCATTGCCATTAAATAAGAAGAAGAAGAAGACATTCAGTTCGACCAGAGATTTTGACCGTAAACAAAAGTGTATAAGCGTTGCTACGCAGCATACTCACACAAACGTGTGTGTGAGTGTAGCGATAGCATTCTAATGTGAGTTATGCCTTTTTTAATGAATTTAATGCATTTCTAATCTATTATTATATCAAATTTTAGTTTTATGCACTTCTCCTCAATATATTCTTTAACCGTGTTAAATTTCATACTTTTACATCCACGTAATTTTCGTAAAAAGGGGTACAAAGTTTTTGCTTCAAGTATTAATATATAGATATAAATAAAAATAACATTTATATCTTAGAATAATAACGTATAGAAGGTAAGTTCGCGCACAAAAAGTGAAGCATTTTAATTGGAGCCTAATGGAGCTTACGCCGGAACCGTTCCGTAATGTACAAGTCATTGTACAGTACGTACGTTGCATACGTACGTACTCTTAAAAAATAAATAGGTAATTATGACGGTTTGTGTATTCAAATGGTGTCATAACATATTTGAAAAACTTAAAAAGGTTAATAACATTACTTTTAAAAGTATTTCGACGATTTGATTCGAAAATTTTATTTCATAATTTGTATAGTGGTGTGCGTGTGTACGTGTGTAATCGTCTGCGCGCCATTAGTATTTTTAGATTCATGTTTCGAACTGTCGAAGTATTGACACTATCCTTCTATACGTTATTATTCTAAGATTTATATATTTTTTTCCGTACGATGACGGAGTAGCGGAGTGGGAATATAATTCACTACTCCCTATTTTGCCCGTGGATGTCGTAAAAGACGACTAAGGGATATATTACGCACATAACATCTGTGCAAGAGAAGAAAAACCCAAAATGAAACCCTATATCAACATGTCTGAGCAGCATGGTATAGTAGGTCAATTTTCCTCCCATTGTGGAGGAGGCCCGAGCCCAACAGTGGGACGTACATGGGCTACGATGATGATGATTATATAATTTCCATCCATTCATCCATAGACGACAACTGTTGCCCAGCAGTGGATGTTATTCAACGATTCACTGTGACTTTCAAGATGTCGTCAGTGCACCTAATAAGGGGTCGTCCTACGCTGCATCGTCCGATTCGTAGTCGCCACTCAGCATTTTTGGACGTAATTTAAGTAATTTATATAATACTAGCAGACCCGGCCACGCGTTGCTATGGCTAATGTTTTTGTTATATTATATTTTATTAAACTATTTAAGTGGAACTGTAGGAGAACATCTGTCATGGAGATCGTCATATTTTTTTACAAATGGCATCTATATAAAAAAGCAAGTTAAAATCGTATATGACACCTTTGTAGGTTTGACATAGCCGCGCCATCTATTAATTAATTGCTCAATCCAATCAACAGATTGTCCAGTCGCCATTTGTTAAAATCGTTTGGAGTTAACAGATAATTGTGAATGAAATAATAGGTGTATATAGGTAATACAAATAATTTGCAATAAAATAATATTGCGACTATAAATTAAGATGTAAGCTATCCTATCTTTCAAGTTGAATCAAACTGCACACGGTGTGCAAATTTGATTAAAATCGGTTAAATAGTTTAGGAGTCCATCGCGGACAAATAATGTGACACGTAATTTATATATATTAAGATTTTAGATGATAATTGTTAATACAAACTAATTGTTTTTCTGAGAAATTTTAACAAGTGTGATTAGATTTAAATGAATATTATTTGCAATGGCCCGTCAGTAAACTCAGCGTTTGAAATCATTTAAACTAACGGTCAATGCTCACCGCCAGATAATATCTGTATTGTGATCTCGAGTATCACGTCTAGGTCAGATAATTTAATTTTGCAACTTAGTTATTCTGTGTAAAATTTAATTTAACATTATGTACATGATAATACTGAAATATTGAATTGCATTTTATTGAGTAAATAAATGTTATTTATCAATAATTATTCTTAGATTGTTCAATTATTATTTTTATGATTTTATTTCGTTTCTGAATGCAGTCATCTTTTGAATATACTCTACATTTTTTATATAATATACTCTTCATTTAGTTTTAATTGATCATTACCGCAATTAGATGAACTGATGAGATCTTTAAAGTCGTAGAGTGGCGTGCGATGCAGGTGGCACAGGACCGTTCTAAGTGGAGATGCTTATGTCCAACAATAAACGTCTAAGGTCTGATAAATTGATGGATGGCTAGAAATGTGATTATTTAAAAAAATCCGTATTGTGAGGAAGTAAGAATACAAATCACTAATCTCTGGCCTGTTGGTGTCGTAAAAATAATATCGAGATTTAGCAGTCATATAACTACTGGTGCAAGAGAAAGAAAACTCAAAATAAAACCCTGTATTAAACCAGTGTGACTAGCGTAGTATAATAGGTCCATTACCATCCTACTTCGAACGAGCCTTGAGCCCAATAGTCGAACATATATAAGGTAAAATGATGGTTGAAAAATCAGCCCATAGCATTCATTATTTGTATGTAAAAAAAAAATGTTAATAATAAATCCTTTTGATAATGTTATTTAAATTACCCTCAGATTACCTATCAAATGGCTAACGAGCTTTTCGCTAACTCGCGATTATTAGGCGCGTCATTAGCTAAAAATATAAAATGACTACGGCTATAATATTCGATAAAAGTTTAAAGGCTTTTATTGTGTTTACATTTCAGTTATTTTCGCTGACCAATAACTTATTTAGCTGGTATTTTTAACCGGAAATAGGCTTTCTGTATTTTTATTAACAACTAGCGACCCGCCCTTGCTTCGTTTCTGTTTCAGTCGCCTTACCCGCGTAATTCTCGTTCCCGTGAGAATACCGAGATAAAATATAGCCTATATTACTCCCTGATAATATAGCTTTCCATTGGTGAAAGAATTTTTGAAATGGGTTCGGCGGTTTAAGCGGGAAAGTGTAACAAACAAACTTACTTTCGCATTTATGATATTAGTATAGATATAAAAAAACATAATTGAAAAGGAAAATATAATACGTATATAGTATATAGGTAATATTTAGATCGGTGTTTTGTTTCCTGTTCGCAGTAGTCCTCTCACGAAGCTAATGTCATAATTACCTCCAAAGCCTTTCCCACCAAGTTTATGCTATAAACAAAGCCATCCCTACGAAGTGAATCTCATAATCACTGCCATAGCACTTTCCATATTAACTTCGTAACCCTCTCCAAGAAGCAAATTCCATAATCGCCGTACTTGGCAGCCATGTCCCTTACTCGTCTTTTACGACACCCACGGGTAAGATATATCCTTACTGCCTCTCCATACGGAATATTGATAGGTTTACTAATAGGCAATCCAGTATTTCATCTTCTACCTTCAAACTCTATCATCAGTGTAGCTACACGGATGTTTCAATTTTTGGATAACAAATGCATGAAAGTAAAATAAATACACATTATGCATCTTAGATCCCTTTTTTTGGACGTCTCGTTCAGTAATCACTGACTGAGCCCTTTTTTTAGGCACGCTATAGTCTGGACGCGTGCGTATGCGTCCAGCATGGTGTCCATTCTATGCGGAGCGACGTAAGGGCGGCACGTAATCTCATAACTCACCGTATTCCGACCCCTTGGCTTTTATGCCGACAACTGGGTACCGAGTTCCTAGTCGTTCGTGGCCAGCCCGGCATCCAGGATCCCTACGGCCACTTATCATTTCTATCACGCCAGCTTTTAAACAAAGGAAATCGCATTACAATCAATCCACTCGTTTAGGACAGGTACGAGTACATAGACACGCAAATATACAGACACGTCAAACTTATAACACGCCTTTCTTGCGTCGGATGTTAAAAATGCAAATAAAACACCACAAAGATCGTAAAAATAATTTTATTTCTTTAATTTTAAAATGGATAATGGGTTATTATATTCTTAAACCATTAGGGTTAAGAATGTAATGTATACCTATTTGTGTATTCTTACGCCGTTATCCCGGAGCGAAAAATAAAATAACATCCACATTTTCTACATAGTTTTAGTCTCGTAATATGAAGTAAGATTATATTCAACCGGGCATAGTTCCAAACTATGAAATTGAGAATATTCTATGAAAATTCTTGACAACTTAAGACCTTTTCATAAATTACAACAAGATTTTTTGGGACTCAGAAGTGCTGATATTGCAGAAATGGGCAAGTTAAGAGAAATAAAAAAGAATGCTAATTACAAAAGATAAGCACTCCATAATAGACAACTGGTATAAATATAGAATTCTGCCCGTGTAGTGAATAAAATTCACCAAAACGTCTCTTGCTCGTTAATGTCGTAGGAGACGACTAAGGGATTTAATATGCATATAACATCTATACAATAAAAGGAAAACTCGAAACAAAACCCTATACCAACACGTCTGACCAACATGGTATAGTAAGTTAATTCCTCTTCCACAGTGGAGGAGGCCCGAGTCCAATAGTGGGACTTATATTGTGGACGATGATAAATATAGATATATAAAATAAGCATTCATCATTCATCATCATCATTTCAGCCTATTGCCTACATTTGGAGACCACGTTTCCGTGCCGTAAGTCATCACTGGTAACACACTATACACATCCACACTATAGTGATCGAGAATCGCATAAATAAGCATTCACCTTCAACTAATACTTCTATACTGCCCACTACTGGGCATATATTAACATCATCATCATCATCATCCCAGGCCACATATGTCCCACTATTGGGCTCCGGCCTCCACAATGGGAGGAAATTTAACCTACTATACCGTGCTGGTAAGACATGTTGACATAGGGTTTTATTTCGAGTTTTCCTTCTCTTGCACAGATCTTATGTGCATATTATATCTCTTAGTCGTCTTTTACGACATCCACTTTTACGACATACATTAACATAATTATTGGAAATTATTATACTGCCCAGTGTAGGCCTCATAACTAAGTTCAAAGTCAGCGTGCTATGGAGCGGGCTATGCTTGGGATTTCTCTGCGATATAGAATCCGAAATACGGCAATTCGCAGAAGAACGGGTGCAACTGATATAGCATGAAGTGGCAATTAGCAGTCTGCATCGCTCAACGAACCGACAACCGTTAGGGAAGAAAGGTTTTTGAGTGGTGACCACGTATCGGATGACGCAGTATAGGACGCTCCCGACTACGCTAGGCCGACGACCTGATGAAAGTTGCTAGGCATCGTTGTATGCAGACGGCACAGAACCGTACTCTGTGGCGAATGATGATGATGATGTTACTGCCCTAGTCAGACGGAGTAATGTTAGAGTTTAGATACCTTTATATCAGGCAATAAACATTCCACTGCTGGTTGTCAGTTACCACGCTGGTCAAACGTATTTTCATAGGGTTTTATTTCCAGATTTGTTCTCTTGCATATGCCTGTTATATTCCCCTAGTCATTTTTAATAATACTCACAGGTAGGATATGGGGTGACGAATTGCATTCTTACTTCGTCGCTTCGAGGGAATTTAAATCCTTTAGACTGTTATAGTTCGCACGGGAAAGGGGATGTCTGCTAAAGTGTATTTCTACACCATCATAACCAGTAAAACACTAAAATATAAAAATCCAGCGAACATATCAAATAATGAAAGACAATTCTACAAGTGCTAGAAGGTCATCAATAAAAATAAGTTAACAAAAGTAGGTACAAATACATATTATATGTAATTTTGATATTTTTTTTCGTTGTCACTACGATACATTTTTGTATTTACTTTTGATACTTTATTAATTATAAAATATTAAAAACTATAAAATAAAAACAAATATTCAAATATTTTATTTATCGATATATTGACTTATCGTCATCACCATATCTCTAAAACCATAAGGCGTACAGACTTGAAATTTGGCAGGAGTATTCCTTTCGCCGAGTAGAGGTCGGATCGGATTTTACGAAATTCCACCCACAAAGGGTGTTGCGGGGGCGTTAACAATAATCGTTACTTAATATTATTAATGCGAAAATAAGTTTGCTTGTTAGCTGTAAGTGCTGTGTGGTAGCGGCTTCGAATACTACCAACCCTTGCTTTGCTCGTGGGTGTCGTAAAAGACGACTAAGAGCCCTAGATTGACCCGGACCAACTCCATCGGGTACCATTTGGGTCAACGATTACATTCCCAAGGAGGGTTGACGTCAGGCAGCGGCCGGTCATAAAAGTCATTGCCGAAACTTTTTGAAATATGTCAAAACAGATGACATATTGCGTCAACCCCAAGTAATTGGGATAAGAGCAAGATGATGATAATGAAGTTTGCTTGTTACGCTTTCACGCTTAAACCATCAAACCGATTTCAAAAATTCTTTCACCAATGGAAAGCTATAATATCAAGGAGTAACAGACTATATTATATCCCGGCATTCCTGCGGGAACGGGAACAACGGGAGTAAGGCGACTAAAATCAAAGCGAGGGCTGGTTGCGAGTGAAAATATATAACATATTTAGATTTTTTTTGTGGGTGGGTTACGCTCCGTCCGGGGCGACAGAGGGGCGTAAGCACGCACACCCGTAACCCACCCGCGACACGTCGCCTTCGTCATTGGGCCGACCACCGGAGCAGGGTGACTTGACGCCAGTAATCGGCCCGACGAAATACCCCGAGGGAGTACCCACTCCCTTCGATGTCCCCTACTGGGACGCCGATCGCCGTCGCGAGGCTATCCTCTCCGCGGGTGCTCGGACTATATCGCCGGTCGGGTACCCGCAGCCTCTTGTATTGCGCGGGTGTTTCATCATCTTCATTTCAGCTCATATACGTTCCACTGTTGGGCTCGAACCTCGTTTACATTAGGAGGGCAATTGACGTTACTATACCATGCTGGTCAGACAGGTTGGTACAGGGTTTTATTTCGTGTTTTCCTTTTCTTGTTTCGGCGGCGTTTACTAACATATAATTCATCATCATCATCTCAGCTCATATATCTCTCACTGCTAGGCTCGACCTTCTCCTACAATAGGAAATTAACTTACCATACCACGCTGGTCAGGCGTAATGGTATAGGAATTTATTTCGATTTTACTTTCTTTCGTATAGACGTTATATGCATATCATATTCCTTAGTCAACTTTTACGACACCCACGGCAGGAAAGGTGTCGGTAAATTGTGTTGTTACTCCTTCACCACACGAAAGCATATAATTAACAGACATAAATTACATCTAGACTTAGAACAAAAATTTGTATATCACACAAAATATTGTCCAATGCGTGATTCGAACCTGCGACATTGGCACGGTAGGTCGGTATTTTAACCACTATGCCATCTGTGCAGTCAAAATTATACAACCAATATTATACATTTATTTCCCCATGTGGTGATAGGTTAGTAGAACAATATGTCACCACTCTTTATATAGCCGTGGGAGTAGTAAATACCATCTTTTTTTTGGGGTGGGCTACGGTCGCCTCCAATCGGGGCGACAGAGGGCGGCGCGCGGCCCCATAACCCACGACCGACCACTGGTACCGAGTTCCTTGTCCTCCGTGCTCGGTCCGACGGAATACCCCGTGGGGTACCCTCTCTTCTCAATGTCCCTTGCCCGGGACATCGGTCGCCGTCACGGTCAGCCTCTCTGCGGGTGACGGACTAATCCCTGGTCCCGTCACCCGCGTAATAACCACCCGAAAGATCACCAGGAGAAAGTTTTGCATCGTTATCAATCCCGCAAACCCGCCTACTAAGCGTGGCAATTGCAGCAGTAACCACCTTGGGGAGGCTTATGTCCAACAGTGGACCTAAATAGGCTGATAAATATATCTACGATATTAAACAGCGAAGAAAACTCGAAATTATATCTACATTTTAAGTTTTTGTTTGCTGCTGAGAAGTTTGTAACAAAATCGTCACAATTAAGAAGTTTACTAAAAGTGCAGTTCTTGCGTGACCGTGAACTCTGTAGTGTTCAAAACGTTGTGAAATTAAAAATGACATACAAACGCAATAAAATCCGTAAACGTTGTTTAATTTCAAATAATTATTACGCACGTAAACATCAAAGATTATTAATTCTGCTAAATAAATAAAGTTAATAATAAGAAATAAAGTTATTAAACGACAACGCCTGCTAACTTCTAAAATTATTTAGTATCTTTTCAATTAAACGCAATAATATTTACGATAGTACCAACTTGTTGTAATAATATTTTGCGACTTTTACATTACCTACATAAATATTTACCACTAGCAACCCGCCCTCGCTTCGCTTCGGTTTCAGTCGCTTAAACCGGCGTAGTTCTTGTTCCCGTGGGAATACCGGGATAAAATATAGCCTATGTTACTCCCTGATATTATAGCTTTCCATTGGTGAAAGAATTTTTGAAATCGGTTCGGTGGTTTAAGCGTGAAAGCGTAACAAACAAACACAAACATCCTTACTTTCGCATTTATAATATTAGTATGGATATACCTTTATCTTGAATCACGCTGTTTATTGTCGAAAATCGCATTAAAATACATTTCGTATTTTAAAAAATCTAATGGCAGGCAGCGGCTTTATTTTATATAGCAATCCACCCTCGTTTCGCTTCGGATTCAGTCGCCTTACGCGCGTAGTTCCCATTCCCGTGGGAATACCGGGATAAAATATAGCCTATGTTTCTCCCTGATATTATAGCTTTCCAATGGTGAAAGAATTTTTAAAATCGGTCCAGTACTTTTTGAGTTTATTCGTTACATACAAAAATACAAATCTTTCCTCTTTATAATATTATTATATACTAGCAACCCGCCCTCGCTTCGCTTCGGTTTCAGTCACTTAAACCTGCGTAGTTCCTGTTCCCGTGTGAATACCGGGATAAAATGTAGCCTATGTTACTCCCTGATATTATAGCTTTCCATTGGTGAAAGAATTTTTGAAATCGGTTCGGTGGTTTAAGCGTGAAAGCGTTACAAACAAACAAACAAACATCCTTACTTTCGCATTTATAATATTAGTATGGATATATAGTGTAGATAGCATCCGCTGGCTCCTAAAGTTATTCGATATATTTAACGTTACCCACAGAGATTGAATTTAATCTTTTTTTTTTTACGTAAGCAATTCAGTGATGTACAAAAAAAAAATAAGCCACACATTTCTCCGTGTGGTGACGGAGTAAGAATACAATTCACCAGATCCTATCATGCCCATGGATGTCGTAAAAGAAAGCTTTTACGAGATTATAATACGCATATAACATCTATGCAAGAGAAGCAAAATTCGTAATAAAACCCTATATTAATTCGTCTCACCAATGTGATATGGTAGGTTAATTTCCCTCCCGTTGTGGAGGAGGATCGAGCCCAGCAGTGGGATGTTTATAGGCTGTAATGATCAAGATAAAGTCACACGTTACGGGGTTTACGATTTTGTTACCTATAAATAATAGAATTATAAATTAAAAAAAAAGAAATATTCTGATTCAAGCGCGTTTAATTTTAATATTAATATACTTAATACGTTTGCCGTGTGGTGACGGAGTAAAAATACAATTCATCACTCTCTATCTTGCCCGTGGATGTAGTAAAAAATTATTAAGGGATATAATAAGCATATAACATCTATGCAATAGAAGAAAAACTCGAAGCAAAACCCTATACTAATCTATCTGACCAGTATGGTATAATAAGGTCAATTTCCCTCCTATTTTAGAGTAGGATCGAGCCCAATAATAACGTATATGAGCTGAAATGATTATTATGAAGTGCCCGATAACATATTATTAGGCACATCAAAATAATAAAAATTAAATTAGATTAATAAAGATAAATACATTCATTTCAAATGTAGATATTAGAGTACTCGCATAAACATCAGATGCACATAATCACAACAAAAGGAAATATTATAAGAAAATTTGCATGATTTTTTGCTTAGAAAGGATTCTCCATCATTTATAAAATGTTTTAACGATTTGTACATATTGTATTGGGATTATGTCTGTTGTCCGATCACTTAATATTTTGACAAGACAAAATAATAAAATTACTATCAACTTTGTTTCAGTTAAATACAGAGGCATAAGGTTTTATATTTTTTTACGAAATAGATGATCATTATAAAATGTATGTTTAATGAGCGTAAAGATTTAAAACCAATAAAAATAAAACTTGAAATGTCAGCAGTTGATATGCTGGCATTTGTGATACTTTGCCGTTATTTTTATTTAAAGTTAATCATCAGATGATTATAATATCAAATGAAATCATTAAAGAATATATTCTTAGAGAAAAAAAAAAACAGTAGTTTGCAAATACAATCAATTTATACAATCTATTTATATGTGACGAAGATAAACAAGAATATAAAAACATCCAAATTGACCAAATATTTTTGAAATCAGTCAAAAGACAAAAAAGAAAACCAATTTGAGTTATATTTTTAAAATCCCAAAGATTTTTTTTTAATTATAGCAAAACTTACATCAGCTATGGCATTTATATGTTAAGGCCTGACATAAGGAAGAGTCATATTCATTCAACCTTGCCTTGCTTCAATCATCAACTGACAATTTCGAAAATACTAAAAGTACATCAAAATATCGATCTATGTTAGTGTATTCAGTTATAATGAAATCCTTTTCAGCTATTTTGGTCACATGACTGATGTTATAGACAACCTAATTAGTGTACTTCATGACATTGACCAAGCGAATTAGTCGAATTGCCCTTTTTTCTAGAACTGATTATTCTAGTTAGTTGTCCTTTACTCTTCTGTTACTCCGACATCTGTTTAACTTATTATATAGTCTAAGTGCGTCTTCGGTGAATATAAAGCAGTTAGCACTATCCCATACAAATTTATCGGAAATATTCTGCACCGCAAAATTAAATTTATTTGAAACAATATTATTCAATATCATAAACGAGGAACATCTTACTAAACAACAACCGTATTCCTTAAACTAATTTGTACCAAAATTTATCCTCATACAGTATTGATAAGTATCTCAATTTTCTTATTAAACTCATACTTACCAATTAAAATCCCCTAACTGCTAAACGTAGCACATTGAAACACATTTACTTTAATCTAATTACTGACACTTAAGCAAAATTTTCGTACACTAAGAATTAAATACGATACGTAAGGATATTTTTTTGGGAGTCGCGCGCGCCCTCTCTCTTTAAGAGCTACCTATCGACTGTCAGATGTGGTCAACACAATTTGGGAGACCAGGCTGCAATGTAAACTGCGCATGCGTGTTGCAACTAACTCTTCTCTTTGAACATCTTTCTTCGAGCAAACTCTATTTACTTACAATACAAACAATTTTGAACTTTATCACATTGTTTCAAGGATATTTTGCTATGGTTGTACAAAGTGTGCAGATATGCAAACAGCGTGAAACGCTTAAAGAAAGTTTAGAACCACATGTCGGTCTCAACTAAGTCGCGAGGAGTTGTTTTCGCTTTAATTAATTATATCTCCTCTTACTATGCGTTGCCCTGAATTAAGTGCTTCGTTTTAAAACTTTTAAATTTCGTCTGTTTTTGTCAATTGTGTGTTAGTTAAAGTACTATTTATAAAACGGAGAACATGCATTGAACTATCTTCTTCTCAACTCATATACGTGAACACTATTAGGCTCGAAACGCTGCTAATAAAGTTGACATGCTGTACCGTAAATGAATTGAATACCTTGGTTAATTACATTTACATAGTTTTCTATGGAGATTTTTTCTCTTGCCTTTTTATCATAGGGTTTTATGTACAGGTTTTTTGAATCATCATCATCAGAATTTATATACGTCTCACCCTTAGAATAATAACGTATAGAAGGATAGTGCCCATACGTCAGCCATTAAAAATTTGAAGCAAACGATACTACATGCGTGCAAGCGATTACACACGTACACACGCACACCACTATACAAATTATGAAATCAAATTTTGTTTTTATTAATATCGGCATAGTTTTAAAAGTAAGGTTAATATTGTTTTATGTTTTTCAAATATGTTGTGATACCATTTTAATGCACAAGCCGTCATAATTATCTATTTATCTTTTAAGAGTTGCGTACGTATGTGCAGTACAGTGACCTTGTGCATTACGGAACGGTTCTGGCGTAAGCTCCATTAAGCTCCAATTGAAATGCTTCACTTTTTGTGCGGGAACTTACCTTCTATATATTGTAAATAAAAATACTTTTACGGATTATATCGCGGGTCACCATGAATGCTGCAAAGTGTTCGAAACGTCGGGCAATCATAAATCAAATACAAACGCGATATAATTCGTAAAAGTAGTTTTATTTACAATGCGTAGTGCTCGCGTAAACATCAGATACCTTCTATATGTTATTATTCTAAGGTCTCACCATTAGGTTCGAGCCTCTTCCACAATGGGAGGGAAATTGACTTACTACACCAAGCTGGTTAGTCGTATTGGTATAGGGGGTTTGTTTTGAGATTACCATCTCTTGCACAGACGTCATATGTAATCACCGAGCAAGAAAGAGAATGATGAATTGTATTGCTATTCCGTTAGCACACAGATGAAATGATATAAATACTCGTTTAAATGCTAAAATTCATTATTTTTACAGATTTTTATCGAAAGTTATTTTTTTATTTTGCTATACTCATGTTCTCCAAATGTTTATCGTATCCATGTTCACGGGAGCCCTCGGGGGTGGTAGCTGTTAAGTCCCCCAGCACCTAACGTGTGAGTTGTTTAAAAAATAATAGCTTTGCACCCCTTTATTCAAACACGTGTAAATACGCGTATTATTTATTCAATTCATTTTACAGTGTATTTTGCTGCTTAAATGACTTGAGAAGCTGATGTTATTATGTCCGTTTGTTTGAAACTTTTGAAGAGAAACCTTCTATCTGATTATAAATTCATGTAAGTCGTCATTGACATGGTTGCGTGACGTGCTAACGCTAACTTTATATCTGTAGCAATACCAGGTAAATTTTAAGAATATTAATTTGAAAAATTTTAATTTAAAATCAAACAATCAGTTTGATTATCCAAAAATAACAACTACTTTTTCATAGTTTTAAGCTTTCACTTCTGTAGATATTCCTCATGACTGCTTTGTGTTATTTTTTATTATATATTACTACGAATATTATTATATTTTCCGTGTGGTGACAGAGCAAGAATATAATTCACCACTCCCTATCTTGCCCGTGGATGTCGTAAAAGACGACTAAGGGATGTAATTTGTACCTAACTTACTCAAACATCTGTGCAAGAGAAGGAAAACTCGAAATAAAACCCTATACCAACATGTCTGACCAGCATGATATAGTAGGTCAAATTCCCTCCCATTGCGGAGAAGGCCCAGCAGTGGGACGTATGTGAGCTGCGATGATGATGATGATTATCTGTAACAACTATGACTTTTAGAACGTGAGACATTTTAGTCCACCAATGAATTAGTTTAATGATTAGTTATTATTTTATTCTATGATCTAGTTTCACAACAACATAATTTATCACACTCTCTTAGCCGTGGGTTTTGTAAAACACGATTAAGGTATTAGAATAAGCAGATAGCGTCTATGTAAGAGAAAGTAAACAAAAAATAAAACGTTATTAGATCAGCGTGGTATAGGAGTTCAATTCCATTGCAGCGGAGGCTCGAGCTCAGCAGTGGGACGTACATGTCGGCGTTGCGCCAGGAATTAGGTTGTCCATATTAAAATATCGAGTATGTAATCACTGTATTTATTAGGAGTTATTGCTGGAGAAGTGAGTGAAGTAAAACTGTCCTCTATTCTAATCTTACAATGCTTTTATAACCTCCGCTTTACAATGAAACGGTCTAGTCTTAGTAACTACAATTACTTTTTATAACAAACAAATAAAACAACTACTTTTACTATCGGAATATAGCTAAATAATAATGATAAATATTCTAATGCATTTAACGTAATTCCAAATAGTCAATTTTACACAATTTACATTAATGTAATTAAAGGAAATATTGTTCTCATATATTGTTCAACAGACGGCGTTCTAACTAGAAATAAATTACAATCTTTATTGTGTAAAAACAACTAAATATGGTTACAAATAATTACATTAATTCTAATCGATTTTAATTTGATCAATTATATAAATATTTAAACAATTAAATCAAAGATTTCTAGAAATACATTCAAAAAGTGTCTTAAATATCATAGCATGGTAAATAGCAGCGTTGTTACTACAAATAATTATTTAAATTTTTGTTGCAAATATTTTAAACATGTTTATAACTATAATTGATAACACATACATCAACAATTTACAAATATTGTCGATAGAGGGCGATATGCGCCCATATACATGAGGTACATGAGCCGGAATGATAATCTAGTTTTAATATTTTAACGATTTTTAATGTTTACTCGAAAATTGCACATCCTATCCTATCCTACTTCCTTTCCTATCCTACTAATATTATAAACGCGAAAGTTTGTGAGTATGTGAGGATGTGAAAATGTGAAGATGTAAAGATATTTGTTGCTCTTTCACGCAAAAACTACTGAATGGATTCTGATGAAACTTCACAATAATATAGCTTACATATCAGAATAACACATAGGCTATAATTTATCCCGATATTCCCACGGGAAGAGGAACTGCTGGTGAAATCGCAGAGCTAGTTTTAAATAAAACTATATTTACGATTTTATCGGACGGACTGTTCTCCCGCGACCACAAACGCTGGCAAGTATTCCAAATGCAACAAATGTATCGTAAAAATAGTTTTGTTTCTATATTGTTTATCTAACTGATATGTCCCAAACTGGTTTCATTTGAAAATCAATAATGTTAAAATGGTTTTAAATCACTAAAACAATGCGGGTACGGTGCTGCGACCGATTTCTAGGGATTCTATTTATAATTTTTACTTTGTTCAGATCAACGTCTCTTGCTAAAATGGAATGAAGGGATTTATGAAATCGTGTTGGAATAATCATCATCATCTCGGCTCATATACGTCCCACTGCTAGCCTCGAGCCTCGTCCTTAATAGGAGGGATTACCTACTATACTACGCCAGTTATACGGATTGGTATAGGATTTTATATCCAATTTTCTCTTACATAGAGGTTATACATATTGCATCGTTTAGGGGTATTTTACGACAATAACGAGTAAGAGAGTGGGTGGTAAACTTATATTCTTACATCGTCCCCACACAAAAAATTATATATTACTAGCAACCCGCCCTCGATTCGCTTCGGGTGCAGTCACTTTACCCGAGTAGTGCCCGTTCTCGTGAGAATATCGGGATAAAATAAATCTATGTTACTCCCTAATATTATAGCTTTCCATTAGTGAAAAATTTTTGAAATCTGTTGGGTAGTTTAAGCGTGAAAGCGACACAAACAAACAAACTTATTTTCGCATTTATAATATTAGTAGGGATTATAAATAAGTAATGATTACTTAATCTTAATCATTATCATCATGATATTATTTCAGCTTACATACGCCTCATTATTGGGCTCGAGCTTGCTCCGGCCTTAAGAGGGAAATTGACCTACTATAACCACACCGGTCAGACGTATTGGTTTAGGGTTTTATTTCGAGTTTTCCTTCTCTTGTTATATGCAGATTGCATCCCTTAGTCCTCTTTTACGGTAAGAGAAGAAGTAGTAAACTATATTCTTACTCCGTCCCTACACGGAAAGCTATATGTAATTATAAGTAATACTAAATTGTAAAAGTTTCTTAATTGCACAAAGGAAATCTAACAGATATTTATTAATCTATTTGTGGAATTCATTTCACAGTACAAAGAATTACAAGGAAGTATCTTTATTTCTTTTGTAAATATTACCACGTATTATACTTTAATTTCACGCAACGGAGATTCAAAAATTCTTTCAAAGTCCCCCTGATGTCTCAGGGGTTAAACAGTCCCCCTTGCATCCATGATATATTGATGGGGGTCGCGATTTCATTATAGCCCTCTTTTATGGACCAACTCTGCTCAGCACCTCATTAGCTCAGCGAGGGTTGACGTTATGAATTTTTATCATTGAATTAAATATGGATCAGTTTATGCATGAGTACTTGTATTTATTTATAGCTAGCGAACCTGATCGGTATGGCATGGTTAACATTAAGTACAAATAACAGAATGATAACTTTGTAAAATGATATTTGATATTTACGGGAGTAATTTATCATTATCACTTGCTGTTATCCCAATTAGTTGGACTGGACTCAATATGTACTGTTCTTTCATAATACATATTGCATAAGTTATTAGCCAGTTTTATGATCGTCCGCCAGCCTGACGTCAATCCTTTTGTTAATGCAATTATGGAGCAGACGAGATTACATAGAGTTGGTCCAGGTCTAATTTAAAGCTCTTGGTTATCTTTTACGACTCTCACCAAAACGACGAACCATTTTGAACTAAACCCTTCATAACTCAAAAATTGTTCAATATAAACGCACAAATCTATACCAATAAATAAAATTGGAGTGTCTGTTTGTAATGTCAAAATAATAGGCTTTTTTCATGCTCACACGGTTATTTGCACGACACCTATGCCTAAAATAGCAATTAAAAAATGTTTGTCTGTCTGTCTGTTTGTTCCGGGTAATCTTCAAAACGGCTGGACCGATTTCAAAAATTCTTTCACCGATGGAAAGCTATAATATCAGGGCGTAAACTAAGCTATATTTTATCTCGGTATTCCCACAGGAACGGGAACTACGCGGGTAAAACGACTATAACCTATAACCGAAGCGAAGCGAGGGCGGGTTGCTAGTTTTAACATATAGATCAAAAACCTAACTCGCTTCCAGATGATCAGGAAAGCTCAGATTTGGCGCCCAACTTGTTACTCATTGTACATAAAGGTAAACACCAAAAATTAACCAATTTATTAAATTTTGCATACAATTGATTTTACGTATAGAATTTAGCGATTTTTTAATATTTTAATAGGTACTTTAATGTCATTATTTATAAAACTTACTTTTACATATTTGAAAATTAACTGTAACTGAACGCTCTGAGAGCATGTAGGTATTATTAATACGCAAGTTACTCTTGTTTTTAGGTATTAGATTGTTCTACGCTTAGTAATTCGAGAAAGAAAATTTTAATTACGACTGAAGCAACATATTTTCAAGAAAACGTGGTGCTAAAATATTAAAACAAACAATGCTAAAATATTACTACACATCGTAAAAACGGAGAAAAATGTTCTATTGGTAAATCACTTTTAAATAATAATATATTATTTTACAAAAAAGTAATGATATCTCAGTAGAAATAAAGTGCAAAAGGTGAATAAGGCAGCATAAATGTGAAAAAAGTAGTCAAATTCAATATTATGATAATTATTGTATGATTGTCGACTTCACCGACGAAGGATTTGAGATATAAATGGGTGCAAAGGTTTGTAGATAATCCTGAAATTTATTTAATTGAAAAAAAAAAATGTAAGATATAAAAATAATAACTGTAATTCCATAAAACTAAATAATATTTTTGACGTGAAAACTTCTATAGGCAAGTTTAGATGAGGAGTAGGTAAACCCATGTAACTCATCAGAGCTAACACTATATCTACCTATAGCTTTGCCAATGTCACTATATCTATGCCGCTAGATATAAACCTTTTAAATATAAAAGTTTAAATTTACATAATATAATTGATTTGAATATATATAACTGATTGTCCATAATTTTACGTTTTCACTTCTGTCGGTAGTTCATACCTGATTTTTTCTTTTGCTTTTTTTTTAATTAGAGTTAATCGATGTAAAACAAGTTGGAAGCATATCTAGTCATTTACAAATAACAAAGCACAACATATCAACTAACTGCCAAGGAAAAACAAGTCGTTTTGTATCGGAAACTGGATCACATCCGGTGCTGTTATTTTACTTTATCGATGTGATTTCCTTACTTTTATATATTAGCCGTTTTATTTATTTTACTTATTATGTAGTGATTTCACGCTTAAGTTTTAGTAGTCATATTGTATATCATTATCATCATAATCGCAGCCCACATACATCCCACTGTTGGGCTCGGGCCTCCTCCACAATTGGAGGAAATTTGACCTACTTTACCATGCTGGTCAGACATGTTGGTATAGGGTTTAATTTCAAATTTTCCTTCTCTTACACAGATCTTATGTGCATATTAAACATTATGTGCATTTTGCGTGGTGACGGAGTAAGAATACAATTCATCACTCCCTATCTTGCCCGTGGATGTCGTAAAAGACGACTATGGGATATTGCAGGTTATATAATAATTTATAGGCGGTTTTTTGTCTACATGGACATATCATCCCCATTATATCATGGTGCATCAACAGTACTACAAATAAATAAAATTGGACTTAAAATCTACAAATTAGGGCAAAAATATTTCATGGTTACAATATAGTTAGCCACATATGTTTTGTTTGTTCGGATATAATTTTAGACATTATTCTTAGAATTAAGCCTACATTTTGTATGTTTAAGTCAAATTTCTCTATGAATGTCATTTGCCTTCAGTTTTTTGCACAATCCATCAGTAATTGTTGCTCGTCCTCTAAACTATTACATACTTTACAATTGGATGTATCGCTTTTCTTCATTAAAAATACAAATTTTGCTCATGGAAAATGACCTGATCGGATTCTTATGGCTATCATAAGATATTTTTTGCTCAATTTACAATTATTATCAAACCAAAAGGATAGGTAATTAACAATTTTCTGCTTTTCTCTTGCTAGCAGTACATGTATTCCTGGTGTCATATGTGGAAAATAGCATATATGAAGCAAATGTAATATAATAAATACAACACCCTCCTACACTTCTATCTTGCCCCTGTGTCTCGTAAAACACAACTATCTCTTAGTTATAATATGTATATAATCTCAATGCACGAGATGAAAAATCTTAATTACCTTTCTATTGTAGAAAAGCTTTAAGCCCAGCAGTGGGACGCATATAAGTTGAGATGATAATAATTACAAATAGTCACTTAATTAACCTCAATTGTACCAGCGATTGGCCTTCCTAAGGGATCTCTCGTGGTCAATATAATTACATAATTTTTACATTTAGTAGACATGTTGGCTATCGCTGTTGGTGTCAGAAGTTTTCCAAGAGATTGCTCCTGCCTTTCCACGTAATGATCTTAAGGATTTTACGACTTTCACTTGAAAATTAAGAGGTGGCTACACGTTCTATTATTAACTTGTCCCCGCACGAGTAATTTACAATTCCAATAAAATATTTAAACTAACTGCTTGGTCTAATAACTAATCGATACCCAGCGGAGCTAGCTATTTTCATTCTTGATGGCAGTGGCTAAATTTACATCACATAAAACGACTTTTTCTATAAACCTCTTTTATTTATCGCCTCTGAAACCTTTTTTTATTTCTGTTTGTGACAGACCAGCAAACAGCACACGTCGTAGAAAGTGACTACCACTCATGGACCTTTGGTAAGCTTTTATAGGGCTACGGTGAGAAAAGTGAGGACAGTCAATATGTGCAATAAAGTTTAGTGATATTAAAGTCTTCAGTAAAACCTACCATACGAACACCTTCAGAAAGTTGGACTGCCGGCTCTCTCACTCACCAAATGAAACACAGGAACAAATTGCTACTACTCGGACTCGGATTTTGTGCGAAAGTGTCGTACTACCCCGGACGGACCGGCCCACATTTGTAGACAGACGACTTCAATAGTACCATATAAAAACCTTCTGTAAGTTAAATTTTATGGCAATTGTTGGAACCGTTTGCAAGATCCTGAGCACATACAAATCTAAAAGAGTTGATGGTTTATAACCGGTACCTACACTAACCCAATTATATAACATTTACAAGCCTTTAAAAAAATAATTTGTGAATAGTAAAAAGCAATTATATCATTACTCCATATCTATTAAAATACGTAGCAAGTACTCTATTACACGTATGAGAACTTTAAAAAAAAAGCTAAACTCGTATTCTACAAAATAAAAATAAAACAAAAATGAACTCTTTCGATTTATTTTAGAACTCCTTAAAAAAATACTTCGCTTTTTACTGCGAAACCTTTACTAAACAGAAAGTACAGCTCAACCGTCAAATCATCTAGGCCATGCTGAAGAAGAGGAGCCGACGAAAACGCGTCATTAAAATGTAAAAGTCGACGCGCCTGTACAAATAAACTGACTTCGAGCCGCACGCCACTTGGAGTATTAGTTAAAGATGAGCGAATCCCTCACTTATCTTAATCTAAAGTTATATAGTCTAATAGATTTATTGTCTTACGGTCTTTAATGCTTTTTTTCGCATGATGGCGGAGTAAGAATACAAATCACCACCCCCTTTCTCGATCATAAAATAGGATATCATAAAAATATAAACTTTGCAGACAAAGAAAAGTCGACATAAATACAAAAAAAAAATCCATTTCACTAGCTGTGATAGAGTAATGATTTCTGGTATTCATGCGAGTATTATACATTATAAATAACACTATTTGAACGGAGACCGTGACCATGAACGCTGTAAAATGTTCGAAACGTCGGACAATCAAAGATCAAATGAAATCCATATGATGAAATCCATAAAACTAGCTTAATTTATATAATTATATAACTTTTTCGCAGTCACGTGCGAAAAAGTTCTACGGTTAGTTATAGGCCTCTTTAAGGAGACATAACGTATTTGGGAGGACTCTGAGAGGACAGTTCCCCCGGAGGACAGTCCTCCCATGACTAGAAATGCTGTAAAGTGTTCGAAACATAAAGAAATTGAAAATCAAATACGCTATGAGATCGCAAAAATAGTTTATTTCTAATGTGTATTACACATTAGAAATAAACTATTACTCGAGTTAAAATTAGCCTTCACTCATTTCTTCTTTTTTCTTTTCTTAAAAGAGTGCTATTACCCATTCTTATACTGCCCAAGACGAAAGTCATGTCAAATGCCCATGTCATCCCTGTACCGGTACTAGTTGGCAATGCGATTCTTGAAGTTGTCGATCATTACGTTTACCTAGAGTGTTTACTCTAGGTAGATCCAATTTCGAGAAAGAGATCAGCTGACGAATCCAACTCGGTTGGGCAGCGTTCGGGATACTTAAGAGGATCTTCTCATCCAACATACCTCAGTGTCTGAAAACACAGCTCTACGACTAGTGTGTGTTACCAGTGATGACTTACGGTACGGAAACGTGGTCCCTAAATGTAGGCCTCATTACAAGGCTCAAAGTCGCTCAGCGTGCTATGGAGCGGGCTACGCTCGGGATTTCTGTGCGGGATAGAATCCAAAATACGGAAATCCGCAGAAGAACGGGTGTAACCGACATAGCACGAAGAATTGGCACGCTGAAGTGACAATGGGTAGGCCACATCGCTCGACGAACCGACAACCGCTGGGGAAGAAGAGCTCTCGAGTGGCGACCACGTATCGGACGACGCAGTGTAGGACGAACTAGGTGGACCGACGATCTAGTGAAAGTTGCAGGGCGTCGTTGAATGCAGGTGGCACAGGATCGCGCATTGTGGCGTAACATGAGGGAGGCCTACATCCAGCAGTGGACGGCAATAGGCTGAAATGATGATGATGATGATACTGTCCTAGTAGATTAATTTAGGACTTTCATAGAATATACTAATAGTCGGTCGAGGAGAGGGTTCTCCTCAAGGGGTATTCCATCGGACCGTCCACTAACGCCAAGTCACCCTGCTCCGGTGGTCGGTCCAACGACGAGGGCGACGTGTCACGGGTGGGTTATGGCTGTGCGTGTTTACACCTCTCTGTCGCCCCGGACGGAGTGGTGCGAGGAGCGCGCCGACCGTAACCCACCCCCCAAAAAAATCAATAAAAAAAAGCAGTATAAGTTAATTTTTAATTTGAAAACACAGCACAGCTCATCTCAGAATGGCGCCATACCTCACTAAGCGACATCTAATTCTTTAATTATAAAATGCAAATTGTAGAAAATCTGCGAGGGCAATCGATGTGCCCCGCGGGACGTTTATGGAGTGGAAACTCGATAGGCAGTAAAAAGCATTGTAGGTAGTGTTCGCGGAATTAGTTCTGGTGTCGTGGGGTTTACGGCGGTAAACAGTATCTACTACATAAAAATAGATTTTAAGACACATATTTAGAGTTCAAGTTCTAATTTATGACTGTTCATAAATATTGCATGAAACTAATACATTTCTGGTTTTACACATTTCATCATCTCAGCTATGTATATTGCCCAGTGTTACTCATATTTTGAAGGAGGCTTTGACCTATTATGCCAAGCTGGTCAGAAGGTCTGGTATAGAGATAACACATTTATAAAATATATTATCACTAGCTGACCCGGCGAACTTCGTACCGCCATAATTTTTTCCGTAAATATATTTTCTAAATTTTCGAAAATATAGTCTGCCTATAGCTGTCATTTGCGTTTTGTTATTACACGTCAGGTGCGTTTTTGTTATACCACGTTTCATAGTGACTTATATTCTCTTTGCCGTTTTATGTTACATCACACAGGAATGCGATGGAACGGGTTAAAAAGTGGCATGCTCAGATCATCATCATCATCATCATCATCGAAGCTCACATACGTCCCAATGTTGGGACGCCATTTGACCTACTATGCCATTCTGGTCAGACATGTTGCTTTAGAGATTCATTTCGAGTTTTCCTTCTCTTACACAGATGTTATGTGCATATTGTATCCCACAGTCGTCTTACTCCGTCACCACACGGAAAATGCTAAAATAACATCAATGAAAAAGAAGGAACATTTCTAATTAAAATCTTATGTCAGTCCTTTCAGCCAATGTAATATAGAAGCTGGATTTCTCATTTATTATTTGTATGTATGAAAAACCTGTTTTTTAAAGATCTAATAGATGTACTTGTCATCTTACTTGAGGTTATTCCAATTACTTGGGCTCGACACAACATATCCTTTCTTTCCATACAACCCTGTCAGGGGCCATCTCTGTGATCACGCCATATCTATCGATGTCATGTTTCACACATCCTTTTTTTTTATATTCCCTAGACATAGGTAAACTATAATAATTATAGATATAACTAGCAACCAGCCTTCGCTTCGCTTCGGTTTCAGTCGTCTTTCCTACATAGTTTCCGTTCCCGTGAGAATACCGGGATAAAATATAGCCTATGTTACTCCCTGATATTATAGCTTTCCATTGGTGAAAGAATTTTTGAAATCGGTTTAGCCGTTTTGAAGATTACCCGCAACAAACAGACAGACAGACAAAAAAATATAAAGTGTATTTTAAGCATATGTATAGTGCAAATAACCGTGTGAGCATGAAAAAAGCCTATTATTTTGACATTACAAACAGACACTTCAATTTTATTTATTGGTATAGATAATAGGTTATAATAAAAGGTAGACTATAATAATTAAATTCTGAAATACATCAATCAAAATATTAGCGTAGAAGCTTAAAAAGATGGTGAAATTAAAGCTTGATATTTTAAACAAAAGTAAATGTTTAAGGCAACACAATAAAAGAAACAAAATCTTTACTTTATCTCAAACTGTGAAACAAAATACGCAATTAGCGTCCAAACTAAGACCTACATTTGCCAGATTCCTCGAAATGTACGAACTATTTCGTCTTTAAAATAAAAAGCACTGGAAAATCGTGTATTTAAAAATACAATTCAAATAAATGTTAGCTATATTTTTATATTGCTATTTGCCGTGTGGTTACGGAGCAAGAATACAAATCACCACTCTCTATCACGCCCGTGGATGTCGTAAAAGACGACTAAGGGATATAATACGCATATAATATCGATGTAAGAGAAAGAAAACTCTAAATAAAACCTTATACCAATCTGTATATCCAGCATGGTATGGTTAAGTCAATTGCCCTCCTATTGTGGAGGAGGCTCAAGCCCAACAGGGACATGTATGAGCCGAAATGATGATGATAATGATGATATTTTTATAAGTTATTGAAATAATAACTTTTATAGACAGATTTCTATGGGGAAATTTATATAAGTTGTCATTGGCATGGTCACGTGGCGTGTTAACGCTAACACTATACCAGTAACTATATCTGTGCCGATAGATATCGAAACTAGACAAATGTAAAAATATTCCGAGCATAGCCCTCCGGCACACACTGAGAACTGGCGGGGCGATAGAGGGGTGGAAGCACGCACACCCGTAACCCACCCGCGACACGTTCGCCTTCGTCGTTGGGCCGACCACCGGAGCAGGTTGACTGGACGTGTATGAGCTGAAATGAAGATAAATGATGACTTTGTCCCCTCTCATATTTGTCTAGATAACTTCAAGTGAACTCACTCACAAATAAAAATTCAGCCTAAGCTTGTCTGAAATTGCAGTAGGTATGCGGTAAGACCTCCTAATTATACCAATATAATTTTTTTATTATTATTATTCTTATAAACGATGTACACTAAAAAGTTGTTGAATTGTATTTTATTAAAACTTGGCTGTGTAGCTTCGGTTACGAATACTACCAACACATTCATCGTAGAAGGCGATTAAGAGGTTTAAATAGACTTGCGTTTGGTCAAAACTGAACTCTCAAGGAGGGATGCCGTTAGGAAGGCGATTGGTCATAAAACTATTGCCAAAATTTTTGGCATATTTGAAGACACAAACACACCAATCATACATATTTAACCTCAGACGAACGCTCACGTAAGCGAAAATTGTTATGATTATTTTAAGATCCTTTAAAATTACTTAAAACCAACGCAACATTACGTGAAATAATATATTTAAGGAAATTTATCAATATGTTTCATGCAATATTTATGAAAATTATGTATTATAAATATACGATAGAAAGAAAGAAAGAATAGGGAATGATTTCTTTTTGAATGTGTAAATAGATAATTCCTATGTGGTAATTGGATAAGAATACAATTTTCGATACCCTGTACTTACGGTACCCTGATAACTTGCCTGTGAAAGTATTAAGTATAATAAGTTGAATAAGTAAGTAAGTAAGTTTAATAATAATAATAATAATATTGCCTAGATATCTATATGACAAACTCAGTTGGCGTCATGACAACTCTAATTATGCACCTCGATCCGTAACCTATCCGCTATCTATACCGCGATTTAAAACTACAGCTTTCAGGGGATGTTTCAAATTTGCTGCAACTAAGTGTTGGAATTCTATTCCCCCACCGTGTCAAAATAAAACTAGCAAATTTTCTTTTAAATTATACCTTAAAAGATATCTTCTTAAAAAGCAGCAAAACATGTGACATATATTTATAAAATTGTGGCTACACGTTTGGACTTATGTTCGGGACTCGGTGATTAAATAAATGCTATATTTATACCAATAAATAAAATTGGAGTGTCTGTTTGTAATGTCAAAATAATAGGCTTTTTTCATGCTCACACGGTTATTTGCACGACACCTATGCCTAAAATAGCAATTAAAAAATTTTTGTTTGTCTGTCTGTCTGTTTGTTCCGGGTAATCTTCAAAACGGCTGGACCGATTTCAAAAATTCTTTCACCAATGGAAAGCTATAATATCAGGGCGTAAACTAGACTATATTTTATCCCGGTATTCCCACGGGAACGGGAACTACGCGGGTAAAACGACTATAACCTATAACCGAAGCGAAGAGAGGGCGGGTCGCTAGTCATAACTATGAATGATGTTCAACATAGTAATACTTTTGGCTAAAACTAATCAATATACCTAATTCTTATAATTACATTCTTCTTTTGTATTAAATTATTATTAAAATATACTTCTTATTTATTAAATTCTTATTATGTATCTGTATAAATATGTAACTGCTATCTTGTTGCTTAGGCTTTTTGTTCGTTTGATTAATTCGTACGTCATTAAGGTACCCATTGAAAATCAGCGTTGCAGTGTAGCATATTGCACTGTAGCATTATTGCTGAATGGGAACCTCATTGACACTTATCATATTTTGTTTTTCTTCTTTGTGTTGTATTTACAGTTAAGTTTAGCTATTTTAATTTTCTTATAAAACCTTTATATTTCATTCGACTTACTGTAATATCTAAATTTAAGCTAAGTGTCAATAGAACAGTTTCATCTTTTATCTTATTAAATATCTACTAAGTCACACAGGAGAAGGCAGCAACTATCTCCTGGGAAACATATAATATCTCGTTGCGATGTTCTTTTTTTTTTAATTGCATGTGGTGGCAAACGAGCAAAAAACACACCTGATGGTAAGCGACACTGGCACTAATGGATCTTTGCACGGCCGCTGCCTACCGTGAAGAAAGTGCAAGGAGTGTGAATGTGTGAATTGAGGTTCGGTAAAACTAAAGGCATCACCAAAACCCACCACACACAAACACCCTCAGAAAGTTGGGCTTGCGGCTCTCTCGCTCACCGAACCAAGCGCAGTAATGAATTGCTACTACTCGGACATCAATTTTCTGCGACAATGTGGTACTACCCCAGACGGACCGGCCCGCGGCTGTAAATAGACAACTGTCAACAGTGTGGTTCTACTACTAACAATGTTGAAGAAGAATATTTCCAATAAAAAAAATAGTATTTATGAATAGTTCGTTTTATATCATCATCGGTAAAGCCGACGTAAGCCTTCTCCATATATGGGGGCAAATGACGTAATCGCCACGCTTGGCAAGCAGATTGGCGATCACAGTAAGATGTTATATATTTCCCAGGAGAGAACTACTTCCCTCTCTTTTGGTGAACCCTAAGCCGATTCTTATGACTCCCACGGGCCAGCAAGGGGTAGCAAAGATTGTATTCTTATCCGGTCGCCGCCAGGGAAGATTATACCAACGCAATTGTCATACATTTTAATTAATAAATAATCTGGTTATCTATATATTAATACGTGAAGCAAAAAGTTTGTATCCCTTTTTACGAAATTTGCGTGAATGGATAAGTATGCAATTAGGCATAGTTGAAGTATATAATGAGGAGAAGTGCATAAAACTAAAATTTTATATAATAATAATGCATTAGAAATACATCAAATTAATTAAGAAAATGCATTACGCACACTACAACGCAATCGTTACACACACACACGCACACATGCGCGCGCTTATACACTTTTGTTTACGGTTAAAATCTTTGGTCAAACCGAATGTCAAATAATCATAATTATGATGACAATGTCTAATACGCATTTGTACTTAGTACCTTATATATTAGTTATTAGTGAAATACAGCTTGCTCAATTTACAATTATATACATAAATAAAATTAAAAGAAAATTTTGTAGCAGAAAAATTTTGTAGAAAAGAAAAACACACGGCGACCCCTAATATAAAGAAATGCGAAATTCTGTTTAACATCATTGCAGAAAACCAAATACAATTCTCTTTTTATCTAAATTTGGCCACATAGCGTCCAATCGTCCGAGATTACGGCGTAGGTCCTCGTAATTTATTATATTTCCCTATGCCACTTATTAAACGGGCTACCAGAACAGACCCATGACTTCGGGATAAATACGAACAGTTTTTTTTTGGGGATGGGTTGCGGTCAGCACGCTCCACGCACCACTCCGTCCGGGGCGACAGAGGGGCGTAAGCACGTACACCCGCAACCCACTCACGTGCACGTCGCCTTCGTCGTTGGGCCGACCACCGGAGCAGGGTTACTTGTCATCAGTGGTCAGCCCGACGGAATACCCCCTATTTGGGGTACCCTCCCATCGACCAACGTCCCCCCCTCGGAGAGGAGGTTGGTCTTTCCTCACTGTAAGACAATCTGTCTGCCCAGATCAATATATACGGCAAATTTTCCTGTTGAAAAGATAGAAAAAAAGCATTTTCATAAATTTTACAATCTGTAAGTACCACATTAGCAATTTTTTTCTTGCTTTGACAACTTTTTACGACTTTCTCAAATTAAATCATTCTGTATAGCAACAATGTAAAGCGATTCAGGCGACAAGTCGGCTGCGTAGCGTTTAATTCGCGAGAGTTTAACGGATCTACCGAACAGATGTCGCCTTAATAAAACCAAATCATTGTTCGCTTAGCGATCTTTACAGCAACTAAGAATTATGGATGTGGTATTTTGAATACAGTTAATTTATTTTATTTTATTTTCTCGATTATCGTCGATCGTTGGCATTAAGCTTACATAATTATCTATATCCTGTCTAGTAAAGCCGTTTCTTTTTTTTATATTTTATAATAATGAAAATTATTAGTAAATGCCGTGGCAATACTTGTAATACGGCAATACGTGACAATACTTTTTTAATCGAATCACTTCTTTTACGTGTAAAAGAAGTGATTCGATTAAAAAAAAAGCATTATGTAGTTTGATTACGTCAAATTATCCTAAATAAAATTATAAATGAGAATGTGAGCTTGTTTGATTATTTGTTAAGTTTTCATGCGTATACCTCTTATTTAAAAATTCTTTCACTAATTAAGCTACATTATCATTATTGCTGTGTGGTAGCGGCTTCGAATACTATCAACCCTTGCTTTGCTCGTGGGTGTCGTAAAAGACGACTAAGAGCCCTAGATTGACCCGGATCAACTCCATCTGGTACCATTTGGGTCAACGATTACATTCCCAAGGAGGGTTGACGTCAGGCAGGCGGCCGGTCATAAAAATCATTGCCAAAACTTTTTGCAATATGTCAAAACAGATGACATATTGCGTCGACCCCAAGTAATTGGGATAAGAGCAAGATGATGATGATGAATTAAGCTACATTATCAGTGAGTAACATAAGTTATATTTTATCTCCGTACTTCTAAGTGAACGCAAAAATTTAGTAGATATATATATATATAAATACGTTTTGTTGCTATATATCTCAATAAGTTAGTTTACACACAACATTCGTAATATCAATATAGATGATAATGCTAAATTCAATCTGCGTTTTATTTTTTACGAAAATTTATAGAAGAACAAGTATAACCAACATAGCACGAAGAATTAGCACATTGAAGTGGTAATGGGCAGGACCTATCACTCCACGAACCGACAAATACTGAGAAAATAAGGTTCTCGAGTGGCGACCATATATCGGACGACGCAGTGTAGGACGCCCCCATCGGTGGATTGGCGACCTGGTGAAAGTTGCCCTGCTTCGTTGAAAGCAAGCAGCACAGGACTGCACTTTGTGGTACACCACACAACATGAAGACCTACGTTCAGCAGTAGACGGCGATAGACTGATGAAAGAACTGCCTCTAGTTGAAAGAACTGCCAAGATCATACTTTCAGTCAGCAACAGGTAGTAGAAGGTTTTTTTTTATTTCTTTGGCGTTATCTGCTTAGTATATAATTCTGTGTGATAACGGTTACACATACTGACAAGTGCTTTACATAGTCCTGGACAAACTCCATCTGATGACGTCTAGTTAACGATCACATTCCCAAGGAGGGACATAGTCAGGCAGAACCGGCTGGCCAACTACTTTGATTATTCTCATTAAATTTTGCATTATTTAATATGCCAGAGCGTCGACCTCGAGTAATTGAGATAAGAGTAGAGACGATTGATATTATCTGCTTAGTTCTCTTAATCGTTTCTACTTTATCCGTAGAAAAAGTATGGGGTTGGTGAATTGTATTTTTAACTCCCGACGCAAAAACAGGTGTCTTATAAGTTTGACGTCAATGTCGGTCTGTGTGTGTGTCTGTCCGTGGCATCGTAGCTTTTTTTTTTTAAGACAACACCCTGCACTAAGGAAATTAATCCTTGTATTGCGGGGGACTTTACAAACATATAATTAACGGACACAAATCACATTCAGACTCAGAACAACAATTTGTGGATTGCACAAAGTGTTATCCTGTGCGGGATTCGAACCCGCGACACTGGCACTGTAAGTCGGTACTTTAACCACTACGCCATCTGTGCAGTCGGTCTATGCAAACGGTTGTACCGATTGCGATGCGGTTTTTCATTTGAAAGCTAGTTTCCTTGTGGTGGTTCTAAGCTATGCTTGGTTAATATCGATCGAGCAGTGTATGATTACTCGATTAACTGCTTCACACGTTCCAGTACAATCGTTGAATGACAATTAATTACTAATTCCTGATGATGAAAACATAATACTTTTTGTTATTATTTTAGTTTGTGTCAGGAGTTATTCAAAATTTTCAATTTTACTTGATTACTTTTGTGACCATACAAAAAATATTATGGTAACAGATTTTTTTCTATTTCATTTATAATTCATTCATTTCTAATTATTTTATTTTTCATTTCTTATTATTCTATAATTCATTTCATTTATAATCAACTGTAGTTTAAATACGTACACAAACAATCCATTGCCAATAAGCGACGTGCCCATAATACTGACAACATTACCACATACTCGTATAATCTACACCAATAAATAAAATTGGAGTGTCTGTTTGTAATGTCAAAATAATAGGCTTTTTTCATGCTCACACGGTTATTTGCACGACACCTATACCTAAAATAGCAATTAAAAAATTTTTGTCTGTCTGTCTGTCTGTTTGTTGCGGGTAATCTTAAAAACGGCTAGACCGATTTCAAAAATTCTTTCACCAATGGAAAGCTATAATATCAGGGCGTAAACTGGGCTATATTTTATCCCGGTATTCCCACGGGAACGGGAACTACGCGGGTAAAACGACTATAACCTATAACCGAAGCGAAGCGAGGGCGGGTTGCTAGTTACTAAATAATTTATTATGATTACTATATTCACAAAACACTTTTTTATTATCCGTTTTTTTTTCCTGAAACTTACCACCTCCATTTGTATTTGCCCTTTCTTAACACTTTGTCAACTCCGATCTATCATTCCAACATTTCATCAATTCCGGCACTATGTCCGTTGATCTATATTCACAATTAAACAACTATTATTTTACTCTCAATCATGCCCTTTGTCAATTTCTAATAGAAACTCGTAAATTTTCTTCTAATCTTTGAAGATTTATAAAATAAGTTAATTTCATCAATCTATACCAATAAATAAAATTGGAGTGTCTATTTGTAATGTCAAAATAATAGGCTTTTTTCATGCTCACACGGTTATTTGCACGACACCTATGCCTAAAATAGCAATTAAAAATTTTTGTCTGTCTGTCTGTTTGTTCCGGGGAATCTTCAAAACGGCTGGATCGATTTCAAAAATTCTTTCACCAATGGAAAGCTATAATATCAGGGCGTAAACTAGGCTGTATTTTATCCCGGTATTCCCACGGGAACGGGAACTACGCGGGTAAAACGACTATAACCTATAACCGAAGCGAAGCGAGGGCGGGTTGCTAGTATTTAAATAAATCATTTTAATGGTAATAGTAGAAGCTTCGTACAAATATTTCACAATTCACTAAGATTTATTACATATATAACTGCAATCATTAATATAAAATAATCTCAACTATAAAATCAATCCTTTTTTTTTGTGGGTAGGCTGCGGTCGGCGCGCCTCCGCACCACTCCGTCCGGGGCGACAGAGGGGCTTAAGCACGCAACTCCCGCAACCCACCCGAAAACCACGTCGCCTCCGTCGTTGGGCCGACCACCGGAGCAGGGTTACTTGACATCAGTTGCCGGCCCGACGTAATACCCCCTATTGGGGTACCCTCCCATCGACCGACGTCCCCCCCTCGGGGAGGACGACGGTCTGTCCTCACGCGGTCGGCCTCTCGGCGGGTGACGGACTAATCCCCGGTCACGTCACCCGAACTATTACATCAATCCTAAATTGTTATTCAAAACTCCTGAAACGATCTTCCATAAAAAACTTATTTTAAGCCACTGAAGAGGATTAGTCAATTTTTACTACCTGTCAAGTGCCAGATCCCTCTACAAGATGCAGGAGTATATAAACTTGTCTGTGATTGTGGTCTCTCTTATATTGAGCAAACAAATAGATCCATAAGAACTCGGATCAAAGAACACATAGTCGATGTGAAGCACCGCCGTCACACTAAGTCTGCCGACTGTTAACATAGTCAGAACCGCGTCCGCTATAACATCAGGTTGATAAATTGATAAATCACAAATCCTTGCAAAAGAACACCGATACCTACCTAGAATGGTACGCGAAGCTATTGAAATTAAAAATTTCAATAGAAAGGATGGCTGGGTGTTACCATCAAGCTGGGGTCCTGTTATTAACATTATTAAAAATAAATTCAAAAAGACCATCACAAGACTGCAAGACAGTGTGACCTCTTATTGTATAGATTTGACCCACAAAAATAATAGCTAAAGATAATTTTATAAATTAAAGCCTCTTAGTAACATAATGTAAGCCGAGTTTTCCTGTTAACCTGAGTTTTCTTGCCGGATCTTTCTCAGTGTGGCCGTGTTTCGATCCGGTGGTAGTATACTAGATTGTTAGGTTTTTAAATATAATTACTATTAATTTTAATGTTAAATAATTACTAACCATAAACAATTTAATTTTTTCATATAGAATCATTTTCTTCTTACACTGGCAATAAATTTGTATCAAAATGTGGGTCAATATTTAATAACTATTTTCTGTATCGGGTAGATAATTATAAATTTTCTGCAATAACGATGACTTGTTGGACGTGAGACATCTTAGTCCGCCCGTGACCATGAATGCAGGTACTTGACGAAGCACCCGTGCCCCATCAACACCTGCACTAGTCAGAAGGAAAGCATCCTGTGCCGCCACTCCAACCACTCCATCAGTACCGGCCGGCCGGCTGGCATCGACCCGCCAGGCGGCAGTCTCCCTCATGGAGACGATGCCGCCTCCGGCTCGCGTCTCCGACACCGGATAGCTAGAAGAATGACGATAAATATTTAAATTGTTAGTTAAACCTCCTTAGTGTCCTAGTGACTTAAATATATGCCAACCTGTCATATACTTTTAGACACTTGTATCTTGCAAATTATTATTATTACTTTCTACCTACTACTTCACTGAAGTTTTAAATAAAACTACTTTACGGATTTTATCGCTTTATGTATTTGATTGCCCGACGTTTCGAACCCGCCCGACGGCAACCAAAGATCGGGTATTATACAAACGCGATGAAATTCCTAAAATAGTTGTATTTATAATTTAATACTCGCGTAAACATCATAAATAATTATCTGTTACTCTAATTTATAGGCTTTCATAAATATAAATTCTAAATGTAATATACATATATGTATAAATTCATTAGTATTGGCATCATAGTGGAAGTTCTGCGGTTGGTTTATTAAAATCGATGCAACCGCGGCGGGACTATGCGCCCACAATTCACTATAAACTTATTATATTTTGTTTTAGTTCCAATTTCGTATTAATTAAATCCTTTGTACAAACATCATTTCTCTCACGTACGTGCAAGCTCTGGAATGAACTACCTGCTGCTGTATTTCCCGAGCGTTATGACATGTCCTTCTTTAAACGAGGTTTAAGAAGAGTATTTCCTTCACGGAGGCAGCGGCTTGGCTGTGCCCCTGGTATTGCAAAGGTCCATGTGCAGCAGTTTTACTTACCATCAGGTGTGCTGCTTGCTCGCTTGCCACCATTGGCAATAAAAAAAAAGAAAAAAATAATATTGGATAAATTACCAATTCAAAATTTAATTTCATCATCATCATCAGCTCAGCCCAAATATGTCATTGTCGGGCTCGGACCCTCTCGACAATGGGAGAGAAATTGATCTATTCAGAGTCTTTTCCTTCACGTGATGTGTTGTTATAGGATTTTATATCGAGTTTTCCGATTTTAGATGTGAATTGCATATATTCCTTACTCGCCTTTAGGAGCCTCCCCCACAAGAGAAGGGGTGGTTAACTATTCTTATTTCTTAATCATACGCGTAAGTAATAAATTTATTCGTCTTTATATCTATACTAGCAACCCGCCCTCGCTTCGCTTCGGTTTCACTCGTCTTTCCTGAATAGTTCCCGTTTCCGTGGGAATACCGGGTTAAAATATAGCCTAGTTTACGTCCTGATATTATAGCTTTCCAATGGTGAAAGAATTTTTGAAATCGGTACAGCCGTTTTGAAGATTACCCGGAACTAACAGATAGACAAACAGATAGACAGACAGATAAAAAAAATATAAAGTGTATTTTAGGCATATGTATAGTGCAAATAACCGCGTGAGCATGAAAAAAGCCTATTATTTTGACATTACAAACAGACACTACAATTTTATTTATTGGTATAGATTATAGAATTATAGATTTTTTAATCTTAATATATGCACGAAATTGAACCGTATTGAAAATGGCTTGTTCAAACTCAAAATATGTGTCTAATAAATATTTTACGCTTTAAGAAAAAAAATTGAAAAATTTTAAGTTTGAATAAAACTACTTTACGGATTTTATCGTGTTTGTATTTGATTTTTGATTACCCGACGTTTCGAACACTTTACAGTGTTCATGGTCACGGGTGGACTAAGATGTCTCACGTCCAACAAGTCATCGTTACTGCAGAAAATTTATAATTATCTACCCGATACAGAAATTAGTTATTAAATATTGACCCACATTTTGATACAAAATTTATTGTCAGTGTAAGAAGAAAATAAATATAATAGTAGTATACTAGATTATTAGTTAGTTTTTAAATATAATTACTATTAATTTTAATGCTTAATTATTACTAACCATAAACAAAAAAAAATTTTTCATATAGAATCATTTTCTTCTTACACTGGCAATAAATTTTGTATCAAAATGTGGGTCAATATTTAATAACTAATTTCTGTATCGGGTAGATAATTATAAATTTTCTGCCGTAACGATGACTTGTTGGACGTGAGACATCTTAGTCCACCCGTGACCATGAACGCTGTAAAGTGTTCGAAACGTCGGGTAATCAAAAATCAAATACAAACGCGATAAAATCCGTAAAGTAGTTTTATTTAAAATGTATAATACTCGCGTAAACATCAGAAATCATTATTTCTAAGTTTAAGTTGTAGAAGCTTTTCACTTTGCAAGATTTCCTTGTATCCTATACCATCTTGATCCTACCCTAGGATCTATTCTATTCCTTCTATCCTATTCCTATTCCTTTTGTCAAGAAAACGGTATATTAATTAGTTGTAAGAAATTGGTGGATCTCCATTCCTCTCCCCAAATTCGAAATAAAATCCTATTATAATATTTCATACTTCGTATATTTTCAGCTTATAAGTGTCCCACTGTTGGGCTCGAGGTTCCTCTGGAATTGAAGGGGAATTGACCTAATATACCGCGTTGGTCAGACGTGTTGATATAGGGTTTCAACTTTTCCTTCTCTTGCCTATGCAATATCTATATGTTATATGGATTAATTCCTTAGTCATCTTTTAAGACACTCACTGGCAAGAGAAATAATATACATACCTTACAAGCCTTATTTTAAAACCAACTAGTTCTAACATCAGCTTGAGTAGAGCAGGGCCATGATAAACGATTTTGGATAATAAATGATTATAATGCCACTTTTTAACGCATACTGTAAAGACAGAAGAACGTTGGAAGTTTAAGCTACGATATTACAGATGATAAAACACCTTTGTGATGACGTAATAAGAATAAAATTCTTCATTCGTAAAGGAGTACTGAAACATGCAGCAAATAATATTTTTATAGAAGAGAATGAAAACTTAAAATAAGACGCTATGTCGTCACCGTTACTGCATGTTTCAACCCACGCAATTATTACCTTCATTACATTCGTTCACATTCATTTACACATTCATTTACACATTCACTTCACTCATACAGACCACTAGTCCACCATCTTATTATACTTACACATTATACAAGAACATCGACACATTCGCACACAAAATTGTCGGGCTAACAATTATTGAATCTTATCCAATATATTTACATTATAAGATTCACATATTTTTATTTCTTTTTAACCCCCGAAGAAAAAAAAGGGGTGTTATAAGTTTGACATCGATGTCTGTCTGTCTGTGGCATTGTAGCTCTCAAACGGATGGACCGATTTCGATGCAGTTTCTTTCATTTGAAAGCCAGTTTCCTGGCGGTGGTTCTTAGTTATATTTGGTTAATATCGGTCTAGTAGTTTAAGAGCAGCTTCAAAATAATGTAATGGCGTATGATTTTTCAATTAAGTGCTTCACGCGTGCTATTATAATAGTCAAATGACAATTAATTAGTAACTTTGACTTGATGCTGCAACCAGAAAGGTCTCTGGACAAGGGAACACTTCGAGAATTCACAAAAGACATCGTAATTTTGGGTTTAATAAATTAGTTTCAATGAGTTGACCTAGCAAGTTATGATCTTGCAATATGGTCACGTTGACTTTGAACTGCAACCTAGATAGTCTCCAGAGCACTCAACTCCTCGAAAACTTACAGAAGACATATCGTTGACCACTGACGACAAGTAACCCTGCTCCAGTGGTCGGTCCAACGACGAAGGCGACGTGGTGATCGGGTGGGTTGCGGATGTTCGTGCTTACGCCCCTCTGTCGCCCCGGACGGAGTGGTGTGAGGAGTGCGCCGACTGCAATCCACCCTAAAAAAAAAGGCAGACATATCGTGTTTGGATTTAATACTATATTTATTTATAATAATATATTTTAGTTTGTTTCAAGGTTATTCAAAATTTTACTGATTATGTTCCCATCACGAACACGTTATATTGACGCATTTATTCAGCGTAGCACAGTAGAACAATTCCTTTCTAACATTTAATCCCGGTACACTAAAAGCTTGTTTGTGTAGTGCTGCATACTTGGTCTTATTCCTATCCCGGTGTGGAAGAAGCCTGAACCAAACAATAGAACGTAATATGAGCATCTACATCTTCTATTTTGCATATCAATGCAAAATAGAAGATGTGCATCATCTCTTAGCGGAGTGTCTGCGGAACGAATCGGAGAGAAAGCAAATTGTAAAAAAATTAAACATTAATAAGTTAGATATGGGGGTATTTTTAGAATTTCTAACTCGGCCAATGTCTCGCGAAGCAAAATCAATGTATAGATTAGTTAATATTTATGCTTACAATGTATATATGGTTAGGTTTACGATATGGTCTAAGATCCCGCTATACAACGACCTTCACCGAGATGCTTATTTGATGAAACTTATTTTTTATGTAATTTAATATGTCAATAAATATATTGCATATGGGTTGCCTAACAAATTTTAGTCCGGAGTATGATTCATTAATATTTTTTTTTTGTACATTGCACCGGTTTGATTATTAGACAAATTCTATACCAATCGAAACTATGAAGCCATATGAATAATATGCAAACGTCGATCAGACCGGTGCAAAATGCTATCGATCGATATCGCTATGTCGATTTATCTGTTTATACCTGGCTTCCCGAGAGTTGTGACCGAAAAAGAATAGGCAAACTAACGTTTGCATATTCTATGGGCATCATACTTTCGATTGGTATAGAATTTGTTTAATAATCAAGCCGTTGCAAAGTTCAAAAAAAATTTTTTTTTTTAATTATTAATTAATCATACTCTGGACTAAAATTTATTAGGCAACCCATATGCAATATATTTATTGACATATTAAATTACATAAAAAAAAAGTTTCATCAAATAAGCATCTCGGTGAAGGTCGTTATATAGCGGGATCCTATACTAATAGGTCTGACATGAACTGTGTTCAAAAGACCTTATTAAAAATAAAGATTAAAAAAAAAGTGAGCTGATATGATGATTAACATGGTTAAAATGTTATTTACAATTCAAATAGTGATGAAGTAAGATTAGAATTCATAACAGTTTCCTTTACTGTGGGTGATTTAAAGTAAAAATTAAACTATTCATTATATCATGTACTGATAACCCATTGTTGGGTTCGGGCCTTATTGGAGAGAAATTGACCCACTATAATACGCTGGTCAGACGTATTGTCATAAGATATTATTTCGAGTTTTCTTTCTCTTGCATATATGTTATAAGCATTTTATATCCTTTAGTCGTCTTTTACGACAACTACAAGCAAGATAGGGGTGGTGAATTGTATTCTTACTTCGTCACTATACGGAGTATTATTTAACGGACGTATGAACCATAATTATTATTTATTTTTTTACAAATACAACACCCTGCACTAAGGAAATTAATCTCTTGCGGGGGACTTTACAAACATATAATTAACGGACACAAATTACATCCAGACTTGGAACAACAATTTGTGGATTGCACAAAGTTATCGTTGGGCCGACCACTGGTGCAGAGTTCCTTGTCTTCGGTGGTCCGACGGAATACCCTTCTCTCACGTCCCCCCTCGGAGACGTCGGTCATTGTCGCGCGGTCGGCCTCTCGGCGGATGAAGGACTAAATCCCCGGTCCAGACACCCGCGACCTACAAAGTGTTATACTGCATGAGATTTGAACTTGCCAATGTAGGTCAGTATCTTAACTACTACGCTATTTGTGCGGTCAAACTAATTTTGAATTAACTATTAGATTAAGGTTAAGACGATAATACAACAATTTATACACAAAAATATACAATCACTGATGTTGCTTTCAGTAGGCGAGTGGATAATGTAACATTATTACATCCATAACGAGCGAACGTGGCAAGTGGTTGTGCAAGTAAATATTTGCGACCTAAACAAGGAGATGGGTGGTTATTAATTCACAATAGAGAATACCTACGCTGAGATGGTAGTACGTGTAGGTAAACCTCTCCCTAACACTTTAATTATAATTTCGTTAATCTTTATATATGTCGCAGAGCATGATAATTAAAGTAAGAAGATAATGGAATGTCAAGCAAATTAGTTTGTTATTATTTTCGTTACCAGTTTAGTTTATTCATTTTGAATTTTACTTGAATGTATTTGGTTGTGACACGATAGGGGGTAGTTTACAAAAAGTTAGTCAACTTGAAAGGTGCGACATTCTCACAATTCATATATAATATTCATTGTGGAGTGGTAGGACCACACTGTCGACAGTTATCTGTCTACAGCCGCGGGCCGGTCCGTCCGGGGTAGTACCACGCTCTCGCAGAAAATCGACGTCTGAGTAGTAGCAATTTGTTACTGCGCTTCGTTCGGTGAGTGAGAGAGCCGGAAGCCCAACTTTCTAAGGGAGTTTGCGTGTGGAGGGTTTTGGTATCACCGAGCCTCAATGCACGCATTCACACTCCCTTCACTTTCTTCGCGGTAGGCAGCGGCCTTGTAAAGGTCTATGAGTGGCAGAAACACTTACCATCAGGTGTACTGTCTGCTCGTTTGCCACCATTTGCAATCATCATCATCATATTGCTCTTATCCCAATTACTTGGGGTCGATGCAATATGTCATCTGTTTTGACATATTGCAAAAAGTTTCGGCAATGACTTTTATGACCGGTCGCCGGCCTGACGTCAACCCTCCTTGGGAATGTAATCGTTGACCCAAATGGTACCAGATGAAGTTGGTCCGGGTCAATCTAGGGCTCTTAGTCGTCTTTTACGACACCCACGAGCAAAGCAAGGGTTGGTAGTATTCGAAGCCGCTACCACACAGCACTTGCCACCGTTTGCAATAAAAAAAAAGAAATGTGAGCAGTCGTAGCGATCGGTCACTACTAACCTCGCTACATTCCATATGATTATTCTGTACAGTGTAAGTGCTAAAGTATTGTTTCTTTAATGATTTGAAAATCAAAGTTAAGTTTGTGAATAAAGATTTAGTGTACTGGGAGTTAACCTAATATTATTTCGACAATACCTTCATGTCTGAACAACACATGGACGAACTGGGAAATGAAGGTCTACCGCTCCCGCCGTCATATATATTAAGCTTCTGTTCATGTGTTTGTACTTCGAATTTCTTCTAGGGTAGACCGATTTTGATGAATTTTCTTTTTGTGGTTTTTCCGATGAATATGAAAATGGTTAAGATATAATTGAAATCGGTAGGTGGCGCTGTGAATTTTAATTTAAGAAGAATACTTTTTACTATTTTTTTAGATTTGAACAAAACAACTTCTATTGGGTCTGCTTGTTTATTTTAAAAATAATAACGTGGAATAATTAATCAAATGTTACAAATTATTTTTCTTTAATGGCGGAGTAAATATGCATTACAACATTCTCTTCTTACATACAGGTGTAGGTACATCAATAACTTGCACTATTTCCTCCCCTTGCCATTTAGATTAAACATCGGTAGCGATGTGTTGTCTTCGCAGGCCTTCCCGGTAAGCTATCAAACATAGTCGACGTCCTGGCAACTAAATCCCGAAAAATGCTGCAAGAACTGACTAGACTTAAAAGTTAAATTCGATAAAATTTAGAATACAATAGTTGCAGTTTTCAATCAATTACCATGATATTAAAAAAATAAATATAACACAATTTAAAAAAAATTATGAACAAGTGTTTGGTAGACAAATGTTAATATACAATTAATGATTTCCTAATTCATTACTAATATTAAAAATGCGAAAGTAAGGATGTTTGTTTGTTACGCTTTCACGCTTCAACCACCGAACCGCTTTCAAAAATTGTTTCACCAATGGAAAGCTATAATATCAGAGAGTAACATAGGCTATATTTTATTCCGGTATTCTCACGGGAATGGGAACTACGTCGCGGGTAAGGCGACTGAAACGAAGCGAAACCAGGGCGGGTTGCTAGTAAATAATATTCACATAAGTAACTTTACTGACATTTCTACTAAATTATAGTTAATTGTATAATTATAGATAATATATTTTATAATTATATTAAATTGTATTAAATATTTGCACGCCTTATTGTGGCAAAATATAGATATACCTAATAACCTCATTCTGTAACAATATATATTTACCTATACTGCAAATTAAATTATTTGATTTGTCACTATTCCTTCATCCTAAGTCATCATAAAACACGACTACGGAACAGAAGATAACAGTTATAAAAAAGATAAGAAAAATCGAATTTAAACCTTGTATCATTTTGTCTAATCAATATGGTGGAGTAGATCTGCCCAATATGTAGATGGCTGAGCTCAGCAATTTAAGGTATGACATCAATCCAATTATCTATACTAATATTATAAAGAGGTAAAATTTGTAAGTTTGTATGCAGGGGGTAATCTCTGGAACTCATAATCTAATTCTAATTTTATTTTAACTGGCAGAAAGCTACATTATTCCTGAGTGCTATAGGCTATAAATTGTTTCTATAACATGTATATTAACCGAGCTATCACAACTTTTGTCTGGCAAGTCGGAAAAAAATACCTCGTAAAACAGAATTATTTGCGTGCGCTGCCTAAACAGTTGCTTAAAATTAAAAAGAATGTATGGCTACCTGGTTCATCTTAATTATTTCTACAAAAAAGTCAGCGATACCATATCTCTATCTTTTATATTTTATCTTTTATACTTCTATTATTGCATTAAAAATTTTTTTTTTCGGCATTGTTACGTTTGGTTGATTATTTGAGCAACAAAATATTAATTCTTATGACAATAAATTATTTCAGTATCACAGGAACATCATACAGATAAGATTTGCCATTTACAGTATATCAATTGGTCATACAGTTTCGGAGATAATATAAAATTACTAAAACGCAAAATGACCCTAGCATAACTTTCATTGTGCAGACGTTTTACCTATTTGCCCATAGATGGCGTTCTGCAATGACGTCATTTTTCTGAATCGCGGTGTTAAGACTTTCCGTGGATTGATGACCCTCTCGAATTATTATGCCCACGTTGTCGTTAGTTGGAGTTCTAAAAATTACATGTCAGTTGGTTATTGGTTTCGGTTGTTTCGTTCGCATGGTTGTTGTTGTTGATAGATACCTCATAATCGAAAATATCGTAATTTCGTTGTACGTTTGTTTTGTATGTTCGTAGTTTCGTACTTCGTTCTATCGTAATAATCGACACGAGTTATTCGATAGTAGTATCGATATAATGAATGTCTGAAAGAAAACCATGATGGAACTAGATATAAATCGTAAAAAATACAATATCTACACTAATCTATACTTCTATACTAATATTATAAAGAGGTAAAATTTGTAAGTTTGTATGCAGGGGGTAATCTCTGGAACTCATAATCTAATTCTAATTTTATTTTAACTGGCAGAAAGCTACATTATTCCTGAGTGCTATAGGCTATAAATTGTTTCTATAACATGTATATTAACCGAGCTATCACAACTTTTGTCTGGCAAGTCGGAAAAAAATACCTCGTAAAACAGAATTATTTGCGTGCGCTGCCTAAACAGTTGCTTAAAATTAAAAAGAATGTATGGCTACCTGGTTCATCTTAATTATTTCTACAAAAAAGTCAGCGATACCATATCTCTATCTTTTATATTTTATCTTTTATACTTCTATTATTGCATTAAAAAATTTTTTTTTCGGCATTGTTACGTTTGGTTGATTATTTGAGCAACAAAATATTAATTCTTATGACAATAAATTATTTCAGTATCACAGGAACATCATACAGATAAGATTTGCCATTTACAGTATATCAATTGGTCATACAGTTTCGGAGATAATATAAAATTACTAAAACGCAAAATGACCCTAGCATAACTTTCATTGTGCAGACGTTTTACCTATTTGCCCATAGATGGCGTTCTGCAATGACGTCATTTTTCTGAATCGCGGTGTTAAGACTTTCCGTGGATTGATGACCCTCTCGAATTATTATGCCCACGTTGTCGTTAGTTGGAGTTCTAAAAATTACATGTCAGTTGGTTATTGGTTTCGGTTGTTTCGTTCGCATGGTTGTTGTTGTTGATAGATACCTCATAATCGAAAATATCGTAATTTCGTTGTACGTTTGTTTTGTATGTTCGTAGTTTCGTACTTCGTTCTATCGTAATAATCGACACGAGTTATTCGATAGTAGTATCGATATAATGAATGTCTGAAAGAAAACCATGATGGAACTAGATATAAATCGTAAAAAATACAATATCTACACTAATAGGTATTATAAAGAGGAAAGATTTGGATTTTTGTATGTAACGAATAAACTCAAAAAGTACTGGACCGATTTTAATAATTCTTTTATCATTCGAAAGCTACATTATCACTGAGTAACATAGGCTATTTTTTTCGCAGGACTGATTGAATTTGAGTGTCATGCCAGGGAAAAGAAAGTTTTGTACGCATTATAAAAATATGAAAGCCAAAAGATCTCGGAATAAAATGTAAGTTCCTCCCTACTTATTTATTATCGCATTTGAACAGGGTACATTACAAAGCTAATACAATATGTCATATGATTTAGATCGCCCGATTCAGACATATACCTACAATAACATGTAAATATTGGTTTGTATTATCTATATCTATACTGATAAATAAAATTGAAGTATCTGTATGTAATATCAAAATAATAGGATTTAAAAAAAAAAAAAAGGCGATACGGAGTTCGCCGGGTCGGCTAGTTATACATAAAAGCACTTCATCGCAGCCCACATAAGTTCCACTGTTGGGCTCAGACCTCCTCCACAATGGGAGGGAAATTGACCTACTACCTATACCACGCTGGTCAGGGTTTTATGTCAAGTTTTCTTTCTCTTGCATAGATGTTATATGCATATATCCCTTAGTCGTTTTTTACGATACCTGCTAGGAAGAGTAGGTTTGGTAGGTATTCTTAAACCGTCATCACATGGAAAGACGTAAGGCCATTTAACCCTAGAAAGATAACTGTTCGCGACAAGTGTAAAATACCGTGATAGTGCTTAAAAAACGAACTGTAACATAATAGTGTTTTTTTTTTTTTTTTTTTTTTTTTTGTGTGTGTACAGCTGTTGGCCGCAGATGGCCTTGACAGCTTGACGCGGACTATGGGTGAGCGCTGAGGGCTCTCAACCCGGAGAAGAGTATGCTAAGCGACATCGCCCAAGGGCTGCCCCTGTGGGGAACGGACCTCGGCTTGGGGCGTCGCTGGAAGCAAAGTGGGCGTGCCCACGTTTTTAGTAGTGACTTTTGCGCGGCGCGGTTTCGCACCTCGACAGCGAGGGCGGAACCGCGGATATTTATTTGTTAAGGCCTCGCGGGCCGTGTAGGCTCTTTGTTGAGCGAGTGTGATATTGTCGTCCTCTTCGTCGAGGACGTGACGAGGACGTCGGATGGAGGAGATTTTGGAGGGTCTATAGGAAGCCGCCCCAACCACTAGTTGGTTGGGGTGTGTCATGGCAGAGTCAAAGTAGCTCTGAGAGCACCGTTTCATAAACTGCTTGATGGTCGGCAGTTCGAGGTCGATGTGGAGATCGACGTTTCGTATGAACCACGGTGCTCCCGTAGCTCGGCGCATGAAACGATTTTGAAGTGTCTGTAGCCTGTGGATCCTGTGTGGCTTAACATGCGCGAACACCACGCTGGCATAGGTCATGATAGGCCGTATGCAGGTGGTGTATAGTCGGATTTTGCTACTCAGGGGCATACGCGACCTAGAGTTGAGTAGACAGTGGAGACGGCCCATCACAAAGGCTGCCCGTGCGCGGACTTGCTTTATGTGAGGGGCGAAGCTGAGTCGATCGTCAAGGGTCACACCCAAGTATTTGGCCTGCCTGGTCCAAGTGACCGGCTTGTTGAAAATTTTAAGGGAGGGAATGCTGTCGATAGAGTAGGAACGGGCAGTTCGTCTGGTGAACATGACCGCCTGACTCTTCTCGGGGTTGATTTCTAATCTCCATTTCCTAAACCAATTGGCTAGGGCGGTAACCGCTGTTTGGAGAGTCTTGGCTACTGTTGTCGGGGATCTACCAGCACAAAAGAGTGCGGTGTCATCAGCGTAAAGCGCTTTATGTACCCGGTTGAATTTGGGCATATCGCTAGTGTATAGCGTGAAGAGAAATGGTGAGAGGACCGACCCCTGAGGGACGCCGGCCTTGATAGGGTGGGAGGTCGACAACGTCCCTTCCACCCTGTAGCGAAAGCTGCGATGACTTAAGTAGTCATGTATAATGAGAATTTAGTAGTGAGGGATGTTGAGGAGATAGAGTTTGTAGATTAGGCCTTCATGCCAAACCTTGTCGAAAGCTTTCGCTACGTCTAGGAATAATACACCCGTATATCTGTTCATGATGAACTGACTACTTGTGTATTCTACCAAGCGGTGAACTTGTTGTACGCAGCTGTGTTTAGCTCGGAAACCAAACTGTGCGTCGGGAACGAGGTTGTTAGCCTCGGCGAATGTGCGTAGTCTACTGAGAACTATTCGTTCGTAGATCTTACCTAGACCTTTTAGTAGACTAATCGGGCGGTAACTACTGGGTTCGGTACGGCGCTTGCCGGGTTTGTGGATTCCTATTACCACGGCCTCTTTCCATTGCGCGGGAAAGATGTTATTATTTAGTGCTGCATTGAAGATGCAGCACAACGGGACTATCAAGTGGGCGGGGAATAATTTAATGACTTTATTTGAGATTCCGTCCGAACCTGGGGCTTTTCTGGTTTTAAGACCCCTGACTAACGATTCGACCTCATCGGTGGTTACTACTGGGATAGGTTGATCGGGGTTGTCGTTTCGTAACGAGCGCGAGAGAGTGGTACGACGTTCCACTTCGTCGGCGATGAAGCGGTGATTCGCGGCGTCGGGGTGTAGTGTACTCGGCGTACACTGAAGCTCCAAGCAGTCGGCCAGGCATTCTGACTTTTCGTCGTCCATAAACGCCGGTGGCTGGTTGGGTCTGGTGAGAGGAGGGAGAGTGGACACGATGTCTTTTTTGAGTGAGTGGGAAAGCTGCCAAAAGGCTGTGTGAGAGGGCTCTAGCTCCTCGAGCATGGCGTCCCATTTGCTCTGTCTCAATTCATTAATAGCTTGTTTAACCTCCCTCTGGAGTGACCGTAGGCGGGTACGGTTGTCCTCCGTGGGGTAGCGGTCATAAGCGCGTGTCGCGGCGTTTTTACGTCTTAACAAGTCACGGACGTCGTCTGGCAGGCGCCATTTACGATCGCTCGTATCTGGTACCGGCCGCGAGCAGTCGTCCATTATCGACTGCACGTGACTTGTAAGCGACTCGATCGCCTGAGAGGTATGTTCCTTAGACGTAATGTCATTGGGAATTTGATCAAGGTGGACCGACGAGGTTGACTTGAGATTTTTCTCTAGCCGTGTCCAGTCAGTCGCTATCTTGGTCCTTTCGTTGTTGTGGCCTGAGGGGCCGGGGGTGCGGGAGGCTAATTCCAGAGTCACCGGGCGGTGATCTGAGTCTAACTCGTGTTGAACTTCTATTGAACATAAACGAAGGTTTATGTTTTTGAGAAGAAAGATATCGAGTATGTCCGGCCTGTGCGAAACGTTAAAGGGGAAGTGTGTCGGCTCTATGGGCGCTATGACATCAAATCCCAGTCTGTCAGCGAATAGCTCTAAAGTCTTGCCCCTCGTATTGGAACTTTGACAGCTCCAAGAGGTTCTTGGCGTTAAGGTCACCGCCAATGATGACGGCGCCTCCCAATTCTAGCAAGGCTTTTAGATCTTTTTCAACCAACTGTTTCGAATGTTCTCTATTGGGAGAGAGATATGCGGATACAAGGGTGATAGGCTGATGGCCTGAGAGGGCTAGTCTGCAAATTGAAGCTTCAATGTACATCAGAGGGGGCGGATCCACAGGTGTGCAATGCAGCGACCTTTTGTAGTAAATGAGCATTCCACCCATTGGTGAGGTTGTCCTATCATTGCGAACTATATTATAGTTCGCGATTCTAGGGTCCCTGTTGAATGGTTTTAAGAACGTTTCTTGTACTAACAATTTGTCGAGCTGGTGTTCCCGAAGGAATGTGCCTACTTCATCCCTCTGTTGGGTAAGGCTATTAGCGTTGAATGTCCCTACTTTGAGGTGTCTGGGTTTAACTCTGCCGGGAGTGTACCTATCCATTTTAGTTGAATTTGAGTGAGCCTAGACGCTCTAACGTGGGGGCGAATTTGATCGCTATATTAAGGAGGCCGAGGTTGTTTCCCTCGTTCCTTCTAAGATCGGCTGCAATTTCGCGGATTTCCGCGAAATTGATTTGAGCCGCGAAGTTGGCCACCAGGGCTAGATCTGGATCTAGTCCTTGGGGGGCTTTTGGGGGCGCGCTTTTAGCGACGACGATGGAAAGGGGGGCGCCCTGAGGGGGCTTGGGATTACCACCGGTGGGCTGGTTTGCCCCGATCATTGGTGGTTTGGGCTGAGATGGTGCGGGTGGGGCAGCGGGCTGCCTGTTGGGCAGGGTTGGGAAAACCTCCTTGCTGGTTAGCAGGGGGCGAGCCCACGCATTGTGGGTTGGTAAGGGGGCTGGGACGAAGGTCTTGTTATAATACAAGGCCTTGCCATTTGAGTTGGGTTGGCGGACTATTCTTCTCGGCGCTCTTGGGCAGCCGCGATAGTTAGCCGGGTGGCCGTATTCTCCACAGAGAACACACGCTGGTGGCTCTTTGCAGAGGGAGATGTCTTTTGGCCGTTCACACTGAGAGGTGTGATGGTCACCTAGGCACTTGACACACCTAGGACGGGCGAAGCAGTTCTTGGACGAGTGTCCATACATTTGGCACTTGTGGCACTGTGCCCAGTTGCCATTTTTGTGTGGGGGCTCTACTGAGACCCCGGATAGACCACATATGGCCTTGATTTTGAAAATGCCTTTACCCTCAGGGGTATTTGCTAGGCAGACCAATATCATATTGAGAGGGTAACGACCCTTGCCTCGGATCATCCGATGTACTTCTACAACCGGCAGATCCTGGGCTTTAAGAGATTCTAAGATCTCTTTGGTGTCAATTTCCCTCGGGACATTGCGTATTACTACACCCAGAAGTTTGGCTTCGGGGAGGGTGTATGTATGGTAGGGAATCTGTTGATTCCCTAGCATGCTTGACACGGAGCGGTGGTCAGCTGACGAGTGAAGGTCCACTCGTATGCCTTGGGGGTGGATTTCGCAGATTTGTACGAAATCCTGTTGGTGTTTAGCCACGCGGAGATGGCTAGCCACTTCTCTTTATCCCTAATGTATAGGGGCGGCGGAGCCAGTGGTTTTTTGACCGTCTGTGGGGCGACGGTGTTGCTGTCCGTAGTGGATGGGACAGAGAATGGGGCTGTCTGCGAGACGACAGGGAGGGCCGAGGCGGTCGTAGCGGTCGTTTCAGACGGGATTGCGGCTGGAGTTATGGCCGATTCGGTTGGCTTTATTTTTGGGGCCTTAGAGGGGGCCTCTTTGTTGGCTTTTGCCTTCTTAGTACGCTTACGGGAGCGAACTTCGATGAAGGAGCCCTCATTGGGCGAATCTTCAGACTCGGAGGAAGATGAAGCTGAGGCTGAGGAGGGGACCGATTCAGTATCCATCGCCGTGCCGGTGGCCGGTAATTCCGGTTTGAGCGGCAGGACGGTGGAGTGAGCGCGTAGGGGTTGCGGTGGAAGAATAGTTATCGCTCCAAAATGTTGAGCGATGTAGGCTTTTATCTCGGGGATCGTCAGAAGGGCGTCGATGGTGATAGTTTTTTCCGCCATCGTGGGCTGGCGGGAAAAACGTTCGCAGGAATGTGTCCTATCGCCCTGGGTGGGGTAAACCCTGGGTTGTGTGTAGTGTGTGTCCCTCCCAACCGGGTGCAGGTCGGGAGGATGTGTACTTAACTAATGTGCCCTAAGCTTGTACTCCTTCGCCAATCTTAATGTGCGATAGGTTCCTAGCTGCTCGGGCCGTTAGGCCTTCGCAGAAAAATGATGAAAAGCCGTAGATTAGGTCCGACTAGGAGATCCCCCAAGGCCGGATGCTCTAACCCCTTCCGATTGTTAGCTCTGCCCTGAAGGGGCTCGGCTCGGCGACCAAACAATATGGTTTTCTGCCCTGAGGGGGCCAAAATGGGTTGACTTTTTATCTACCAACGGTAGAAATCTGCACTCGACGTCTTGAAAAAGTCGACTCGTGCAGTTGGGATCCGGCAACACCTGCGTCCAAACAGCAAAACTGCCACAGACAACCGTATACACGGCCACCCGGAGCGGGCCACTGAACGGCCACAGACGTTGAACAAGATGGCGGCTTGACGCGACGCGTGGTTCGCTGCGAGAGCGAGCGAGACGGAGCGAGAACGCACGACCGCAGGGGGCGGGTGCGGGGTGAGTGCGGCGAAATGGAGAGCAGCGAGGCGCACGTCCGTGCGCTACGGGTCTCCGACGCGGAATGATTTTGAACATAATAGTGAATTTTGAGAAAAAGTATAGTGATAAGAATACCGTGAAAATTAACTCAAAGTGTATCGCCAGATAGGAGTGCGTAACGAATATCAACCAATCAGGGCGCTCCAAATACATAGCGAAATTCGTAAGATGTAAAAATTACGAATTAATGTGTACAGTGCTAAATAAACAATGTGAGTAATGAACATTAAAGTAGATTAATTATACGTTATACTAGCAACCCGCCCTCGCTTCGCTTCGGTTATAGGTTATAGTTGTTTTTCCCGCGTAGTTCCCGTTCCCGTGGGAATACCGGGATAAAATATAGCCTAGTTTACGCCCTGATATTATAGCTTCCCATTGGTGAAAGAATTTTTGAAATCGGTCCAGCCGTTTTGAAGATTAGCCGGAACAAACAGACAGACAGACAGACAGACAAAAATTTTTAATTGCTATTTTAGGCATAGGTGTCGTGCAAATAACCGTGTGAGCATGAAAAAAGCCTATTATTTTGACATTATAAACAGACACTCCAATTTTATTTATTGGTATAGATTGTACTAAAAATTGTGTTAAAATAGCCTATAACTGTTTGTTTTTCTTAATTTATGTAAAAGCATAATTGTACTTAGTTACGTTGTAATTTTTGTTGTTTATAGTGTCAAATTTGCAATAAACATAAATATTCTTGGTATTTTATTGAAATATACGCTAGGACCTATCGAACGCAGTAAGAACCAACACCCTAGGTATTATAACTTGCGAGATATAGCCAAATAAAGATAGAAAAACAATGCTGATAGTATAAAATAATAGTTTTTAGTGCTTGTATAAAGCCTATTTTACTACCTAGGGTCGCGGCCACTACTGAAACAGATAGATGTATCTTAGATAAATAGAATAGTATATAGAATGTAAGCATATCTGTAATAGTCTTAACGTTATAGTTAATTGTTCAATAAAATCATAGCACAAATCGGACGAATGCGACAACCGTTTACGCTAACAGCCTCGCGGCTGTCGTTACGGTAACACCTCAAGGTGCCTCTCGTTTAATGAACACATCGTAGCATAGACTACCGAAGACACCTAGCGGCGCGCGATGGAAGCTTGAAACCATAGTATGAAGTAATGATATGAAGAAATAGCGAACTTCAAGCATTAACATTCAGGGGCTAGGCAGCAACGGTGTAATATTCGTCCGATGTGCAAGTTACTTCAAAATCGATCGTTTTATTTCTTCACTGAAGCCCGCCAGTAGGGAACCGAACCCGAAGATACAGTCCACACATACAGTTCACATAAACCACCGAACCAGCGACCAACCGGGACGTCAGCCGACTACAACACATTTGTCTGAAGGCCCGTCCCGCACAATAACCTACGCCGCAGAGGCGCCTGTGCCACAATAATATTGTTGTCGCTTCTCATTCTGCGCGTGTATTAACTTGTCCTTCTCAGCCAACTCAGTCATCGGCCAGACCTATCGCGGGACGGCTGGTTCTAAGCGGTGAGTACTATATTTTTGAAGTTATGAGTTTTTATGCGCTCGCGAGGCGTATGGTTATCTTTTATGTAACTTTTAGTGTTGTTTGGTACTTTTAATTTATGTATATGATAATTTATTTATACATGTTTAATTTTTGGTTACAGCAAACATTATTAGCGTAGAACATGACAAGTAGAAGGGCACTTGCAGAAGACGAAATAGGCCTATTATTGGCCCAAGAAGATGAATAAAAGAAGATGAATAAAAGGGTACATGAGCCTACTAAAAGTTCAGAATGTGATCAACGTATTATTGTACCTTACTGGAATAGTGATTAGAGGTAGAAATCGTTACTGCTGGTCTACTACCAATACAATGAAAAAGCTCAGTACCCAGTTGACCCAACAGTGGATGACCCAAAGACTTGAAGCTCCTACTTTGCCAAGACGCTTTGTGCGAAGTAATATTGATAATATTCTTCCAAGATCACCTGCACTAGCTTCTGCAGATGACGAAGGAGAGCCTCCAGGCAAAAAAAGGCAATATTGCAGCTACTGCACGTCGAAAAAAGAAGAGAATGTCAAAAATGAACTGCGCGAAATGTAAAAAACCTATTTGTGGCGAACACAAGAAAGACGTTTGCTCTGATTGCCTCTAAAGCCAATCATACCAAAGTTTAATGTTTTTTTGGAGTTCATACTCTATCATCTATTAGTTAGTAAGAAAATAAAATGTTGATTTGTGATATTTCATAATAATTTGTTCCTATAAACAGAAGACTGCTAATTTTTGTTATTTTTCATAGAGGTTTCGTAATTATAAGTTAAAAATTACTATAACATAAAATGTATTAAGATAAATGTTTTATTTTTAAAAACCCCACACTAACCTTTCATATTTTTAAATTAGTATAAATAAATATAAATAATTGGAATAAAAACACGCATTTGAAAAGTGTGCGCCTCTGAAGCGTATGGTTATCATTTACGTAATATGCAGTATGGTTATCTTTCTAGGGTTAAATATGTTTAATTGGAAATATCATTTTCCGTGTGGTGACGGAGTAAGAATACAATACATCACCCCCTCTCTTGCTCGTGAGTATCGTAAAGGACGACTAAAGGATATCCTTGTGCATATAATAACAATGCAAGAGAAGGAAAACTTGAAATAAAACTCTATACCAACCCGTCTGACTAGCGTGGTATAGTAGATCGGTTTCCCTCCCAATGTGGAGGCTCGAGCCCAGTAGTGGGACATATATGAACTATGATGATGATGATGATGATGAACAATCTCATATTATGTCTGAAATTACATAAAAATACCACAAATCCGGCAAGTAACCTAAAAAGCTCTTCAGTAGTTTCATCTTTTAAATAAAATTGCATTCAACATTAATATTAGCACCAGTATGATGTTCTTCGAATATTTTTTTCTAAATCTAAAACAAAAAAAAAACATAAAGCAGTTATAAAGACTGGCAACAGAAGTGAAAACCTAAAACTATGAACAAACAGTTGTTATTTATGTATATACACATTTATTGTTTGATTTTTATTTTTTTTTATGGCTAACGGTGGCAAACTAGCCAACAGTACACCTGACAGTAAGTGTTGCTGCCGCTCATGGACCTTTACAAGGCCGCTGCTTAGCGTAAAGAAAGTGAAGGGGAAAGCTAAAGGCTTGTTCGGTCAAACTAAAAACCCTCGATACGCAAACACCCTCAGAATTCTTCCGGCTCTTTCGCTCACTGAACGAAGCACAGTAACAAATTGCTACTACTCAGACGTCAATTTTCTGCGAGAGTGTAGTACTGGCATCACCGAAACCACACGCAAACACCCTCAGAAAATTTGGCTTCCAGCACTTTCGCTCACCGAATATTGCTGCAACTAATTGCTACTATAACAACATCGATTTTCTGCGAGAGAGTGGAACTACCCCGGATGGACCGGCCCGGGGCTGTAGACAGACAACTGTCAGCAGATACAAAATTTGTAAATTAAAACTTTACATTTACCTGGTTCTGACGTAACATATCGTTATAGATATAACGTTGCCATAGCTACAGATACACCTTTTAACACGTCACATAACCATGTCAATGACAACTCACATAAATTTACAACCCATCTAAACCTGCCTATAGACGCTTTTACTTTAAAAATATAGTTGGAACAAATACCACAATCTTTTTTTTTTTTTTTTATTGCAAACGGTGGCAAACGAGCAAACAGTACACCTGATGGTAAGTGTTGCTGCCGCTCATGGACCTTTACAAGGCCGTTGCCTACCGCGAAGAAAGCGAAGGGAGTGTGAATGCGTGCATTGAGGCTCGGTGATACCAAGGGCACCACCAAAACCCTCCATACGCAATCACCCTCAGAAAGTTGGGCTTCCGGCTCTCTCGCTCACCGAACGAAGCGCAGTAACAAATTGCTACTACTCAGACGTCGATTTTCTGCGAGAGCATGGTACTGCCCCGGACGGACCGGCCCGCGGCTGTAGACAGATAACTGTCGACAGTGTGGTCCTACCACCCCACAATCTTCACCCAACTTCAACAACAAATCACTTCCTCAACTATATGAGAGGAAGGGGAGAAACCAGCCTGAACCGCGTGTTTCCCAATTCCATGGGAATACCGGGATAAAATATAACCTTTATTACTCCCTGATATTATAGCTTGTCCTTGGTCAAAGAATTTTTGAAATCGGCCCAGCCGTTTTGAAGATCACCCGGAACAAACAGACAGACGGACCAACAGACAAAAAATATAAAGTGATTTTTAGACATATGTATAGTGCAAATAATCGTGTGAGCATGAAAAAAGCCTATTATTTTGACATTACAAACAGACACACCAATTTAATTTATTTGTATAGATAATGAAGCTAATTGAATGAGATATAATGTTATACAATAGCTACTATCAAAACACATTGTTGTCTAATAATTAGTAGCGTTTGATAGACTTTCAGCAAGCAGTTTATATGTGAAACTCTGAATTATAATATTGATCGACATACAGTTATTTGATGGTACGTATAAAAGGCTATTAAATTTAAAGTTATTATACACCGTTCGGTTAAGATTAGAAATGTTTACCAACTTTAAGTTTACTGTTGTATTTTGACCTTTAAATGTGGTAGAACCATATTATCGATAGTTGCCTTTCTAAAGCCGCGGACCGGACCATCCGGGGTAGTACCACTCTCTCGCAGAAATCGACATCTCTATAATAGCAATTAGTTGTAGCAATATTTGGTGAGCGAGAGTGCTGGAAGCCCAATTATCTGAGGCAGTTTGGGTGTGATGGATTTTGGTGATGGCCTTTAGTATCACCGAAATTTACTGCAAGCATTCACACTCCCTTCGCTTTCTTCATGGTAGGCAGGGATTTAGCAAAGGTCCACGTGTGGCAGTTTTGCTTACCACCAAGCGTGATCTTTGCTCGTTTGCAACCAACGACAATAAAAAAAAACAATTTAGAAAATATATTTGCCAATATAGCTGAGGTGACAATTTAACGGCGCAACCTGAGCAGTCCTCATCATCACGGTCCAAATATATCCCATTGCCAGGCTCGAGCGTCCTTCATAATAGGAGAGAAATTGACCTACCATACAACGTTGGTCAGACGGGTTAGTTTAAGGTTTTTTCCAGATTGCCTTTTTGTGAACATGAGCAGTTGTAATATACAAATTAATGTCGAAAATGTTACACAGAGCCGTCGCAATGGCCCTCGACCACGTCCTCGTCACACCTGACGGCTCTAATAAAATAAAGCTTATCACATTCGCATGTATGACATTTACGCCGGCTCATGCTAATACCACTATTGGGCTCGAGCCTTATTCCTAATACGAGAGAATTTGACTTACTATATCACGCTGATTAGACGAGTATGTATAGGGTTTTATTTCGAGTTTTTTCTTCTCTCACATAGATGTCATATGCATATTAATTCCGTAGTGGTCTTTTACACCTACGGGTAAGATAAAGATTAAATATCTTACTCCATCACCATACGAAGGGGAATATTATCCCTTTTCTTACATAAATGTATATATATATTACTTAATCACTGTACGGAAATATTACTAGGATTAAATTCAATTACGTCAATCCCGAGAAGTGCATTGAAGCGTTCTTCAATTGTACGACACATTATTCAATCAGTTAAGTGCAGACGTGTGTCACATGCTACACATTGAAAATACATCGCGCCTGTGATAAATTGCATTTAATAAACCCTCGTGTGAATACATTAGAACGATTAATTGGTTTATTTTGAAAACAATTCACGGTGCTACAATTTCTAACCGTTAATTGGCTGACAAGATTAGCTACATCCTGAAACGGGCTTCCCTAAAAACTTATTTTAAGCCATTGAAGAGGATTAGTCAATTCTTACCACCTGTCAAGTGCCAAATCCCTCTAAAAGATGCAGAAGTTTATAAACTTGATTGTGACTGTGGTCTTTCTTATATTGGGCAAACAGTGAGATCCGAGTTCTTATACCCGGATCAAAGAACACATAGTTGATGTGAAGCACCGCCGTCACACTAAGTCTGCAGTCTGTTAATATGACCGCGCCCGCCATAACATCAGTTTTGATAAACCACAAATCCTCGCAAAAGAACACCGATACCTGCCTAGAATGGTACGCGAGGCTATTGAAATAAAATAAAACACAAAAATTTCAATAAAGAGGATGGCTCGGTGTTACAATCAAGCTGGGATTTTGTTATAAGTTTATATAAAAAGAAATCCTAAAAGACCACCACAAGACTGCAAGCCACTGTGAGAACTTATTCTATAGATTTGACCCACAATAATAATAGTTAAAGATAATTTAATAAATCAAAAACCTTTTAGTAAGACAAAGTAAGCCGCACTTTAAAAATAAAAAGAAAACTCAAGGGACCCTTACCCTTGAGTTTTCTTGCCGAATCTTTCTCAGTGTGGCTGCGTTCCGATCCGGTGGTAATATACTCGTACTAGATATGTTTAGGTTTTTTTTTTAATTAAGAATTGTCATAATAATTACTACAAATTTAATGTTTATTAATTACTACCTATAAACAATACATTTTTTTCATACAGAATCATTTTCTTCTTAAACTGGCAATAAAGTATCAAAATGTGGGGCAAAATTTAATAACTAATTTTCTGTATCGGGTAGATAATTATAAATCTCTGTAATAACGATGAATTGTTGGACGTGTAACATTGTAGTCTGCCCGTGACCATGAACGCTGTAAAGTGTTCGAAACGTCCGGCAATCAAAAATCAAATATAAAGGTGATAAAATCCGTAAAGTAGTTTTAGTTACAATAAATTAGTTAAGCTACAAGTGCGCATATACACGCAATTGCGAGCGCTTTTAATTATTTTGCTAATTAATTTAATTCAGATTTTCCATTTAATAATGGGTATATAAATTAGTTATTTAGCTGGTAAGCTGTTAGCTAATTAGCTGAGCTAATTTAATTAACCAGTTCAAATAGTTAAGCATATAACTAGCTAATTAGCTTAGCTAACGTTTTAGCCGGCTTAACCGGCTAGGTTTTACAACCCTATATCTACTTATCATAATTTTCCTTAGAATCAAACCCTGAACAAACAATACGAGTTGTCTCAACATAAACCAGAACGCCAGCTGTGCATTTAGCCAAATTTAAATTGTGTTATCAGATTCGTAATTACTTTTACACAAAGGGACTACCATCGAACTTTGTGATTCATAAATTGAACAAGACATACCCAAACAATAGGTGCCATTAAAATTGACAAACACTTTTAGAATTGATGTTTTTTTAATACCTATTGCTTTTATATCATTCTACATCAATTTAAACGTACAATTAACCTAAATATTACTGATTATCTATACCAATAAAAATAATTGAAGTTCCTGTTTGTAATGGTGAAATATTTTTTTTTTTTCATATTCACTCGGTTACTTGTATTTACAAATCAAATCAAAAATAATTTATAAGTCAGAATATTGTGATATTGGTTAGCTTTAATTAAATAAAGTATCAAATATTCTACCGTTTCTGGTGTACAAATAATACAGGCTTTTTAGTAGAATTTATAAATGCTAGGAAAACAATCAAATAAACATAAATAATAATAATTAAAAATACAATGTCATGGGTTGGGACTATATAGAAATCAATTGATATGTCAAAGTAATAATATAATGATATTTTTAAATTACCTTATTAAAGTTTGTCATCCGTAAACAGGTTAATTGAGTATTCATCATCATCATTTCAGCTCAAATACGTTCCACTGTTGAGCTCGAGTCTCCACAATAGGAGGGAAATTGATCTTAATCTATCATGCTGGTCAGACAGATCTCTCTCAGCAGAACCGGTTTCCATACTACATTAATTCCTAAAAGTATTTATGTAAATATGTGTTTTCAAGTCCTAAGTATTTAAAATACAAACTACAAAATACCCCAACGTTAGGTATTTTAAATACCAATTACAAATTACATTTTTTAAGAAGTAGTTGAATTACAAATCCAAACTACGTATTTGTATTTTAATTACAAGTAATTTAAATACTGCCCAACCCTGCAAATACTTTGTGTGATCCATAAATGGTTGTTGAGTTTCTATAATTTGTGTCCGTTTAACTATATGTTTGTATAGTCTGCCGCAATACAATGCAGGGTGGTACATTCCTTAGTACAGGGTGCTGTCTGATAAAAAATAATTGAAAATTATAACAATAATAAAACAACTTCAACCGTTTTCTCATGTATTTCATTGTCAGAACTGGACCAAATTAATTGAGACCACACGAGAAGCAGCAGCTTTCAAATAAAAAGAATCATGAAAATCGGTTCACCCATTCGCAAGTTCTAACGTAACAGACACAAAAAAATCAGATGAATTGACAACCTCATTTTTTTAAGTCGGTTAATAAAAGAAAATGTATTTCTTTATATATACAGAAGATTGAGTTTCAATACCATATCTGAGCCAACTATGTGTAATAAACATAAAGTCTGTAATCTTTTTGAAACACAAACTGCTGCTCGTTTGCCGCTAAACAACTGTTATTGCCATAACATTCAAAGAGCACAACAAAAAGGCACCATTTTACATTTAAACTTATCCGGGGCAGAACAGTACACAAACAAATTAACCGTCGGTACGTGTCTTATCTCTTAGCCGGTGTTTAACCGGATACATAACCGGGTGTGTTTCGCAACAATCGTTGCCCGGGCGTGCACAATTCATGCGAATTTGCTCACGAATCCCAAACGCAGCAATGTGCCAATGCTTTTATATGTACTGTGTTTTAATTTGAAATGTCAGGTTTTTGGATGGTAATTTATTTTACCTCATCTCTTAAGACAAAAGTATTAATAATCAAATGTTTACTTGAATAAACATCCTTTTTTTTTATAGGTGGGCTATGTAAGCGCACACGCTGTCCATTCCGTCTGGGCCGACGAAAGGACGGCGCGTAGGCCCATAACCCACCCGTACCCCCGTCGCCTTCGTCGTTGGGTCGACTACCAGTGACGAGTTCCTTGTCCTCAGTGGTCGGCCCGACGGAATACCCTTTCGGGTGCCCTCACCTCTCGACGTCCCTGTCCCGCGACTACGGTCACCGTCGCGCTGTCAGCCTCACTTCAATAAACATCCTAATTAATATTTTAACTGTGAAAGTCAGTTTATTCGTTATATTATCCGTGTGGTGACACAGTGAAAGAAAGAAAGAAAGAAAAATAGTTTATTATTCCCTCGCAGGGGGATACATATTTGTGCAACTTAATTTACATTTTGAATAAGTGTAAGAGCTGAGTTCCCACCCGCAAGCGAGTAAAAAGGTCGCTACTCAGCTTAATGTTGTGATAACACCACAACGCTGTTTTTCAGTAGTGACCTGTTGTGTGACGATTGTCAGTAAACGTAACGTAAACTATTGGTTAATAACATAATTACAAGTTAAGAATGAACTAAAAAATATTATACGTATTAGTAACACTTGCACAGAGTAACAAAAACAAAAATAGAAATAATAAAAATTGAGGAAAACAGTGAGGATACAATTCAATACAGGGGGTATTATTTTGCCCGTGAGTGTCGTAAAAGACGACTAAGGGCTATAATATGTCCGTCGGGCCGACCACTGATGACAAGTAACCCTGCTCCGGTGGTCGGTCCAACGACGAAGGCGACGTGGTGTTCGGATGGGTTGCGGGCGTGCTTACGCCCCTCTGTCGCCCCGGACGGAGTGGTGCGAGGAGCGCGCCGACCGCAGCCCACCCCAAATAAAAAAAGGGCTATAATATGCACATAATAATAGATACTAGCGCATGATTATAGTTAGAGCAAGAGAAAAAGAGAACTTGATATAAAATTTTATACCAACACGTATGATTCGCTCAGTATAGTGGGTCAATTTGCTTCCTATTGTGGAGGAAGCCTGAGCCCAATAGTGGGACTTCTGTGGGCTGAGATGATGATAATGAATGTCAGTTTGCTTATAACGTTTTCACGCCTAAACCAATAATTCTACTTTAGAAATTCTTTCTCTTATAGCAAGCTACATCTTCAGCGAGTATCGTAAGCTAAATGTTATCCTAGTATTCCCATGGAAATGGTAACTACGCCGGTAAAGCCACGAGATTTTTTATATGAAATAGTAATATTTTGCGGATTTTATGGCGTTTGTATTGGATTTTTACTTTCCTGACGTTTCACATATTTTCCAGCCTTTAACAAGATGACTCGTTCGTGATAATACAATACTCTCATAGAAAGTCTCCATCATCATCATCATCATCATTTCAGCCTATTGCCGTCCACTGCTGGACGTAGGCCTCCCTCATGTTGCGCCACAATGTGCGGTCCTGTGCCGCCTGTATCCAACGACGCCCAGCAACTTTCACTAGGTCATCGGTCCACCTAGTGGGGGGGCGTCCAACACTGCGTCGTCCGATACGTGGTCGCCACTCGAGAACCTTTCTTCCCCAGCGGTTGTCGGTTCGTCGAGCGATGTGGCCTGCCCATTGCCACTTCAGCGTGCTAATTCTTCGTGCTATGTCGGTTACACCCGTTCTTCTGCGGATTTCCGTATTCCGGATTCTATCTCGCAGAGAAATCCCGAGCATAGCTCGCTCCATAGCACGCTGAGCGACTTTGAGCCTTGATATAAGGCCTACATTTAGGGACCACGTTTCCGTGCCGTAAGTCATCACTGGTAACACACACTGGTAGTAGACCTGTGTTTTCAGACACTGAGGTATGTTGGACGAGAAGATCCTCTTGAGTTTCCCGAACGCTGCCCAACCGAGTTGGATTCGTCGGCTGACCTCTTTCTCGAAATTGGGTCTACCTAACTGGACTGTTTGTCCGTGGTAAACATAGTGATCGACAACTTCGAGAATCGCATTGCCAACTAGGACCGGTACAGGAATGACATGGGCATTTGACATGACTTTCGTCTTGTCCATGTTCATTCGTAAACCCACTAGTTGGGATACCCTACTGAGATCATTGAGCATTGTGCCAAGGTCCTCCATGGATTCTGCCATAACGACTATCATCATCATCATCATCTCAGCCCATATACGTCCCACTGTTGGACTCGGGCCTCCTCCACAATGGAAGGGTAATTGACCTACTATACCACGCTGGTCAGACGTGTTGGTATAGGGTTTTATTTCGAGTTTTCCTTCTCTCGCATAGATGTGCGTTTTATATCCCTTAGTCGTCTCGTACGATCACCCACGGGTAAGATAGGGGGTGGTGAATTGTATTCTTACTCCGTCACCACACGGAAAACGATATATCGATAACCATAACGACTATATCGTCCGCAAATCGAAGGTAAGTGATGTATTCGCCGTTAATGTTGATGCCGAGTCTAGTCCAGTCTAAGAGCTTGAAGACATCTGCCAGTGCAGTGGTGAACAGTTTCGGAGAGATGACATCTTCCTGTCTCACGCCTTTCTGCAACTGGATCGGTTTCGTACTCCTATCCCGGATACGGACTGACATAGAAAGTCTATATCTGAATAATAGCAATTTGTTATTGGAATTAATTTCGAGAGCTTGAGACTTGGATTCTCTGACTCCGCCTTCCATGTCGTGACGCAGTTCTTTTCTTACTTGTGAGTAAGAGCCAACTGAGACGCAAGCAGATAACATTACTGGGAGAAGAAGAATTATCGAAATAATATAAAAAGGTAATTATATTAGGTGAGTTACCCTTCTATTGTAGAGGACGTAGTGATTACATTGTATATAAAACTATCTTTACGGTTTTTATCGCGTTTGTTTTTCATTACCCGACGTTTCGAATATTTTACAGCATTCATGGTCGTAGGCTGACTGATAGACGCTATAAGTCGCTGTCATCATCATCTTTATAATTCATATACATCCCACTATTGGGCTCGAACCTCCTCCACAATGGGGGTGAAATTGACCTGTTGGTCAGACTTCAGACGTGTTGCTATAGGGTTTTATTTCCAGTATTTCAGCTTTTGTATAGATGTTATATGCATATCCCTTAGTCGTCTCTTACGACACCCATGGGCAAGAAAAGGGGTGGTGATTTGTATTCTTATGTCTCCGTCACCGCACAAAATGTGTCAAAATTCGTACACAAACGCGATAAAATCCGTAAAAATAATTTTATTTACAATGTGTAATACTCGCGTAAACATCATAAATCATTACGACGATGATAATGATGATGTCATATGTTTTTCTCTTTTTTTTTTTTTAAATCTCTTTTATGTTAATACTATCAACTCGCCCTCGCTTCGCTTCGGCTTCAGTCGCCTTATCCGCATAGTGCCCGTTCCCGTGGGAATACCGGGATAAAATATAGCCTATGTTACTCCCTGATATTATAGCTTTCCATTGGTGAAAGAATTTTTGAAATCGGTTCGGTGGCTTAAGCGTGAAAGCGTAACAAACAAAGCAAACAAACTTACTTTCGCATTTATAATATTAAAAGTAAGAATAAGTTGTGTCGAGAAAATAAAGAAATTTATTTTGTTTACATTTACTGTAATAAATATTATAGCAACGTGAGATGTAAAATCACCCTATTCCAACCCCCTGAGCACTAGCTATTAATATTTCAAAGTTCATTTTATTTTATGGGTTGAAATGAGAAAAAAAGGTCAAGTGTGAACAATTTACATAACTCGTTTTCACATTAAACATGGAGCAGTAAAAGTACTCGACGGCTATAAAACTGCATAGTAATTATAATATGATAGAGTTATACTAAATTTTTTATGTACACATTTTGAAGTGAAAATTTCTTTACGCTGTATGCATTTTAATTTTAACCCCCGATTCATGTGTGTGTGTGGTATCGTAGCTCTTAAACGGATAGGCCAATTTCAATGCGACTTTTTTCATTTGAAAGCCAGTTTTCTTGCGGTAGTTCCTAGATGTGTTGGTCAATATGGGTGTAATAGTATAAGAGTTAGCACTTCTTTTCCAAAATGATGAAATGGCGTATGATTACCCGATTAAGTGCTTCACGCGTGCCAGTATAATTATTAATTTTTTTTTTTGTGGCTGGGCTGCGGTCGGTGCGCCTCCGCACCACTCCGTCCGGGGCGACAGAGGGGCTTAAGCACGCAACTCCCGCAGCCCACCCGAAAACCACCTCGCCTTCGTCGTTGGGCCGACCACCAGAGCAGGTTTACTTGTCGTCAGTGGTTGGCCCGACGGAATACCCCCTACGTGGGGTACCCTCCCATCGACCGAAGTCCCCTCCTCGGGGAGGACGTCGGTCTTTCCTCACGCGGTCGGCCTGTATAATTATTAAATGACGATTAATTGATAATTCCCGTGGAAGAAAACGTAATACTTTTTTAAATTATTTTAGTTTATGTCGGAGGTTACTTATTCAAAATTTTCAATTTTACGAGTTGAATGAGACTGAGCTGTCACGCTCGGATGAGTAACGCTCGTTCCATTATAGTCGACTCTCGTTGACCAAGAAACATTTTTAGAGTGCAAAATAAATAAAGATAAAGATAAAACTGTTTTATTGACACTTAGCTTAAATTTAGATATAAAGTAAAATGAATCGAATGATGATGTAAAATGAAGTAAGTCGAATGAAATATAAAGGTTTTATAAGAAAATTAAAATAATAGCTAAACTTAACTGTAAATACAACACAAAGAAGAAAAACAAAATATGATAAGTGTGAATAAGGTTCCCATTCAGCAATAATGCTACAGTGCAATATGCTACACTGCAATGCTGATTTTCAATGGGTACCTTAATGACGTACGAATTAATCAAACGAACAAAAAGCCTAAGCGACAAGATAGTTACATAAATATACAGATATATAATAAGAATTTAATAAATAAGAAGTATATTTTAATAACAATTTAATACAAAAGAAGAATGTAATTATAAGAATTAGGTATATTGATTGGTTTTAGCCAAAAGTATTACTATGTTGAACATCATTCATAGTTATGATATATCATTTAATTTAATCACCGAGTCCCGAACATAAGTCCAAACGTGTAGCCACAATTTTATAAATATATGTCACATGTTTTAGTACTTTTTAAGATGATATCTTTTAAGGCATAATTTAAAAGAAAATTTGCTAGTTTTATTTTGACACGGTGGGGGAATAGAATTCCAACACTTAGTTGCAGCAAATTTGAAACATCCCCTGAAAGCTGTAGTTTTAAATCGCGGTATAGATAGCGGATAGGTTACGGATCGAGGTGCATAATTAGAGTTGTCATGACGCCAACTGAGTTTGTCATATAGATATCTAGGCAATTTACTTCTAATAATACCAAACAGCAAAGTTGCAAGATGAACTTCGCGTCTGGCTGTCATTTTTAAAGCGTTGGCATCATTATACTATTTGCGCTGTAGCATGGTGCGGGTGACAGTTATGGCGAGTTTCGTTTCACTCTTGAAAGTTGCCGCGATTTATAATTATGATCTATTAATTCAGCTGTACCACATCGGTAATATATTAAATCACTAATAACTCTAGTAATAAAGGTATACCTTCCAAATTAAACCCAACTAGAATGTTCTAGCCTACAAATCAAATGAAATTGAAAGAAAAAATAATCAAAGTGGTATGCGTATAACGTAACACCAAAGACGTATTTAGTGATGGGATGTACTACTACGAAGAATTGTCGATTAAAAAATAAATAAAAAACAATTTGTGCGCTCAATTTTTTATTGTTAAAAAGTATACAATTATTACATATTTACTTCAATTTTTCATTCAATTTTAATCCTCTTCTAAACTCATATCAGAGACAGGAACATCGGAATTGTCACTTTCATCATCCGTATCTGTGACGTACTGACAGCATCGCACGGGTAAACAAAATGGCTGACTCGGCGATGCGCCACAGAATAAAAATATGCCACGAAAAAATATGAAATACCAGTTGTTTTGAATGCGTTTACGAAACTTTTTAAAATTTTTGAACTATTAAATTAATTGAATAATTTGTATGAATATATTTCTTCCTATATATAATTTTCGTGACAATAATAAACAGAACAACATTTATTTATGCTACGAGTATAATTAGTGATAAAAATTTAATTGCGAATCGTCACATCCCTAGTCGCCTGGTATTGACATGTGTCACCCGCACCATGCTACAGCGCAAATAGAATAAGGTAAGGTGTTACGTGGTTATCGCGTGGAATGTCAAAACAGAACCTTGCACAAGCGTTTTGTACACGTTGTATGAGCTTCTCAGTTCGCGAAAAAATACATGGACCGTATACAATATCACAATAATTAAATTTTACCAAAATTAGGCTCTCAACCAATCGTTTTCTTATTTCGACACTAAGATATTGCCTAAGTTTGTATAATAATTTTAATCTATAAAAACAGTTTTTTACTATATTATTAATATATGCTTCAAAGGATTCAGGATCTAAAATTAGCCCAAGGCTGTTCGCTGATTCAACACGGGCAATTGACTTACCCATTAACTTTATATCTGGGTTCGCTGATAAAATAGATTTTACTTGCTTTTTGCTTTCCACTATAAGATATTTAGTCTTATCAGGGTTTAAGACAAGAGAATTCTGGTCAGACCATGTTACTATTTTTTCAAGCTGTTCATTGATCTTGCTTACAGCTGACAACGTTTCACTAGGTTTGAAAGACAAATATACTTGTGTATCATCTGCATACATATGATATTTGCACTCTAGTATAAAGTTAACTACATCCGCGCTATAGAGGATGTATAATAAAGGCCCAAGCAAAGATCCCTGAGGAATACCTCTAGTTACAGGCTCTATTGTTGAACATATGTTGGAACCATCATCTGCGTGTATTTGCACGTACTGCGTTCTATGTTGCAGATAACTGTCAAACCATTTAATAGCATTTACATCGAAACCATAGTATGCTAACTTCGACAATAATAAGGATATATTTATTGCATCGAATGCCCTGGAGTAATCGAGCAAAGTAAGTATTGTACCTTCGCCACGATCTCGGGCTTCTAAGATATTATTTACAATGTCAGCCAAAGCAGTGGCTGTGCTACGTCCCGACCGAAATCCTGATTGCAAATCAGATAAAATATTGTTCTCCTCTAAGTATGCTATAACTTGAGTGTAGACCACCCGCTCTAGCACCTTTGATAAACACGGGAGAATATTAATGGGTCTTAAATCTTTAAAATCTACTGGATTACTTTTTTTTGGTAATGGGTGAACAATTGCACAACGCCATGAATTCGGAAAACTGTTAGTGGCTATAGATTTATTTACAATGGCAGTTATCGCTTTTAAGGATTGTGGGAGTGTTAATTGCACCATGGTTTTAGTTATACCATCAATTCCTTGTGCATTTGTAGAAATATTGTTTATTATTTTCATGATAGTTTCACTTTCTACCTCCTTTAATGTAAATGTAGTAGATCCGTGTTTATGGTACTCAAAATATGATAGTTGGGAAATGGTAACATTAGAATTGCCTGGTACATTTAAAAAGATCTTGTTTAACTCTTCTGGATTACGTAGGTGAATTGGAAGTACAAAGTCATTGCATTTAAATTGTACATGCTGTTTCAGATTATGCCATAAAGTTTTACTATCTTTTAAATTATTATTAATGTATTTAGTGAAATATGCTGTCTTTTCACAACGCAAGGCATTTTTAGCTAAATTTCTAAGTTGAATGTCTTTATTGTGATCTTGTTTTGTGGACCGATAACGTAACCTTGCTTGATTTCTCAGTTTAAACATTAGTTTTATATTGTGTGTTATCCATGGAGTAGGAGGTCTTTTAAACGTTTTACGAATAATTGGAGCATGGATGTCAAATAGTTGTATAACATTATTACTAAAACAGTTCACCATTATATTAACATTCTCTAAGTCACATATAGAGTCCCATGGAATTAAGTTCAGATCCCTTTCAAAATCTTGGAATACTATATTGTTAATAGCGCGATATAGGATATTCTTAGGTTTATCTATATCTTTTTTAAATAAAAATTGACATGTTATAAATGAATGATGCCCTAGGTCATTATTACTATCTACTATTAAGTTGTGTACTTAGAGTCAGTACAAATTATATCGATAAGCGAGCAGTTATCACCTATAAAATGAGTAGGTTGGTTGACAATTTGTCTGAGATTACTATAATTTAAAAAATCTATGAGTTTCTTCGACTTTGAATTACATAAATCTAAAAGATTGACGTTGAAATCTCCAAGTAAAATAATATTGTCATATGGTGCAAGTGCGTTAACACTTTCTGTCATAGCGTCAAGGAATTTATTTAAATCCAGCCACGGTGGACGATACGCTGTACCAATAAGTATTTTTTGTTTGCATAATGTTACCGTCATCCATAGTTGCTCTATGTCATCTTGCTACGGATGTGGTTTAATTCGCACGTGTAGGCCTGTTTTTATATAAAATGCTACTCCTCCTCCTCGTCCCCCGCGTATAGACACGGGGCGCGGTACATGTTTCAAGTGATAGCCTGAGACAATAGGTGCTAGACCTTCTTCACCAGCTCTTAACCATGTCTCATTAATAGCTACTATATCTGCAGAGTGATGGTTCATTGCTATTAAGAATTCATCTTGATGAATCTTCTCTTCATTCTTCTTCTTCTCTTCATTCTTCATTAAATGATGATGATCAGAATCTGCAGATAAAATCTATGGAAAGGAAGGAAAACTGGAAATAAAATCCTATACACCTCGTCTGAACAGCGTGGTATAGTAGGTCGATTTCCCTCCCATTGCGGAGGAGGCTCGAATCCAGTAGTGGCTCTAAAAGCTCTTCGTTGGTTTTGATAAACATGAGCAATGTAAGAAGAAAACCAACTCACTAAACCAGAGTTATGTCGTCTTGAATTTGAATTAATTCCGTGTGGTGTCGGAGTAAGAATACAATTCACCACACCCTATCTTGCCCGTGGATGTCGTAAAAGACAACTATGAGATACGCACATAACATATGTGCAAGAGAAGGAAAACTCGAAATTAAACGCTATACCAACATGCCTGACCATGCATGGTATAGTAGGTCAAATTTCCTCCCATTGTGGAAGAGGCCCGAGCCCAACAGTGGGACGTATGTGGGCTGCGATGGTGATAACCCTCTCTCTTGACCGTAGGTGTCGTAAAAAATGATTAAGGGATATGATATGTAAATAAGATCTAAGCAAGAAAAGGAAAACTTGACATAAAAGCCTATTCGAACATGTCTGACCAGTGCGGTATAGGTCAATTTCCCTTCCATTGCGGAGGTGGCCCAAGCCCAACAGTAGGACGTATTTTTTTTTATTGCAAACGAGCAAACCGTACACCTGATGGTAAGTGTTGCTGCCGCTCATGGACTTCACAAGGCCGCTGCCTACCGCGAAGAAACTGAAGGGCGTGTGATTGTGTGCATTGAGGCTCGGTGATACCAAGGGCACCACCAAAACCCTCCATACGCAAACACCCTCAGAAAGTTGGGCTTCCGGCTGATGTGGGTGGAGGTGGGATAATGATGGAGTCTGTGTGGCTTTAGGTTATACGGAGCTTTCATTCTCTTGTATTTATCTTACTTGCATATTTTACGACATCTGCGGCCAATAGAGGGGGTTGTAAAATGTATTCTTACTTCGTCGTCTCAGTCTTCGTCGTCGCCTCATCTCATACATGTCCCACTGCTGGGCTTGAGCCTCCTACCCAATAGTCAGACAAGTTGCTATACGGTTTTATTTCGAGTTTTCCTTTTCATACATAAATGATAACATCTGGTTGAACGAGCTTTGCTCGGTATAATTTTTTTTTATTGTAACTAAATGGTATTTTTAACGAACATATTTAGGATATATCTATACCAATAAATAAAATTGGAGTGTCTGTTTGTAATGTCAAAATAATGAGCTTTTTTCATGCTCACACGGTTATTTGCACTATACATATGCCTAAAATATACTTTATATTTTTTTTGTCTGTCTGTCTGTCTGTTTGTTCCGGGTAATCTTCAAAACTGCTAGACCGATTTCAAAAATTCTTTCACCAATGAAAAGCTATAATATTAGGGAGTAAACTAGGCTACATTTTATCCCGGTATTCCCACGGGAACGGGAACTACGCAGGAAAGACGACTGAAACCGAAGCTAAGTGAGGGCGGGTTGCTAGTATATTAATAAAAAACTAAAAATAATGATATATCGAAAAAAATATCAAAAACTAAAAAACAGAATAATAATAACATTGAGATTTGATCTTACGCTGTTTGAATGCGACTGGATAATTTCCCAACTGAGCTATTGTCACTCTTGACGGTGATGGCTAAATTTAAATTCCTATTCTAATGACATTTTATGTCATTGTTTTGATTAAATAAAAACACCGACAAAACAATATTTTCTATAAATAAAAGCTAGCTAGATCGATTTATCGCCCCCGAAATCCCCTGTATACTAAATTTCGTGAAAATCGATGGAGCCGTTTCCGAGATTCAGATTATATATATACAAGAATTGCTCGTTTAAAGGTATAAGACATGCACATTATCCCTTAATTTCTAGTTCCAGTAATAGTTTTTTTTTATTTTAACTAGGTTATACATATTTCGTATATCAGTAATAACACCATTATTTTGTCAGCCGACTTCTATGCGGAACTCTTAAAAAATAACACAGGGAGCCGACCGTTCATGGGGCGAAATTAAAATTTCAAAGCGTGATTTCATAGAAAGCTTGTTCATTAGGCTTACGGCGATTAAATGCCCATCCTAACCACTCTAATATTTATCGCTTTATCTATCCGCATTGCTGCTGTCGATTATCTAGCTTTGATTATTTACTTTGATCATAATGATAGTATTAGCGACGGCCTCAAATGAGGTATATATTTTTTTTTATTGTAAACCTATATGATCTTTCTTCGTCTGTATGGTGATGGAGTAAGAATACAATTCACCACTCCCTCTCTTACTCGTGGGTGTCGTAAAAGACGACTAAGGGATATATTATGCCAAAAACATAAAGATATTGCACAGACATAAGAAGAAAAACTCAACATATGCTCCTCCAAATTCATTAATCTCCTCATGCATGTTGTTCGCTTTAAAGTACCTCTAACCTAGGCTTTCTTAAGAATGACCCCGATTTGAACGTGGAACGTCCACCTTGCTCTTCTCCTTTCAACACCTCCATTCACGTTTAATTGTAGAAAAACTCATTTTGTCAAACTTTATGCATTGACGTCGGCAATAATTTAAACTATTATATAATATCCTTAACCCCTTATTAAATTTCATTCCTTAATTTGTCTCTGATCTTTTCAGAGGAGACCTCAGACTAGACCATAAAATAGAAAAACATTCATAGACAAATAATGAGCGGTTACATATTATATTTTTTGTCTATCAACAGTTAGACAAAATCTTATTCAGTATTACATTTTGCTATAAATGCATATTTCAAATGTAATTTATTCAAAAATCTAAAGTGAATTCTTCGTTGCATGCGAACTCTGTCTCGACTCAACTCAGCTACTGACATTTAATTATCTATTTTAAAAGTTTGCTAGGATAAGGCAACGTTACATAGCAATTGAAATAAATTTACGTTCTCAAATAATATTGTACTGTGTAATTTCGATTCCCACGCAAGACACTTTGCCCGATCCAAAAGTTGTTGTTCTGAGTCTGGGTGTAATTTGTTAGTTAAATTATATGTTTGCAAAGTCCCTAGCCATTCAAGGACATTTCCATAGTGCAGGTTTTAAAAAAAATAAGATTTAAAAAAGTATTAATCGACTTCAATTATTTCAAAAAAAGCAAATATTATTTAATAAAAAAGGCAAATAGCATTTTTGATCGGTCTGAAGTTAGCTCCCAGATAAATATATAATCGTTAGATGCAAAATATCAGTGACGGTCGTCTCGAATCGCCGCTAACTTCAAATCGATCTATCTGCGCTGACCACAGCCCACCCACAAAAAAATTAAAAACAAACAAAAAAAGTCATTTGTTCTATTAATTTCATATTTTTCATTTTCACCTTTTTAGTGTAGTTTTTTTTGCGGTTCCCCTTTGAAGTATGTTGATGATTGGTTTGAATGTGTTTTTTTTTTAATTTTTTAGTTAACCTAAGGTAATGAGGGTAATCTGAAAATACTTGGAATTGTTTTAGAAAAAATATACGTAACACTTTGGGTGTACTATAATATTCGAGTTTGCTCGCGATTTCACTGTGATCCATCTGAATCCACGCAAGCGAAGCTGCTGACATAACATTTAATATTTAGTACATAATGTTTGCTGGCATAATGTTTGGAGAGAACTTGGCTTGAAATTGACCACTATGTAGCCCAATTCCTCACAGGCCATGGGAATTTTAGAAGTAAATTATTCTATTTTAAACTAGTAGATTCACCATTTTGTCGGTGATCGGCCTCAAACTCCGATTTTGAACAAACAGCTCATCACATCCTTTGGGAGTGCATTCTCTGACGCAACGAGCGGGACCTCACGTTAGACAATATGCTTGTCACGTCTGGGGATTACCCCAGACGTGACAAGCATATTGTCTAACGTGAGGTACTACCGGTATACTATCCGGATCTTGTAGGAACTCGAGAAAATTTCCGTGCGTTTAGGCGCTTTTGCCATACCTTCTTTTGTAACCAAACCTAAAGTTCACAAATAGGTCCATTAAGATCTGTTCGTTGTACCGCTGCGTTTCACGTAGCTGTACAAATTCTTATTTACTGGCCTATTAGCCAACTTTGCTTCATGTCTCCCGCTTTGCATAGGAGGGAAGTGGAAACTCACCAACTCCTCCTTTTTTTCTATTCTAATTAAATTTGTTGCGGGTCCCAAGACAATTAAAAGCGTTTCCCGGGACTTCCTGAGGGTCAAACTTTGGTGTCTTATACGGAGACCATTGTAGAGCCTGGTTTATAGCAGTTACAGTGGTGGGAATATGTGGTGGGATTAGTCCATTTAGTACATAATGATTTCTGATGTCTACGCGAATATTACACGTTGTAAATAAAACAATTTTTACGCATTTTATCGCATCTGTATTTAAATTTGAATTGCCCGGCCGATTAATAACTAGTTTCTATAGTGGGTAAATATGGGGGTATTTCGTCGGGCCGACCACTGATGTCAAGTAACCCTGCTCCGGTGGTCGGCCCAACGACGAAGGCGACGTGCAGGTGGGTGGGTTGCGGGAGTTGCGTGCTTTCGCCCCTCTGTCGCACCGGACGGAGTGATGCGAGGAGCGCGACGACCGCAACCCAGCCCAAAAAAAAAAGTGGGTAAATATAAATCTCTATAATAACGATGACTTGTTGGACGTGAGAGATCTTAGTCCACCCATGCTCACGAATACTGAAAAATGTTCGAAACGTCGGGCAACCAAAGATCAAACAAACGCAATGATTATGGATTTTCCATAATCATTCATCATAATTGCGGCTCATATACGGGACGTACTGCTGGGTTTGAGCCTTCTCCATAATAGGAGGGAAATTAACCTTACTATACTATGCTGGGCAGCCAGGTTGGTATAGGGTTTTGTTTCAAGTTTTCCATCTCTTGCATGGATGTCATATGCGCATCCCTTAGTCGTCTTTTACGATACCCACGGATATGAGTGGGGGTGGTGAATTGTATTCTCACTCCGTCACCACACTAAATAGTTTTATATATAACTAGCAATCCGCCCTCGCTTTGCTTCGGTTATAGGTTATAGTTGTTTTACCCGCGTAGTTCCCGTACCCGTGGGAATGCTGGGATAAAATATAGCCTAGTTTACGCCCTGATATTATAGCTTTCCATTGGTGAAAGAATTTTTGAAATCGGTCCAGCCGTTTTGAAGATTACCCGGAACAGACAGACAGACAGACAGACAGACAAAAATTTTTTAATTGCTATTTTAGGCATAGGTGTCGTGCAAATAACCGTGTGAGCATGAAAAAAGCCTATTATTTTGACATTACAAACAGACACTCCAATTTTATTTATTGGTATACATTTAGGAATCACAGTAAAATTTTATTTAACAGTTCGACACGTTTTACTTAATTGTAAAACCTGATCAGACTATATTACCTCATAACCACAAAACTCCAAGCAAGCTTGAGACTTTAGTATAGCCCAAAACGAATTCACATTTATTCGTATTCATGACTCGCGTTCCTTAGAGAATTAGCGAGGAGCGAGCCTAATCATGAAAACGCTGGCCCGACAAACAGCTACCATTACTGCCGACCTTGTATCGACATAGCGTTAATATGTAAGGCAATTGTATGTATACGCATACATTTTTTTCAAGCATTTACTACTCGTAATATGACTATTATCTTTACGAACAATAGATACATACTGATCATACTTCTTGGTGAAAAAGGTGTAATGTACAGTTCATTTTTATCTCAGCCCAAATACGTCTTACTATTGGGCCCTTCTCTTGCATGTCGTCTTTTATGATACTCACGGGCAAAAGAGGGTATGGTAAATTATATTCTTACTCCGTCACCACACAAAGCAATGTACTGCTATTGTAAGAGAATTGTTATTTCTTATCAGTCGTAATATCGACGTCCTAATATTGTATATTTTTATTTAAAAAAGAATACTCCTCAACTCTAACCTAACTTCGGAATATTTTATCAGATATAGTATTAAGTAGTGATTTTTCTAAGAATAATAACGTATAGAAGGATAGTGTCGGCACTTCGAAGGTTCGAAACATGAATTTAAAAATACTACATGCGCGCCGACGATTACACACATACGCACGCCACTATACAAATTATGAAATTAAATTTTGTTTTTATTAACATTAATCGTCGAAATACTTTTAAAAGTAATGTTAAAAATCTTTTCATGTTTTTCAAATGTGTTGTGACACCATTTGAATGCACAAGTCGTCATAATTACCTATTTATTTTTTAAGAGTTATGTACGTACGTGCAGTACAGTGACCTTGTACATTACGGAACGGTTCCGGCGTAAGCTCTATTAGGCTCCAGTTGAAATGCTTCATTTTTTGTGCGCCGACTTCCCTTCTATACGTTATTATTCTAAGTGATTTTTATAAAATAATTGTCTCAACTCATACCGACCACTGGGCTCGAGCTGCCTCCCCAATAGAAGAGAAATTGATCTGCTCTATCATGCTGGTCAGACTTGTTGATGCAGTATTTTATTTTAAGTTTTCCTTCTCCTGCATAGATGTTATATGCATATTATATCCCTTAATCGTTTCTTACGATATCCATGGGCAAGACTATATGACGCTGGTCAAACAGGTGAGTATAGGGTTTTGTCTGGAGTTTTCCTTCATTTGAATGTCGTCTTATATGACACTCACGGGCAAGAGGGATTGGCGAGTTGTATTACTATTCCGTCACAACAAGGAGAATAAAATTAAAATTAATATTTACTCGTAAAACAGAGGTCAACATTTTTCAATTTCATCACAACTTCAGCGTTTCATGTCAGCTACAGTCTCAAGTAGTGATTTTCATATAATTGCTACTTAAAAAAAGAAGCCACCGTTATTCAATTTCACTACCACTTCAGCGTTTCAAATCAATTACTGTCTTAAGAACTGATTATTTATTATTATAATTTTACTATTTACAAAAACAGGCTAATATTTTTCAATTTTATGAATATTTTATTCTTTCATATTCCATGATAACATAAATTAGATAATAATTCAAATACATCTGCAGTATTCCTATCTTCTTTTGCAAAATGTCTTTATGGCTACGTCTTAGCTTGGCGGGTTGAGATTGTGAAGAAGCTAAGTTAGTTGGAACTTATTATTAGCCTACGAAGTGCTAGCGTACGACAATGAAAGTTTCAAGGGGCCCTTGTTAGGTATAGACAAGAAATGTTACATTTATTGAACTATACTGAGATTTAGGTACCTACTCTGCGGTTAGGAATTTCAAATAATCATTTGTGGAATCAAAAAATAGTTGCGCGAAATTTTGGAATAACTTACAGAGTAAAAATTGTTTTTATATTGCTAGGCGTTCTACAGATTTTTCATTAAGATGTGCTGTCTTACCGGTTATAATTTCTTCATCAGTTCAGCTCACATCCCACTGTTGAACTCGAGGCTCCTCTGAAATATGAGGGAAATGGTCATACTTTCCGTGTGGTGACGGAGTAAAAATACAAATCACCACTCACTATCTTGCCCGTGGATGTCGAAAAAGACGACTAAGGGATATAGTGCGCATATTCCATGCAAGAGAAGGAAAACTCGAAATAAAACCCTATACTAACCTGTCTGACCAGCATGGTATAAGGTCAATTTCACTGCTATTGTGGAGGAAGCTCGAGCTCAACAGTGGGACGTCTATAAACTGAAATGATGCCACGTTCAGCAGATGGTTCGATATAGGGTTTTCTTGAGAGTTCTTCTCTAACACAGATTGTATCTGCATATTACATCTTTAAGGCATAATATCTTTTGTCGTAAGGGAGTTTGAGAATATCGATAAACGGACAAAAATGAAACCCAATCAGAACAATTGTTTATTTAGAGAGCACTGAACGCCGGCCGCGGCGGTCGCTACTTAGAATACGAACAATAACAGTGTAATTAATTATGTTGTACTAGCAAATACCTGCAGCTTCACGTAATACTGCCCGTTTCTATGGGAATACTAAGATAAAATATAGCTTGTAAACTTTTCATTAGTGAAAATTTTGTTTAAAATCAGTCAAGATTCTCATTTCCATGGGAATACAGGAAGATAAAATATAGCCTATGTTATTCGCTGATAATTTAGATTTCCATTGGTGAAAGAATTTTCGAGATCACTCATATTCCCGGTATTCTAGCGAGGTCATACCCGCAGGAATACTGGTATATAATATAGCCTACATTCATTCATCATTTCAGCTCATATACCCTGTTGAGCTCGAGCCTCCTCCACAATAGGAGAAAAATTCACCTACTACTATACCACGCAGATCAGACGGGTTAATATAAGGTTTCATTTCAAGTTTTCCTTCTCTTGCATAGATATTATTCATATTTCATCCCTTAGTCGTTTTTTAAGACACCAAGATGCAAGAGACGGGGTGGCAAATAGTATTCTTACTCCATCTCCACATGGACAGACTATGTTACTCCCTGATAATATAGATTTACATTGATTAAAGAATATTTTAAATCGGGTTAGTGGTTAATGTGTATAAGCGTAATAAACAAACTTACATTCGCATATATAATATTAGTTCTGCGATTGCGACGAGGACACGGCGCAGCATACGCTCGAGGCCTGCGCCGCTTGGGCAGCGCAGCGCCGTGAACTCGTCGCAATCATCGGTGCCGACCTGACGCTGCCGACTATCGCCAGCGCTATGGTCGGCAGCGTGAGGAATTGAAACGCGGTCGCAGCCTTCTGCGAGGCAGTGATCTCGCAGAAGGAGGCGGCGGATCGCCTGCGCGAGGAGCGCAGCCTCGATGAGGCGATCCGCCGCCGGCGACTGGGGTGGCGTAGGCGCGAGTATTTGCGCCTCATGCCGCCCTAGCCGAGGCCGCGGGTGACGTGACCGGAGATTAGTCCGTCACCCGCCGAGAGACCGACCGCGTGAGGAAAGACAGACGTCCTCCCCGAGGGGGGGACGTCGGTCGATGGGAGGGTACCCCAAATAGGAGGTATTCTGTCGAGCCGACCACTGATGACAAGTAACCCTGCTCCGGTGGCCGGCCCAACGACGAAGGCGACGTGCACGTGGGTGGGTTGCGGGTGTGCGTGCTTACGCCCCTCTGTCGCCCCGAACGGAGTGGTGCAACGAGCGCGCCGACCGCAGCCCACCCCAAAATATATATATATATATATATAATATTAGTTAGAATGTAGGTGTAAATACTTAAATATTGCCATTTAAAACTTAAATCCTTGCCTGCCAGGCATGATCATTATAATATTATTCTCTTTTGATAAGACTTATGTCCAGTTATGGACTAATAATTATTCTTGTATTGACCCTTGGTCAATACAAGAATAATTTCAAATAAAACCCCTTCAGTGACCATAAGCGGTCACTGAAGAAGTTCTGTTGAACGTATGTCATCGTTATAGCAGAAATTTATATCTATCCACTTTATTATTAGTTACTACATTTTGTACCACATTTTCGATGCAAACGACTGCACAGATGGCGTAATGGTTAAAATACCAATCTACAGTTCCAGTGTCGAGGGTTCGAATCCCATATAGGATAACACTTTGTCCGCGGGTGATTGTACCGGGGAGTTAGTCCGTCACCCACCGAGAGGCCAACCGCGTGAGGAAAGACCGACGTCCTCCCTGAGGGAGGGACGTCGGTTGATGGGAGGGTACTTCTCAAGGAGTATTCCGTCGGGCCGACCACTGACAACAAGTCACTCTGCTCCGGTGGTCGGTCCAACGACGAAGCGACGTGTGTGTGGGTGGGTTATGGGTATGCGTGCTTACGCCCCTCTGTCGCCCCGGACGGAGTGGAGCGAGGAGTGCGCCGACGAGTCTTTTATGAAAAAAAGAAAAGAATAATTCATTATCAATACAAAAGAAAATTAATTCTCACCGGTCAGATGCGTTGGTACAGTGTTTTATTTCAAGTGTTCCTTATCTTTCCTAAATTTTACATGCATATTATATCCCTCAGTCGTATTTTACAATTGGTACCTCTGCTAAAAATATGAGATAAGGAATTGTATCATACCGTAGGCCGGTACCTACCTTTATCATTGCCATTATAAATCTCGTTAATATTTTTTTTTATTGCAACACTCTGTACTGAAGAAATAATCCTTGTATAATGATTTCTGATGTTTACGCGAGTATTACACATTTTAAATAAAACTACTTTACGGATTTTATCGCGTTTGTATTTGATTTTTGATTGCCCGACGTTTCGAACACTTTGCAGCGTTCATGGTCACGGGCGGACTATGATGTCTCACGTCCAACAAGTCATCGTTACTGCAGAAAATTTATAATTATCTACCTGTTACAGAAATTAGTTATTAAATATTGACCCACATTTTGATACAAATTTATTGTCAGTGTAAGAAGAAAATGATTCTATATGAAAAAAAATATATTGTTTATGGTTAGTAATTATTTAACATTAAAATTAATAGTAATTATATTTAAAAAACCTAACAATCTAGTATACTACCACCGGATCGGAACACGGCCACACTGAGAAAGATCCGGCAAGAAAACTCAGCTGATATGATGCTAAATTAATATTAACTTTGCAGGCGGCTTACTTTACGTTACTAAGAGGTTTTAATTTATATGATTTAAATTTAATTTAAAATTAATAATCCTTGTATTTCGGGGGACATTACAAACATGTAACTAAAGGACACAAATTAAATCCAGACTCAGAATAACAATTTGTGGATCGCACTGTTTTCCTGCATAGGATTCGAACCCACGACAATGGCACAGTAGGTATCTTAACCACTACACCAACTGTGTAGTCAAATCCACCGAAATACATACCTACCAACTTTCACATATATTAAATTAGTATGATAAATTACTTTTAGTTATTTTCAATCTGTAAATAGCGTACCGTTAATCTATTTTGTAACTAAATAACAACTTTGAGTAATTGTAATTATGTTTAGGGACAAGTTACTTGTGTTATTACAATGATTATGATTGATTTATTTCTCTTGCGATTTTATTTATTAGATGAGATGTTGTTTATATTTCAAATTCATCTCATGACTATAGTTTGTATGTCCCATTGCTAGGCTACGTCGAAAATTTGAATAAAATTGACTACTATTATAACGCTCGCCACCCAAGCCATTTTTTATGGGGATGGGTTACGGTCTACTCCTCGCCCGATTTCGTTCGGGGCGACAGAGGGACGTAAGCATACACACCTGGAACCCACCCGTATAGCACGTCACCTTCGTCGTTGGATCGATCACCGGAGAATTCCTTGACTTCAGTAGTCGACCCAACGGAATACCCCTAGGGAGTACCCTCTCCCGTCGACGTCCCCTACCGGGACGCCGAACGCCGTCGCAAAGCTAACCTCTCTGCGGGTGTCCGAATTAAATCCCCGGTCCAGGCCACCCAAGCTATACAAATCACCCTATCTTACTCGTGAGTGCTTTAACCAATACACTTAAGACTCAGTCCACACCCTGGATTACGGACAATTTAAGGCTAATGTTTAAATTACGCAATAATGCCCGGAATAGGGCACATAAAACTAAACTAGAAGCACATAAAAAGTATTATCTAGATTTAAAACATCTTGCTAATGAGGCGCTATATAATGAGAAAAAGGCATTCTTTACGAAATACATTAATAGCAACATTAGGAAAGGTTGTTTTTATAGATTAAAAGTGTTATACAGACTAAGGCAGTTTTTGAGTATACCTATGAGGAACATGTTGACTGAGAGTCTAGTGCTATCAAAATTTAACTACTGCGATGTAGTATATGGACCATGTCTTTTATCACGTACCGAGCGTCTTATTCAGCGTGTGCAGAATGCCTGCGCTCGATTTTGCTATCGTATTCCGCAACGTAGTCATGTTACACCGTTTCTGTACCAAAATAAAATATTAAAGATGGATAAACGACGTAAGCTACATCTGCTAAATTATGTATTCGACATTATTAAAACTGAAAAACCAAATTATTTATATAGAAAATTGATTTGGAAACGGAATCACTGCAGCCATGCTATTCGTGCGATTTCAAAGCCGCTATTAATTCCAGAACACAATACTGCAGCATATAGAGGGTGTTTCAAATATGCAGCTACGCACTGTTGGAACGGCTGAGATCCCTCTCTAAGATCTATAAAAACGAAAAGTACGGGGGGACGTCTGTCGATGGGAGGGTACTCCTCAAGGAGTATTCCGTCGGGCCGACCACTGACGGCAAGTAACTCTGCTGCGGTGGTCCAACGACGAAGGCGACGTGATTTTCGGGTGGGTTGCGGGTGTGCGTGCTTACGCCCCCCTGTCACCCCGGACGGAGTGGTGCGAAGAGTGCGCCAACCGCAACCCACCCCCAAAAAAAATAGTGTATACTTCATTATTGAATAACAATAAAAGACCGGCAAAGTGCGAGTCAGAATCGCGCACGAAGAGTTCCATACCATTATCTATAACAAGCAAAAAGGGACAAAAAAAATCGCGTTTGTTGTATGGGAGCCCCCCTTTAATATTTATTTTATTTTGTTTTTAGTATTTGTTGTTATAGCGGCAACAGAAATACATAATTTGTAGAAACTTCAACTGTCTAGCTATCGCGGTTCTTGAGATACAGTCTGGTGACAGACAGACAGACGGGCAGACAGCGAAGACTTAGTAATAGGGTCCCGTTTTTACCCTATGGGTGCGGAACCCTAAAAATCGTCATTTTCTGGAAAAAGTCTGAATATTTTATTAATACTTTATGCCGTAATAATTCCTATCGTAATCTGTTCTTTTAAGCATATATCTATACTTGTACTGGCATCCTGAGCGACGGCTCTCTTTTCTCATTAAATCCTCGAACTCCATTTTTTATTTTTTTTTTTATTGCAAACGGTGGCAAACGAGCAGACAGTACACCTGATGGTAAGTATTGCTGCCGCTCATCGACCTTTACAAGGCCGCTGCCTACCGCGAAGAAAGTGAAGGGAGTGTGAATGCGTGCATTGAGGCTCGGTGATACCAAAACGCTCCACACGCAAACACCCTCAGAAAGTTCGGCTTCCGGCTCTCTCGCTCACCGAAAGAAGCGCAATAACAAATTGCTACTACTCAGACGTCGATTTTCTGCGAGAGTGTGGTACTGCCCCGGACGGACCGGCCCGCGGCTGTAGACAGATAACTGTCGACAGTGTGGTCCTACCATTCCAAAAACGTAATTAGTCCCAATGTTCATAAAGCAGAAACCCTAGTTTGAAACAAGACTTGACAAATAGAAGGAAAATGTTATTAAAGTACGTAATGTAACCAAACATAGGCATCTATTAGCATATTGAACGAATGAACACATCACCTACATGTTGGATTATGTAACTTTCTAATGGTTCAAGTGTACCGTCTTCCTTTAACATATTAAGTAATTCCGTATTAGCATATATGTTTCTTTGAGCTGTTCTTGCGTTTTAAATCAATTAGACAATACCGTATGTTTCTGATTATGATGACTTTCCAAATTAACATTGGGTAGGGATATTAATTTTCATGTGATGACGGAGTAAGAATACAACTCATCACAAAAAACGACTAAGGGATATAATATGCATAGCATATAACATCTATGCGAGAGAAGAAAAACGTGAAATAAAACTCTGTGCCAACATGTCTGACCACTCTAACCAGCATAGTATGGTATATATGGTAGGTTAATTTCCCTCTCATTGAGGAGGAGACTCGAGCCCAACGGTGGAATGTCTATGAGCTGACATAAATGATGGAATAAAAATAAGATTCACCACCCCCTCTCTTGCCAATGAGTGTCGTATAAAACGATTAAGGGATTATAATATGCATACAACATCTATGCAAGAGAAGGAAATCTCGAAATAATACCTGTACTAACACGTCTGACTAGCACGGTATCATCATCACAACCCATATACGTCTCACTGCTGGGCTTGAGCCTCCTCCCCAACGGGAGGAAAATTAACCTAGGTACCACGCTGGTCAAGCGGGTTGATATAAGATTTCATGTCGAGTTTTCTTCTCTCGCACAAATGTTACGTGCATATTATATCCCTTAGTAGTCTTTTACGACATCCACGGGCAAGATAGCGAATTGTATTCTAACTCCGTCACCATACGGATTTTTATACTTTATACCAAAATATATTTTATACTATAGATGTAATAGTTTATTTCCCCTCCCATTGTGGAAGAGGCTGGTGCCCTGTAATGGGACGTACATGAGCTCTGATGATAATGACGATGAATATTTTTTTGATGTGTAACATCTATAGGTGAGGGTGACCGTGATCGTCGCGTGGCGTTTAACACCACGCCTCGCGGTCCTCTAATAATTATATATCAATTTTTTTTTTTTTTTTTTGTGTGACTTAGTTGTTAGCCTTAGATGGCTGTGACAACTTTACCCGGACTGGTGGGTGAGCGCTGAGGGCTCTCAACCCGCCATATATATCAAATAAATATTTGGATGCATATACCTACATTTTTGTAACGAAACCATGGTGCGATTTAAAATTTTGTACAACGCCATCTAGTGAACTCAAAGTAAATTGTTACTTATAATGTATATTAATGAAAATAAATGTTTATTGAATAAAAATCATAATTTTTTGGAAAAAAATCGCGATATTTTATTAATACTTTATGCCTTAGTTTTATCGTATTAGTTCCTGTCGTAATCTAATGTTCTTTTATGCATATATACTTGTTTTATAATTTAATGTAAAATTCTCTAACTTAGTAATATAAATATACCAGTAGGTATTTAGTTTACTTTCAGCTACGAAAACTGGAGAACCGTTTTTTATAGGCTTTTATTAGTTTCAGGTGTATATATATTTATTTCTTTGTATATTACCGACTTCAAAGGAATTGGATTTTGACTTACTTTAAACAGTCAAATTTCATTTAAAGTTGAAAATTTAAGGAGGACCAATGACGTTAAAATTATTTAGATAGCTTGTCTTATTATCATTACAGGATTAAAAATTTCTTTATTAAATATATTGAAGCTGAGAGTTGGTCGTTAGCTCGATAAATGCCGCCATTTCTGTTTCCTAAATCACACTCTTCGTGCGGAAAGAATGTCTGTGAATGGATGAAAGCATTTCATTTTTTATAGGCTTTTATTAGTTTCAGCTGTGTATTTATTTGTTTGTATGTCACCAACTCCTTAAGAATTGGATTTTGACTCACTTTAAACTGCTTGTCTTATTATCATTACAGGATTAGAGAGTTCTTTATAAAATAAATTGTAGCTTAGATAGAGTTGGTCGTTTGCTCGATAGATGTCGCTATTTCTGGTTTATAAATCGCAAATTATTTCAAGCTACGTTTTAGAAGGTTCATTTCGTTTGTACTAAATGACGTTACCATAAATATGAGTCGTAAAGTCAATTTTAAAATGGATAATTTATTCGATACGATACCTACCAAAAAGTACTTATTGACTAAAATATCGAATATAAAAGCATCGGTATCGAAAGAAAAGTACTCGATACCTAAAGATAAAGTAAGTAAAAGTACTCGATACTTTAAACAGTACGTTACTTATCTTTCGATACGATTCATGAGTTCAGTATCGATACTTTATATTCGATACCGTGTACTACGATACGTGTGTTCTACTCGTACAAAATAGTTTCGATGTTTCACATCTGCCAGGCGTCCTGAGCGACGGCTCACTTTTTTTTGTATGTGACTTAGTTGTTAGCCTTAGATGGCTGTGACAACTTTACCCGGACCGGTGGGTGAGCGAGAGTTGACATTTGTGACGGTTTGCGTGCGCATCGTAAAAAATGTTGACTAGCTGACTTCAGGCAGTCGGTTTTTCGTGACGATATACGCGTGTGCATCTTAAGAATTTACCCTCATTATTTTCCCTTACGCGCCAAAAGAACCCTTACTTTAAATATGCTCATTCTCAAAAGTAGTATGTTTATTAGAAAGAAGGAAATAGTATTCTTATATGACAAGGGTCTTAATTAAATACATTTGAAAACTCCCTAAATAGACTGCCTGATAAAATCTCTCCCTGCTATCTCGTAGTCAGACCGTAGCAAACAAATTTCGACTCCAAACTTACTGCTAATTGCAACAGAAATTTATACTCGGTCCATTCAAACTAAGGATGGTCGAAAATTCACAAAGTTAATTTGAGTTTAATTGTATATATCAAGGCTCATTGCAGGAATCATTTGGTAGTTATCCTAATCACGGGTTCTCAATTTCATTCATAATTAATTTACTATTGTAAAAGACACAGGCATTTCTTTTTTTATTTATATCTTCAATCGAACTTTGAAAAATAATCACAAATCTCTGAATCTGAAAAATAATTAAAAATAAATGCTTATTTTTTTTAATTTGTAAAATGTATTAATAAATATTTATATTTTAATATAAAAATAATCAGAAATAAATGTTTAGTTCTGAATCTGAAAAATAATTAAAAAGAAATACTTATTTGTAAAGGACTTCAAATAAAGAGCAAGGTCTCTATTCGTGTGCATCTTTTTTTGCAAATATGTCCTGCAATCATTCCACCAATTAGGAATTGATTTTGATTATTTAACTTTTTATTTATAGATCATACTTCGTAGATAGTCACATATAAATTTAAACAACATGTGAGCAATAGTTTTTGAGCTGTCTTTACAATATGTATTTGATTCATCTCGACTAACATTATTGCGAAATCTGTTTCTAGAATTCTTTCAAGTCGGCATAATATATAAAATATTTACTACATGAATAAGTGAAAATAATATCCCAGCCTGTATAAATTAAATAATAAATTCTTGCTTCATTCCCTGAGAATAGAAAGATAATTACCAATTTGTATCGTCGATAACTCAAAGGGGAAAAATTGGGTAAGTTAACATCACAGTCACGTATCACATACGCACGCAGACGATGCAATCTCCTGTCGAGTCACTGATTTCTGATGCCCAAGTAGGGTGTGTCGTTAGCGCTTTATTTGATATCGTTTTATTGAGCCAATCATCCACCCTGGCTTTTATTATTTCCAATTGTATTGAGCCCCGCTTTCTACTAACCAGATTCAGTTCAATATTTATCAATTTCACCTGGCAACATCATCATATTCAACTGCACGTTTTTAGCGATCATTTCTTCCAGAAGGATCTAGAATAAACTGCTGCGTTTTCTGAGTACTATGATATGTCCTTCTTTAAGCGAGATCAGTGGTCCGTGTGGTGACGAAGTAAGAATACAATTCACCACTCCTGTGTTGCCCGTGGATACTGCAAAAGTCGACTAAGGGATATAATATCTGTGCAAAGAAGAAAAACTCGAAATAAAACCCTATACCCACATTTCTGATTGTCCGTCACCCGCAGAGAGGCTAACCGCGCGACGGCGACCGACGTCCCAGGACGTTGAGAGGTGAGGGTACCCGAAAGGATATTCCGTCGGGCCGACCACTGACGACAAGTCACATCCTTTCATCGCCCCAAACCACATTTCAAAAAACCCACATTTCTGACCAGCATGGTATAGTAGGTCAATTTCTCTTCCATTGGGGAGGAGGCTTAAGCCCAGCAATGGGACATATATGAGCTGAGATAAGGAATTGTATTGAGCCACGCTTTCTACTCTAACCAGATTCAGACCTATTATGCCAGTATCGCGGAATCAATCACATGCAGGACAACACTTTGTGCGATCCACAAATTGTTGTTCTGAATCTGTATGTAATTTGTGTCCGAAATTATATGTTTGTAAAATCCCCGGCAATACAAGGACTATTACCATGGTGCAAGGCGTTTGTCTTTAAAAAAACCTGTACATTTTTAGTGATCATTTCTTTCATGTACGTGCAGGAACTGTTGCATTTGCCGAGTACTATGATATGTCCTTCTTTAAGCGAGATTTAATGAGAACATTCTCTTACCTTCACCTTGGTTGTGCTCTTGGTATTGCAAATTTAATTTACCAACAGGTGTGCTGCTTGCTCGTTTGCCACTACAAGCAATTTAAAAAGAATATTATTTTCCATAGTATATATCTCGTATAGTAGCTATCTCGTAACTCAAAAAGGTAACGGTGGTTAATAAAGTGTTTGGCGATACAACAAGAAAAGATTCAAAGAATAAAAAAGTCTAGACGAAAAACAAACATTTTATGAAAACAATTTTCTATCGCTTTAGAGCCAATTTGGTAAAGGATTCCTTATCTTATATATAAATTTCTAGCGTACGTGTGTGTCACTGAACTCCTCCTAAACGGCTGGACCGATGTTGACGAAATTTTTTGTGTGTGTTCAAGGAGATTCAAGAATGGTTTAGATTTACAATTGTACCCAGTAGGTGGCGCTGTTCGGGTAGGACAATAACATAACTTGAGAACAACATTCCCGATTCCGTCCATCTTTCTTGTTAATTTTTTTACTACTTTGAGAAAGCCTTTACGAAAAAGAAATTAGAAAGTTGCGCAATAAATCAGAAAATTTAAGAAAACTTAACGACTAGGTATCTAGGTTATTTATCTATATGGCAACTAAACGGCTGGATGGATTTGTATGAATTTTTGTGAATGCATTCAATTAGGGGCCTGGATTATTTAGATTCACAGATCAGCCCGGTAGATGGCGCTGCAGTCAGTCAGTCATCTCTGTTACTGCTGTCGATTTCATGGAGATTTCCTTTTATTTTATTTGAACAGAACAACGTCTGTCGGGTCAGCTAGTTTATTATATTTAGCCAAGTGTTAGGTGTCATCTAAATTCTTGCTCCGTCACCACTGGTAAAATGACTGATTTGCACTAATATGATCCACAAGTACCCATCATAAAATTGTAAATCGATATTTACATCGATCAACAAAACACAGAAATTCAATCAAAACAAAACAATTATAGAAACATTCCCCAAGCCGACTGGTCCTCGAGGGGAATTAGACCACCACCCTCCACCAAAAATATACAAATATAACTACGACAATAGAAATAATATAAAAATTAAATTAAAAAAAACGGCTATAAAAATTGGAACATACAACGTGAGATCCCTGTCGTCAACTGAAAGATACCTTCAACTTACCTACGCACTTGATAATATCGATTTTGATGTGCTCGGTCTATCTGAAGTGAAGAGAGATGGTTGCAATATTGAAGAATATGAAAAGTACATCCTCTGCTATGTTGGAAAAACTAAAGGTCTACATGGTGTAGGATTCCTTATTAAGAAAGAGCACAAACACAAAATACCTAGCTTCATGGGGATCTCTGAAAGGGTTGCCTTGCTACAATTAAAAATAGAACAACTTCGCATCTCTATAATTCAAGCGTATGCCCCAACGGAGGCATCAGAAAAAGACGAAATCCAGATATTCTACAACGACATTGAGAAAGCACATAATTTAGCGGATGAGAGATTAATAGTTATGGGCGATTTCAATGCGAAAGTTGGGCAGCCGAAGAAAGAAGAGAACTTGTGCATGGGAAGCTACGGTTATGGAGAACGCAATAAAAGAGGACAGCAACTAATAGACTACGCCCTTGAACATAAACTATCGATCATGAATACTTTCTTTAAGAAAAAAGAAAAAAAGAGATGGACCTGGTTATCACCCAATCAAAAAATTAAAAATGAAATTGATTTTATCATGACAAACAAACCTCGTATGATTACAAATATTGAAGTCCTAAACCAGGTAAATTTTTCTTCAGACCATAGATTATTACGAGCAACACTCACCTTAACCCAACAAAGGAAAAGCAGGAAGAAATTTAAAACAATAAGAAAATCTATTAAAACAGTTAATGAAATTGAAAAATATATCAATTGCCTGAAAGTTAATCTTGAAGACATAAATAGTAGTTTGCTCGAGGATGTTCAGACTTATTATGACATTCTAGAAGAAAAAATACTACGTAGTTTAGATAGTAATAGAGACACTCAAAAGAAACAACACATAATACTTAGCGAACAAACAAAAAAATTAATTAGCAAGCGCTCAGAATTAATATGGACCAAAAACAAAAATATACAACAAAAAAAAACAACTCGCCCAGTTATTCAAAACTACTAATAGATTAATAAAACTTGATTATACTAAACACAGGGAAGAAATCATATCTAGAAACCTTAATACCTATAGAAGTGCTAAAAGGGCTTATAAAGAAATGACACTTCAGAAAAAGTGGATACAAAAACTAAAAAACAGCTCGAAAGAAACAAAGACTAGAAAGGATGTGATAGACCATGCAACCCATTTTTATCTTACTTAAACATCTAACAATACTGTTTAACAGAATACTTGACGCCGAAACAGTACCAAAACAATGGTGTACATCTGACATTATATTAATTTATAAAAAAGGGAATCCTTTGGATATTGAGAACTACAGACCCATCAGCCTTCTGGCAAGTGCATATAAGCTTTTTACATCTATTATCCTTAGAAGAATTTCGGAAAATATTGACGCCTCACAACCAGTAGAACAGGCAGGTTTCCGCTCCGGCTACAATACAATAGATCATATACAAACTGCAGAACAACTAATTGAAAAATTTAATGAATACAACAAACCATTATATATTGCATTCGTCGACTATAGCAAAGCATTCGATAGTATCAGCCATGCCTCTATCTGGAACGCTTTAAAAATATCAAATGTAGAAGATAAATACATAAATATTATAAAATACATATATTCCAACAGCACGAGTAGGGTCAAACTTGAGAGAAGAGGCGATGTGATCAAAATAGAGAGGGGTGTTAGGCAAGGTGACCCCTTGTCGCCAAAACTTTTTATTTCTGTGTTAGAAAATGTCTTCAGACAATTAAAATGGACTAAATTTGGTATTAATAACGATGGACGTCGACTGAATCATCTCAGGTTTGCCGACGATATAATCATATTTGCAGAAACAGCTAAACATCTACAAGATATGCTCAGTACATTAAACCAAGAAAGCGAAAATGTAGGCTTACAAATGAATAGAATCAAAACTAAAGTAATGACCAACAGCTTTAAAACACCCATTAACTTAAAAGGAAACACTATAGAATATGTAAAGAGCTATATCTATCTAGGAAAGCAAATATCATTTAGAAAAAATAACAACGAAGAAGAAACGGAAAGAAGAATAAACATCACATGGAAAAAGTTCTGGTCATACAAAGAAATTCTGAAAGGCAAGTATAATATGAAAATAAAGAGAACTGTAATGGATACATGTCTTCTGCCCTGTTTATTATATGGGTGCCAAACATGGACCTACACAAACAAAATAAAACAAAGAATAACAACAACACAGAGAGCAATGGAAAGAAGCATACTAAAAATTAACAAAAAACATAAAATTAAAAACGAAACAATTAGACACAAAACGAAAATATTAGATGCACTAACACATGCTTTGAAGCTCAAGTGGCAGTGGGCGGGTCATATCTCACGATATATAGACAGCAGATGGACATTACTAACTACAAGATGGAAGGGACCAATAGGAGGCAAAAGGAATGTGGGAAGACCTATTAAATGCTGGACTGATGACCTCATAAAGATTGCAGGAAAAGACTGGATGTATAAATCAAAAATTAGAAACTTGTGGCAAAAACTGGAGGAGGCCTTTACTCGAAACGAGATCCACAGCTCGAGAAATAGAAATAGTTAATCATACTACATTTATATTAACCATACTAACATTTTATATAAAATTACTAACATACTAATAAATACTAAAATACATATTAACATCATCAATGTTAAACTTAAAAAGAGTTATGGAATAAAGAGGCTTTATTATTATTATTATTATTATTATTTACATCGATCCGTATAGAATGAATTAAAAAAATAACTAACTAAGTACTTTCCAACAGGCACATCGAAGCGAAAACGTAGCTCGCCGAGTGTATCGCCTAATTTAACAAGTCACCGATAACTCGCTTATATCATCATCGTCGCTATTTCAGCCTATCGCCGTCCACTGCTGGACGCAGACTTCCCTCATATTACGCTACAGAGTGCGGTCCTATGTCGCCTGCATCTAACGACGCCCAGCAACTGTCAACAGATCGTCGGTCCACCAAGTGGAGGAGCGCCCTACACTGCGTCGTCCGTTACGTGGTGGCCACTCGAAAACCTTTCTTCCCCAGCGGTTCCAGCGGTGTCCATTGTCATTCTAGTGTGCTAATAGTCCGTGCTATATCAGTTACACCCATTTTGCAGGCTTCCGTATTTCGGATTCTATCTCGCAGAGCAATCCCAAGCATAGCCCGCTCCATAACACGCAGAGCGACTTTAAGCCTACATTTAGGGACCGCGTGTCCGCGTTGTAAGTCATTACTAGGAAAATAATAGACCTGTATTTTCACGCTAATATATAGATCTAAAATAAGATAGATTATGGCCGCCCTCTCATCGTAGCTCGGGCTATAGCGCTACTTACAAGCCTTGGTGGTCGTTTACAACCCCACAGGAAAAGTAATAGTGCTAACTCATTTTAATTCACTCAGAATACGACAATAACTATTAAATACATCGTGCATTCAACAAAGGGATTGTTATTATCTTGGTGCATTAAGAAGCCATTTGTAATAATGAATGAACCTTTTGTTTTATCTTAATGCTTGAAGTTGCCGTATTCCTTATGTGTGTTAAGCAGATTAGGCATGTAATGTACATGAAGCTATACTATATAATAATAAACGGTTTCCATCCGTGATTTCCTCTACGTGGATCCCTATTAAATTTTATTCTTATTATTTAAGTAGTAAAGTGCAAAATATCAAGGCAAATTTACCTCCTTGTTTAACTCGGCGTAATGGTGACTACTGAACAGAACTTAGCCGTTGTGGCCGGGTAAAATTTACCCATGTACATTGTACATTATTATATTATTATACTAAACTAATCTTATGTCAATACTAGTGTTGTAATAGGAGAAAAAGGTAATAATACGATTACTTATAAAAAATAAACAATTATTTATTACAAAATAAGCATATTACCATCAAACAAACAGAAAACAAAAATTAGCCTTCTAGATAAATGCTTCTAGATGAATGTATACATTTTAACGAGTTAACACAAATTGCAGAATTTATATACTCTATCCCAGGTTTTTCTGCTATTATATTTTGTTACCTAGTGCGAACGTTGGTCTGAGGTGGTAGCACGGACCATTTAGTGGAATTATCTTTACTAATATAAAACTATTGGTTACTGGTTGTAACAATTGCTTCTTGCTTATCATCGCTGCATTCTTGTACTGTATCTCTGCCTTGACTTCGCTCCGAAACCTGGTCGATTTCTACTTCGTCGTCTGAGCTGTATTGTTCATTGTCACTGACCTCAGCTTGCTCAAACAAGGCTCGAAGAAGTCGTCTTTGTTCGTTTTCGTAAGGCATGGTTCGTAAACTGTTAGATAACTATGAAATGTACCAATAAACAATAAAAAAAAACAACAAGCACACTTTATGCATAAATATTACGTGGCCATTGTGCTCGGGTAAAACTTACCCGCGCGCTCTTTACAGATGTATATACATACACCGTTATAGCCGCAGCGACACTAATATGAGTAGATAATATGCTCAAAGCGATCAACTCCCGCAGCTATTGTAAGTGACGCTTATCACGCGTTTTTTGTTTTAAAGTTACAACGGTTTTAAAATCTCTCGGGTGTTAAACCGGCAGAGCAACAATGACGCCGGGTTAACATACTTAGGAATGAATACATCTTTCAAGGTCAAAATTTTATTATTATTTAATGAGTTATCCATGTGGTGTCGGAGTAAGAATGTAATTCACCACGCCTTATCTTACCCCTGAATGTCGTAAAAGACGACAAAAGGATACATTATTCAAATAACATATATGCAAAGAGAAGGGAAACCCGAAATAAAACCTTATGCCAACATGTCTGATCAGCGTGATATGTCCCTCTCATTTGGAGAAGGCTCGAGCCCAGCAGTGGGACATGTATAAGTTGAGATGAATGATTGAGTTTCTACATTATAAAAGTAAAACCATGTATAATTTTCTGTGCTAATTGAACTAGCTAACTTAGTCTATAAGCTGGTCAGACGGATTGGTATAGGATTTTATTTCGGACCTTCCTTCTTTGCATAGACTCTATATGCATTTTATATCCCATAATCGTCTATCCATCAACCTTTAATTAGACCATGACTATCTAAATAAAGGATCCGCCAGAATTTTTGTTACAACATCAAAATTTGATGTCATTTTATGTAATGTGATGCACTGCTGAGGTGTAAAGAATAGAATTGCCGAACAAATGTTCTCGTATTCCACCAAAATATCCATAAAATACCATTATCAGCATGGCAATTGTTAAATGCGGCGATTTAACTTACTGGCGGAGGATGACTTATAATGATGGTTCAAATCCTACGTAGAACAACACCTTTTGCGATCCTCAGATTGTTGTTCTGAGTCTGAATTTAATTTGTGTCCTTTAAGTAATTAAATGTTGGTAAGGCCCGTACAATACAAGGATTATTTTCTTAGAGCGGAGTGTTATCCTACAAAAATTGGTAGTCTTTGGGGACTGCCGATAGAAGTAATAACTAAGTGACTTTGTCGTCGAGCTATTAGATTATAATTTTTTAATTATAATTGGTTTGTAAAGAAGTGTTAATGACTCATTAAAACTTTAATCCTTGATCATAAACACTTCTTTATAAATCAAAAATAAATTGGAAATAATAATCGAAATTAATAAGTTATAGCTAATATTTATTAGAAAATATGTAGTACAATATTTTCAACAAAAGTTATATATCAAATTTAACGCGTGTTTGTGGATTTAAAAGCAAAGAGCAGGCGCGCATGCGCTACACACGCATTCGCGCAAGCGCTCTGCACCGTCTTACGAATTTTAAATCAGGTCACGTGTCCTAACGCGAGTTTAACATGTTTTACCCATCCCAAAAAGTGCGCAATGTCGCTAAAGAAATTTTCACTTCAAAAAAACAGCAGTGCAAATATTTATAGCGAAAATATTAGCATATCTTTCATTGGGTCGCATACCCTTCAAACAAACCATTACATTAATGCATAATGATGTTGTTTTTCTTCCTACCTTGTATAATTTACACTTTTTCCTTCCAACATCTTTTTAAGTAATTAAAATTTAAATTATACCGCTGTACTTGATATTTTATAAAGTTAGGAATAAATTTAATTTCATTTAGTTTAGTATTCATAAACATATGTAAACCGTATTAGTATATTTTTAATGAACACGCTGCTTAATTATGTTCTTAAGTAGTTTTAACAGTAAATTTATTTACATGGAATTTGTTCTCTCAGCTCATACACGTCCCCTTGATAGACTCAAGCCCCTTTCTCAATAGAATCCAAATCTTATCTGAACATCATCATCATTTCAACTCATAGACGTCTCAATTTTGAGCTCGAGCCTCCTCAACGGAGGAGGAGGCTCGAGGTTCGAGCCTCCTAGGAGGGAAGTTGACTTTACTATGGCTTGCTGATCAGACAGGTATATTTTTTTTTATATGGGTGGGCTATGGCAAGCACACGCGCGGTCCACTCCGTCCGGGGCGATGAAAGGACGGCGCGCGGGCCCACAACCCACCCGCACCCACGTCACCTCGTTGTTGGGCCGACCACCAAAGCAGAAGTGACTTGTCGTCAGTGGTCGGCCCGACGGAATACCCTTTCGGGTATCTTCACCTCTCGACGTCCTGGGACGTCGGTCACCGTCGCTGATCGGACAGGTATAGGTTTTGTTTCGAGTTTTTCTTCTCTGGCATAAATTTTATATGCGTATTATCTTCTTTTTATCTTCTTATATTCTTTTACGACATCCACAGATAAGATAGGGAGTAGTGATTTGTATTCTTACTCCGTCACGCCATGAACCCGGATCTGAACATGCTGGAATTTGGACAACTTCTTACAAGGAAAAAAATTCAACTCCGATGCGGCTGTCCAAACCGCCTTCAAAGAGTTTATTGACTGTCGCCCCCATGGTTTTTTTAGTAAAGGGATCAATGAAATCCCTATGAGATGGCAAAAGTGCATAGATAACAACGGTACATACTTTGATTATTTAAATATATTTTACAAAAAAAAAATGATTTTAGATTCCGCCGGTACAAAACGCTAATTTCATATGTTAGCCGGCGACTCGGGCGGCGCAGACGCGAGTATCTGCGCCTAATGCCGCCCTAGCCGAGGCCGCGGGTGACTACACCGGGAATTTAGTCCGTCACCCGCAGAGAGGCTGACCGTGTGACGGCGACCGACGTCTCCGAGGGGGAACGTCAAGTGGATAGGGTACCCCGCGACCGGAGTATTCCATCGGGCCGACCACTGATGACAAGTTACCCTGCACCGGTGCACGGGTGGATCACGGGGCCGCTCGTCACCTCTGTCACCCCGGACGGATCCGGGCGGCGGCTGCGCTGACCATGGCCCACCCTTAAAAAAAAAAGGACACTTGTGCGATCCACTAATTGCTGTTCTGAGTCTAGAAGTAAATTTTGCGCATAAATTAAATGTTTGTAAAGTCCGTAAGTCAGTAAAGGTATATTGCCTTAGTGCAGGGCGTCTTAAAAAAAACCATTAATAACATTATTTACTTAAATACCTTTATATTATACACGACGACCGAGCATTACACCCCTATTCCGTAACATTCACCTGAAAATGGCACCAGCATAAAATCAAACTGAACTTTTATCCCAAACGTAAGCGCGCTTGGCCACAATCGACAATCTATAGCAGCTTTAAGTAAGGAAATAATTAAGTCGACGGTTCTCATCTCACGCGCCTAATCAAGCAACTTTCTACCAAGTTAGATGGAGTTGCCGTGCGGGCCGCGTAAATTACTTTGATAACAGAACGTGACCCGACTAGGTGTGAACTTGCCCTTATTATGAGGTTCAAAATACCATGAATGAGTTTTTGAACGAACGAACGGTTTTTAAATTTAACTGCATAGATGGCATAGTGGTTAAGGTATTGATCGTGCCAGTGTCGTGTGTTCAAATCCCATGCAGGGCAATATTTTGTGCGATCCACAAATTGTTATTCTGAGTCTGGGTGTAATTTATGTTCGTTAATATGTTTGTAAAGTCCCCCGCAACACAAAGATTATTTCCTTAGTGCAGGATGTTTAAGAAAAATCTATTACATTTTTTTGTTCCTTTTTTAAATCAAACTCTATGCACTAAGGTATTCTTGTATTGCGGTTGACTTTACAAATATATAGTTTATCATTATCTCAGCTTATATCTCACTACTGGTCTTAAACTTTCTCTACAATAGGAAGGAAATTCAGCTATCTTGATCAGACAGTTTAGTACAGAGTTTTTTTTACTTTGAGCTATACGATAAGTGATCGTTGATCAACAGCCATACAGTATTTTTCCTGTGTGGCAACAACTTGATAATAATACAATTACTGCCTTGCTTGTCCATGGGAATTGTAAAAATCAGCAGCAGGGATCACCAGAACAATAAGTAGAAGTGCCCTCCTGGTAACATATAACTGCGATTGTCAACCCGTTTGAATAGTATAGTGAGTATGGTAATAACTCCTTCAAGGAATGTCCGTGTCATATATCGTTCTATGGCAAAGGCCTATATTTAGCAGTAGATAGAAAAAGGCTGAATGATAATATTCTTATCTTTCATCATCATCATCACAGCTCATATACGTCGCACTACTGAGCTCGAGTCTCCTCTATATTGGGAGGAAAATAGACCTACTATACCAGGCTGACCAGGCGGGTTGGTATAGGGTTTCATTTAGAGTTTTCCTTCCCTTTCATAGTTGTTATATGCCAAGGATATACCTTAGGCGTCTCTTATGATACCCACTTGGGGTGAATTGTATTCTTTCTCTATCACCACATGGAAATTCCTATCTTTAATCAATAATTTAGAGCACGAAGATAGATCATTATCTCGGCTCATATATATTACACTAGGCTCAAACCACCACCACAGTATGAAGGATATTGACCTACTAAACCATGCTAGTTAAGCGGGTTTATTTTCAGTTCAATTTTGAATTTTCCGGCTCTTCCATCCATCCATCAGCTCATTGACGTTCACTATTGGAAATAGGCCTCCCACGAGAATGCCACTCGGAACAGTCCTGTGCCACACCGCATCCAACAGTTATCTGCGACTTTCAAGATGTCGTCAGTTCACCTAACAGGTCATCCTACACTGCGTCGTCTGATTCGACCTTTCTTCTCTAACAGTTATCAATTAGAGGAGAGATGTCACCTGCTCACTGCCTTTTCTTGCAATGATGGTATTACCTTATATATTTTATGATCATCTACTAGAAAGAAAGGAAGTAGTAAATTGCATTCAAGGAAAGTAATAAAATTGAATTCTTATGAAAGGAATTTTCATTTAATATTGCCTTCTTTTTTATAAAAAAAATCTACTCTTGAAGAACTAATATGGGTGTTCATTTTTATATTCGTGATTTTTATTTTCATTTTTCACAATTCATAATATTCCCGGCAGTGAACTACGAAGAACACGGAACGAAGATGATCGCTTTTCCAATTTAACTTATCTACGCTTAGGTACTATGCTTTACTTGTATACACAGAATAAAATTATACGGTAAGTTTGCTTTAGACTGTTTATAAGTAAAATTGAAACTTTTTAATAACCAACACAAATTAAAATAATAAAAGAGTGACGTTCTCTTCAATATGTATTATCAATTAATTGTCATTTAACGATTATACTGGGATGCGTGAAGCACTTAATCGAGTAATCATACGCCATCTTGAAGCTGATACACTCACACAACTGGACCGATAATAAGGACAGCTAAAAACCACCGCAAAGAAACTGGCTTTCAAATGAAAAAAACCGCATCGTAAAATCGGTCTCTCCGTTGGAGAGACATGATGCCACAGACAGACAGACATCGACGTCAAATTTATAACATCCCTTTTTTTGCGTCGGGGGTTAATTAAAAATACATATAATTTTTTATAATGATATCTTATATATGTACATAAGCAAGTATGAATGTAGAGTGAATTGATATACATAAATCGTCATCGCATGTCGATGTCACGTTGCGTAACAATGCTTTTTTTTGACAATGGTGCATTGCGCACCATTTGATCTGTCTGGGGCGAGGCGATGGGGGCGAGGAGATGGCGGCGAATAAATTCATAGTCCGCCGGGTGCAGAACTCTTGCAAGCGTCAAGTGGACGGGCCATCGGTATCCGACCTCGTCATCAGTCTTTTGGGAAGCATCTTCAGTCGATGCCCCAGCGGCGGGCACTTCTGTAATCAAGTTGTCGAACTCACGCAATCAGCCTCTTCACGGGCGACCGTGTTTTAAATGTTTTCGTAACAAAAATCCATTATTAGGATACTTCTCTCCATCTTTGTCCTAACTGAGTAAAAGAAAGAATGAAAATATACGCACATTTGTTCAACTGATTCTACTACTCTGTGACCATGCAATGTCTTGAAGTGAAGAGGGTGAAATCATACTGATAAGATTGGCAACTTAGAAATAATAATGTACTCTAAGTTTTATCTATTTTTGTCCACGTGTTGCATGCGTGTTGAATGAACTATGTCATCATCATCAACATCGTCATTCAGCCTATCGCCGTCCACTGCTGGACATAGGTCTCATGTTTCGCCACAAAGTGCGATCCTGTGCCGCTCACATCCAACGACGCATAGCATCTTTCACCAGGTTGTCGAATCACCTAGTGGAGGGGCGACCTACACTGCGCCATTCGATACGTGATCGCCACTCAAGAACCTTTCTTTCCCAGCGGTTATCAGTTCGTCGAGCGATGTGCCCTGCCCATTGTCACTTCAACGTGACATCGGTTACACCCGTTCTTCCTGTATTTGGGATTCTATATCGCAGAAAAATATATCCATAGCACGCTAAGAGACTTTGAGCTTGGTTATGAGCCCCACTTTTAGCCCATGTTTCCGTGCCGTGAGTCGGTATTATGTTATTCAATACTCGCAAAATAAAATGCACAGCGCACCTAAAGTTATTTCTGTTTCAAAAAAAGTCGAACTTAAAGGTATATTTAATTCCAATTACTGCATACTCGATCAAAGTTAAGCTTAAAAGCAAACCTTATTTAACGAAATCATTATGAACAAAATGCGACTCTTAAGTTCATTTAAAACATTAGAATAATCACAAAATATCTAATTTAACATTATGCCGACTCAAAGCAGGGATAATTGGTATTATAACAGTATTTAATACGGACCCAACATACAAATTTGATTACATAGACCCTACGAATTATTTCGAAACTCGGCATAACTCTTCAACAACGATATCTAATTAATTAAAACAATCCTTTTATCTATTTTAATATAATTTACTGTTTATTTTTAAATTAATTTCGTAAAATAGAATTAACCTTCACGTAATAAATATCTCTCTATCATGTTCCGTTTTATATACGTGTGGTGACGGAGTAAGAATACAATTCACCACTCCCTACCTTGCCCATGGATGTTGTAAGAGATGACTAAGGGATATAATATGCACATAATACCTGAGAGAGAGAAGAAGCAAGAGAAGGAAAACTCGAAATAAAACCCTATACCAATATGTCTGACCAGCACGGTGTAGTAGGTCAAATTCTCTCTCATTGTGGAGGAGGACCGTGCCCAACAATGGGACGTATATGGGCTGGGATGTGGATGTTCTGTTTTATATAGTTGTGTATAATTTAGGTATTAGGCCATGTTGATTTTAGTTCATCCAAGGTAGTCACGGACTCGACTTCTGAGTACTTTGCTATTGCGTTTCATTCAATGAGCGAGTGATCCAGATAATGTATGAAAAAATAAATACTTAGAATGACTTGAAACTGTTTTCATATTTAAGTTTTTCAGCGCATGATGATGATGATTAGGATAAATGAATATGGACTACAAAATAATATGCAATATCTTCGTCAAGCATATTAGTTATCATGATAATTCGCGAGTGAAATAAACTTTCATTCACAGATCTTATGCTGAAGAGTCACTTAAATTTACTGCGAATTTTATCTCTTAAGCTGCAGTAGCTATAAAAGATAATAATTCCACTAATTACTTTGCAACTGGGGTCATTCAACTTTCATAACTGTATGAAACTTGATTGACGAATTCTCATGTGAACGCTCGTCACTTTTCGGTCGATTGCCGACTGATATAGTCACCCCCGTTTTTTTGGGGGGGAGAGGGTAACGGTCGGCGCACTCCTCGCACCACTCCGTCTCGGCGACAGAGGGGCGTAAGCACGTACACCCGTAACCCACCTGTAACTCGTCGCCTTCGTCGTTGGGCTGACCACCGGAGCAGGGTGACTTGACGTCAGTGGTCGGCCCAACGGAATACCCCCTTGAGGGGTACCCTCCCATCGATCGACTTCCCCCCTCGGAGAGGACGTCGGTCTTTCCTCACGCGGTCGGCCTTTCGGCGGGTGACGGACTAATTCCCCGGTCACGTCAACCGCGGCCTTGGCTAGAGCGATATGAGACGCATATAGTCACCCCCTAGTACTAGATTAGAATCTTAATCATGTAAGTTTAAGTTGATGTTAAATTCCTTATACTACATTGGGGTTTTTTTCAACCTCTGCTGCCACTACTCATAAATCACCCTTAAATATTTTGTTGTCATAATACAGTCAGACAACAGTCTGTCAAAACAAAAGATAGTTATTAAGATAACACAGTTTCATTTCTCGCCTACTTTCATTTTAGTACCTTTAACAACGTTCATACGATACCTGTTCAATATCAGACAAGCTATAAGAGTTTTTTTCAGTATAACGGAAAATGTCACGTTCCCTCAGGAAATTGGGTTTTCACATGACGTCTATGTTAACAAATGTAGTTATACACGTCGAGCCTAGTGAAAGCGAATGTGAATATATTGTCAGGAGATCTATATAAATAGAATTATTATAGACGTTTTTAATTACTATTGAGGGCAAACGAGCAAATAGCATATTTTTTTTAATTAGGCCTAATCTTACCACATATTCCCACCACTGTGACTCCTGTAAACCAGAATCTACAATACTCTCCATATAAGACACCGAGGTTTGACCGTCAGGAAGTCCCGGAAAACGCTTTTAATTATCTTGGAACCCGCAACAAATTTAATTAGAAAAGAAAAAATAGGAGGATTTGGAAAGATTTCACTTCCCTCCTATGCAAAGCGGGTGACATGAAATAAAGTAGGCTAATAAGCCAGTAAATAAGGGGATGTACAACTACGTGAAGTATAGCACCATTGCTTTAACATAGCTTAAGGGACCTATGTGTGCTTTAGGATTGGTTGCAATAGTAGATATGACAAAAACCCCTGAACACACGGCAATTTTCTCTTTCTCGAGTTGCTACAAGGTCCGTATAGTATACTAGCAAATATCACATGTGATGGTAAGTGATACTGCCGCTCGTGAACCTTTGCTAGGCAGCGTACCGTGACGAAATGAAGGAAGTGTCACCAAAAACCACCACATTTTTTTTTGGGGGTGGGTTGCGGTCGGCGCGCTCCTCGCACCACACCGTCCGGGGCGACAGAGGGGCGTAAGCACGCACACCCGCAACCCACCCACGTGCACGTCGCCTTCGTCGTTGGGCCGACCACCGGAGCAGACCAAAATCCACCACATCCTTAAAAAGTTGGGCTGTCGGCTCTTTCGCTTACCAAACGAAATGCAGTAACAGATTGCTACTGCTTAGGCGTTCTTAGTGGTGTACTACAAACGGACCGGCCTCCACCTGTAGACAGATAACTCTCGACAGCGTGCTATTACCACTATCAAAAGATAGATCCCTGTAAAAATATGAAAATGGTAGCAAAGTTCAATATTATGATAATTATGGCGTAGTTGTCGACATCATCGACAACAACTTGGTGTAAAAATTAATGCCAAGTTCTGTAGATTATCCTGAAATTTATTTATTAGAAGAACTTATAATATTCTTAAGTAAATTTTAAATAACGTATCTTGTTTTTCTTTTATTGGCATTTATACATATTATTTTCTATATTTCACCTCTACATATGCTGTAGGGTTTTGTTTCGAGTTTTCTTTTGTTTACGTCTGACCAGCGCGGTATAGTAGGTCAATTTTCCTCCCATAGTGGAGGAAGCACGAACCCAAGAGTAGAACGTGTAGGGACTGAGATGTAACAGTTCTATTTGTTTTAAATAATGTAAAATTACCCCATAACGTTTTGACGTTCCCTCCAAAACTCAAACTTCTTCGTATCTATTCCCTAGTCCAGGAACAATATTTTAAACATATTCATCTGTAAAGGCAGGATGTAGTACTGCTTTAATATATGCAGTACCACTCATTGATGTCATTGAAGGGGGGAGGGGGATCCCTTCTCCCTAGAGTGTAAAACAAACGGACCCTTAAAGTAACACACATGAATATTATATGCGCTATCATTAAAAGCTCGTCGACATAGACCGTTCGGCTTTATTTATATATTTTACTAGCAACCCGGCCTCGCTTCGCTTCGGTTTTAGTCTTTCCTGCGTAGTTCCCATTCCCATGGGAATACTGGGATTAAATATAGCCTAGGTTATTCCCTGATATTATAGCTTTCCATTAGTGAAAGAATTTTTGAAATCGGTCCAGCCGTTTTGAAGATTACCCGGAACAAACAGACAGACAGACAGACAAAAAAATATAAAGTGTATTTTAGGCATATGTATAGTACAAATAACCGTGTGAGCATGAAAAAAGTCTATCATTTTGACATTACAAACACACTAACATTATATATGGTTATGGTTATGATTTACTCGTATTATATAGAGAAATATTGTCCGTGTGATGACGGAGTAAGAATACGATTCACCACCCTTTCCTTTCAATGTTTTTTACTCGACAACACTTAAATCATTGAACAGATTTGAATGAAAATTAGCACATAGTTAGATAATTGCCTGGAATAATACCTTTTATCTCGGTAATATATATCCCTGGGACAACAATTACATTTAACTTTTTTTACTAAATCAAGCAGCAACAACACTATCCTGGGTGTGTTCATAGATAGATGGGAGTCTCCAATGTTACGTCATTGGATGAAACTCCACATAGATTTATAATTATTATTATTATAGACTAGCAACCCGCCCTCGCTTCGCTTCGGTTATAGGTTATAGTCGTTTTATCTGCGTAGTTACCGTTCCTGTGGGAATACCGGGATAAAATATAGCCTAGTTTACGCCCTGATATTATAGCTTTTCATTGGTGAAAGAATTTTTGAAATCGGTCCAGCCGTTTTGAAGATTACCCGGAACAAACAGACAGACAGACAGACAGACAGAAATTTTTTATTTGCTATTTTAGGCATAGGTGTTGTGCAAATAACCGTGTGAGCATGAAAAAAGCCTATTATTTTGACATTACAAACAGACACTCCAATTTTATTTATTGGTATAGATTTAAGATATAGATATAAGATATAGATATACAGCTATGAAATGTGTATTTGTCTACTAACACTAGCTTTTAGGATCATGTTGCTAACACTATGGGCGTTCGCCTGCAATAAATGATTATTATTATTATAATTCATCATCATTATTCCAGCTCATATACGTCCCACTGTTGGGCTCGAGCCTGTTCCACAATAGGAGGGAAATTGATCTTACTATACCATGCTGGTCAAACAGGATGGTATAGGGTTTTATTTCGAGTTTGCCTTCTCTTGCATAGGTATTATATGCGCACTATATTTCTTAGTCGTCTTTTACGACATCCACGGGCAAGATAGGGAGTGGTGATTTGTATTCTTACTCCGTCACTACACGGAAAGTAAATTCGTTGAAAGAATTTGCATAAAATGCCATCATTGTAAAGTTACTTCTTTTGCGGGCGAAGCTGTGGACAGAAGCTAGCTTTATAATAATTTCATTTTTAGCTATCGTAGCTACGCTATTATTTATATTCTTTAGGTATAAAGAAGGTATTTTGTTACAGTTTTATAAAATCTTCTCTTTAGCGCCTTTTCTTGTCTATTTGAGGAAAATTCGCTGACTATACCACGCTAGTCAAGCAGTTTCATTTAGGGCTTTATTTTGAATGTTACCTCTCTTGGAATGATATCTGCTTACATTTTTACGATTAATTTAGTTTTAGATTTTATCTGCAATGTTACCATGAGACAATCACATTCTATTGATTTCATCCATCCATCAGCCTACAGATATCCACTGCTGGACATAGGCCTCCCCACGAGAATGCCATTCGGAACGGTCCTGCGCCACTTGCATCCAACGGTTCCCTGCGACTTTGAGAATGTCGTTAGTCCACCTATTGGGGATCATCCTACGCTGCGTCGTCCGATTCGTGGTCGCCACTCAAAAACTAAGAAAATAAGTTAAAATAATCAATAATTCTGTTGATTATTTTAACTTACTTCCAACTAAACGTAAATAACAACTTCAGAAACGTTTCCAAAAATAAAATTAGATTTAAAGTTTTAACTTCTCACCGTAAACAGCCGTCTAAACTCTAAGAAACGACAGAAAACTTTTTCTTTTTACGTACTAGAAAACAGAACTCTCTCGCCTACATATGGGACGGTCCACCGACAAAATCTTCACTTGAACATTGCTTAAAACAATTTCCCCTTATCAAAGTTGAACTAGTAGTTTTTATTTGTTCGCGTCACGTATGTCCCTGGAGTTGTTTCGCTGTTAGTGACGCTATAAGCGAATTTGCTAGAGTTTGCCTTTTGACTAAAATGCTGCTCGAACACAGGGTTAATATTTAGCGTTTCGAATGAGTAAATATTTACTTAAAATATTCAAAAATTACATCTATATAATAAATTAAAGTGAAGTGCCTGCTTGTAACGTTAAAATAAAACGATTTTTTTTTTCATTTTTACACGGTTATTTATACGATTCTTTTTCATTCTCACAGCTCATATTCGTCCCACTGCTGGGCTCCAGCCTCTTCCACAATAAGAGGAAAATTGGCCTACTATACCATATTGGTCAGACGTGTTGTTATAGGGCTTTATTTCGAAATTTCCTTCTCTTCCAAAGATGTTATATGCATATTTAATCCCTTCGTCGTCTTTTACGAGACCCACGGGCAAGGGAGGGAATGGCGAATTGTATTCTTACTCCATTATCACGCGGCAAAGCATAATATAGAATATTTAATAAAATAATATAAATAGTAGTAGCATTTTATCGCTTCGCCTAAGCAAAACGTGTACGATCCCTTGAGCCTATACGAGTCCGCGGATCACGTCGGGGCTCCGAATATACACTGTTTATTGTACTCATAACTACTATGTACTATAAACTTGACTATTTAGGGATATCCTCAATATCTTAAGTATGTAACTGCCTCTTCTGATGTCGAAGATTCGAGCTCTTCAAGTTAAACCTGTTGTTTTATTGGCACAGATAGAGATAGATTGGCAGAGATACTCTGGGTGCATTTTTTTTTTTTTTAGGTGGGCTATCGTCGGCGCACCCGCCACCTGACTCTGTCCGGGGCGACAGAGGGGCGGCGCGCGGCCCCATAACCCACCCATAGCACGTCACCTTCGTCACTAGGCCGACCACAGTACCAAGTTTTTTGTCCTCCGTGATCAGCCCGAATGCTCTGGATGAATGCCGTTCGATGGTGGCAATCGTTCCGTCCGGAGGGACGACGAGAGGCCTATGAGCAGCCCAATAAACCACTGTATTTTTCTCCCCATTGCTATTGGGCCGATCACTGCTATCAATTCTCTGATATCCGTGGCCTGGAAGTAAAAAAAAAAAAAACTGCTATTGAGTTTTTACCAAAAAAATAACATTATTTTCATCATTCAGACTATTACTATTCACGTTAACGTAAGTCGCCCGCATAGAACACCACGAAATGCTCTCCTGTGCTATCCATATTAAACGATTCCTAGTGACTCGTTAATCTAAATGATGCGCATTAAGCATTGAGAAAGAATCTATAGAGACATAAAAAATGTCCGCACGCTCTTAGTACGCCCATCTTTTAATTAGTCGTAAGCATAGATAAATCACTATAAAAATGAGACGCTATGGTGACCTTTAAAGTTAAATATATATGTATCTATAATGGGACTTGGACGTTTTTTTATTATTTTTGCTTAAAGATTGTGACTCTATTGATACTTGCTCGATGGCACAATGATATTCTTACTTCATATTAAGTGGGATTTGAAAAGTTATAAATGACACACGAACAAAGAAAGTTTTAAAGGTGAGGCATAAATAAACATAACTAGTTTAACTAGTTATGTTTATTCAAAATCCATTGAGTTGCAAATCCGTTGAGTTGAAATTTATATAAAAGTTCTCTAAAAGGCCTTACAGAGAATTCTTACGTAGGTAGAATTACACTTTGTCTGATTAATACATATAGTAATCCATTAGATCAGCGGTCGCAACTAAGAAGGTTTAACATGTAATTGCGGACTAATTTTATTTTTTTTACATTTTTTTCCTATTATATAAAATTACTAGCAACCCGCCCTCGCTTCGATTCGGTTATAGGTTATAGTTGTTTTACCCGCGTAGTTCCCGTTCCCGTGGGAATACCGAGATAAAATATAGCCTAGTTTACGCCCTGATATTATAGCTTTCTATTGGTGAAAGAATTTTTGAAATCAGGTCCAGCCGTTTTGAAGATTACCCGGAACAAACAGACAGACAGACAAAAATTTTTTAATTGCTATTTTAGGCATAGGTGTCGTGCAACTAACCGTGTGAGCATGAAAAAAGCCTATTATTTTGACATTACAAACAGACACTTCAATTTTATTTATTGGTATAGATATACGATATATTTGGTAAGAATTAGAAAGAAAGAAGAAAGAAAGTCCCCCGCAACACAAGGATTATTTCCTTAGTGCGGGGAGTTGTCTTTTAAAAAATAATAAAAGGAAAAGGAAATTCGTTTTTTTTTATAAGAGGAAAACCCAGGTCCAGCTGTTTTGAAGATATCCAGAACAAAGAGACAGACAAACAAAAAAAAATAAACTGGTTTTTAGGCATGGGTATCGTGCAAATAACCGTTTGAAAATAAAAACAACCTACTATTTACCATTACAAATAGACACTTCAATTTTATTTATTTGTATAGAATATGGATATAATAATAATAATTTGCAATAAAGATATTATTATTATTATTTTTATCCATTTTCTCAGCTTTTGGCTGGTTTAACCCACATTTACGGGTCATAACCAAGTAAATGCAGTGTGTAAATTTAAAGTTTGTGGATTTAAATTTTATAATGTTATAAAGTTTTGTCATCGCTTTCATCTATTGCCATGAATTTTCGTACTAATCTGCAACTATTTAAGATTGCGGCTTTTTAGAGACTAATGTATGTATTTTCATTGAGATCTAACAACTTTAGGCTGTGTTTCAAATGTTTAGGGATGATACCTGTGGTAGATAGCACTATTGGCACTATATAAACTTTATCTTGTTTCCATATTCTAGTCATTTCTTCTTTGAGTTCACTATATTTGCTAATTTTCTCAGCTATTGTTTTTCGTATATTATGGGTGTTAGGTACGGCAATATCAATTATTATTATTATATTATTAATTGCGAATCGCCAATAATATAAGTATCAATACTTGTATTATTCGTGACCGCTGTTCTAAAATAAGTATTTAACGCCATGTCGAATTGAGCACGGACTCGAATAAATTCGATAAAATGTTATGATTGTGGTTCAATTCGATAAACTATGCAACTAACTCGATACAGTTCAGCTTAAAGCACTTGAAGTAAACATTAAATTGTGTTCTTAAATAATTTCAAATATTGGAACAAGCCTTTTCCATGTGTTGATGGAGTAAGACTGCAATTCACCAACTCTAACTAAAACCAGTCAGTGTCGTACAAGACGACTAAGGTATATAATATGCAGATAAGATGTGTCTGTTCATACATTTAAGTTTTCACTTTTGTCGGCAGCCCTCATGACTGTTCTTAATTATTTTTTAACTAGCTGACCCAACAGACGTTGTTCTGTTCAAATAAGCGCCACCTATCGGGTCCAATTGTTAATTTAAACCATTCTCGAACCACCGATCCAGCCGTTTAGGAGAAGTTGAGTGACATACACACGTACACAAGAAATTTATATATAAAGATAAAGATATTTCCCCTGAGTGGACCACCGAAGTTAAGCAATCGCTTCCGGTGGCCCATTCAGTTCACGATGTACATAGGTGAATATTGTAGTGATCGATGTAGAAGGGGATAACACGCCGTCCTTCCGTTGTCCTGGGTTTGATCGTAGAGCAGACTATATCGCAAATTGCTTCCTACGTAAAGGTGAATTCAAGGACATAAAAAAAAAACAATTAGAGATGGATTAGGTCCGTAACGGACAGTAGTATAATTATTTTCACAGTAGTATATAAATTATTTTCAAAACCGTATTTTTAGGAGACTGATTAGATCTCAAACGCACCAAAGGGTAGGTTAGTTACGAGATCTTTTAGGTCTCCAAAGCACTAACTGAAAGTTCTTTGAAAATGATGACGCAGGGAACGTGATAAGCTTAATACAATTGAGATTTAATTGAGATCTAACATACTTCTAACACAGTAGGCATTGTGAGGAACAACTAAGGACCAAACATTTATTGAATGTCCAAGAGAAAGAAACCTTGAAACCAAACCTTATCCAGCATGCTGTAATATTCAGTTTCCATCCCATTTTAAAGGATGTGCCTAATAACTCCCAAGTAGAACTTCTGTGAGGTTAAATAAAGAAGAATATGTATAGAATGGATATTTGCTTCATCATCATCATCATCATTGCAGCCCACATACGTCCCATTGCTGGGCTCGGTCCTCCTCCACAATGAGAGGGCATTTGATCGACCATACCATGCTGGTCAGGCATGTTGGTATTTTTTTTATGGATGGGCTATGGTAAGCGCACACGCGGTTCATACCGTCCGGGGCGACGAAAGGATGGCGCGCGGACCCATAACCCACCCGTACCCACGTCGCCTTCGTCATTGGGCCAACCGCCAGTGCCGAGTTCCTTGTCCTCAGTGGTCGGCCTCACGGAATACCCTTTCGGGTACCTTCACCTCTCGATCTTTCTGTCCCGGGATGTCGGTCGCCGTAGCGGGGTCAGTCTCTCTGAGACATGTAGATATAGGGCTTCATTTCGAGTTTGCCTTGTCTTGCACAGATCTTATTTGCATATAATCCCATAGTCGTTTTTTACAACATCCACGGGCAAGACAGCGGGTGGCGAATTGTATTCTTACTCCGTCACCACAGGGAAAAATAATATCTATATATCTATAAAAATAAATAGAATTGAAATGTGTGTTTGTAATGTCAAAATAATGAGTTTTTTTTTTTCATGCTCCCACGGTTATTTGCGCGACACCTATGACTAAAATACGGTTATAATTTTTTTTCTGTCTGTTTGTTTGAGGTAATCTTTAAAACGTCTGGACCAATTTTGATAATATTTCACTACTAGGCTATACAAGGAGTAAGTTAGGCTATATGTTATCCCGGTATTCCCACGAGAACGTGAACTATTCGTGTAAGGCGACTCAAACCGAAGCGAAGCGACGGCGGGCTGTTTTTTTTTGGCTGGCTTTTTTTTTAAACGTGATAAAAAGAGTTCCGATGTGTTTATATGCTTACAATGTTTCCCTGTGGTGACGGAGTAACAATACAATTCAACACTCCCTATCTTGCCCGTGGATATCGTAAAAGACGGCTCAAGGATATAATATGCACATAAGAGAAGGAAAACTCGAAATGAAGCCCTATACCAAGATGTCTGACCAGCATGGTATAGTATGTCAAATTCCCTCCCATTGTGGAGGAGGCTCAAGCCCAACAGTGGGACGTATGTGGGCTGCGATGATGATGATGAATGTAACAAATTAAACAACTATAAAAATACAAAACGACTATATTTTGAATGAAACTTTTATGAGACGGCTTTGAAATTTTAACCCGCAACTTATTAGAGTAACAAAAATTTCAGAGGAAAAGAGCATAAAGAAACTGCCGCTTCCCGTACTTTTCGTGAATAATTAAAGTAGATAAAAGTAAACACTAAGACAAAAGTTTCACTCTATCGTGTGCTGCCCTTTGTTGTAATTTTAATGGTCCTGTAAATACGCAACTAGAATTCATTTCAAGACATTCCAACAACTAAGCAAAACCTGCTTCATCTACTTTGTGCGATAGTTTGATAGATGGCGTTATTAGTAATTTTAAATCGCGCTATGGTTTTGTTGACAAAAGAAGCTCAAAATATTTCTTAACACATTTTATTATTAACTCCATCCGACGTCCTCGTCACGTCCTCGACGAAGAGGACGACATTATCACACTCGCTCAACAAAGAGCCCACACGGCCCGCGAGGCCTTAACAAATAAATATCCGCGGTTCCGCCCTCGCCGTCGAGGTGCGAAACCGCGCCGCGCAAAAGTCACTACCAAAAACGTGGGCACGCCCACTTTGCCTCCAGCGACGCCCCAAGCCGAGGTCCGTTCCCCACAGGGGGAGCCCTTGGGCGATGTCGCTTAGCATACTTTTCTCCGGGTTGAGAGCCCTCAGCGCTCACCCATAGTCCGCGTCAAGCTGTCAAGGCCATCTGCGGCCAACAGCTGTACACACACAATTTTATTATTAACTTTGCGCAGAGGCAATATCGTAATCAATGAGGTCAATCCGAGGTGCGATTATTGCTAGTTGAAAACTTTACCAATACCCCGCCTTGTGGACGTGAAATACCGTCCGCTATGGCAATTTTTGAGCGGCCGTAAAGGCCCATGTAAATTAATAATTCTCCTTTTACATATTTATGTAAAGTCATAAAACCTATCACAAAAGTAGTCCTGGATGGGGTTGGGAATTAGGGATGCAACATCGCTCATTCAAAAACATCGATGTTAGGATATCGATGTTTTCAAAAGTAAAACATCGATGTTTATGAACGATATATCTATGTTACTGAACGATGTTCGATGTTTATCGAAAACCATACATCGATGTTACAACTAAGAAATAAAATTCTCCGGACAAATTTTGATGATTTTTTTTTTTTTAGGAAATTTGTTTATCATGGATGTTTATGAACGATACATCGATGTTCATGTACGATATATCGATGTTAGGAAAACATCGAACATCAATGTTACTAAGTAATAAAATAATCCGAGCAAATTAATTATTATGAGCTTTTTTTTTTTTTTAGGAAGTTTGTCGGATATTTTAACTACAGCGGGATGACATCGATGTTACGACGACGAAATAAGATCCTCCGGGCAAATTTTAATAAGCTTATGATAAAACATCGTTCTTAACAACGATGTATCGTCGATGTATCGTTCATAAACATCGATGTTTATGAACGATACATCGATGTTTGAAAACATCGACTTTTTTTGTATCCCTATTGGACTTGGGAACTGCCGAAGAAATAAATCTATGGACCAGTTATTTTTGGATATGCAAATTAATTATTCTTAAAGTATAATTTTTAAAATACAATTTACAAGGTATTGGCATCTATCAGATATGTTGTTAACGTTTACACGTCATACGACAATGTCGATGAAGTCCGTGTTGTATTTACTTATAGATATAGGCGTGTCACGTTTAATAGTAATTATCATTATAATATTCCAAAACTTCCAAAGGAACAAAATTAAATCCCCCAAAAAATACGTTCAAAGGGATAACTACTGCTACTTGACTTCTAGGAGTACGAAAATAACATTTTTTTTAATTTTGATTTTAATAAATTAATCAAAAAATAAATATTTTAAATAAAGGTACAGTCAACTTAAAAGATTAGCTACAGTTTTGAATAAAATTATATCTTATATGGACAGATTACGAAATTTTTTACAATAGCTGCTCTTCGAGTAATATAAATAGGTATGTATGCAGATAAGGTACACATGAAATAAAACGTTTTTTGGGGAAATTTATTTTAATTTCTTATTAATTATGAGACATGTTAATCTTTAGAATGTATTCATCTCGTTACTCAGGGTCCTGTTTAATAAAATTCCGTGCGATATATATTACCACTAGCTTTTGACCGGGGCTTCGCCCGCGCATAAATTAACTTGTCCCATTGAACTATTATTCCAAGAAAACATATTATCAGAATGAAAAGTAAATGTATGTATCTAAAAAATATATGTTACTTGCTGATAACATATATCTTTCCATCGGCGAAAACATTTTTAAAATGGGACAACATCACTCGATTATAGTCGCGTAGTTTCCAATTCCGTGGGAATATCGGGATAAAAATAGCCTACATATGTTACTCGCTAATAATGCAACTTTCCATTGATAAAATCATCGTGGTAATGGGTTATCATACCGCGGTTTCACGCGCATTGTTCCCGTTCCTGTGGGAATACGGTGATAAGTAATAGCTATATGCATAGATAGAATATGGTATTCGCTGATAATTTTCACGTTGTCTATTTGCGCCCTAAGGGGTTGAATTACATGCCCATGTAAATAAAATTACTAAAACGCTAGAACTATTATTTTTTAAATTATTATCAAGTGCTTTAATACAAAGTTTCATGGTTCTATCATCGACAATGACGAATTTCTATACATAATGTCATCCCCTTTTACAACCCCTTCTATCCCTTTTTTCGCGATAAAAAGTAGCCTATGTCCTTTCTCAGGATTTAGTGCATCTCTCTATCAAATTTCATCAAAATCGGTTCTGTGGTTTAGACGTGAAAGCGTAACAGACAGACAGAGAGACAGACAGAAAGGCAGACAGACATACTTTCACATTTATAATATTAGTAAAGATAAGGATTAGTAAGGATAATTTAGTCTCACCACCATTTCCAAAGAGGCAAGCAAAAGTATCACTGACCATAATACATATAATTTTGGAATTTAAAGGAAACCTTGAAATAAAACTCTATATCAAATGACCAGTGTGGTATAAGAAGTTTAATCTCCCTCCTGTTGTAAAGAAGCTTCGAATCCAACAGTGGTATTGAGTGTAAATTGAGATCAGCTGATGATGAAAAAGAATAAGAATCTAAAACGTAGTCAGAAACATGTCTCACGAAATTCACTCGAAGTTCTCTGTAAATAAGTTTACATTTATTTTACGTGTACATATTTATTTCAGCCAAATATATTATTGAATACGTGACCGGGGCCCGCGGCGTTGGCGATAGAAGCTGAGCTCACTATCGATGTAGTTCATAGTGTTGCCGCGTATTTCATAACAAAATCATGTTCAGAATTTAAGTGTGTAATAATATAATACATATAAATAAGAGTATTTTTTTTTAATTAATTTTTCTTTTTCTTGTAGTGACGGATTAAGAATACAATTCAACATTCCCTATCTTGCCCGTGGATGTCGTAAAAGACGACTAAGGGATATCATCATCATCATCATCGCAGCCCACATACGTCCCACTGTTGGGCTCGGGCCTCCTCCACAATGGGAGGGAATTTGACCTACTATACCATGCTGGTCAGACATGTTGGTATAGGGTTTCATTTCGAGTTTTCCTTCTCTTGCACAGATGTTATGTGCACATTATATCCCATAGTCGTCTTATACGACATCCACGGGCAAGATAGGGAGTGGTGAATTGTATTCTTACTCCGTCACCACACGGACAGGGATATAATACGTGTATAATATCTATGCAAGAGAAACTCGAAACAAAATCCAATACAAACCTGTCTGACCAGCACGGTATTATTAGGTCAATTTCCCTCCTACTGTCGAAGAGGCTCGAGCCCAACAGTAGGGCGGGCTGTTGCGGATAATTTGATTGGAATATGTAAATTTCAATTATGATGATGATTATTGACGATACATATTTTATAAGAATTTAGAACAAAATGAAAAGCTCATAACACTGAAATCACTTTAATAAATGAAGACTGCACAGATGGCGTAGTGGTTAACGACTTACATGCCAGTGTCGCAAGTTCGCATCCCGTGCAGGATAATACTTTGTACGATCCACAAATTATTGTTCTAAATCTGAGTGTAATTTGTGTCCCTTAGTTATATTTTTGTAAAGTCCCCCGCAACACAAGGATTATTTCGTTAGCGCAGGAAGCTTTTAAAAAAAATAACAAATTATAAGGCTTTAGAATGCAAAATGAAAAGCCGATAGCACTCCAATCACTTTAATAAAAACTAATAACAATTTTAAAACATCATCGTTTAACTTATCTCTGTCTACTGGTGAACGTAGCTCGTAGGCCACATGTCCCTTAATTATATGTTTGTAAGTTCCCCGCAACACACACAGGATTATTTCCTTAGTGTGGGTATGGCCTTTAAAAAAATCTATCAGTCAAAATAATCGACTACAATAAGGAAATGTCTTCTTCTTCTTATTTAATGGCAATGAGCTTCAATTATATGAGCTATTAGTGCCAATGTCGAGTTATATTTATTACTAGCAACCCGCCCTCGCTTCGCTTCGGTTTCAGTCGCCTTACCCGCGTAGTTCCCGTTTCCGTGGGAATACTGGGATAAAATATAGCCTATGTTACTCCCTGATGTTATAGCTTTACAACGGTGAAAGAATTTTTGAAATCGGTTCAGTGGTTTAAGCGTGAAAGGCAAAGCGTAACAAACAAATAAACAAACAAACGTCCTTAATTTCGCATTTATAATATTGGTAAGGATATATTCACGTCTTTAGTCTTAGTCATAGAGCTATATATATAGAGAAGCTATCCCGAATAAATATTTCGCTCTATTTTGATAACAGGTTAATTAAACAAAAGTTCGCTGCAGCGTTTAAACAATAAATTAGTAGTCTAACACAAACATTGAAGCACACAGCGCTAGATCGCTACAAAGTTATGTAAGGTGTGGTTGATATAGATTTTAAACCGCAAAAGTGACACAGTTTTTGTACCTACATTCATTAAAACTCATACTCTATTTCAAAGTGTATTACTAAGTAGTTTAATAAATAAAAATAACTGTCAAGTATAAAAAAAAAGAATTATATAAACCTTGTTTTAATGAACTTTCACACTTTTATGACTAACCAACCAAAACCGCAGTACTGCATTATAATCGTGTAACAAAAACTGTAGCTTGTTGTCCAAGTTTTATATGAATAGGCCAGGGAGTGACTCCTCCCTTCTGTGAGGAAGTCATCCCAAAGAAGGAGGCAGCGGATCGTGCAGATCGGGAGGAACGACATTACGGCGACACGAATCGCCGCCGAGTACTTGCACTTAATGCCGCTCTAGCTGAGGCTGCGGGTGTCTGGACCGGGGACCCATTATAGAAAAGTGGTAAATGACGGTATCTACACGGAACGGCAAAGAAAACTTAATTTGTAATGAAATACGGTTTTCACATGTTTTGTTTTCAACATTTCGTTCTTTTTTATAGTAATACATAAAGGTGCGTGTGTGTGTGTGTGTGTGTGTGTGTGTGTGTGTGTGTGTGTGTGTGTGTGTGTGTGTGTGTGTGTGTGTGTGTGTGTGTGTGTGTGTGTGTTTTGTAGGCATTGTACGGAGTAACAATTTTATATGTATTTCGATGCTACCTATAAACTTACCGATGAAAACTGATGATTCGCTGACATTTCTGGATGTATTTTTGCAATATCTAAATGCGCACGTCGTTATATTGTCTGATCTTTGACAAATAAGTATTAATTGATAATTTATACTAAAGGAAAAAATATAAATAATCAAAATACTTTCGAGAAACACCACGTCAAGTTTGTGCTTAGTCACATATTTTTACCTCCAACCGATTGTGTAATTGAACATCTGCGGGTTTTAGTCTATGAACCAAGATGGTGTGACATTTAAAAGTAAAATTATTTTTATTATTGTGGTATTTCGATATTATTACCTATTTATTCACTTTAACAACAAAACATTTTACTTAGCTAAAAAATTTTTATTCACATACAAGTTCACGTTTGGATTCGGATTATACGGATTATCGTATTAATAACGCTGCTCTGTATGCATCCACACTACATGAATGTCGTAGCCATACTAAAGTAAGGTGTACGGATTACAGTACAGTTCAGTCGAACAAATCAAGTGTTCGGACCGTGAAATCTAGTACGTAGTACATATATATCGATGGTCTTAGTCTTTCAGTCAGTCATTAGCATGACTTGGTGCTGATATCCAAGTCATGCCTTCTCTGGAAATTTTGGCAGAATGTCAAAAGGCACGCAATTCACTATTATATCATATTCACTACATTTCAGAATTTTATCTGCATTATATTACATAAAATATCGGCAAAATTATTCAATATAACACTTCAAAATACTAAAATAATGAAAAAACATATATAAAAGCGCTACATACCATGCTACCTATCCGTGTGGTGACGGAGTAAGAATACAATTCACCACCCCCTATCTTGCCCGTGGGTGATCGTACGAGACGACTAAAGGGATATAAAACGCATATAACATCTATGCGAGAGAAGGAAAACTCGAAATAAAACCCTACACCAACACGTCTGACCAGTGTCGTATAGTAGGTCAATTACCCTTCCATTATGGAGGAAGCCCGAGCCCAACAGTGGGACGTATATGGGCTGAGATGATGATACCATGCTGGTCAGACATGTTGGTATACGGTTTCATTTCGAGTTTTCCTTCTCTTGCATAGATATTACGTGCATATTATATCTCTTAGTTGTCTTTTACGATATCCACGGGCAAGATAGGGAGTGGTGAATTGTATTCTTACACCGTCACCACGCGGATTGTGACACGCATATGAGCTGAAGTGAGAGGAATGTTTCTATCTTTTCTCCTAATAATCTCTCAATGATGTGTCATCGGTCATCCTCACTGAAAAGTGCCCTTCCATTCATTGTGGTTGAATAGAGTGATGGCTGTTCTAGTGGTTAACCCATGATCGGATGCCATTTGCGATATCTGGTTCATTCATAATTATATGCATTATATTTGAGAATTATATCAGATTATGACTGAAGAGTATCAGACTAGAGTTATTAACAGGCATATTGTTTTATGTAATTTTATTTAAAAGCAATTAGTAAATAAATAAAAATTAGACAAACCCATTGAGTTTCTTGCCGGAGCTTCTCAGAGCGGTCGTGTTCCGACCGGGTGGGCCACGAAGGACAAAAAATTCATTATGCCAGTACATTTGCCAGGTTTATGCATAATAAATTATTTGAATTTAAATTAAAATTTTCCGTGTGGTGACGGAGTAAGATTACAATTCACCACTCCCTATCTTTCCCGTAGATGTCGTAAAAGACGACTCTGGGATGTAATATGGACGTAACATCTGTGCAAGAGAAGGAAATCTCGAAATGAATTGGTATAGGGATACCAACATGTCTGATTAGCATATAGTAGGCCAAATTCCCTCCCATTGTGGAGAAGGCCGGCGCTATAAAGGCCGAAGTGGGACGTATATGGGCTGTGATAATAATGATGATGAAATTCAAGGTAAAGTTTTCGCCAGAGGGATTCTTAATTTACAATTATACAAAGAAATATTAAGAAACTGTTTCATCATTTCACTTCAAATACATTACTATTCAGTTTGAGCCTTACACTATTCGAAGACCCACAATTGACTGAAAATTAACCTACCTTACCACTTTAATCATAAGGTTAAGGAACTGTTTGATTTGGTACCACTCGACACCGTAGCGGGGTTCATCCATTTCATTCTGAAACGTTATGGTCTTCAACTGTACGTTTGCAGCGATCATTTCTCCCACGTACGTGTAGGCTCTGGAATGAGCTACCTGCTGCTGTGTTTCTCGAACGCTATGACATGTCGTACAACATGGTGTTTAAGAGGAGCATTTTCTTCATGATAGGCAACGGCCTAGCTGTGCCCCTGGTATTGCAAAGGTCCACATGCGGCATTATCACTTACCATCAGGTATGCTGTTTGCTCGTTTGCCACCATTGGCAATAAAAAAAAGGTTCGCATACGATTTTATTTTAAAATTTCCTTCTCTGGAACAGACCTTATCTGCATATAATATTTCTAAGTCGTCTTTTACGATACCCCCTATAGCAAGAAGACGGATAGTGAAATTTATATGTGGTTGTAAACTTAAAATTTTAAAACAGTGTTTTATTTATACAATTATATAATTGTAAAACCGCTTCAGTACAATTCCAGAAGGGAGTTGAAGTGATAAATGAACGGAACACAACACTTGCAGCTGATGGAGATAGAACGGTCTACACCACCTTTGATTACAAACTACCGCACTTGAGATATCGTGTTGTTTAAACGTGGAGCTGTTTTGGACTTAACTGTAGGAGCGAGTATTCACGTATTTATTAACTAGCTTTGCTGTTTAAATATATGAAATTTTATAATTACTTAAAATTTAAAGCTGAATAATTTCAATAGTAGCTTGAGAATGATCATCATGATTCTTTCTCATATTATGGTCCACTGCTTAACTAGCGCCTTCTCTACAGTAACATCCATATCATGCTGATTATAGTCCATAAAATATAGGATGATCTCTGTGACAGTTGTCCCTAGTGCTGTCACGCTTACGATAAAGTCCGTAGTTTTTTTTATCGATAAAACTCTATATTTTTATAATTGTGATTTTCTATTATAATTAAAATACAATCAATGAAAATCTTTTTGAATTTATTTCAAATAAACTATTTTTTGACTATTTTAATTATTCAAACGGTCAAGACAATCAAGGGCTAGGTCACTATTATCGTCATCACTGGAGCGTTCCTGCGAGAACATTTATAATTTTTTGCCAAAATAGGAACAGTCGTTAGATCAATCGATCAATTACGACTGATTTATAAATAAATATGTCCAGTTTATTGACAATAATGCGTACATAATATTATCATTTACTCTGAGACAAAAAGTGGTTTTTTAATGTTTAATTCATTCAATTTATATACTTTATAATGTAACTGTCTGTTTTAGTTGCAAAAAATATGTTGAAAGTTTTATATAGGTACTGTATTGGGCTTATTTCTTTTATGAACAATTTAATAAAAATCAGTTATCGATTTACGTATATCGACTGTCTCATCTCTTTTTTATTTTCAGTCCAATATAACATTGTACATGCGTAAGCGTCATTTATATATAAAATGTTTACTAGTTATTTCAGTACTTACGAGGTACATTTTAGGCATGAATATTAATATTTTTATATTTATAATATATTGCAATTCAGTTGCAATAAAACTGGCACGAAAAGAATGAAAATATATTTGATACAAAATGAAATTGTAAACACGTTGCTCGTTCAAACTTACTCCGTTGGTTTCGTTGACATCTGTCACAGAGATCAAGCTATATTTTATGGACTATAGATATTTGTATAGAATTTTATTTCAAGTTTTCCTTATCTTTCGCAGACGTTATTTGCATATTATATCCTTTATTTGACTTTTACGACACTTACACGCGCTCGCGCACGCTGACGCCTCTTTCCCATAGGGGTTGGCAGAGACCACTTCCTTCCACTTTCTACGATCTTGACATACCACTGTCGCCTGCTGCACATTCATTAATCTCCTCATACATATTCTTCGGTTTAGGATACTCCTAACCTGGCCTTTCTTAAGAACGTCCCCGATTCGATTGTGGAACGTCCGCCTTGGTCTATCCCTTCCAACACTTCCGTTCACATTCGCCTTATAAATTCTCCTTGTTAGTCTCCTTTCATTCATTCTCTCTACGTAGCTGAACCAACTTAACATACCTTTCTCAATCCTTGTCACTACATCTACATTTATACCACAACGTTCCCTAATCACTCTGTTTTTAATTCTATTACTCAATTTGACACCAATCATGCTCCTCAGTGCTCCCACACTTCATCATCATCATCATCTTGCTCTTATCCCAATTACTTGGGGTCGACGCAATATGTCATCTGTTTTGACATATTGCAAAAAGTTTCGGCAATGACTTTTATGACCGGCCGCCTGCCTGACGTCAACCCTCCTTGGGAATGTAATCGTTGACCCAAATGGTACCAGATGGAGTTGGTCCGGGTCAATCTAGGGCTCTTAGTCGTCTTTTACGACACCCCAGTGCTCCCACACTTATGGGAAGAAATAGGATGGTCAACTATATTTGTGCGGGACAACGCAATCTTATTAGAATAAGTGTTAGAATATAATTAGAATAAATACCAATTAGATAGATATAAGTTTGTAAATAGTCGATTTTAATAAAAAAATTAAATAAAATTTTATAAAACCCAATAGTATAAAGGTCAGACAACATATGTAAAGTCAGACAATCGACAAGCAGCTACTACATTATTAAAATAATGCAGCGCTCTGATTGGCTGAGCCAAAAATCGTGTGATTTACGTTCAGCCAACCGCAACAGATAGACTAGGGACCATTGGTCATATAAGCCGCACCGATCAGTGGGATTGTCTACGGGTTGAGAGCCCCCAGCGCTCACCCACCAGTCCGGTTAAAGTTGTCACAACCATCTGGGGCTAACAATTAAGTCACACACAAAAAAAATGGGAATGTCACTGACATCGGGCGCTTCATGGAAACAACAAGGAAAATAAATCAAGAAAACTCAAGAAATCTTTTATTTTTCAAAATCTTCACCAATCCAGCAACCCCGTACAATATTCCTACTCCGTCACTAGACGGCAATAAGTTTGCAAGATCAGCAAGACAATTCCTAGTAAGAATTCAATTCACCACTCCCTTTCTTCCCTGCCATAATGGAGGTGGTCCCAGCTCAACAGTGAGACGTATACTGGCTGAGATGATGATGATTCGAAACAAATTCGAGTGCACTACTTTATCGATATTCGAAGCGATAAAATTAAACTTAGTAACACATCACATTCGATATTCCATCTGATATATATAACTAGCAGTCACTTGATACATCGATTTCCGATCGAACAGGCATGTGACACATTACAGTAATTGCGTCTAGTAACAAGAGTGCCTAGAATGAATGACGTATGATCATTTTATGTTGCAATAGTAATAAAAATAGAGTGTACGGTTTTATCTGATAGAATTAATGAAACGCTAATAATATGCTGTATTTTTATGTCTTAATAGCGATAGTCTAATGGCGAGATTAATAAATTGCCACGTAGAGAATTTTATTGCCATTCTGTATAAATCGGGGAGTTGGCCAGTTAGCCATTATTTTGACTATAGCAAAAAAAAACCGGCTAAGTACGAGTCGGAATCGCGCACGTAGGGTTCCATTATCTATAAAAATCGCGTCTGTTGTATGGAAGCCCCCCTTAAATACAAGGTGGCGCAAAAGTAATCCTCCTATCAGAAAATGCTATAAACTTTACGGTTGGCCCCTAATGTCAGTTCTGTTTTGACATTTGTGTAGTAAACACATGCAAAATACACGTTAATAAACAATGTTACGCTACACTGCTCCAGAACGCGGAGTATTGGTGACTATCTCCCGTTTTGGCGATTTGCACTGGCCAGCAAGACCGCCTGATTTGACCGCAGCAGACTTCTTTTTGTGGGGCTTTTTGAAGTCGCGGGTTTATGTCAACAAGCCTCAGACTCTTGCAGCTCTTAAAGACAATATCCGTCAAGAATGTGAGGACCTATCGCCGGAAGTTTTGGCCAAAGTGATGGAAAATGCCATAAAAAGGGCTCAAATGACAATCAACTGTGGCGGCGGCCATTCATGACATCATATTCTCGGCTTGATGTAAAAAAAATTAAAAGACCAAATAAAAATAATCCACAAGAAGAATCAAAGTTTTTCATTTTTTTTTTAAATTACAGCCAAGAAACATCGGAAGGTTATTTTTGCGCCACCTTATATACGAGTATACTTTATTTTGTTTTTAGTATTTGTTGTTATAGCGGCAATAGAAATACATAATTATTAAAATTTCAACCGTCTAGCTATCGCGGTTCTTGAGATACAGCCTGGTGACAGACAGACGGATGGACAGGCGGACGGACGGATAGACAACGAAGTCTTAGTAATAGGGTCCTTTAGCCTTTCGATACGGAACCCTAAAAATGTATTTTATATTTTTTTAAGCTATAGTTCATCACGAAAATCTGACGCTCTAAAGTTAGCTATATAGTCGACATTTTTAACGGTACGCGCACACCGTCACATACATCAACTAAATAATGTGTTATAATAAAACTATCAATGTATTAAGAACATTTTTTTCTATTGCATCGTTTTATGTGTCGTTTTTTTCTATAAACATTGTGTCATTTTTCTATAAACGTAGGATAATGTGAAGGATATAATTTTCAAAAAGATTTTTATCTTGTTACGCCAAAGAAGTATGACTTCTTACATACGTACACACTCTTTTTTAAGCTATTGCATAGTTTGTATCGCGGGCTTTGAGCGCGGCGACCGAATCAAGAAATTCTGTAACGAAAATAAAACCTAACACCCGCCTACCATGTAGCTCGGGCCGACCTACATGGTAGGCGGGTGGCGGCGGCTCGGCCGAGCGTTCGGTGTGACGGTCGTCGACAGACATTCTGCGTTCATCCGTCTCGGTGCGCACACGTGCCACCGCTTTGCGTAGCTTACGTCAAAAAGTGGTTTCGCGCGTCTTCTAACGGTCCCAAAGATCTTCAGCGGACGATAATGATAATCCAAACCGCCTTTATTGTTATACATATAGTACATTTGTTTTCTTATCGGTCACCACGCTCAAAAAGTGTAACTTGAATTAATATCAAAGAAAAACTTGAATTAATATCAAAGAAAAAAATACTGCATAAATAAAAAATAATTAAATAATTATAATTGCATAAGTTGATAAAAAATGCTATGCAATAGCTTTACCGCGGCAGTCACCGAGTACCACACGTTTTTTATATTCATCCATCAGCCTACAGACGTCCACTGCTGGCACAAAGGCCTCCCCACGAGAATACCACTCAGAACGGTTCTGTGCCACTTGCAGCCAACGGTTCCCTGTGACTTTGAAAATGTCGTCAGTCCACCTAGTAAGGGGTTGTCCTACGCTGCTTCGTCCGATTGGTGGTCGCCACTCGAGAACCTTTCTTTCCCAACAGTTGTTGGTTTGACGAGCGATGTAGACTGATTATTGCCATTTCAACGTGCTAATTCTGCGAGCTATATCGGTTACACCCGTTCATCTACGGATTTCCGTAGACCGCTGAATGGACTACAACACTGCCCAAATTTCGACAGAATCAAAGGCTTTCTTATAATCCATAAACGCTAGATATAAGGGCCGATTATACTCTTTGGTCTTCTGTATAATCTGGTGCAGCGTGTGTATGTGGTATATGGCATTATAACCTTTTCGGAATCCAGCTTGTTCAGACGGCTGGAAATCTTCGAGCTTGCACGCAAGTCGATTCGTAATAACATGAATGTGGACGGCATAGGATCACACCCTGTGGCGAATCATGAGGGAGGCCTACGTCCAGCAGTGAACGGTTGATAGGTTGAATTATTATGATGATGATGACATTTTTCTATCTAATTACGAAATCCTAATAAACGCAATAAAATAGTAGCTGTTTGATTTCTGATGTTTACGCGAGTATTATACATTTTAAATAAAACTACTTTACGGATTTTATCGCGTTTGTATTTGATTTTTGATTACCCGACGTTTCGAACACTTTCGAACACTTAGTCCACCCGTGATCATGAACGCTGTAAAGTGTTCGAAACGTCGGGTAATCAAAAATCAAATACAAACGCGATAAAATCCGTAAAGTAGTTTTATTTAAAATAGTAGCTGTTTGCTTATTTTACTATTAGAAGTACAAGAAAATAATAATAATACAAGAGATACAAGAAAAAAATTCTGTGTGGTGACGGGGTTAAAATACAATTCATCACACCTCTTGCCCCTGGTTATCGTAAAAGACGACTAAGGGATATAATATGCATATATCGAGGGGAATCGCAGTGCTGTATCACTATCAGATCGGTGGCACATCGTGATGTAATGAAATTACACTTCGGATGGCTACTTTTAAACTATATTCAATAATTAACGTTAACACAATTTTCTATTATAACTAATGGTTAGGTATGCCAACGGATAAATTAAGAGTTTGGGAAACACGGTGAATTTGACACAACCTGGCAGGAACAACGACCGATCGCTCTCGAGTCTCGTTCCCAACTGAGTATTCAACGGACCGCTCTCAATAACGAAAGCTCGGTAATATTTCAAACGTTAACGGTCAAACGACAAACATCAAAAATCATTGCCAACGTTGTATCGAACACACCTAAGTATAATACTTGACGTTTCCGTAATCGATTTATTCTTAAAAACTGTTAAGATATGGTGCCAGAGGTAGTGACGCTGTGACACATATAACATCTATGCAAGAGGGAATGGATGGAAAACTCGAAACAAACCCCTATGCCATCACGTCTGACCAGCGTGGTATAGTGAGTCAGTTTTACTTCCATAGTGTAGGAGGTCCGAGTTCAACTGTGGGAAGTATAAGAGCCGAGATGATGAAGAAAAATACATTTTATAACTGTGTCAAATAGTTTTTTTTTTATTTCATCACTCGCCACAATCCACTAACTTATTTGAGTACTAACAATTTGTCACTGAATACATCAGTGTGGGCATTTAATGAATAATTCATTATTATGTATTCTTCAATAATGTAAATGCCAATAATAGGATTGGTTTAAAAGCCCCCATCAATTTATTGAATATAAAACAAATTGAGTGTCTTCAGACAAAAGTAAGACCGTAATATATTGTGAACGCTATTAAATGAGTTTAACGACTGTCTAGTAAGTTGCTTTTTGTATTGCCTTTGACGGTAAACTATCAAGTAGATAGCTAGACAGTGAATGGTAATAATCACTTATGAGTCTCCATAATACCATCGACTCATGCAAATCACTACTTACCATAAAGGACCTCCTATAAAATATACTTTTTAGCGGCCATGATCACGGGAGGACCATAAAACATGAACGCTGAAATCTCGGGCAATTACAAATCAAATACAAAACGCGATGTGATGCGTAAAAATAGTTTTATTTCAAATGCGAATTTACGCGTAAACATCAGATATTATTCTAAAAATTATTACTTACAATACCTTCAATCATTAATAAAATAAGTTTTACAAAAACAACGCAAATCAAACTCATCATCATCACAATTTATATTCATCCCACTGCTGGGCTCGAGCCTTTTCTACAATGGAAGCAAAATTGGCCTACTATACCACTCTGGTCACACGGATGGGTATAGTATATAATTTCTAGTTTATTTGAGTAATGTTCTTTTTTTTTGCCAATGGTGGCAAACGAGCAAGCAACACACCTGATGGCAAGTGATCCTGCCGCACATGGGGTTTTGCAATACCAGGCGTTAAGAAAATACTTCCTACTTCTTAAACCTCGTTTAAAGAAGTACATGTCATAGCGCTCGGAAAACTCAGCAACAGGCAGTTCATTCCAGAGCCTACACATACGTGGGAGAAATGATCGCTGAAAACGTACAGTTGAAGACCATCACGTTTCTAGGTGAAATGGATGAAAACTTTTTTTTTGGGTGGGTTACGGTCGGCCGCTACGAGCTACCCGCCGCCCGGCTCCGTCCGGGGCGAGAGAGGCGCGGCGCGCGGCCCCGTAACCCACCTGTGGCACATCGTCTTCGTCGTTGGGCCGACCATCGGTGCAGGGTGACGTTGGTTGTCGTCAGTAGTCGGTCCGACGGCATACCCCTTGAGGAGTATTCTCTCGTCGCGCGATCGGCCTCTCGGCGGGTGATGGACTAACTCCCGGGTCCAGTCACCCGCGAAAAAATGGATGAACCCTGCTGCGGTGTCGAGTGGTACGTTGGTAAAACGGTGACTGGTACCAAGTGAAACAGTATTTTTAACATTTATTATATCTACATATTACAATTTCTTAGTCGTCTTTTACGACACCCACGGGCAATTAAATGGGTGGTGAATTCTATTCCTACGTCATCACCACACAGAAAAATTTATAGAACATAAATTGACAAGATTGAACAATAGAAGAAAATAGTTTTAGTATTGCGAATACGTTTACCGAAATCAATACATTCCATAAACCTTCTAGCTTTATATATTTAGATACGCTAGAATCAAATCCGTGTGAATATTTTGAACTATGCAATTATGAATCTCGTCATCAATCGAGCATGCCAGGGGAGTTAGGAACGCGGTGGGGGCGTCGGCAATTTGTCATCCATACGCGATGACAGACCGACGGACGGTTTTCGTGATTTATTAAATGCATAGCGCTGACGTATTGCACTTCACACGAATAGCTCAAACTAATGGAATCTGTCGATCACAACACATCAAATGCCTTGTAATGAATATTATATCACTAGTTTTCAAATCTTTTGGTCTTTGATGTCAAATATTTATTAATGCCCCTTGCGTTTCTTTATTTTTTCTTTTAGCAAAACTTTATAGCCAACTATAAATATAATAATATAAACGAGAATTACAATATTAACCTTCATCTATATATATAAAAATGAATCCCAGTTCGCCTTGGGCACACCATCACGCGTGAACGGCTGGACCAATTTCACTAATTCTTTTTTTGTTGCGTTTGTTATTGTCAGGAAAAGGTAAATGCTTATGTAAGAAAAAAATAAGAAAATTGCCCGGAAAATTAGAAAATTTAAGAATACTTAACCACCATATAAAAAAAAAGAAATGTGGTGTCGTGGGACAACAGGTAGGAAAAAAGTTCCTTCGGCTAATGTAGAATCGACACAATTTGCAAAAAAAAATCACAATTCAGGGCTCTTTTAGTTGGTGTCCTTGTTCCGAACATTGTTAGTTTCTAATTATAAAATTTATTGTGACTAAACTATTGGGTGTAGGCTCTTGAAATTTAGGTTTTTTAGTATTAAATCGGTTCTACTGGAAATTCTATGAGGTTTGTCAAAAATCCGGAGTTCCTGCGGTCAAAGATGACTGATTTATGGCAGTTTGGGGTTTGAACGATGTTTCACATCAAAAAAGGGGGAGAGGGAAGTTTCTAATGGGGGGTAGGGGTAGTCCAGGCGGCAATGTAAGGTGCAAGGGGGGTCAAAATTTCTATCAAAAATGGTCTAGCACTTATAGTTTTTGAGATACGGCGGTCAAAACAATTGCAGGTTGAACGATGTTTCACATCATAAGAAGGGGGGGAGGGAAGTTTCTAATGGGGGGTTGGGGTAGTCCAGGCGGCAATGTGCCGCGCAAGGGGGGGTCAAAATTTCTATCAAAAATGGTCTAGCACTTATAGTTTTAGAGATACGGCGGTCAAAACAATTGTAGGTTTTTTTTTTTTTTTTTGTGGGTGGGCTGCGGTCGGCGCGCCTCCGCACCACTCCGTCCGGGGCGACAGAGTGGCTTAAGCACGCAACTCCCGCAACCCACCCAAAAACCACCTCGCCTTCGTCATTGGGCCGACCACCGGAGCAGGTTTACTTGTCGTCAGTGGTCGGCCCGACGGAACACCCCCTACGTGGGGTACCCTCCCATCGACCGACCTCCCCCCCCCCCCTCGGGGAGGACGTCGGTCTTTCCTCACGCGGTCGGCCTCTCGGCGAAACAATTGTAGGTTGAACGATGTTTGACATCAAAATACTATCACATTTTTCTTCGTACTTCGTCTCATTTAACGGTTTTATTCCACGCACTTTTTCTTACGGCTCATTTAACGGTTTTATTCCTCCCACTTTTCTTACGGTTTTCACTATCACATTTTTTTCAGTTCGGTCGCGCAGCAAAATACCTATCTCCTCCAAGCCTGCCGTAAGGAACTTCGTTCCAATTATTTCTAATCTAACCGCTTTGAACAATATAAACTTTTTTAATGTAACCTTATGACGCGTGCTGCAAATATCGTCAAAAAGGATGTAAAAAAAACTGAACATTTTTTAAAACAGATGCTTCGGTTGGAGTTATTTTATTAATAAAATACATGTAAAATAATTAATGTATTATGTAAGAAAACTGAATTTGCACAACAGGGTAAGTTCGTGAGTCATCACACCTAATATAAAAAGTCAATTTAATATGGAGTTTCGGTAAGTTTGGATATATTAAGATACACGTTACTAATATAACAAGTGATATACTTAGTTAATAAGAAGAATACAATAGTTTTCTTTAATTTACAGTTGAATTTTCGTTTTTGAAAATGCCAGCAATTAGACGCACAAACTTAAGTTGTAAGTATTGGATTAATGAACTGGGTATGCCAATATTGCAAGGTATTTAACTTTAAAAATGAAGGTTCTGGATTGTGTTGCGCGAGCGGTCAAGTCAAATTGACGCCATTAGTACCGTCGTCAGAGCCATTACATTCATTGGTTTCATACGCATAAGGGAAAAAAAATAAGAATGTTGTATATAGGCATTACAATAATAAACATTTTTTTTTAAATTCAATTCGAACTTAATATTCATAGTTAAGACATGACAACGTCTGTCGGGTCTGCTAGTAATATATATAAACTAAAGTAGTGTAAAATAACATAATGGTTTTAGAATGAGTAACTTTTTAATCGGATATAACTATATTTCATGTGTTCTGTGGTGTAGCAACCCTTCCAGGGTACCAACTCTTATATTGCTCGTGGGTTTTAAGAGACGTCCAAGAGCTTAATATAGACCTGATTCAATCCTGACTTGATCTATTTGTCATCTGGTCAAGGATTATATTCCCAAAGAGGATTGAGGCCAGACAGACGATCGGCCATTAAACTATAAACGAAACTTTAATAATATGTACGATGTAAGAAGACCATATTTTGAGTTGACGCTAGCTAATTGGCCCACGAGCAGAAGTATGATGAAGATGAATTAATTCACATGATGCGGCGTGAACAACAAACAAATAATACTCGATTTGCATTTATAATATGAGCATTTATGTATATGTGGTAGGATTAATTGGACTTAAGAAGCGTGGGAGACCTAAAAAGAGATGGATGGATTGAGTGATATGACGGCTGATAGGAGGCCTATGGAAGGTAAGAACATGATGTGCCAACCCCACTTAGCGTGGGATGAGAGCAGGCAAATGGCGATGATTCGATTCTCATTTATATGTAGACACCATATTGCGGACAGTCTTCTGGGTATAGTCGCGGGCCAGTCCGTCCAGGGTAGTACCACCCTTTTGCAAAAAATCGACGTGTAAGTAATAGTAATTTAACTAGTGATAGGACTACACTGTCTACAGTTATCTGTCTACAGCTGCGGGCCGGTCCGTCCGGGGTAGTACCACGCTCTCGCAGAAAATCGACGTCTGAGTTAGCAATTTGTTACTGCGCTTCGTTCGGTGAGCGAGAGAGCCGGAAGCCCAACTTTCTGAGGGTTTGCATGTGGAGGTTTTTGGTGGTGCCCTTGGTATCACCGAGCCTCAACGCACGCATTTACACTCCCTTCACTTTCTTCGCGGTAGGCAGCGGCCTTATAAAGGTGCATGAGCGGCAGCAACACTTACCATCAGGTGTACTGTTTGCTCGTTTGCCACTGCTTGCTATAAAAAAAAAAAAGTAATATGTTGAGAGCTGGAAGTCCAACTTTCTGTGGATGATTGTGTGTGGTGAATTCGAATCTCATTGCCTAGTTCACATTCCCTTCACTTTTCTCATGGTAAGCAGCAGCATAGCAAAGGTTCATAAACGGCAGTATCATTTACCACCAAATATGCTATTTGCTCATTTGCCACCAAGAGAAATAAAAATAGTTGTACCAGGATTTCAAGAGACCGCTTTAATTTTATCTATGCATAAACTAATCAGACGTCAACGCATTGTCGTCGGTACGATCTATTTGCAGTTTCACAGTTCAATTAGCTCAGCCACAAAGCTATGCAGCTAAATTAACTCCCCTTAACGTGACCGTTAAAGTCCACGTTCGCATTTTACGAGCCTCATGGGAAGTGAGGCCGGCTGTAATTTAAACAGAAACCACGTAGAGATATTCAATGCATATTATAACGATATCTCTGTGGGTTGATACTGATATTATCTTTATGTATAAATATCTTGTGTATGTGTGTATGTCACTGAACTCCTCCTAAACGGCTGGACCGATGTTGATGAAATTTTTTTGTGTATTCAAGAGGATTCGAGAATGGTTTATATTTACAATTGGACCCGCTAGCTAGCGCTGCTGTCGATTTCAAGGAGAATTCCTTTTATTTTATTTGAACAGATCAACGTCTGTTGGGTCAGCTTGTATTATATATAACTTTATCATCATCTTCTCAGTTGATACATGTCCTGAGTTCGAGCCTTCTCTCATCGCTGGGCTCGAGCATCATCCTCAATAGGAGGGCAATTGACTTACTATACCATGTTAGTATAGAGATTTATATCGAGTTTGCCTACTCTTGCATAGATGTTATATGCATATTACATCCCTTAGCCGTCTTTTGTAACAACCACAAATAACATTGAGAGTGCAGAATTGTATTCTTACTCCGTCATTAAGTATAGGTAAACTTCTCTTTTTTTTGGTGGACTATGGTTAGCGCATACGCCGTCCAACTCCATCCGGGTTGATGAAGGGGCGACGCGAGGTCCTATAACCCACCGTCTCCTCTTCTTCGCCGTTGGACCGACCACCGGTATCAAGTTCCTTGTCCTCCGTGGCCGGCCCGGATGGCAACTCCGCCATGATAAGATTGAAATTAACTTACAATACCACACTGGCGAATCGTGTTAGAATGGGATTTTAGTACGAGTTATCTTTGTCTTGTGTAAATTTTATATGCATATTGTATATGTCGCAGCGTCACTACCTCTGGCACCATATCTTAATAGTTTTTAAGAATCAATCGATTACGGAAACGTCAAGGTGGGTTCGATACAACGTTGGCAATGATTTTTGATGTTTGTCGTTTGACCATTAACGTTTGAAATATTACCGAGCTTTCGTTATCGAGAGCGGTCCGTGAAATACTCAGTTGGGAAGGAGACTCGAGAGTGATCAGTCGTTGTTGCTGCCACGTTGTATCAAGTTCACCGCGTTTCCCAAACTCTTAATTTATCCGTCGGCATACGTAATCATTAGTTATTATAGAAAATTGTGTTAACGGTAATTATTGAATATAGTTTAAAAAGTAGCCATCCAAAGTATTATTTTATACCATCGCGATGTGTGACCGATCTGATAGTGATACGGCACGGCGCCAACCCTCGATATAACTCACAGAAAGGATAAGGTAGTGAATTATATTCTTTATTTGTCCACCAAACAGAAAAGATAAATAACATGATAATTTTTTTATTTTTCTAATTTTAATCTTGTGTGGAGATAGGTTAGGAATACAATGTTATGCAATTTTTTGCTTTTCCGTAGCATCTGTAAATACCAGCTATGAAAACAACATGGGCAGCAGTACTCTCCAGTGAGGGCGACCGACGTCCCGGGAGGGGCGTTAGGGAGGGTACCCAAGAGAGTATCCCACCCGGCTGGCCACGGACTAGAAGGCACTTGATACCGGTGGTCGACCCAAGGTGAAGGAGACGGAATATGGTGGGTTATGGGACTGCGCTCCACCCTTACGTCACCCCAAATGGAACGGACCATGTGGACTGAGCATGGCCCACTCAAAAAAAAGCAGTACTTGCCAGGGAAACTTATTAATTGAACTGTGATCACCAAATCGTCTAATAAAGGTGGTGATTTTAATTGCCTTTGATTTCAGACTGAGTCTGACATAACCTGCCAAACGTAAAAAACTTTGGATTAGTCTGCCAAACGTAAAAATACTGACAGCGCCGAGTTTTTTTTTTTCATAGATATTATATGCGCGTTCTTAGAATAATAACGTATAGAAGGTAAGTTCGCGCACAAAAAGTGAAGCATTTCAATTGGAGCCTAATGGAGCTTACGCCGGAGCCGTTCCCTAATGTCAATGTCACTGTATTAGAGGTACGTACGCAACTCTTAAATAAAAAGGTAATTATAACAGTTTGAGCATTCAAATGGTGTAATGACACATTTGAAAAACGTAAAAAGGTTTTTAACGTTACCTTTAAAAGTATTTCGACGATTTACGTTAATAAAAACAAAATTTGATTTCATTATTTGTATAGTGGTGTGCGTGTGTACGTGTGTAATCGTCTGCGCGCCATTAGTATTTTTAGATTCATTTTTGTAATGTTCGAAGTAGGGACACTATCCTTCTATACGTTATTATTCTAAGATGCGCGTTATATCCCTTAGTCGTCTTTTACGACATCCACTTTCAAGATAGGGGGTGATGAATTCTTACGGCTAAAAGCTTTAGATGGTAGTATCGTTTTGCCTTATAAATCTCGACAGATACATGGCAATAATGTATGGTGGAAAGAGTAGTTTAAAAAGACTGTGGCCATAACTACATACTCTTGGCTACCAGCCATTCGTTTGTTCTCACTAAATACTTTTAACTTTTTAAGATCTCAAACGAGAATTCTTGAACATTATATCTGAGATATTGTATTACTTTCAGTAACTTATGGCTTCATAGTTGAAATTTCATAGTTGTGTGCGCCTTTAATATTTATTTTTAATTCTTAGGTTTTTATTTTTTTTTCATTCATCATTTCAGCCTATCGTCGTCCACTGCTGGAGATAGGCCTCCCTCATGTTACGCCACAAAGTGCAACTTTTACCAGGTCGTCGGTCCACCTGGTGGGAGGACTTTATTTCTAGGTAATTACAAATAGTTGACAGGACGTACATATATTCACTTTTCAACTTACACTCCATTTTCCGTGTGGTGACGGAGTAGAAATTCACCACTGCCTATCTTGCCCGTGGATGTCATAAAAGATGACTATGGGTTATATTACGCATATAACATCTGTGCAAGAGAAGGAAAACTCGAAATGAAACCCTGTACCAACATGTCTGACCAGAATGGTATAGAAGGTCAAATTCCCTCTCATTGTGGAGGAGGCTCGAGCCCAACAGTGGGATGTATGTGGGCTGCGATGATGATGATGACTCTATTCTTTGCTGTATCCTCTCCTTCGTTATCTCGGTTCATACACGTCCCACTGCTGAGAGAAACACGGGCGGGGAGTGGCTCAGTCTCACTCAGCGAGATGACTGCCTGCCGAGGCGGTGGCCGCCGTGACGTCATTGCCCGTTGGCAGTCCAGCTGAAGGGGCTTCAGTACTGTATTCAAAACAGCTTTTTGGCTGGTGCTGATGGAGTGTCGGAGGCACGGGGTGCTTCCCTTCTGACTGATGCACAGGTATTGACTGGGTACGGTAAATTCGCCAAGTATCTACACATGATCGTGAGAAGGGAGAGCGCACTGTCCTGATACCACTGTGATTAGCAACGGGGACACGACTCTGGAAGATGAATACCGCGTGGGCAGAGCAGCGCCGTGAACTTGTCGCAATCATCGGCCAAACTGACGTTGCCAACCATCGCTAAGATGATACTCGACAACGTCAGGAAGTGCGATCCGGTGGCTACCATCTGTGTGGTAGTCATCTAACGAAAGAAGGCGGCGAATCGTGCACAGGAGGAACTCCTCTACGGCGATACGATCCGCCGCTGGTAACTGGGACGGCGGAAGGACGGCGGGCGACCCAACAACCTACCGTAATTCCACTCCTTCATCATTGGGCTGACCACCGGTACCGAATTCCTTACCGTCCGTGCCCAGCCCGGACATATACACATATAATATTTTTATACATAACATTTTTATATAACTTGGCCTATTTTCTTACGTTTCAAAGCCATGTTCAGTCTGACTTAAAATTATTCTAGTTGTATAACTGTATGTATATACAAAAACTATTTATAAAACTTGATAGTATTAAAAGAACATAATTTTGAACCCACATTTTGATACAAATTAATTGCCCGTATGAAAAGAAAATGATTCTACATGAGAAAATTATACTGTTTTTGATCATTTATTATTAAACATTAAACTTGTAGTAATTATTACATTATGACAATTAATATCTATCTAATATACTACCACCGGATCGGAACGCGGCCACGCTATTTTTGTTTGAGAAATATTCATCATACTAAATCTCAGAGACATGATGCTAAATTATTATTCATTTTTAAATCTTACTAAAAGTTTTTCATCTTATAAAATAACTATTACTGTGAGTAAAATCTATATAATAAATGCCCACGTCGTTCTGAAATCTTCTGGTGGTGTTGTTTTATTTTGACTAATATGTCGAGCTATTTAAAGGGATTGTATTGGAGTTTTGAAATGAAACTCCTTTGCGTGCATGAGAGTAATTTTTTTACGGGTGAAACACAAATTACTGACCTGAAAATGTGGGATGTTTTTGTCTAAGAAGAGGGAGAGTGGTTGAGACCGATTGAGAGAGACTGATAAACGGCGAACATAGGACGAATGCATAGCCATGGTGCGAGAGTAACGAGCAAGCGAGTGAGAAAGATCGAGAGAGAGTCTGAGAGAGTACATTTTTTTAATACTGGCAATAAACACGTGGCACCAAAGAAGTTTCACTTCTGACATGCGTACTCTTTACGCACGTTCTTTTTTTTATTATATTTTCACTCTTTCAACACACAGTCATAAATAACAATTTCTTGATTAATTAGCCAATCATTCAATTATACTTTAATCTTTGACACATAATTCAATTAAAATCCTCGCGAGTAAAAATTTAAAATTCAATAAAAATAATCATTATATTAACACGATACGTTGTCTTTTATGTTTCCAAAAAACAACATACCCGAATACTTATTATTAGCGTCGTAATACACTCGATATATTCAAAGCTAATTGATTGGCCAATTCGTTTGATTACTCAACTCACTCAGTATTTGATCGTTTGCAAATTTATTTACTTTTTTGTGTAATAATAATTGTTAACAACATTGATATGAACTAAACAATATTCAAATAGAAATAACGGCTAAAAACGGATATATTTACACTTCTACACTAATATTATATGGAGGAAACAATTTTATTTTTGTGTGTGTATATGTTTGTAATGAATAAACTCAAAAACCACTGTACCGATTTCAAAAATTCTTTCACCATTGGAAAGCTACATTTTCTTCAGGGATATAAGATATAGCCTATGTTACTCAGGTAGCATAGGCTATATTTTATAATTATAGGTATTCCCACGGGTACGGGAACTACGCGGGTAAGGCGACGCGAAGCGAAGCGAGGGCGGGTTGCTAATCTGTAATATTTTTGAATATTTTAAAAACATTAGCCATTAACTAGGTAGGCGACTTTTCCGTGGTGATTTTCATTTCATCACCATAACTCATATACGACCCACTGCTGGGCTCGAGCCTTCTTCACAATGGGAGGGCAATCGACCTACTATACCACGCTGGACAGACGGGTTGGTATAAGGTTTTTCTTAGAGTTTGCCTTCTCTTACATAGATATTATCCTTACTAATATTATAAATGCCAAAGTAACTCTGTCTATCTGTCTGTCTGTCTGCTACGCTTTCACGTCTAAACCACTGGACCGATTTTGATGAAATTTGGTACAGAGATGGACTAAAGCTTGAGAAAGGACATAGGCTACTTTTTATCGCGAAAAAATGGGTATAAGGGGTTGAAATAGGGGATGACATTTTGTATGTAAATTCGTCATTTTCGATGATAGAACCACGAATCTTTGTATTAAGGCACCTGACAATAAATAAATAAATATTCGTTCAAGCGTTTTGGCAATTTCATTTACATGGGGATAAAATTCAACCCCTAAAATACCAAAAAGCATACAGCCGAAACCACTGGGCCTAGAAACGTATTTTTTTTTACACCATCGTATTTCTTGGGGTGCACGAGCACTAACAAAGGATTTTTGGAAATTCACCCCTTTAAGGGGGTGAAAAACATATAGTCTTTCACGTCTAAACCGATTTTGATGAAATTTTGTACAGAGATAGACTAAAGCTTGAGAAAGGACATAGGCTACTTTTTATCGCGAAAAAATGGGTATAAGGGGTTGAAATAGGGGATAATATTTTGTATGAAAATTCGTCATTTTTGATGATAGAACTGTGAAAACTTGTATTAAGGCACCTGATAATAAATAAATAAATATTCGTTCTAGCGTTTTGGTAGTTTCACTTACATGGGGATGAAATTCAACCCCTAAAATACCAAAAGCATACAGTCGAAACCACTGGACCTAGAAACGTATTTTTTTTACACCATCGTATTTCTTGGATGCACGAGTACTAGCAAAGGATTTTTGGAAATTCACCCCTTTAAGGGGTTGAAAAGCATATAGCCTTCCACGTCGAAACCGATTTTGATGAAATTTGGTACAAAGATGGACTAAAGCTTGAGAAAGGATTTAGGCTACTTTTTATCGCAAAAAATGGGTATAAGGGGTTGAAATAGGGGATGACATTTTGTATGGAAATTCGTTATTTTCGATGATCGAACCACGAATCTTTGTATTGAGGCACCTAATAATAAATAAATAATTATTCGCTCAAGCGTTTTGGAAATTCCATTTACATGGGGATGAAATTCAACCCCTAAAATACCAAAAAGCATACAGCCGAAACCACTGGGCATGGAAACGTATTTTTTTTTACACCATCGTATTTCTTTGGGTGCACGAGCACTCGCAAAGGATTTTTGGAAATTAACCCCCTTAAGGGGGTGAAAAGCATATAGCCTCTCACGTCTAAGCCGATTTTGATGAAATTTGATACAGAGATGGACTAAAGCTTGAGAAAGGATATAGGCTACTTTTTATTGGGAAAAATGGGTATAAGGGGTTGAAATAGGGGATGATATTTTGTATGGAAATTCGTCATTTTCGATGATAGAACCGTGAATCTTTGTATGAAGGCACCTGATAATAAATAAATAAATAAATATTCGTTCTAGCGTTTTGGTAGTTTCACTTACATAGGGATGAAATTCAACCCCTAAAATACCAAAAAGCATACAGCCGAAACCACTGGGCCAAGAAACGTACTTTTTTTACACCATCGTATTTCTTGGGGTGCGCGAGTACTAGCAAAGGATTTTTGGAAATTCACCTCCTTAAGGGGTTGAAAAGCACAAGTAACCCTGCTCCGGTAGTCGGTCCAACGACGAAGGCGACGTGGTGTTCGGGTGGGTTGCGGGTGTTGCGTGCTTACGCCCCTCTGTCGCCCCGGACGGAGTGGTGCGAGGAACGCGCCGACCGCAGCCTACCCCAAAAAAAAAGGGGATTGAAAAGCATATAGTCTTTCACGTCGAAACCACTTAACCGATTTTGATGAAATTTGGTACAGAGATGAACTAAAGCTTGAGAAAGGATATAAGGCTACTTTTCATTGCGAAAAAATAGATATAAGGGGTTGAAATAGGGGAAAGTATTTTCTTTTTACGTCGTGTTATTTCTTGGGGTACACGAGCACTAGCAAAGGATTTTTGGAAAATCATCCCCTTAAGTGAGTGAAAAGCGTATAGACGAAACTCTTGGAGCTAGGAACGTAAAACTTTCTATGCAATTCTCTTTCCTTTGTTGTATGTGAGCTCTAAGAAATTATTTTATTAAAATCAACTCCTAAAGGGGTGCAAAATATATAGCCGAAATCATTAGGCCTAGAAACATGGAATTTTGTATAAAGTTGCCTTTCTTGGGGGAAGAGAGATTTTTGCAATTTTAGCCCTAAGGGGGTGAAAAACGTTTAACCGAAATCACTGAGCCTAGGAAGGATCATTTTAGTACACGGTCGGCTTTCTTGGATTACCCCCAGATTTTCTTAGTGCTCACTTACCAAGCACTATGAAAAAAATTTTGGCAAGGATAAGCGAGCTCTAACAAAGAATTTTTGGCAATTCAACCCCGAAGAGAGTGAAAGCGTATAGCCAAAGATACCGGGCCTAAGAATGTGAAATTTTGTATACCGATCGGTTATTTGGGGTAAGCACGCACTAAGAAACAATTTTGGGCTGCCCCAAAAGGATAAAACGCATATAGTCGAAGACACCCAGCCAATGATATATCATCATTATCTTGCTCTTATCCTAATTACTTTGGATCGACGCGATATGTAGGTAGGGTACCTACTACTGCCATCGTAGATATATTGCAAAGGTTCTAGCAACATTTTATGACCTGGCCGACATTGTTGGCCAGACGGCATCACCAATTGGTCCAGGTCGATGTAAATCTTTGTCTTAGTAGTATTTTGCGACACCCACGAACAATGAAAACGTGGTAATATTTCTAGCAGCTACCAGACAGTAAATTACAATCAAAATATTATTACAATTTTCTATCTCTACAAATAAATAAATTTGAAGCGTCTGTTTGTCTATCAAAATAATAGGTTTTATTTATGCTCACACAATACGGTCCAAATTTTTTTGTCTGTCTGTCTATTCGTTACAGGTAATCTTCAAAATGGCTGGACCGATATTGATTATATTTTACCATCAGGTCTACCAGTCGTACATAAGGAATAACTTAGACTATTTTATCTCAGGCTATATTTTATCCCGGTGTGGATGAATTAAGTCGATTTTAAAATTATTTCACTAATGGAAAGCTATTTTTAAGCGAGTAACATATTTAAGCTATTTTTATCCCGATATTCCTACGGGATCGGGTACAATGCCGGTGAAATCACGGGAATTTAATGGTTTAAAAAATTAATTCACTAATGAAAAGCTATATTATCAGTGAATACTATATAAAGGCTATTTTCATCCCGGTATTTGCCCAGGAACGAGAACTATACCGGGGGATATTGACCAATTTTTAAAATTCTTTCACCAATGGAAAGCTACCTATGTTGTCAGCGAGTAACATAGGCAATTTATATCTCTGATATTTCTGGGATTTATATATATTTTTTTTACCCATGTAAATTTATAATATCAGCAAGTTACATAGGCATTTTTTATCTCGGTATTGGCATGGGAATGGGGTCTACGTGAGTGAAACTGCGGGTGTTTGATTGATATAATTTTTTTTTCACCAATGGAAAAGTACGTTATCAGAGAATAAAGAAAGCACACAATACCATCGTATTTGCATTTGCATATCAGGAATTCCTGATCAGGTCCAGACAAATCTTCTGCATTACATACCTTATCTGGTCCGGATCGGGCATGCCCGGTCCGGTCCTTCTAAGGAACACGAAAAAAATAGTGTCCGACCGAATATTCGGTTTCGGTTTCGGTTTCGGTCGAGTTTCGGCAAAAAAACGAGTTTCGGTTATGTTTCGGTTTCGGCAGCAAACCTGCCGAAACTACGACCGAAACCGAAACTGCATTCGGGAGTTTCCGTGCTGTGCTCGGGTGTGTTCGGCGCGGTAAATGACATCCAAGCGACGATGACATTTGGCCGCGTCCACGTGCGTAATCATGTCGTAACCTATTTGTTTGCAGTGCATTTTGTTTGTTGTGAGTTTTCGTGTGATATGTTTTAAATTAGGTAAGTTTTATCATGTGATATAATATAAGAGTACCTCGAAAAGTAATTTAATATAACAAAGGAGTACCTAGATTATAGTAGAATCAAGTTTATCACAGTTTATCCACTTAAATAATATTTTAAGCCCACTATAGTCTGGGTTCAGACCTGGACATAGCACAGTCTCAGCACTCCTTAAAGTGACTGGCGACGTGAGGGCTGGTGTGGAGGATAGCAGGGTCACTGTGTTGGCCCTGGTTGACTTCTCTAACGCCTTTAACGTAGTCAGTCATGAATTACTATTGTCTCTTCTGTCCCATCTTATGATCTCATCGGATGCTTTGGAATGGTTTTCATCTTATCTTCAGGGACGTCAACAGTCCATTCGCATCGACGATACTTCGTCTGATTGGTGTGATATGGACTCTGGCGTTCCTCAAGGCGGCATACTTTCTCCTCTTCTTTTCTCTCTTTTTATAAACTTCATAACCTCCGAACTTCAGTGTACGTATCACTTGTACACCGATGACCTGCAATTGTATTGCCATGCCAAGCTGAACGATCTCCACTCAGCAATTGCTTTCATAAATTGTGACCTAGCAGTTATAAGCACTTGGGCTGCGAGGTTTGACTTGGCAGTGAATGTAGATAAGTGTCAATGTATCATCATCGGCAGTCCCCGCATCATCGGCAGAGTCGACGCATATAATTTACCAGCAGTTATCTATAATGGAAGCGTGATACCTTATAGTAACCAAGTAAAAAATCTCGGCCTTCTTCTAGACTCGACAATGGAGTGGCAAACGCAGGTCGCTAACGTATCTAAGAAGGTTACAGGAACACTTCGTTCTCTATACTGTTTGAAAAACTTTCTCCCAGTCACAACCAAAACATCGCTAGTTCAAACCTTAGTCCTTCCTATCATCGATTATGCTGATGTGTGCTACCTCGACCTGAATGCAGATCTGCTCAATAAGCTGGACCGACTTCTCAACAATTGCATTCGATTCGTTTTTAACCTTCGCAAATACGACCATGTAACTACATTTCGCTCTCGTCTCAATTGGTTACCAATTAGACAAAGACGGAGCTTGTTGTGGTGCTTTTTTTACTCTATTCAATTCTTAACTCTCCTAATGCCCCTTCCTATCTAAAACCAAAGTTTCAACTTCTTTTCACCACTCATGACCGTACTCTTCGCTCCTCAAAAAATCTTCTTCTTCACTGCCCCTCTCACTCTTCTGGTCTGGTGCATTCCTCTTTTGATATCCAGGCTATTCTTCTGTGGAAAGCATTACCTCTAGACATCAGAATGGCTGCTAATCGTGACGTTTTCAAGGCTAAAGTTAAACGACTTTACTTAGATTTTTTGGCGGAGTCAACTCATCTGTGACGGCTCACATCCTTTTTTATATATGTATGTATGTATGTATACTTATGTATATATGTATTTATATAGTATATATGTATTTATATGGTATATATGTATTCATATTTATATATTTGTATCATTTGGTAATTATATATAAATTCTGATCTTCAACTATATGTATTGCACCTGCCTTGAATTATTTCTGCTCCACCCTCGGTCGACTGGTATAGAATGCCTAAGGCATTAAGTCCGCCGTGTACCTTTGTTTGTGCAAAAGCTTTAAAATAAGTAAATAAAGCTACCTATGTGATTTAAAGAAAAATAATTAAAACTGACTGATTATAATACATTTTCTTTATATTTCTCTGAAAACATGATCCTTATAAGAAAGTTTCGGTTTCGGTTTCGGTTTCGGCCGAAACTGAGACCGTTGCCGAAATTCGGTTTCGGTTTCGGTTTCGGTCGTAAAAAGCAGTTTCGGTCGGACACTAGAAAAAAATTCTACTCAGGTATAAACGCGATAAAATCCATAAAATTAGTTTTATCTATAATGTATAATACTCGCGTAAACATCAGAAATCATTAGCTAAAATATTAGTATAAGATTATGGGCAATGAAAAAGATACTGCAGAGCCAGAGTAATTGTGCCCCTTATTTGTTGAATTCTACTCTTAACTTTATTAAGATATGGCTTCTTGAATTTTGGGTCTGGCGACGGAGTAAGAATACAATTCACCACTCCCTATCTTACCCGTGGATGTCGTAAAAGACGACTAAGGGATATAATATCTAAATAACATCTGTGCAAAAGAAGAAAAACTTAAAATAAAATCCTATACCAACCTGTCTGACTAGCATGGATAGTAAGTTCGATTTCCTTCCTATTGTGGAGGAGGCTTGAGCCCAACAGTGGGACGTATTTGATCTGAAATGATGAATATGATGAAGCTGACTTAATTCAGCCAGTATTGCCTAGTTAAGCTATACAAATCTGCCCAGTGAAATGATGATGAAATGATTTCTTCCACGTACATGTAGGATCTGGAATCAACTACTTGTATGGTGTAAGAGTTTTGCTGTGACTCTGATATTGCAAAGGTCCGTAAGCAATAATATCACTTACCACCAGGAGTGCTGCTTGTTTGTTTGTCATCAACAGCAACAAAAAAAAACAATTATATTAAAATGTTACACAGGCTAAGAAAACATATTTAAAAAAAATCTGTTAAAGCCTTAACTTAATTGAACAAAAAGAAAATCTTGTAAGTTTCATAACATTAAATAATAAAAAAAAAATCCTAAATTGCAAAAGAATTATAGATTAAGGCATAACTTTTCACTCAAATATTAAAATCATTTACGAGATAAAAGTTTCTAAGTTCAACCTAAACACAATTATGTGTATTCGCCAACAAATTTCTACCGAAAAAACACATTTGAAACTAAGTAAGATCAAATAAGAAACAGCTTAGGCTACAAGGGAACGCCATCAAAAAATCAAAAGTATGGGAAGTTACTCGTGAATAAAGCATTGGATACACGAGCAGAATCATGCCTGTTCAATTTATTTTTCATGGTATGAAACAGTAGGCTGAATAGAGAATGTTTGCTACCTTTTTAACTCCATTTTCGAGAACTGTATTGCAATATAAAGTAAAAATTCATGATACAATTGTCCGTCGAGTTTTGTATGAATTTGCTGAGAATGATAATATTATTAGACAATGGTTACGACTTAAAAATAACTTATTATTTAATTCACGAAATATTGTTTTGATATTTTATTATTTCTATATTTTCATAAAATGTACCGTGTAAAATTAGCCGTTTTCAGATTAGACCGCTTCTTTTTTGGGATATGGGTCGCGGTCGGCGCACTCCTTGCACCACTCCGTCCGGGGCGACAGAGGGGCGTAAGCACGCACACCCGCAACCCACCCGAACACCACGTCGCCATCGTCGTTGGACTGACCGCCGGAGCAAGGTTATTTGTCGTCAGTGGTCAGGCCGACGGAATACCCCCTAATAGGGTACCCTCCCATCGACCGAAGTCCCCGCCTCGGGGAGGACGTCGGTCTTTAAAGATTAAAGCGCTGGGAAAGTCATTCATCATCATCATCATTTCAGGTCGGTCATAGACGTCCCACTGCTGGGCTCGAGCGTCCTCCAAAGAAGGAGGGAAATTGACCTTACCATGCTGGTTGGACAGGTTGGTATAGGGTTCTGTTTCGAGTTTGCCTCCTCTTGCATAAATGTTACAGCCTTATTATATCCCTTAGTCGCCTTTTATGCCATCCACGGGCAAGATAGGGAGTGGTGAATTGTATTCTGACTCCGTCAACACACGGTAAGAGAAAGTATAAGATAGAAGTTTTTAAGACACAAACGTAAATAAAAAGCAATAGACGCCTTGTTGTACGATATACAATATCGTATGTGAGAGCATTCTAGTCGCTTTCTCTGCGCTGTACTCCGAAAACGGTTAATTTTATAGAAAAATATAAGAGACATTTTTTGTAGATAATTTTACGATAAACAATTTTTATAATAATCTCTATTGACCTGCGAGTATATTGTCTATCTCTATTGACCTCCGACCTCGGTCGCGAGATATTTGCGGCAAATAGATCTCCGTGATATTTTGACATTTATAACTTTTTAAGCCGGCACGTTACCAATGACGATTTTTCACATCTTATTACAACACTTTAATAAAGGTGTATACAAAAATTCAGCTCACTAGGAATTTTGTCGCAGATTGGAGTTTAAAATACCTAAAATAATTGGACTATAATAATTGTTACAACTTTATAATTGTAATAAAAATGTTATGAAGAAAGCAAAACTAGATGTACAAGTTTTGAAGGCCACATAATGCATAATAAAAATGAAAGTTATATCATACTCATATATACAGTCAAAGTCATTTAGATATATTTAATAGAAATTATCAATTAAAAGATGAGAATTAACAACGAAAAATGTAGTAGGAATTAAACTAATTTGATTAGACGACTAGTAGGAATCAAAACTAATTTGATTAGACGACTAGTAGGAATCAACACTAATTTGAATAGACGACTAGTAGGAATCAAATCAAATTTGAATAAATTACTAGTAGGAATTAAAACTAATCTTAATTAGCTACTGGTAGGAAATAAAACTAATTTGAATTAAGTATTAGTAGGAATTTAAATTAATTTGAAAAAGCTAAAATAAGTAATAGCATATAGCTATTAAAATCATCAGGGTAAGAGAAGGTAAACTTAATGCTATTAAAAACAAAACTTGTATAAAAAAGCTCGCATTTTGAGTTCTTGAGATCATAAAAAGTTGTGAGATCCATGTAATACAAAGTCGATTAATTTATTTAGTCCCTGCTTAAGGAACCTTATGTCCTAAGTTATTGCATAATTAGCTAAGCTAACAATTTCTTATAGTTACCCTATCAATATTAAAGATCTTTCATATTTTGAATAAACAGATTGACTTGACCAAATAAGGCCTCATTTACGGAGACGCGGCGCGTCGCGCGTCGCAATAGGCTGCGCGGCCCGCACTAAATTCAAATGTAAGGCGTTGGATGAGTGCGTTTACCGAGAAGCGATTTTACACGCGTTTGCTTGAAATGGAGCGTGTTCTACGGCCGAGCCCGCGGATGGCATCGTGACGACTCACGCGGCGTTTATCGCGACGGCGCACGCAGCGGCGATTCTCGATGAAGCGATGCCTGTGGCGAACCTTCTGCCAGTCTCATTTGCTAATCGTGCAACACAGACGTAGTTACCGTCGCAACGGAGTATGATATGATAGACTTTTTAGAAGAAAATTGTATTTTAAAAAGTGAGTTATTTAATACTAGCAATCCGCCCTCGCTTCGCTTCGGTTTCAGTCGCTTTACCCGCGGCGTAGTTCCCGTTCCTGTGTGAATACTGGGATAAAATATAGCCTATGTTACTCCCTGATATTATAGCTTTCCATTGGTGAAAGAATTTTTGAAATCGGTTCGGTGGTTTAAGCGTGAAAGCGTTACAAACAAACATCCTTACTTTCGCATTTATAATATTAGTATGGATAAAGAGTGGCCCAGTGTTTATAATAGCGGAACATGAGAAGTTTGGGTCGGATTAACTGAGAACCCCGCGTGCGCCGCAGCGATGCTCGCCGCGTGCTCCGCTACACGCTTGAGAATACGACGCGGGCGCAGCAGCGGGCATCGCCACTCATCCCGCCTCGCGTCTCTATAAACAACATCGCATATTTGCTATAAGTCTGTGTTTACGCGTGCGATGATACGTGCCGCTTCACGCGCCGCCGCTACGTAAACAATAAAAACGATCGACGCGCCGCGAGACGCCACGCCACGCGCGACGCCCCGCGTCTCCGTAAATGAGGCCTTAGATTGTTTAGTGCGGTTTTTTTACAAGTTTTGTTTTTTATGGCATCTCATTTCTTTTTCTAGACATTCCTACTTATTTTCCCTTCCGGTACCTTCTACTTCTTGAATAACAACAAAGGATTTTCTTAAAGCCCACTCTCTGAAAAATGAGACATCTCTCCTATCCGCTTGATTCATTTCCACCAAAGCTAGCCTTATGATTACTAGTGTACTTTCATTCATGTCATTTTGATATTATCAGTGATACAACTGATAACGATAAGTTTTTTTTTTTTTTTTTTTTTTTTTCTTTATTTAAGGAGCTTTAGTCCTCATGGACTACGCCGCTCCATTAGACCAACACATAACAAAATAAATCAGTATAAACTAAAGCACAGCACAATATACAGACTAACGACGTTGTATGCCTCCACTATTTTGTACAGATTAATAGCAGATTCACTGAGAGGATAAGCTAAAATTACATTACAACCTCCAAGTTGCCTCAACTCCCCAGCAACAGATGTGTTTTCCTACCTTATATCCTCGTTACGGACACACTCAATCATCACATGTAGCGCGTCTTCTAAAATACCACACTCAGAACATAGAGGGGATGGCACTTTCTTCATCATGTAAGCGAATTTATTAAGAGGTATGTGACCGGAACGGAGTCTAAAGGCTGTAATAAGTGTCTTTCTATTCAGTTTGCATCCGTCAAACCACATAGTTCTCCAAGGTTCACTTTGCAATGTTTTATACCAGATACCCTTCTCCACAGATCGCTCATCAAAGTGCACCTTCCACAAGTTACGGCAGAGATTCCGCGCTAAATGTAAACAATCTGTGAAGAACGGTATTATATTTATAGATATACCCTCGCTACATGCTTGTTTTGCTAATATGTCAACTTCTTCATTACCTGCGAGACCAATGTGTGATGGAATCCATTGGAGAATAATTTTTTTTGAAGCTGATGACATCGCCAAAAATGTTTTCATAATATCATAAGCTATCGGAGTGCTTCTTAAATAAGAGGTACACCGAGCTATTTGTTGGAGAGCACTTTTCGAGTCCGTAAAAATAACAAATTTATCGAATTCTATGGACTTTATGTAAGCGATGGCTTCCGAGATGGCAATTAGTTCAATATTTGTTATCGATATATTGCAAGAAATTTGGAATTTTGCGCTTTGACTAAGTTGTGGATCAAAAAATGCTGCACCCGAACTTGATGTATTCTCTTTGGATCCATCAGTAAATATTTTATGATAGTCTGAATATTTATTTTTGAGATATAAGGAACAATTTTCACGAAGTAATTTCGTGTTATATTTTCGTTTGGCTAAAGTAATAAATTCAATATTTTGCTTTACTATACTGCTCAAGTTGTACGAATTTATCCAATGATCCAATGAGTACATACATAAACGCGGACGGGAATCTATAATTATGTCTTTGAATTTTAAATGTGTTGTAACAAGAATTGGAATGTTTTTACGTCTCCAATATCTGCGTGAAATAAGTAGTGTTAGTTCCTCTAGGACGTCAATAGTACTATTATCAGTCAATGACCTTGCTTTTAAATAAAATTTGCTTGCAAGAAAATGTCGTCTGATTTGTAAGGGTGATACACATAGTTCACTCTCCATCACGTGGATAGGAGTACTTTTTATGAAGCCACCAATTGTACGCATAGCTGCATTCTGAATTTTATCTAACTTAAATAAGTTTGATTTACTAGAATTATTGTATAAAAAACTACCATAATCCATTCGACTCCTAATAATAGAAATATATAGTCGTCTTAAATGCTTAGGATGCACGCCCCAGCCTGGACCTGCCAATACTTTTAAAATATTTAGGTATTTATGAGCTTTTTCATATAATTCATTTATGTGTTTAGTCCACCTCAGAGAACCGTCTAACCACATTCCTAAATATTTTACGCAGACTACTTCTTGCAGAGGTACACCATTTATATTAATAGGGCAATTATATCTATTTATACCTTTTTTAAAAATGCATATTTTACTTTTTGTAGAGGAAATATTTAACCCTAAATTTTGTAATGACGTCACTAAAGTGTTTAATGAACCTTGGAGGGAGCTACGTGCGTTTTCTAGATGTTTTTTGGAAGTGTACAACACAAAGTCATCTGCATACTGGGAAACGAAGACATTATGGATTGACTTACAGATGTTATACGTGGCGACGTTAAATAATAATGGGGACAATGGGTCGCCTTGTGATAGACCTTGACTAGTAGTTCGCACAATAAATGTTCGTTCTTGTCTAATTTTTAAGTATTTTAAGCTAAGAAAATTCCATAGATAATTACAAATTTTTGAACCAACACCAATTTGATCTAATATCATCAACAATACATTTATATTAATATTATTGTACGCATTATCAATGTCAAGGAAACAAGCTAAAGTTATCTGATCCCTTGTGAAACCTGATTGAATCCTAGTTACTAAACTCGTCATACTGTCCAAACTAGATTTAGTTTTTCTAAAACCAACCGTCTCCCTGGAAAAAACTCCTTTATTTTCACAATACCATTCTAACCTACGGTTTAAAATTGAGTGAAAGATTTTGCACACACAAGACATCAAACTAATAGGGCGTAAAGATGAAGTAAGTGTAGGATCGCGACCATGTTTATGGATCGGCATTACATAAATGTCTCGCCACTGTTTAGGAGTGAAACCGGATGATAAGGAAATGTTGTAAAGTGAAAGTAGAATTCTCTTACTGACTTCAGGTAAGTTTTTTATCATTGAAAATGATATATCATCAGCTCCGGGAGCTGTATCTCTCATCTTAATGCATGTTTCCATTTCATGTAACGCAATATTTTCTTCTAATGTATTATTGTGAGAGCTAAAATTAGGCCTAGGAGGAAGTGCATATGCAGGGCATAAGTTTAACAATAAGTCTTCACTTTGTTTTTCATTAATATATGACCTGTGAGCTACATTTCCTTTCATCCATCTCATCTTACTCCAAATTTCACTTGCTGAAGAAACTTCATCCAAACTATCACAAAATCTCTGCCATCCATTTTTAGAAGCTTTTTTTATAAGTTTTTGAGACTCTTTGACATATTCATTTAGCACCTTTAGATTGCTAGGCGTAGGGTTTTTCCTGAAATTAGCTAAAGCTCGCCGCCTCTTAGCTACCGCCTGAGACAAGGTAGGATTCCAATATGGTTTTGGTTTAAAGTTATTGGTAGGATTAAGATTGTGCTTTTTGACCGGAATAAACTCATTTGCTGCTTCGTTAACTAGGTTAATAAATTTGTCGTATAAATATTGTGGATCTCCTACCATTATGAAATTAGCAAATTTTTTTCAAGATGGTCTGTATAAGAATACCAGTCCGCCAATTTGAAGTTACGTTTTTCGAGGAAGTGTGTACTAAATGAAGTTACATTACTGATACGAATGACCACGTGGTCACTACCTAAGGTCTCATTAGTTACTCGCCAATTAAAATTACACGCTATATCCGAAGATGCCAAAGAGATATCTGGGGAGCTTTGCTGGACCGAACCTGCTACGACCTTAATTCGAGTATAGCTGCCATCGTTTAAAGAAACTAAGCTACTATCAGTCATAGAATCATATATCTGCGATCCTCTAGCATCGGTTTTATACGACCACGTAAAGTGGTGTGCATTAAAGTCCCCCAAAATTAAAGATTTTTTGTTACATGGAGAAAACATAATATCCCAGTCATGTCGTCGCGTGTGCGCCCACGATGGGCAATAGACCGCTAATATATCCTCAATCATTTTGCAATTATATATTTTTATGTGCAGAATTTGTATATCTTGGTTAGAATGACTTGTCGGACATAGCTGCGCTCTAATAGATCTATGAGTAATAATACAAATTCCTCCATAACCATCATTTCTATCAGCTCGAAAGATACTGTAATTGTTTAGCTTAAAGACGCTTCCAGGTTCCAACCAGGTTTCACTTACCACAGCTACATGAATTTTATCTTGTATTAATAATTGTTCGAACTCCAATCGTTTTGGCCTAATACTCTGCGCATTCCACTGTAAGATATTAATTTTTATATTTCTACAAACGTTATTATAATTAGCCATTTATGTTAACTTTAAACACATCAGCAAGATTTTTTAATATAGGCATCTTAGACATACTTTTTATAACAGCCGATATAACCCATTCTATAGATATACTAATTATTTTATTGATTTTTCGCGTCCAACCGAGTCTTTTAGAAAATAACACCCTTTTTATCTTATTAATTAGTTCTTTGTAGGTATAATTTTTATTAGCAAACGATTCTGGTTGGCATGGTTTATCGCACTTATTGTCAGACATGCTCATATAAGTATCACTACAGTTAGATAAGTCCTCTTCACCGCCTGCGCTCGTAGTTGTAGCTCGAAGGGGTCGGCATCTCCGCGGCCGTCGTTGCGATCGTCGACTGCCTCCAGTAGAAGTGCGGCCGCCGGCTCGTGTAGATGTCTCGCCTCCAAACGCGCCCTCCGATTCCGATGATGACGAACTTGATTGTAATACAATTTGGTCTGATGAACATCGCTTCTTCCTTTTATAAGGTTGTCGGCTAACCTCCGCAGGCATATTTTCAACATCCATTATGTTATTATTCAATAATATAACTTGTGGATTAATCGGCTCATTGATAGCCCTACTAGGTATATTATTTACGTAATTAGGTCGCGGGGAAAAAGGAGCAACATACATTGTTAACGCTCGGCGATAGGTACAATTAAAGTCCGACATCAAACTTCTTACTTTCTTTTCCTTGATAAAAACTGGACAGTTTTTATCGAGTGATATATGATTTCCCTTGCAATTCACACATCTAAAGGTAATGGTCTCACAATTTGAGTGATTCTCTCCACACTTAGGGCATATAATTTTTAAAGACGGGCATACCTTTGTTATGTGGCCAAAACGCCAACAACGAGCACACTGGGTTACCGGGAAGACATAGGGTTCTACTTTAACTCTTAGATTAAGCATATATATAAATGGTGGGCGCGAACTCCCTTTAAAACATATGCGCACTGATTCGGTGGGGACCCACCCGGTCTCAGCTCCTCTGCGGTTTAATCTTTTAATTGATAGTACTTCGCAGGTATTTTTATTTTTTATTACTTCTAACAACTCATCATCTGACAACTCCAGGTCTATGTCTCTTATAATTCCGTATGAGACTCCAACCTCCCAGGTCTTGTAAACTTTCCATCCTTTATCTTTGATCGCCTGACATATAAAAATTTTTTCTGCACATAAGGTATCTTTAAATGAGACAATTATTTTAAAGGCGTTGATATATTTTATATTATTGATACCATATATTTTTCCTGATCGAATAATTTAGCTAATGAAAACTGTTTCGGTAACTTCTCGGTGCTTGTTATACAAATATCTATCTTTTCAATTTTTCGTCTTTTATTTCCTCCATTCAAAATCCACTCTCCCTCTTTACTGTGTACGTTTTCATCATCTACTTGAACTTCATCCCGAATTAGGTATTCTTCCTCCATACTACTACCTTCTATATTTATATTATCAACAACATCGCTCGTTCCTTCATTCTCAACTATACTTTCACTCATACTGCATAGGGGTTAAATCGCGACAACGAGCGGCTGCGCTCGAGCGCACCGTCGTTCACTGATACCTAGTAAGAATCACACAAAAAATACTTTATTTAATAATGCAAAACACGTCTTAGTCACTCAGTGAGCGAGTTAACAGTGATAACGATAAGTTGGTATCAGTGATTCAACTGAACAGTTGTTATCAGTGATTCAACTGATAACAGCTATTATCAATGATACAACTGATAAAACAGTTGTTATCAGTAATACAACTGATAACGGTTGTTTACGAGCACATCTCGAATCAATTGTATCATTGATAGCCACTGTTATCAATTGTATCACTGATAACAACTGTTATCAGTTCTATCAATTTAGACGCGTGTATGGCTGTCGAGATGTCCTCGTAAAAGGTCTCCACTTCGTCGTCAGAGTATGCCGAGGTCAGTGGGTAAACCTGTATGACCATCAAAGAATACTTCTTGGTAATTCTGTTACGTTACGCTTGATGATACCCACTCGATCCTTTCCACGTTGTACATGAGAGACTTGCGATCGATAAACCCTATATCGCCTTAGGACGAGTGATCGTATCAACATAGAAGAGCAGGTTTCTGATAATCCTACAATTTCCTGCCAAATTTTGCTTAATACGTCTTCCAGCTCGGTGATCTTCTCATCAGTCCTGAATGTCTAAATGCTTTGTGCTACCACGGCCATAGATCGTTTTGTTTAGTAGCCGGAGTGCTGTTAGAGATTCTACGCACCCTGTGTTCCACCGTTACCAGGCCTGCCACCAAAATTAGCCCATAGAGTAGCGGAGCGTACCTGCCATGACTAGGGTCTATTTCTGTTCGCCAAACTGTAATCCATAGTGTAACCATGCGCCATAAAATAATAAATAATACTGTAATCGCCAGAGATATAGATTTACCCGGAAAGACCTTCTGCCCACTCTCCTGGTGAATCTTTTCTTTTTTTTTAAGTGATAACGCCTTGCACTAGGGGAATAATCCTTGTACATTTTGTCAAGAAAGTATTGGAAATGGATGATTTGTTTATGGTTGCAAATTCAAATTTTTGATTAGATTTTTTGGTTTTGGTAAATTGGCACAACTGTTTTCCATTTTGGGGCGGCGTTTGAGTTGCATCTGTTATTTATATTAAATACAGTGCTGTTTTTAGTTATATCATATCTAGTGTGTATTGCGAACAAAGACTATATTATTAATTATTTGTCTTAAATTTTGCATCGCCAATGGAATTTCGTGTTCAGAGTCACTGAAAATGTTACAAGAAGGCTTACGGTGAATCGACTTTATCAAAACACGTGCTTATGAATGGTACAAAGCGTTCAAAAGCGGTCGAGATGTGATGGAAGATTTGCCTCGCTCTGGTAGGCCATCAACTTCTGCAATTGAAGTTAACATTGCAAAAGCATTTAGGAGTGGTAGAACCACACTGTCGACAGTTATCTGTCTACAGCCTCGGGCCGGTCCGTCCGGGGCAGTACCATGCTCTCGCAGAAAATCGACGTCTGAGTAGTAGCAATTTGTTACTGCGCTTCGTTCGGTGAGCGAGAGAGCCGGAAGCCCAACTTTCTGAAGGTGATTGCGTGTGGAGGGTTTTGGTGGTGCCCTTGATATCACCGAGCCTCAATGCACGCATTCACACTCCCTTCGCTTTCTTCGCGGTAGGCAACGGCCTTGTAAAGGTCCATGAGCGGCAGCAACACTTACCATCAGGTGTACTGTTTGCTCGTTTGCCACCGTTTGCAATAAAAAAAAAAAAGTGAAAGAAATAGTGACTGAAAATCCTTATTATACTTTGAGAGAGATAGCCGCCAAACTTCCTGTATCGCACGAGTCGATCCGTACCATTTTAAATAATCACTTGTGTATGACACATGTTTCCGCTCGGCTAGTCTCAAAAGACCTGAATTTTCTCCAAAAACTCAATCGCATGAGAGTCGCTGAGGACATGCTAGAACAAGTCAATTCCGACCTAACATTCATGAACCGGATTGTTACTGGTGACGAGACGTGGGTTTACGAGTTTGACATGCAAACTAGTCAACAAGCCTTGGAGTGGCGACGTCCAACTGAACCGAAACCGAAAAACCACGCCAAAGTCGATCAAAAGTCAAAGTCATGTTGGCTGTTTTCTTTGACTATCGCGGTGTTGTGCACTCGAAATTCTTGGCAGAAGGTTAACCGGTAAATAAAGAATATTATTTGAGCGTTATGTGGAGAGCAAATTCGATGAAATAGGCCAGATTTGTGGCAAGAAAATTCTTGGACTTTGCACCACGGTAATGCGCCTTCGCACAAGTTATACTCAATTCCAGAAACAACGTTTTGATTGAAACAATGTTTTGATGATTCGTTGGCATTCCCGGTACTTTATTGACAGAGTACTATTGTCGGGGACTTTACAAACATAATTAACTGACACAAATTACATCTCAGATACAGAACAACAATTTGTGGATCGTACAAGGTATTGTCCTGTATGGGATTCGAACCCGCGATACTGGCACAGTAGATCGGTATCTTAACCACTACACCATTTGCGCAGTCCTTAGCTGGTTCTTACGACTCCTATAGGGAAGCAAGGGATGGCGACAATTGTGTTCTTCATCATCGCAGCCCACATACGTCCCAATGTTAGGGTCAGGCCTCCTCCACAATACTTTCATTTGAAGCTCTCCTTCTCTTGCACAGATGTTATGTGCATATTATATTCCATAGTCATCTTTTGCGACATCTGCGTGCAAGGTAGAGAGTGGAATACTTAAAATAACTTTATCAACCGGACCAATATACTACGATAAATCAATTTCTATCCTATTGCGAAGAATGCTCGAGCCCAGCAGTAGGACATATTTAAGCTAAGATGATGAGTAAAATATGTACGTAAACTCACATTTGAGAAACCGCATAGGAATGACTATTTCTCTGCGCCTATACACTCTATGCCCATAGAGTACAAAATGCCATTGGCCATGATTTTAATATGCAGTTCTTGTTTCATTCACAATCCTATTGGTTTGTAAGATATTCGATTACAAGTAAATCTGACCTTTCACTAGCAAGTCACCAATTTTATGCCAGAATTTACGACGTGGTCTTGCCCTTGTAATCGTTCATCTATCTTTTTCAATCTGCCATCTATTGCTAGCTTTTTTTTTATCTTCGTTATAAGTAAATTAATATTCATCTACGGAATATTTTTTTATATATTTAAATTTTTTTCTATATACATAGAATCATTTTCTTCCTGTATATGTGAAAAATTGTACCAATTTGTGGGTAAAAATTTAATGACTAATTTTTGTAGCGGGTACATACATATATATATATATATATATATATATATTCGGTTCGGTTTATACAGCCCTTAATAGGAATCAAACAATCATTTTAAAGGACAAATAAAAGCGAAAGAGAAATATCTAATGACGAAAGTAATTTTATGCAAAGTCAGCAAATCGTTTGTAAGAAATGCGTTTTACCTTTGCCCCAACTGACTTTACAATAATGTAGCTATCTTTTTCGTAACATTTAAGTCCTTTCAGTGTCCTTTCGGTAACGTCCAGTTTCCCGTAGGTTTTGTACAGACCAGACGTTTTTATCTGCCAAAACAATTACAAGTACTTTTTTTTTAAGATAAGACCCGAAACTAAGGAAATAATCATTAAGATGTTTAATGTTTACGCGAGTATTTAATGCGTTAAAATTTGTTTAATTTACATCGAAGATCAAACTATTTTTAAATATAATTATTAATTTAATTTTAATTTACGTTATAAATAAAACTATTTTTACGGATTTTACCGCGTTTATAATCGCACTGCGATTGCAGCACCGCCCAAGTTTCGATTAATCAAAGGCTTTCTCATAGTTCACAAACGCTATATATAGAGGCCGATTGTACTTCATGGATTTCTTCTTCTGGATATTCTGACGAAGCGTGAGGATATGGTCTATGGTGCTATAACCTTTTCGGCAGCCGGCTTGTTTGGACCGCTGGAAGTCATCAAGCTTGCACGTGAGTCGATTGGTAATGACCCTCGAAAACAACTTGTAGATCTAGCTCAAGAATGAGATGGGTCTGTAGTTCTTTGTCACCCTTTTTGAAAAACAGGACCACCACACTCTATGACGTCTCGTCTACAACTCTGGAACTTCGTCCCTGAGTATAACGAAATTAAATAGCTTCTGAAGGGCTTTTAAGACCGGCGCGCCGCCTGCCTTAAGGAACTCTGCCGTAATTCCGTCATCTCTCGGTGCCTTATCATTTCGTAGTTGTTTCAGAGCTATTCTGATCTCATAAAAGCTAGGTATAATAGGTTAATTTCCCATTTCAATGGGGTGAAAGCTCGAAGCCAGCTGAGCGACGTTTATGACTTGAGACTATGACGAAATTAAAACAATACAAAGATTATTTCATTGATTAGTCCACCTGTGACTATGAACGTTAGATAAAGTTTTGAAAACGTCGGGCAGTCATAATTCAAATATCATCATCATCATCATTTCGGCTCATATATGTCCCACTGCTGGGCTCGAGCCTCCTCCATACTATTATGGAGGAGGCTCAGAAGAGGAGAGTTCATTTCCTTCATAGGTAGGAGAGTCCATTTCCTTCCTATGAAGGAAATGTACTCTACTATACCATGCTGGTCAGACAGGTTGGTATAGGGTTTTGTTTCGAGTTTTCCATCTTTTGTATGGATGTCATATGCGTAATATATGCCTTAGTCGTCTTTTGCGACACCCACGGGTAAGAGAGGGGGTGGTGAATTGTATTCTTACTCCATCACCACACGGATTGCTTGCTTTATTATACAAACTTAATAATAATAAATTTATCGAACGCAAATTAGGCCTAGACTCAGAAAAATATTTTGTGGATCGCTCAAACTATTGTTCTGCAAAGGATTTGAATCCCGCAACACTAGTACGGTAGGTATCTTAACCACAACACTATTTGTTCAGTCAATCTTAGACATTAATATTATGGTTTTTGTATTGTTAAGTCTTTTTGAAGTATACTAATCATTATTTCAATTGACCTACGAACAAGAAAGAGGTAAGTAGACTAACAATACGAAGTTTCTGTGTGGTGACAGAGTAAGAATACAATTCACCAACCCCTCTCTTGCACGTGGGTGTTATAAAAGACGACTAAGGGATACAATATGCATATAAAATCTGTTCAAGCGAAGAATTCTCAAATAAAACGCTACATCAATCAGTTCGAGCGTAGTATACTCAATTACCATCCTATTATGGAGGAGGCTCAAGCCCACCGGTAGGACGTGTATAAGCCGTAATATTTTTTTTAATAAAGACAACACCCGCTATGGAATTAACCCTTGTATTTCGGGGGACTTTACAAACATATAACTAACAGACACAAATGACATCCAGACTGTGAGTCTGGATGTCATTTGTGTCACAACAATTTGTGCATTGCACAAAGTGTTGTCCTGCGCGGGATTTGAACCTCTACAGTGGCACTGTAGGTTGATATCTTAACTACTACGCCATCTGTATGTTTATAATATACAGTTAACAATACAATCATAAAAACAAGTATTCAAGACACGCAACTTTATCCTTAATAATGTAAATCATCGTAAATTATATCAAGAATTTTCCTTTATCTTTTTCATAAGTTTACTGTTTTATTGGATTGCCTGCTCTAGAATCTGACAGCAAAGTCGTAGAATATACGTTTATTCAGTCAACAAAAATGTATATATCTGTTTTACGGCATAACTAACACCTACAATATAAACAGATTACGTTTTTTTTTTAAGTAAATCTTCTTTGGTCGCGAGTTAGGAGTAACTCAGATCCTGATGGAAGTTAACGGTTTTTATAAGGTAGTGACGTAGATTAACTTAATTTGTTTTACGCTAGTAGTCTAGTGATCATATGGATTATTTATATAATTCTTATTATATAATTTTAAGTAAACATCAAGTGAGTTAATTCTTATATTTTTCTCCTTTTTCGTGCAGGCAATGGTTTGGACACAAGCCCTCCGTTCCGCCCGAGGTGACGAAAGGGCGGCTGCCGCCTCATAACTCACCGTATTCCCTCCTTATTGCCATTGGGCCGACCACTGATACCGAATTCTTGACGTCCATGGCCAACCCGGCAAACAGGTTATAGTCACCATAATGTTAAACATGTTATAAAATAAGTGCCTCATCTCATCTTTCTGACTTTTAAATAATCCACAGCCATTGATTTCTTGGCTTTGATAGAACACCATCCAGCAGGTTACACCCGTTCAGTAACAGAATTCCAAGACCTTGCTCTCACGCAATCAGCCTCCACGCAAGTGAAATTTTAATTTAATTCGATTTCTCGTTGATGGTATCATCTACACTTTCCATTTCCGGAGCTTTATGGTTATCAATATTTAGCCTATCATCACCCTCTACTCGACGCGGGCCTCCTTCATTCACCATAAAGTGCGGTGCTAGGCTAACTGCATCCTATAACCAGTGGTAACTTTCACCAGGTCGGTTCGGGTATGGGGGATCCTTCAGAGGTTAAAAAAAAAAATAAAAAATGTGTGCGTAATTATGAGACGCGTAAGAAGTTATACTTTTTAGCGTAACTAGATTAAAATTATAAGTTATTTACTATAAGTCTTTCTAAAACAATTTTCCTTCGCGTTATCTTACGTTTGTAGAAAAAACGTCACTTATAATTGAAAAAAAAAAGGTATTTAATACATTGAAAGTTTTATTATAACGCATTATCTAGTTAACGTTTGTGTGAGAAATATTGACTAGCTAACTTCAGAGTGTCGATTTTTCGTGACTGTGTGCGCGCGTATCATAAAAATTTACTCTCAATTTTTTTCTCCAATGCGCCTAAAGAAGTATGACTTCAAAAACCAATATATAACTGCATGCATTTCAAACGCAAGATCTGTTTAAGGCCTAAACGGTAATCTATTCAAAGATACGGTTCATTCCCTAGGCAAACGGACAGTATGTGCACTATCACGGTACCTTCCGACCCTTGCGTGATAAACATCTTTGACATTTATTATTTAATTTGACCATCTACGTGCTAAATAAAAATGTTTCAAACACAGATATTTTCCGTGTGGTGACGGAGTAAGAATACAATTCATCACATCTTAACCATGGGTGAAGTAAAAGACGACTAAGTGATATAATTTGCAAATAACGTTTATACAAGAAAAGGAAATCTCGAAATAAAATCCTATATACGTATGACCATAATGGTATAGTAGGTCAATTTCCCTCCCATTGTGGAGGAGATACGAGTCCAGCAGTGGGATATATACCACTGATGTCAAGTAACCCTGCTCCGGTGGTCGGCCCAACGACGAAGGTGACGTTGTTTTGAAGATGTTGTTTTGTCACGAAGGTGACGGGTGGGTTGCGTTAGTCGCGTGCTTAAGCCCCTCTGTCGCCCCGGACGGAGTGGTGCGGAGGCGCGCCGACCACAGCCCACCCACAAAAAAAAAGTAGTGGGATATATGAACTGAGATAATGATGATGAAATACAGTCATGAAAAATACACGTCTTATTGATGGTCTTAACTTTATTCAAACTATTAGAGCTCGTCTATGTATAATAAGTAGCTATTACCCTTATCTGTGTGGTGATGGAATAGGAACACGCAGTTTCATTACATCTTCCCATTCACGAAAAAACAAGAGTTGACACTTAAAATAATAACGTATAGAAGGTAAGTTTACGCACAAAAAGTGAAGCATTTCAATTGGAACCTAATGGAGCTTACGCCGGAACCGTTCCGTAACGTACAATGTCCACTGTGCACGCACGTACGCAACTCTTAAAAAATAAATAGGTAATTATGACGGTTTGTGCATTCAACTGGTGTCATAACACATTTGAAAAACTTAAAAAGGTTTTTAACATTACTTTTAAAAATATTTTGATGATTTATGTTAATAAAAACAAAATTTGATTTCATAATTTGTATAGTGGTGTGCGTGTGTACGTGTGTAATCGTCTACGCGCATGTAGTATTTTTAGATGCATGTTTCGAACGTTCGAAGTACCGACACTATCCTTCTATACGTTATTATTCTAAGAGTTGACAATATATTATAGTCATCACCGGTCATTACTGTAATATTATCTATACCAATAAATAAAATTGGAGTGTCTGTTTGTAATGTCAAAATAATAGACTTTTTTCATGCTCACACGGTTATTTGCACGACACCTATGCCTAAAATAGCAATTAAAAAATTTTTGTCTGTCTGTCTGTCTGTTTGTTACGGGTAATCTTCAAAACGGCTGGACCGATTTCAAAAATTCTTTCACCAATGGAAATCTATAATATCAGGGCGTAAACTAGGCTATATTTTATCCCGGTATTCCCACGGGAACGGGAACTACGCGGGTAAAACGACTATAACCTATAACCGAAGCGAAGCGAGGGCGGGTTGAACTAGTTAATAATATCTTTAATATTATTTTACCTATTAAGAATATGACCACAGAGAACCCTTTAAACCAGTATTGTCTGCAGAAACTTCTCCTCCAATTAAGGTAATTTTGCAAAGGGGTGTGTTTATCATAATCATCATCGTCATGACTCGGGTAATCACGGGTTGATACAGGATTTTATTTCGACCTTTTCTTGCATAGATGTTGTATGCATATTATATCCTTTAGTAGTCTCTTACGAGTTTATCCAATTTACCATTTAAATTCTCGTCTCTGGATGACATTATACCACGCCATCTCATTCATTATCGTCATTTCAGCTCATATACGTCCCACTGTTCGGCTCGAGCCTCCACAATAGGAGGGAAATTTATCTACTATAGTATTCTGTTTAGACGTGTTGTTTAGGGTTTTATTTCGACTTTTCTTATGGTCCAGAGGGGGGGGGGGATGTGATGAATTGTATATTTACTCCGTCACCACACAAAAAGATCCGCAATATATACAAAAAAAAAATAAGATAAAAAAACTTATTCAGTAAGAAGGCCTCTTTCCTCTGTATCCACTTAGTCACTTAAGTCATCCACAAACTTTAACATTAAACAATTACAAGTCTTTGACAACTTATTTCAATGAAATTATAGGCCATTACATGGGGCCGTTACTTAAAAATGCAATTAAAACTTAGTTCTTGGGGCGTTTGTGTTACAATAGCGTTGAGAATCTTTTTTTTTTTTGTTGTTTGTACTTTGACTGCACAGATGGCGTAGTAGACAGGTTCGAATCTCACGCAGGACAACACTTTGTGCGATCCACAAATTGTTGTTCTGAGTCTGTATATAATTTGTGTCCATTTGTTATGCGTATTGCTAGGCCGCTGCCTACCATGAAAGGGAAGAGAATGCGAATGCGTGCAATGAACGTCACCACACGCGAACACCCTGAGAAAATTGGTCTTCTCTCGACTCTCTCTCGCTTACCGAACGAAGTGCAATAACAAATTTCTATTATTCAGACGTTGATTTTCTGCGAGTGTGGTACTACCCCGGATGGAACGGCCTGCGGCTGTAGACAGAAAACTGTCAAGAGAATAGTCCTACATAGTATTTACATTATTAATGTATAATACGTGAAGCCTTGAAGGAAATTGATTCTTAAAAGCGCTTATCAATATATATTCTATTTATTTGTAAGGAATCGGAAACAAACGTCGCAATCACGCTTACCTACTTTACTTATAATGTTTCCTTTACATTGTAAATTGAGTGCTTTTTTTTTTTTGTGGGTGGGCTGCGGTCGGCGCGCCTCCGCACCACTCCGTCCGGGGCGACAGAGGGGCTTAAGCACGCAACTCCCGCAACCCAAACGAAAACCACCTCGCCTTCGTCGTTGGGCCGACCACCGGAGCAGGTTTACTTGTCGTCAGTGGTCGGCCCGACGGAATACCCCCTGCGCGGGGTACCCTCCCATCGACCGACGTCCCCCGCTCGGGGAGGACGTCGGTCTTTCCTCACGTGGTCGGCCTCTCGGCGGGTGACGGACTAATCCCCGGTCACGTCACCCGCGGCCTCGGCTAGGGCGGCATGAGGCGCAGGTAGTTGCGCCTGCGCCGCCCCAGTCGCCGGCGGCGGATCTCCTCATCGAGGCTGCGCTCCACGCGCAGACGATCCGCCGCCTCCTTCTGCGAGATCACTGTCTCGCAGAAGGCTGCGACCGCGTCCCAATTTCCGACGCTGTCGACCATCGCCCTAGCGATGGCCGGCAGCGTCAGGTCGGCACCGATGATTGCAACGAGTTCATGGCGCTGCACTGCCCAAGCCGCGCAGGCCTCGAGCGTGTGGCGCGCCGTGTCCTCGTCGCTATCGCAGTGGTGGCAGGACGGTGTGCTCTCCCTCCTCACGACCCTGTGCAGGTATTTGGCGAAGCTCCCATGCCCCGTCAACACCTGCACTAGTCGGAAGGAGAGCACCCCGTGCCGCCTTTCCGACCACTGCATCAGCACCGGCCGGAAGGCCTCCACGGTTCGCACCCCGAACCGAGGCCTCTCCAGCCGGACTGCCCAACGGGCAATGACGTCTCGGCGGGCGTCGACGCGCCAGGCGGTGAGCTCCCTTAACGAGATCTCACCGCCCCCCGCTCGCACCCCCGCCACCCGCCGATACAATCCGGTGAGCATCTCCGCCTCCAGGTCCCACGGGGGACCTCCAGGTCCCACGGGGGAGTAAATTGAGTGCTAAGGAGGAAATGAACAGACAGTGGCGATGTTTCAGAAACTCCGCCAGATGGTAATATTGCCCTTGTGTTGGAATTACTAAATTTTGCTACCCTTATTCTTTTTTAACCATCGACGTATAATTATAAGCAAAATTAAATATGTTGAATTACCCCCGACATAAATATTAAAGAAAGGCATTAGGTACGTTCTCTTCAACAGGAATTATCAATTAATTTTTATTTATCTATTATACTAGCATGCGTGAAGTGGCACTTAAACGAGTACACCACTTTGGAAAAGAGCTGGAAGCCTTACACTGCTGGACCGATATTAACCAAACATAATCAAGAACCATCGCAAGGAAACCGGCTTCAAATACTATTCCCACCATTGCAACTCCTGTAAGCCAGGATCCACAATGCTCTCCTTAGATCACACCGAGATTTGACCCTCAGATAGTCCCGGGAAATAATTTTAATTGTCTTGGGACCGACAACAAATTGAATTAGAAAAATTAAACAGCAGAGTTGTAAGAGATTGATTTCACTTTCTTCCTATGACATAAGCAAAATTATAATCAATATTGACTAATTAGTTTTTTTTATATTCTTTATTTATTATAATAAGTACGAGTATGCTGGCAGTGTTCTTCTGCGTGGTGATAAGGATACAGTTATTATCACTTACTTCCAATTGAGAAGAGTAATTATAAGAAGAATCTCTAGGAGAAAGGGCAATAGCGCATCCCCTTTTTCTTTCGTAGGTTTGAACGCACTTTATCCACTCCGTCCAGCAATGCTGATACTAAGGCGTCGCTCTCACGCGTTCGTCCTCTCTGCAGATGGTGGACTAATCTTCAATCTGCCTACTCGGAGCCAAACAGCACTGCCATGAGCAACGTGTAACATCCTACCGTGATTTTCAAGCTGATGGCCAAGCATGGCGATTTATTGTAATATTTATCTAATAAATAATCGTATCATATGACCTTGAATGAGGGTTCTCTACGTCCAACAGTGGACAGCAATGGTGAATTATGAACATGATATTGTAAACAAATCTGGATAAGAGAAAAATTAAAAGAATAAAAAAAAGAAAATGTAATATAAGTATGTAAAAAAATCATATTTTCATGAAAGAGTTCGCTATATTGGCCCCCGAGCATTATTATGTTATATCCTTGTGGTGATAAAATCGTAATACAATTGTCAACCTCCTTTCTTTGCCATGAGTATGGAAATCTCTGCAAGAGTAAGCTCAAAATGAAAACCTCTGCTGACCTGTCTGGCCAGCGCGTAGACTAAATCTTTACATCTGGAGAAAATCCATGCCTAACGCACGTGAGCTAGAAAAAAAATGTTAAATTATTCGCACTATTCCCAGATTCGGTATTTCTAATTGCGAATGTAATTTGTTGACGTTTATTAAATTAAAACCTCCCATATTCTATTACAGAGTAACTAGACATTATTGTTTTGCCCTTCTAATTAAAATAATATGCTCATTCAGATTAATCGATTATTATAAGTCAGTCGGCCAAACGAGGTCAGTCATAGAAATAATTACGGTAAACGCAATTAGCTAGCTCACGTATAATTAACAAAGTATAATCATCATAAATACTGCTTATTACAAACGCAGTATATAACTGAATTTATTTCAAATTATATAGCTTAGTTTTAGCGAAAATTAATTACGCAGGAAAGATGAGTTTTATTTACAATTTAGTGCGAAGTTAATTACGGCTTATACGAGTACAAAATTAAGTTTATAATTTAAAGCTAATGTATGGTATGCTTAGTTTCACAACAGTGTTCTGTTTAAAAATATTTCAAATTTCAAGTACAGTTGGTACAAAAAAAAATATAACGCTGAGACAAATTCCTCAAGCTATTTTCATTTTGCAATGAACAAGACTTAAAAACAAGACGCCTACCAAAGTGGGACTTGAATATTCTTAATTGTCGCCTCAGGCTCTAAGCAACACGATATCAACCGAGTTTTGCTTCGCTAAGGATTAAAATGTTTAGAAATTAGAGTATTGAAGCTAAAGTTTCCGAAGGAGTCTGATGTCGAAGGAAAATATTTTAATGCGGGTCATTATTTTGCTGAAATGCTTTTCATTTGATACGTACAGTCTTCTTTAAATGCGTTCTCATTTATCTAAATAAGTCGGTAATTACTGATTTTGTTTAATCCTAAATTAAAAAGTTTGTTATTAATCTTTTGATAAAGTCTAATCTTACAAGCTGAATATTTTTATTTTATTTTCAAATAATATATATGGAATGATTAGACATGTGTCCGCTATAGCAAAACGTAACTGAAAATCGTTGATATGCCTCTAACTTATCGTATCGATATTGATATAACTAATAATGGCTATCAGTTATCTGGCTACAAACAACTGATTTTGTCAACTAACAATAGCACAACAATTATTGTTTTGGTGCGGTGATTCTTGTTTCGCTACGTTGGTAACCTAACGATCACCAACCACCACTATCTTTCCCTTTCTACGCGATTCCTGATGTGCAAAAAACAGAGGGGGGCGGGTATTGGCTAGTGGCTTAATAACAAGCACCATTTCACAAATATTGATAAAAGCTCTCTCTTATTTGTATTACCGTAAGACTTAACTGTCATAAACTTTGGTAAATCAAACTGTAATGGTAAAGTGGTTTTGTTTCTCGTTGCTATCGTAGGTATGCTATGAAAAGTATTCACTATAGTTTAACCTATAAAAGGTTATAATGGTTAAACCATACATTAATACAAATAAGATCGCGATTATTTTACGCGTATTATATCGATATTTGGCAACGATTTTATCCATATCGGTATTGACACCAAATAAACGGTTAGTAGCCGTTGCCATAAATAGCCAGTAACGCCCATGTCTAAGAATGGTGATTAGTATGGAAGCTGTGTTGACAATGTAGAGAAAGCATTATAACAGCCGTTCTTCGATAGATTACATTCGCTTGAGCGGCATAAAAAGGGGTGCACATGTTCGGACACTCAAGAAAGTCTCAATACTCGCCGAATTCATAAGTTTCGCTGCTGTGAACCTTGAATTCCGAGATGCTCGATTGCTCTTGTTTGGATGTCGTGAACCTGCCGTCGTGCAGCTTCGACTTCCGCCGCAGGAAATTTTGGGTCGGGTCAATACTAACTATTTTTTTTATTGACAACGGTGGCAAACGAGCAAGCAGCACACCTGATGGTAAGTGAAACTGCTGCACATGGACCTTTGTAATACCAGGGGCACAGCCAGGCCGTTGCCTACCATGAAGAAAATACTCTTCTGAAACCTCATTTAAAGAAGGACATGTCATAGCGCTCGGGAAACACAGCAGCAGGTAATTCATTCCAGAGCTTGCACGCACGTGGGAGAAATGATCGCTGGAAATGTACAGTTGAAGACCATAACGTTTCCAGGTGAAATGGATGAAACCTGCTACGATGTCGAGTGGTACGTTGGTAGTAACCTCCTTCTTCAAGCGAAAAGAATCCAAAAAGGCCCATTTCAGGGCCAACACCAACCACCACCACCATTATCAGCCCCTCGTGCGTCGCCCTTTCATTACTCGGATAGAACGGCGGTGTGGATGCTGACCATAACCTTATATAAAAAAGGGACCAGTCATCGTGTTGCTATGGCGCCGCAACACGTCCGTCCCGATCTACGTCTGCATCGTTGACGATGCCCGATGACTTCGCACTTCCTCGACAAATTGCGGCTCCCAACACCACTTAAATTGCTCGCAAAATTATCACCGAAGTCAAGAACACCTAGCGTCTACACCCAAGAAGACATTGTCTACGTCCCGTCGACCCTAAATTAGTCTGGCCACTGACGAGACATCCTTTCAGAGCACATCTGTCATGGACTCAACCGTACAATTCGCTGAAAAGCGATACTGTGTGCATCCTAATCCCAAGAAAGTTCTCTCTTGGGATGACATGAGCCACTATACGAGCAATCATCATCATCATCATTTTAACACATATACCTCTCACTGTTAGGCTCGAAGCTTCCGTAATAGGAGGGAAGTTGACCTTACTATATATCATGCAGCTTGGAATAGAGATTTTATCGAGTTCTCCTTCCCTGATATAGATGTCATATGCGTAATTTGTCTCTTAATCGTCTTTTACGACATCCACGGCCAAGATAAGCAGTGGTGAATTGTATTCTTATTCCGTTCCGGAGGATTTTAATAGTTCAGGGAGGAGAAGACGGCGCTATACGCTCCTGCTCCCATAGCCCTGAATGACGGAGACGATCTCTCCGGTAGCCCGTAAAGGCGTGGAAGTGGCCGCTGTGGTTTTAGTGGGTTTACATATGTTCCCGGCGACTCCCAGACATACTCCCCCTTCTGTCCCCGGGATAAAAAAAATCAAATAGGAAAAGAATGGTTGTAATACGTCATTATTATTGTTCGTATCCCGCGCTGCGCCCATACATTATGCTAATCAGAAAAGATGCCCATTTTAATCTGCCGCCTTTTTCGACATATGAATAGGTACTTAGTAAAAATTAAGTATAATTAAAAAATATTTTATAAGTCAGAATTATTAAAATAAAAAGCTTTATTTATAAAGTTTTAAGTTAACCATAAGTACCTTCTCTTCTATACCGTACCACCTGCCTATCTATACCGTACCTTACGTTTCAGAAAAACATACAATTTAATAACATTTAGTTTCATGCGGCTCTCTTAAAACGTGATGACAATGACTATAATCCTACTAGACTAACGTTTAATAGTAAATAAATTCTATTCTTATTTTTGAGGATTGCCCAGTCCAACAATAGAATGATAACAAACTGAATAAATATTGTTTTAAGGTTAAAACAAAACGTTCTTCCAAGATTCCCTTTTTTTTCAAGAAATATAATAGAATCTAAAAAATATAAATAGAAATGACAATGACACTGAGGTTTGACTCTCAAGAAATTCCTGCAAATGTTTATATTGGTCGTGAGATCCGCAACAAATTAAATTAGAAAAGAAAAACAGGGGAAAGTTGTTAAAAATATCACCCGCTTCATATATAAAGCAGGAAGCATGCAGCAAAATTCATCCGTCTACCGCACCATAACATATGCACCCCAGATATATAGTTGTATATATAATTTTAAGCGTATTAAACGAAGGCAGTGGGCATTAAAATTTTAATAAGTGTAAAAAAAATAATTTCACTTTCATCTACAATTTTAATATGATCAATGAATCGGTCATTTTGAATTTAAAACTAATCCAAAGTAACAAACTGAATGTTTTCTTTTAAGTGTCGCGTTATTAAATTTTATATGTGGTCTCAACTGCAAATTACATTTTTATATAAGATGATAAGCTTTTTGAGGATTGAAAATAAAAAAGTCAATTTCGTGTGCCCCATATTGCCCCATATAAGTTATTTTTATTTAAAAAAGAGACAACGCCTCCACTAAAGACTAATCCTTATACTGCAAGAGAGTTTATAATTATAATAAGCCGATGTGCCTTTTAATGTGATAACGGAGTAAATCTCTTGCCCGTGGATGTCGTAAAAGAAGACTACGGGTCATAATATTCATATATTATCTATGCAAGAGAAAGAAAACTTGAAACAAAATCCTCTGTCAATACGTCCGACCAGCGTGGTATAGTACGTCAATTTGCCTTCCACAGTGGAGGAGTACCCAACCCAGCAGTGAGACATTATATGGGCTGAGATGATGAAGACAACGCAAATTACGTCCACTTCAAGACAACAATTTTTGAATGTATAATAAAGTATTGCCCTACGTGGCAATCGAGCCCACTACATATTTAAGTCAGTATTTTAACCACTACGCCATTTGTGCAGGTTCTTGTTAATTAAAAGTTAATGAGAAGCGACCTGGCATTAATACTTTAAGTAGAAGACAATAGAAAACACTTTTCATGACTACAATAGCAACTCAGCCGAGTGTTAGAAATGTGACAATGTACGAAACTACTGAACAATTCATACGTCCTTTGTGTGCTATCACGTATAGTTGTTTGCTTTCAATTAGACGATGCAATTGCGTCGGATACCACATCAACGCTCCACTCTACTCTACGTGGATTTTGGTTCAATTATTTCGGACAAACAATATTCCTTTAAATGACATGAATGAAAATTTAACAAGTGGGATTTAGGTATGTTTAGTTATGTATACAGTGAAGATTAGAACCGCCTTTCGTTTTCTAGAAATTAAAAAAAAGGCGTTTGTACTTATCTAATGCGTAAAATTCTCGTGTCACGGTGTTTGTAATTAAACTCCTCCGAAATGGCTCAACCAATTCTCTTGAAATTTCATGTCATGTCATGTCATATCGGGTAGGTCTGCGAATCGGTCAACATCTATTTTTCATCCCCCTAAATGTTAAGGGTGGTTCGCCCATTTATTTTTTTTTAAGGTTATAAAAAAATGTTGTTTGCTTTTTTTATAATACATCATTCAAAAATACATAGGTACAACCCTAAATTTTTACCCTTCTACGATCAACCTTTACTTTTCCTTTGTTAATTATAAACTTTATTTTTTTTTATTTCAAGGGGAATTCCTTTTATTTTATTTGAACGGAACAACGTCTGTTAGGTCAGCTAGTATAGGTATATGCATGTAAGAAGTTACACTTCTTCAGCGTAACAAGATAAAAATCTTTCTAAAATGTTGTCCTTTACGTTAACCTGCGTTGGTAGAAAAAACGACATTAATAATAGAACAAAAAGGTATTTAATACATTGAAAGTTTTATTATAACGCATTACCTATTTGAAATTTGTGACGGTGTGTGCGCGCATAAAAAATGTTGACTTGTTAACTTTGGAGTGTCGGTTTTTTTGTGACGCGCGCATCGTAATAATTACTCTCATAATTTTTCATCAAACTGAGTGATAAAATTAAGAACAGTGTAATCAGGGAACGTTGTGGTATGAATGTTGATGTAGTGACAAGGATTGAGAAAGGTATGTTAAGTTGGTTTGGACATGTAGAGGGAATGAATGAAAGGAGATTAACAAGAAGAATTTATAAGACGAATCTGAGCGGAAGTGTTGGAAGGGGGAAGACCAAGGCGGACGTTTCACGATCAAATCGGGGACGTCCTTAAGAAAGGCCAGGTTAGAAGTACCCTAAGCTGAAGAATATGCATGAAGAGATTAATGAATGTAGAAGAAGCTAAAGTAGTATGTCAAGATCGTAGCAAGTGGAGGGAAGTGGTCTCTGCCTACCCCTATGGGAAAAAGGCGTGAATATATGTATGTATGTATGTATAATTTTTCCTTAATGCGTCAAAAGAAGTATAGCTTCCAATATATACTAAAAGTTCACTGTATAAATGGTGTAGTTATCTAGTGATCTTCCATACATATCTGTCTACCCACACTTGACACGCATCTTAGTAAGGCGATTGAAACGAATTTATAAAAACTTTGGGTACAAGTCCCATGCGCGACAATCATTTTTCGCTTAAAATAAGTTTTTAATACACGAAGAAACAGGGCGTAAGTTGTTGTTTTTTGTTTTATTAAATTATGTTTTTGTAAAAGAAATATTTAGATAATATTATATTCATCATCATCATCATCTCAGCCCATATACGTCCCACTGTTCGGCTCGGGCCTCCTCCACAATGGAAGGGTAATTGACCTACTATACCGCGCTGGTCAGACGTGTTGGTATAGGGTTTCATTTCGAGTTTTCCTTCTCTCGCATAGATGTTATATGCGTTTTATATCCCTTAGTCGTCTCGTACGATCACCCACGGGTAAGATAGGGGGTGGTGAATTGTATTCTTACTCCGTCACCACACGGAAAAATATTATATTAGATAATATAAATTCCGTGTGGTGACGGAGTAAGAATACAATTCACCACTGGATGGCGTAAAAGACGACTAAGCGATATATGTGCACATAATATCTATGCTAGAGAAGGAAAATTAGAAACGAAACCTTATACCAACATGTGTGACAAGCATGGTATAGTAGGTCAAATTCCCTCCCGCTGTGGAGGACACCCGAGCCCAACATTATGTGTATGTATGTGGGCTGTAATGATGATAATGATGAGTTAATAATGAATTTAGATAATACTGGATATAATTTGTATCTGTTAATCTTAATATATATAAATTACGTGTCACGTTGTTTGTCCGCGATGGACTCCTAAACTACTTAACCGATTTTATTCAAATTTGCACACCGTGTGCCGTTTGATCCAACTTGAAAGATAGGATAGCTTACATCTTAATTTATAGTCGCAATATTATTGCAAATTATTTGTATTACCTATATATACGTATTATTTGACATTCACAATTATCTGTTAACTCCAAACGATTTTAACAGATGGATATCTGTTGACTGGATTGAGTAATTAATTAATAGATGGCGCTGCTATGTCAAACCTACAAACGTGTCATATACGATTTTAACTTGTTTTTTACATAGATGCCATTTGAAAAAAAATATGACGACCTCCATGACAGATGTTCTCCTACAGTTCCACTTATAGTTTAATAAAATGTAATATAACAAAAACATTAGCCACAGCAACGCGTGGCCGGGTCTGCTAGTTATATGTATAAATAATTGTAAAGTCCTCCGAACTACACGCGTTATTTCTTTATTGCAGGGTATTGTCAAAAGAAAATTTAAAAAGAAATTTTCTTATAATAGAAGAATATTTTTCTGCCAGCAAAGAAACTTGAAAAAATATAAACCACGGATCGAACTGCGCCTGCCTGGATTAAGGGAAATCTCGATTTCCCAAATGAGTTTACTTTTATTTACGTCAGTAATGAAATTAGCTTCATATTCTAATTAAGTATAATTATTATACTATTATATTATTATTATACTATTAATTCACTTATCAGTGTTATATAAAAGACAATATTCAATATATTAAACTTAGCTAGATTGATTTATCATTCGCTAAACCTGCATACCGTTTTCCGTGTAGTGACGGAGTAATAATACAATTCACCACTCCCTAACTTGCCCGTGGATGTCGTAGAAGATGACTAAGGGATTTAATATGTACATAACATCTGTGAGAGAGAAAGAAAACTCGAAATAAAACCCTATACCAACATGTCTGACCAACATAGTAAGTCAAATTTCCTCCCATTGTAGAAGAGACCCGAGCCCAGCAGTGGGACGTACATGGGCTGCGATTAAACCTCCATACTAAATTTCATGAAAATCATTGAAGCCACTTCCAAGATTCTCAATATATAGAAATGTACAAGTATTGCTCTTTTAAAAATCTTAGATTAGACAAATAGCCTACATACTTAGACACACTAGTGATGATTGTAAAAGTCTATTAACCCAAGAGCCACGGCATCCTCTAAGCTATTTTGTAGGTTACAGACCTCGGCTTAGAGCTTTTTTTTGGGTGGGCTATGATCACCGTACATGCCGTCGGGCCGACGAAAGGACAGCGCGCGGCCCCGTAACCCACTATTTTTCCTCTCCTTTGCCATCACCGGTACCGAGTTTCTTGTTGCCCGTGGCCAGTCCAGCGGGATACCCTTTCGGGTAAACCTCCCGCCTGAACGCCCTTCCAGGGACGTCAATTTTATTGTCCTTACGCGGTTAGTCTCTCTGCGGGTGACGGACTATTTCCCGGTAGATAAATAGCCTAGCATCATCATCATCATCATTTTAGCCTGTCGCCGTCCACTGCTGGACGTGGGCCTCCCTCATGTTACGCCACAAAGTGCGGTCCTGTGCCGCCTACATCCAACGACGCCTAGCAACTTTCACCAGGTCGTCGATCCACCTGGAATAGCATATCAAATAGTAAATCTTAGTAATTTAGCTGTTAATATAATTTCATCTCAACGCCTGTACGGCCCACTGTACGGCTCAGACCTTCTCCATAATGGAAGGGGGAATGGAATTGACCTATTATTCCACGCTGGTCAGACGTATTGAAACAGAGTTTTGTTTGAGTTTTCCTTCTATTGCACAGACTGATATTATATGCTTATTATATCTATTAGTCGTCTTTTACGTCAACCACGGGAAAGATAGTGATGAATTGGTTAGTCCAACGACGAAGGCGACGTGGTGTTCGGGTGGGTTGCGGTTGTGCGTGCTTACGCCCCTCTGTCGCCCCGGACAGAGTGGTGCGAGGCACACATTCCAGGTGGACCGACGACCTGGTGAAAGTTGCTAGGCGTCGTTAGATGCAAGCGGCACAGGATCGCATTTTGTGGCGTAACATGAGGGAGGCCTACGTCCAGCAGTGGACGGCGATAGGCTAAAATGATGATGATGATGCTAGGCTATTTATCTACTGGGAAATAGTCCGTCACCCGCAGAGAGACTGACCGCTTGAGGACAATAAAATTGACGCCCCTGGAAGGGCGTTCGGGTGGGATGGTATCCGAAAGGGTATCCCACCGGACTGGCTACGGGCAACAAGAAACTCGGTACTGGTGATGGCGAAGGAGAGGAAAAACAGTGGGTAACGGGGCCGCGCGCCGTCCTTTCGTCGGCCCGACGACGTGTACGGTGACCATAGCCTACCCAGAAAAAAAAAGCTTTAACTAGAGGTCTGTAACCTACAGAATAGCTTAGAGGATTCCGTGGCTCTTGGGTTAAGAGACTTTTACAATCATCACTAGTGTGTATAAGTATAGAGCTGTATATTGATTACCGTGGGAAAGAGGTAGGTCTCCCTTCCTTCCTTTTTAAAATAAAAATGGATTTCCACTATGTATCGCCTAATTCAATCAATTATACATACATACATACATACATATAATCACGCCTCTTTCCCATAGGGGTAGGCAGAGACCACTTCCTTCCACTTGCTACGATCTTGACATACCACTTTCGCCTCGTCCACATTCATTAATCTCCTCATACATGTTCTTCGGTTCAGGGTACTCCTAACCTGGCCTTTCTTAAGAACGTCCCCGATTTGATTGTGGAACGTCCGCCTCGGTCTTCCCCTTCCAACACTTCCGTTCACATTCGCCTTATAAATTCTCCTTGTTAGTCTCCTTTCATTCATTCTCTCTACATGGCCGAACCAACTTAACATACCTTTCTCAATCCTTGTCACTACATCTACATTCATTTCACAACGTTCCCTAATTACTCTGTTTTTAATTCTATCACTCAATTTCACACCAATCATGCTCCTCAGCGCTCTCATTTCCACAGCATTTATTCTACTTTCGTGCTTCTTCTGCCATACCCAGCTCTCACTTCCATACATTAGAGTTGGTACAAGCACTCCCCTATGCACAGCCAAGCGAGCCTTTTTAGACAGGCTTTGGCTGCCCATAAAGGTGCGCAAAGCACCATTCACCATATTTCCCTTACACACTCTTCTTTCAATATCACTTTCACATTTACCATCTCTCGCAAATGTAGATCCCAGATATACAAACTCTTGCACTTGTTCTAATATTTCCTCTTCTATACGTATATTGCATTCCGTCATAGCTTCTTCCCTTTCAAATACCATAACTTTCGTCTTCTTTACATTAATTTTCATTCCTTTTCTTTCAAAAGCCTCATGTACTGCTGTTACCATCTCTTGCAACTCATTCACCGACGAAGCAAGTAGAACTTGATCGTCAGCGTAGAGAAGACATTTGATAAGTAATCCATTCATTCTCAGTCCATATTCACTCTCTTTTAAATCAGTCAAGCAGTTGTCCATGAATAGGTTGAACAGCCATGGTGACGCTACACATCCTTGTCTAACACCCTTTTGGATGCTAAACCATTCAGTGTATGCTCCCTCTATTCTGACACAGGCACTGGAGTTCTCATAGAGAGACTGCAGTGCCCGTATCAGGTTGTCGTTCACCCCATGCAAAGACAATGCTGACCACAATTCATTCCTAACCACTCTATCATAGGCCTTTTCCAAATCCACGAAAGCGCAATAGACCTTTTGGTTTTTAGCCAAGAATTTTTCGGCTATGCAACGTAAGGAAAAGACCTGGTCCGTGCATCCCATTCCCTTTCTGAATCCTGCTTGCACATCCCAGACTCTTTCATCCGTCTCTTTTATAACTCTCCCTATCAGTACCTTAGCATACAGTTTGCCGACGACGCTGAGAAGGCTTATCCCGCGGTAATTGGCGCAGTCTTGTTGCGACCCTTTTCCCTTGTATAAGGGCACGATTACAGCCTTGCACCAGTCTTCTGGTACTCGACCCTTTCTCCAACACAAGTTGAAAAGGTGGTGCAACTGACTCACCACTATCCCGTCGCCAGCCCTCAGCATTTCGACCGACACCCTATCATATCCCGCAGCTTTACCTAACTTCATATACTTCATTGCAGTCATGATCTCATCTGTACCTATCTCGCAATCACAGTCATAATCACTCTGCTCCTGTTCTAGCATCTGAATCAATTCCTCGTCCTTATCAAATAAACTTTCAAAATATTCCTTCCATCTTTTCAACACGCAATCTGGTCCTTTCATAAAACTTCCATTCTGACTTCTGATTTTAGTAAGCTCCGAGTTTGTAGAACTCCCTCGAGCAATCCTTATGGATTTCCAGAATAGCTTTATGTTAGACCGGAAATCCCCAGCAAGCCTCCTGTCACGCTCATCTTTTCGCTCATCTTTCTTTTTATTTACTGCTTTCTTTACCATCTCTTTCAAACATTTATACTTCTCTTTTGCTTCGTCTACATCCTCATTTGTCGCCTTTTGCATTCTTAAGTTAGCTTTTGTTGCTAACCAGTCCATCCATGCTTTCTTTTTCTTACCTATAACCACTTGTACATCTTTATCCATACAGACCTTATACTGCTTCCTTCCCTTTTTCCTTTTCGAAACACCACATACCTCAACAGCAACATTCACAACTCCTTCCTTAAAAGTCTTCCACACTTCCTCTATCTCACTGAACTTGTCTACATCTTTAAGTCTCTCATTCAACCTTTCGCAAAAGACTTCCTTTACAATCGTATCTTGTAAACTTTCCACTTTTATCCTTTCTAAATCATTCGCAACATTCTTTACCCGATGTCGCCAGCGTTTAAAGAGACCACTTATTCGGGATATCACCAGGAAGTGGTCTGTGTCAATACTGACTCCGCGGTACGCTCGGGTATCTAAGACATTCTTCCTCAATCTTTCGTCAACAATTACAAAGTCAATCATACTTCTTGCCCCACATTCTTCTCTCGTAAAAGTGTGGATCCTCTTGTGAGCAAACATGGTATTTGTCACAAAAAGATTCCATCCCAAACAAACCTCCAGCAAACATTTTCCATTTTCATTCACTCTATCGTCGCCAAACTTACCAAGAACCTTTTCATATCCATCACGCTTTAGGCCTACCCATCCATTAAAATCTCCTAACATAATAATCCTTTCATTATCCCTACATTTCATCAGAATATCTCTCATACTATCCCAAAACTCCACGTTTTGCTGCTTGGCTTCCGTGGAGCCCCCCGAGCCCAAGTCTGTCGGTGCATAGACACCTAGGACAAAGAGGCGGGTGAGACCAATTTTCAGCCTCAACCATAAGAGCCTGGGATTCACACATTCATACTCAGACATACATTCAACCATTCTCGCAGAAAGGATTAAACCGACTCCTTGTTTACCTCGGCTGGTGTTAGGTACCCCGGACCAGTACGCCACATAGAGTCCATGACTCGTGGTATTACATCCTTTCCGCTTTGTTTCATTCACACACATAACATCAATCCCTCTTTCGTCCATCACCTGGCATACTTCATCTATTTTCTCATTTATTCCTCCTCTTACATTCAGCGTAGCAAAGCGGCTCTCTGTGGGCCACTTTTCGCCCCCGATGGAAACGAGACGTGACGTGTCGCGAACCACATCGCCGCCCTTCCTACAGTTTTTATTTTTATCGAAACTCATAGCGTTCCCACGAGAAGCAAGGGAATTACTCTGTCCATCCCAGTAGAGCCCCGCTTACTAGGATAAGGTTAGCCATATTCTGGGGTCACCCGGTCCCAGGGCAATCGGCACGCTAAAGACTAGGCTCGCCATGCGTGGCTAGGCATCTATCGGCACGGCAGACCTTAGATTGGCGGAGGAGGAAGGAATTAAAGGAAGTGGGATAGGACTGGGCGTTATAGATAGGAAGTTAAGAAAGGATGGGATAATAGGGATTAGGGACACCACTGCCTCGAAAGATAGGGTTTAGTACAGTGGTAGCTCGGGAAGCCGGGGACGCATACCCCGAATTATCCTACCACAATCGCCGGACAGGCATATCATGGAAGAGTAACCCCTGGCCCAATTATCCTACCACAATCCAACCACAATCAATTATAATATAATAATAATTATATATCGATACACGAACTCTCGCTCCTATTAAATAGAGCTCATAAAACAAATTTGTGCGTAGAATACTAAAATATATTAACATTTATATAAGACAAATTGTAGGATATTATTGTGTTTGAGAATAAATCGCCCATTAATGGTACGAATAATAAAGAAAACCGATTCAATCGCCCTAAGTAACTGAATAGAATTGTGTATAAATAACTTGTGTCGCTTAATTTGATAAAGGTAAGTAAAAGGTCCTTACTTAAGTGTAATTCTTTAATGAAATAGTTAAAGCTTAGTGGTTATCGGATTCGTAATCAAGAGGCTTTTTATTCCTATATCCTAATGCCCTATTAAACCTCCTATTTTTTTAAATATAAAAGTCTTTAGCGATGTAAGGACGTTTTAAGATTCACGTGAAAACTACTGCACCTATATGAAAAAAAAAACAATCATATGGTTTGGATATCAAAATAAAACATCGGCTATAATCATCTCGACGCATATACGTCCCACTGCTGGGCTTGAGCCTCCTCCATAATAGGAGGGAAATTGACCTTATACCCTGCTGGTCAGAAAGCTTGGTATAGGATTTTATTTCGAATCTTCCTTCACTTGCATAGGTGTTATATGCGTATTATATCGCTTAGTCGTCTTTTACGACACCCACGAGCAAGATAGGTGGTGGTGAATTGTATTCTTATTCAGTCACCATACGGAAGACATATTGACTATATATAATATTATATGTAAATATTTTCCGACTGCCCGCCAGCCTTCTGTCAGGCAGTCCGCTCACGAAAGGCGGCGGCGGTGCGTTCGCGTAGGAAATCGTCTACGGCGATACGATCCGCCACCAGCGACTTGGGCGGCGTAGGCGCGATTACCTGCGCCTGATGCCACCCTAGCCGAAGCCGCGGATGACCGGACCGGGGATTTAGTCCGGGCACCCGCGGAGAGGTTAGCCTCGCGACGGCGATCTGCATCCCGGTAGGGGACGTCAACGAGAGAGGGGTATTCCGTCGGGTCGACCACTGAAGTTAAGGAACTCTGCACCGGTGGTCGACCCAACGACGAAGGCGACATGCTATACGGGTTACGGGTGTACGTGCTTACGCCCCTCTGTCGCCCCGGAGGGAGTCGGGCGAGGAGTGTGCCGATCTGTTATAGGGTCCCTTGCCGAGGTCGTTTTAAAAAAAGAATTATAATTGAAATTAAAATGTTTATTAATAAATGAATTACGAACTACGACAAGTATGGCAAGGGAACCCTGAATGCAACCGTTCTTCGCGGAGTCGAAGTCTAGACTGACGCTTGAGCGCTCTGCATCGAGCTTCATGCTAAAAGTGCTGACATGACACAAATGGTTAGCGTCATACCGGCAGAGGGGGCTGAGAGCTACGTCATCAGGTTGGCATACATTGTATGGTTATAACACCTCCCCTCTTAGAGTGAACTTCGGGGTGACATCTGAAGTTAACTTTAAATTGAAGTTCTTAGGGTTGGAGCTGGAATGACTTGAATACCTTCTTCCAACTCTATGTTGCTCGATTCTATTTTGGGCGATTCGCAAAACCTATATTTACGAAGGTTGCATCCAGGTTTACAAAAATATAAAATAATCTTATAACTAAGGTACAAAATAATGATACACACTGTTATACTAGTGGCTATTGAATAATGTATCCCATATTTCACTATGTGAGAGGTGTCTCTAATTTTATCGGCTTCTGATAGAAGTTTGGATGTTAAACTTTGAATGTGGTTTATATCTTTTAAATGGATGTCTTCTAATTTAGTATGGGATAAATTATTTGTCATGTAGTTAATTCTATGTATACTACAACAATTGCTATTTATTAAGTTAAAATCGGGCAGCTTGATTGGTGACGTTAAATTAAGAATGTTATGGTATTTGGGTAACAAGGTAGTACCTTTACAATAAGCTACACATTTATTTGGTATAGAAAGTATACCAATTCCAACGATATTAATTTCTTGAATCTGCCTATCGTTTTGACAATCTAAAGATAATTTTAGTGGTTCGGATTGTACATAGAGATACCTGTTATTAGATAGCGGTTTAAATATATTTAATTTACCAAAAATAAATTTAATATTACATTGCAGAGGAGTATCGGTTAATGTCTTGGATATTAATTCGCTTTCACAGTTGGGTTTTGTGTCTGCTTTGTAGATTATTGGGATATCACACAGATATTCGGCAGGGCTTAATATTTTACAATTTTCCAAAGATTCCAAGGTACAATAGTTTGATTTATCTTTGGTGATAGCAATGTATCTGGTACTGGGTACTATAAGACTAAATATATCCGGTCGATTTACATTGTGCGGTGTTGGTAGTTCAATATTATTAAACAGTGTGTATTCTTGATTAGAAACTAAAGGAATACGTAATAAAAATACAAGCTTATAATTAAAATAGTAGCATAATAAAGTAGAGACCTTAACAATTAAATGAATGGAACTTATATCTAAGTGCATAGGTAAATTTAAATCATTGGCAAAGTGCCTCATGTTATCGGCCAACTCTCGGTATATTACAGTAGGGGATACAACTGCTGGATGTAGGATGTTTTGACTACAAAACATTATCGCGTTTATAATGTCTTCGAGTTGAAATGATAGGGTGACCATGGATGTTTCAAAAGTGTTAAGGATAAAATCAAAATGAGTTCGTAACGCTAAAGTATTGGTTAAATTCAACATCTTTAAAGAGAGTTCGCCGATAGCATTATTTAATTTTATTTCGTTCTGTTTAACTTTATAAAGACTATTATTAAAAGTGGATATGACCGAATTAGTGACCAAAATGTTATTTTTAATAAGTGACAATAAATTCTTTTGATTTTCTTGTACAGAATGGATTGCTTGGTCATATTCAAATGCGTCATTTTCGTCTAAAGTGCCAAATACTGTCTTTAGGACGGTTCCTATTCCGCCAATCCAAGCTCCTCGCCTGGATCTATTGTCTATCAGATGTGATATGGAACCAAACAATTTAACTATATTACGTTGTTGTACCATCAGTGGTTCGAATGTACTCTCACATTCAGAGGTTTTTATAAAGCCGGGTTGTTTGCACAGGGTGGAAACTGTCTCTAATGCTAGGTTGAGGTTTTCTATATGTGGTTCAAAATATGAAATTTCCATTGGCATAACAACGTTTAGGATGCCATTGTTAAATTTTAATTTACCTATGTAATCGAAAAATATCCCAGGACTCGTGGTAATCGGTTGGACACACTCGTTAGGTTCTTGGAGTTCCGCTGAGGCACTGCAAGTACATATACTAACTGATTAATTTATTCGCTACGGTGATAAGCAATGAGCGGAAAGGCTTAAAATATGGGTGGTCTTTAACGAACCAGTTAAATAATAAAAAAAAATAGAATAAATAATCAATAGTGTATTTGTAATATTTTATGTATATATTATTGTAATATATATAGTCTAATATAAGTATTTGTATGGTAATTATTCAATAATTTAATAAGGTATGAACAATACCTTGCAAGTATTATATTTAGGTATAATTTTGATTGAAATATGCTATTTGTAGTGTTTATTTATAATGAATTCATAGCTTATTTACGCGTTAAACTATTTTAAGCTCGAAATATATAGTGTTGTTGTAATTTCTCTAATATTGTGTTAATATGTTATTACTGATTTATATATATGTAGCTAATCGTAGAATATGGGTGTAACTAATTATAAAACTAATTATATGGTATAAAAATATATTAATTACCTATATGCATGTAGTATATAAGTAAAACAAAGGGTGTACTGTATATGGGTACATTGATGGGGTGTATAATATGTATACAACATATATATATATATATAAGTATATCATGTAAAAAGGTCCGTGTATATTTCTTTTACAGATTGTTGGTTGTATCGGCGAGTTTAACTTCATCGTAGTGATGACGCACGTGCCGTCTGTTTATTAGTAACGATAGTGTATTATTCCCATGAACCTTGATTACTTTGTATGGTCCTTTCCATATCGGTGATAAGGCCTTCCTGAGTCTAAGGTGGTTTTTTAAATAAACATAGTCGCCTATTTTGTATTGTGTAGGGCGAGTATGTGAGTCATAATAATTCTTAGATGTTAATTTAGACCTCTGTATGTATTCTAACGCTTTATCACGCGAGTATTTAATTCGATTTTGTAACATTCGTACATAGTCCGGATATGTAGCGCCTAACTGTTCATTGCATATAGAATTTGGTATATGGGGTTTGTTACCGAACATTAGTTCATAAGGAGTATAGTGCGTTGTGGAGTGGACAGTCGTATTGTAGGTTAACATAGCTGTGTAAACATAACGAGGCCAGTTTGTTTGTTCGTTATTTACAAACGATTTTAGATATTCTTTTAAGGTTGAATGGGATCTTTCTAGAGATCCTTGGGTCTGTGGGTGGTATGGACTCGACCACAGCTGTTTTATTTTTAGGAAATCACATGTACGTTTGAATAAATCGGATGTAAAATTAGATCCTTGGTCGGTTAATATCATTTTTGGTATACCGAATACTGATATGAAATGTAGAAGGCTCTCGCTAGTTTCTTCGGCGGTTGTACTGCGTAAAGGGTAAGCTGATGAAAATTTAGTGAAATCATCCTGTAAGGTTAATATATATTTTAGTTTAGCGGTACCGGATTCGGGTAAGGGCCCTACTATGTCTAGTGAGATGCGTTCACAGGGTTTTGTTGAAGTGCTGGTTATCTGCATAGGAGCTCGATTTATTTTCCGAAGAGCTTTATTCTCCTGACAGGATTTACACGTTCTTACATATGATTTTACGTCACTACGCATGTTTTTCCAGTAATAGAGTTCTTTAAGTCTGTTATACATACGGCTTACACCTAGGTGGCCGGCAACCGGTATGTTATGGTTGTCGTACAAAATTCTCTTTACTTCTGAAGGTGAAGGGTAAGTTATGCTATTATGAAAAATAGTAATATTTATGTTGGTGTTGTCAAAGAGATAATTAAGTATATTGTAAATTTTAATAAAACTGTGTTTTTCGAGGGGTCCCGAAAGTCAGATATAGCTATTTCGCTAATTTCCGGTGTGTTAATTAGCTCGTTACGGATTAGTTTTAATGTTTGAAATATTTCTTGGTATGTTGTTTGGTCGAAATGGTGTACTTTTGTATATAAGAGGAAATAATTTTTATTATTTAAGGTGAATGTAGTGAAGTTGTGCAATTGCTTTTCTTGGTTAATTATTTCGTCCCTATTTTCTAGGTTCCCTAGTATTTCTTCTAGGTAGGGATTCGATGTGTCAAGATCTAATGAAGTGGGGATTAGTATTGTCTTGCTAGAGCTTTTTAGTAAGTTTTCGTTTCGTTCTATTATATTAGTGTTAAAAGATTTGGTTTGGTCTGCTATGTTTTTCAAAAAGGTTGTGTAATCGTCATTTAATGGCGTCGGGTGAGTGGTAGAATTGTCGTCTGGGTTGATTTCTGTTTCTGGGGGTATACGGTTTTCTGGTAACGGGCGTGGTGGCGTTACCGGTAGGTTAGGATCAGGGGATCCAATGTCTTGAAGATCTGGGGTAGTGCAGTCAACGAGAATATCAGGGTCCAAGTTGTCTGTTGAGATTGACGTAGGTGACGTCAGCAAGTCAAATAAGTCTTTATCGAGGTTTTCCGGGTTTAGAAGGGATTCTTTTAGTTGTGCGGAGGTTGTGTTGTGTGTAATGTTGTCGGAGTCTTGCGTACTACTAGTTGGTCTTTCACTTGTGGAAGGTTGAACAGGATTAACGGGGTACCTGGACAAAGCGTCTGCATTTGCGTTTATTTTTCCCTTTTTATATTGTATACTGTATTCAAATTCTTCTAGTTTTAATCTCCAACGGATGAGTCGGGAACCAGGATCTTTACAGTTAAATAACCATTGGAGAGGTTTATGGTCGGTTATAATAGTAAAATGACGGCCGTATATGTAAGGACGAAAGGTTTTTGTTCCAAACACTATAGCTAAACATTCTTTCTCTGTCACGCTATAGTTTATTTCTGCTTTATTTAAGGTGCGCGACGCATAGGCGATCGGCCGGTCGTTACTTATGGGGCCTTGTGACAGGATGGCTGATATGGCGAAATTAGATGCGTCGCATGTTAGTAGAAAGGGTTGATTGAAATCCGGATAAGCTAGTATTGGTGCTTCTATTAATTTGTTTTTTAGCGTTTCAAAGTTAATCTGTTGTTCATTCGTCCAGATGAAGGAGACATCTTTTTTAAGCAACGAAGTGAGAGGTTTAGCAAGTTTAGAGAAATTGGGTATGAAACGTCTGTAATACGATACTAGTCCTAAAAAGGATTTAATATCTTTAGGTGATTTCGGAGTAGGATATTGTGCAACGGCTTTGACCTTATCCGGGTTTGGTTTCACACCATTTTGAGTGATGATATGGCCTAAATATGCGACTTCTTTGCGGAGAAATTCACATTTTTCTGGTTGTAATTTTAAATTATATTGGCGGAGTCTGTCGAAGACAGCTCTGAGGTTTTCAATAGCTGAACGGAGGTCAAATGAGTATAGAACGATGTCATCTAAATACACATAGCAACGGGAGCCTTGCAGTCCCGTGAGACAGTTATTCATGAGCCTTTGGAATGTGGAAGGGGCGTTTTTCAAACCGAAAGGCATCCGGTTGAATTGGAAGTGTCCCTGGGGTACAGAAAATGCAGTTTTAGCTGCGTCTTCTGGCTTAATTAATAACTGATGAAACCCTGATGAAAGATCGAGGGTGGTGAAATACTGACTCTTACCGAGTTGGTCGAGAATTTCCGTTATCTGTGGTATGGGGTAAATTTCGCCAATTGTAATATCGTTGAGTTTTCTATAGTCGATAACTATGCGCCATTTCTTTTGGCCAGAGGCATCAGACTTCTTTGGAACTATCCAGATTGGAGAAGACCAGGGTGACGATGAAGGAGTTATGATATCCTGTTCTAGCATTCTGTTTATTTGAGTTTCCACCTCTTTCTTGTGGCATTCTGGAAAACGGTACGATTTGGTACTTATGGGAGTATTGCTGTTGGTTTTAATCTCATGTTGGATAGCCGGGCAAAAGGAGAGGGGTTCATCTTGTAAGTGAAATATATCTGAATAATCTGAACATAATTCGAGGAGGGCGTTTGCCTCTTCTTCGTTGAGGTGAGATGTTCTTAATAGGCTAAGTACTTCTTTTGCTCGTTTAGATGCGTTTTGAGTGCAAAATGGTTGCATAGAATAGGTCTCTATTGGGTGAAGATGAAATTTTATGTCTCGTTTTATTTTAACCGGCTTATCGGAAATATTGGCAACAGTTAAATTAATTCTTTTATTTTCTTTCACTTTAACTAAACAATTTGCCACGAGAAGGGTTTTAGAGAGATGCTGGTCTATTATCGCGCCTTCGTTTAGATTAGGGTTTATAACGGCACACTCAATCACTGTTTCTGATCGTGCTGGTATGATGTAGCAGGGATCAAAGAAGTGAATTTTAATTTCGAAATCATCTATTTTTAGGACGTCGCGACTGTAGTCTATATTGCAGCCGTGTGCGGTTAAGAGATCGTTACCTATGATACCATCATACGGCAAGTTAATGTCAGCAATGACATGAAATTTATGACATATGTTTTTCTCTCCAGATGCTTTAAATCTTAAATTAAAATGGCCTAATGTTTGAGTAGCTTCTTCGCCAGGATCAATTCCTTTGATACCTATGGGTTTTTTGTTTAACTTTAATGGGTGTCGGATACTGGACTGTTTCAATAAACAGATAGCAGCTCCTGAGTCGACTAATAACGTAAGTGGTATGTCAGAAACGTCTGTTTCAACTAAAATATGAGGTAAAAGTTTTTTCGAGGTGTCGATATTTACCTCGTAAACTTCTTTAGGCTCCGGGGCCTGTATACCAAGGTTTCCGCTTTGGGGCTGGTTACCCGGTTGTATAACCTTGTGTTTTGTAAGGTTTCCGCTTTGGGGCTGGTTACCCGGTTGTATAACCTTGTGTTTTGTAAGGTTTCCGCTTTGGGGCTGGTTACCCGGTTGTATAACCTTAGTTGCTGCGAGGTTTCCGCTTTGGGGCTGGTTACCCTGTTGTATAACCTCAGCGGCAAGAGTGAGGTTCCCGTTTTGGGGCTGGTTACCCTGATGTACAACCTCATTGAGAGAGTGCCTAAGGTTTCCACTTTGGGGCTGGTTACCCTGTCGTATAACCTTGGCGGCAGGAGCGAGGTTCCCGTTTTGGGGCTGGTTACCCTGATGTACAACCTCTTTGAGAGTGCGCCTAAGGTTTCCATTTTGGGGCTGGTTACCCTGTCGTATAACCTTGGCAGTAGGAGCGAGGTTCCCGTTTTGGGGCTGGTTACCCTGATGTACAACCTCTTTGAAGACACGTCTAAGGATTCCATTTTGGGGCTGGTTACCCTGTCGTATATCCTTAGGTGTGTGATGTCCATTTTGGGACTGATTAGGCTTTGTGCCGACTTTGACCTTACGTCCTGTGCGACACGGTTGCAGGACGTTTATAGGTTTAAATCTTCTGGGATTTCTTCTTCCTCGGCACTTTCGTATTCAGGTTCAACCTGCTCTTCGTCGTTATCTTCACTGACGAAGTTTACCGTAGGAGATTTATGGGGTTGCGACCCCGAGGGTTTATTATAGATATCCTTTTGTGGATAAGAGGAAGCGAAACGTTTGTGAGAGAGTTGACGCTTTAAGCAATTGTTTATGTCGTGTCCAACTTCCTTGCAATACCTACATTCGAGGTTTGGATTTGATTTAATAAAAGAGGATTGCGGCGATTTGACCTTTGTCATTTGATTTTGAGCAGAGAATTTCGGTTTGAACCGAATTTTATTTTCTTTTTCCAGGGGCGAGCTGGGAATATTTGTTCGCTTATATAGCGTTTGTTGAATACGCTCCTCAGAAACAGCCAAATTTACGGCTTCATTAAACGTTTTAGGGGCTCTGCACCTAACAATGTTTGATATACGAGGGTGAAGACCCATGAGGAAATGATGGAGCGTTAAGTCTTCCATAGCCGCTGTACGGCCAGGTATTTCTTTCACCTTATGATTAGAGAGCGAGATTTCAGTAAGTAGTTGAGAAAGATAAGTTTCCATCCTTAGTGCGAATTGGCTGACATTTTCCGTCTGACTTTGTTTGCCTTCCTGGAGATCGGTTAATAAATGTGTATAATGTTTTCTCTCAGAAAACTGTGTTTTAAGGAACTCTTTCAATTGTTCCCACGAAGAAAACTCTTTTATAGAGCAGGCGGTTTCAGCTTTTCCCGTAAGCTGGCATAAAATGTATTTAAAAAGAATAGGTCTCTGTGAATCGGATGCTAATTTATAAGCATTGTTACAATTAGTAATGAAAGAATTTAATTTATCGCGACTGCCGTCAAAGGGTTTAACGAATTTTAATAAAATATTTAGTTCCATTTCCGCAACTGATTTTCTAGTTAATCTAGGCGAAGTGATCGGAGACTTTTGCTCCGGGATATCAAAAATTTCAATTTGTAATTTACTATCTTCAACTTTAGGCACTTTAGGCATAATATTTGAACAAAAACATTAAAATAATATAAAATATAGAACAATAAGAGGTATAAGAGTAAAATTACACAATAAAAATGTTCGTTGACTTACTGGAACACGTAGACGATAATAAAGGTCAGGCCTTTGATAAGCTGCATAGCGTCACGTACACACGGACCGCACTATGATTTCACAGGACACTATTGACACAACGCGGAACACTCGCGGGTCGGAGAATGATAGGACGTATAACACTACGTAGAAAGGACGAGGAATACTCGTAGATACTCGCAGGAGTGTAGAATGCACTGGATGCTTGAAGGATGCTCGCTGGATGCTGCTAGCAGGGTTACTCGCAGGATGGTCGTATGTCACGACCGGCTACTCGAAGGTTGCGCGGATTGCGCGGTGCTGCCCACTGGATGATTGCAGGATGCTCAGGATACCGCAGAATGTGTCATTCATAGACACCGAAGAGTTTGTACTCTTTTCGTTTGATTTGCAGGATACGGCGAATTTTCACAATTTGTGATTTAATAGAGGTTTTACGCGAATCGGCACTGGAGATATCCGTATCCCACCGCTGCCACCAAATGTTATAGGGTCCCTTGCCGAGGTCGTTTTAAAAAAAGAATTATAATTGAAATTAAAATGTTTATTAATAAATGAATTACGAACTACGACAAGTATGGCAAGGGAACCCTGAATGCAACCGTTCTTCGCGGAGTCGAAGTCTAGACTGACGCTTGAGCGCTCTGCATCGAGCTTCATGCTAAAAGTGCTGACATGACACAAATGGTTAGCGTCATACCGGCAGAGGGGGCTGAGAGCTACGTCATCAGGTTGGCATACATTGTATGGTTATAACAGATCGTAACCCACCCCTAAAAAAAAATGATCAGCTCATACACATGCCACTGTTGGAACAACAAACAAAATATAAGAAAGGAAAAAGAAACAAACAAAATAAATCCTAATTCTTCATTATTAAAAAAAAGAAAAATAATGATGAAATGTTTAATATAATTTTAAGTGTTTGAAAGAGTTAAAAGAGAAGAAGGTTTTAAGAGTTATAGATGTTATATGCGCTTTTAATCTCCTTAACGCCATCCACGGGCAAGATAGGGAGTGGTGAATTGCATTTTTACTCCGCCACCATACGGAAAATAGTATGTCAGTATTACATATGAAACATTCTTCGAGTATAGACAGTGATGGATTTACGCCTAGGCCCGTGAGGCCCGAGCCTAGGGCGGCATGATTTAAGGGGCGGCAATTTTCGAAATGCCAAAATTTCATAGACGGAAAAAGTAAAGACGGTCTTTAAAAATGAGTTCAGATTTATTTTTATAAGAAAAATCTGTTTAATATTTAATAATTAATTTTTTCAGTTACTTTTCAATCTATGAATAAGTAGTTTATTTTTTAATAGATCAATTACAGTCCTTATCGAATGATGTAATTTACTTTTAGTTTCAATACTGAAATTAAACATATATAATTGAAAATTATATTATAACGAAACAAAGTTACTTTAAATTTAAAATAAATATATTGGATCAAAATTAATAGAATTTATTCTAATATTAAAGGCTCGATAAACAGGGCCTAGGGCGGCATCAAACCTAAATCCGTCACTGAGTATAGAACTATAGACATTGCTACAATATGTTACAGACATTCAAAGCCGATTTAAACCCACAATTTCAATCCGATGTGCATGGATTTCATATCTCAATGCGCTTAATTCATCTCAAAAGGAATAATTTTCTAGATCATACATATTTTAAGATGTGCAACCTCTGCATGCATATTATCCCCAAGGCCCGTTGGCGTAAATCTTAGGATTACATATGTACAATACCCTATAAAGATATAGACAATTTAGTTTCAATGTATATCTTTATATATAAGTTTCTTGTGTACGTGTGTATGTCACTGAACTCCTCCTAAACGGCTGCACCGATGTTGATGAAATTTTTTGTGTGTATTCAAGGGGATTCGGGAATGGTTTAGATTTACAATTGGACCTGGTAGGTGGCGTTATTTTATTTGAATAGAACAACGTCTGTTGGGTCAGCTAGTGTTTTATGTATTTGATTTCGATTTCCCACTGGTTCGAAAACTTTTCTTATTCACAAGAGACCTAAGGTTTGGTAATTTTTGGTTAGGTAATTGTAAGGTAATTTTGTTGGTTTAGTAATTTAAAAATCCGTAAAAATACTATTAATATTATTTTTAAAAATAAACTAGCTACCCAACAGACACAATTCTGAAAGAATAACAAAAATGGGATTCCCCCTAAGAAGTCCAATTGTATACAAATTTAAAAGAAATAAACAGAATTCCTTGAAATCGATCTGGCCATGGCCAACTGTGAATCTAATTTTAAATCAAAACCATTATTGAATTCCACACACTAAAACTTTTATTAAAATCAGGGCAGATGTTTAACTAGAGGTCACATTCAAACGTTTAGAAATAATTATAAGTAAAATTGAAAATTTTAAATAATCCCCTGACATAAACTAAAAAAATAATAGAAAATAGATATTACGTTCTCTTCAACAGGAATTATCAATTAATTGTCATTTAACTATTATACTGACACACGTGAAGCACTTAATCGAGTAATCATACACATTTACATCATTTTGAAAAAGAGCTCTTACTCTGCAGGACCGATATTAACCAAACATAAGTAAGAACCTCCATTGTTTTTTTTTCTGGAGTGGTCTACAGTCAGCGTACCCGCCGCCCGGCTCTGTCTGGGGCGACAGAGGGGCGGCGTGTGGCCCCGTAACCCACCCGTGGCGCGTCGCCTTCGTCGTTGAAGAAAAAAAAGAAAACCGTATTGAAATCGATCCATCCGTTTAAGAGCTACGATGCCACAGAGAAACACGAACACACAGACATAGACAGACATATAACTAATAACACCCCCACTTTTTACGTTGAGGGTTAAAAATATATGTAAAGATAGTACAGTAATACCCCGTTTTAGACGAGAGTTACGTTCCGTAAAAATCGCGTTAAGTGAAATTCGCGTATATCGATCGGGGGTTTATGATTTATCTACTACAAAAAAAATACAAATAATATGAATCAATCACTTTAATTCTAAAAACACTTTATGCAGTATTACATTTTTTTTACGGCAAAATACATCTATTGTCTTTTGGGTAGTAGACCAGGGTCGATAATTTTTGAAACCAAAAAAAATAACAGTAGGATAAAACCCATTAGAAAAGGAGGGGAATATGATAAAAATTAAAGGAAAAATAAATTACGGGCGATCCGAGTTCGGGAAGTGGGAGGGGATGGGTTTTTACGTGATGGGATGGGATGACGTGAAAATTTTCGATCGAAAATTAGGGTGCTTTTTTGATATTAAGCTAAAATAAGGCAAAAAAATAAATATTTTAAATCAAATAAATTACAGTGTGTTTGGGACATAATAAAGTAAGGTTTCACCAAATTTCATAGCAAAAAATTTTTTTTTGAAAAAGATAAAAATAAAAAACCAAAATCTTGGTTATTTGAATTTTTCACCTAAATTTTGAGGTTATGTGAAAAAATTTTAAATACATAAGTTGTAGATCTCTTTATTACCTACAACTTTGCCATTCAACTTTTTTCCGTAGGACTTGTAGTTTTGGCGGAAATCGAGATAAACCATTTAAACCCTTAAAAACCCACCCCCTCCCACTTCCCGAACTCGGATCGCCCGTAATCTGGGGCCACGGCAATGCCCCCGCCAAGTCGAGCAAAAAAAAAAAAGTCGGGCAAAACGCAACACTGCCGTAATATACTTTTCTCGAAGGCATTCAGGCCATTTTCGACCCCCTATAACTTTGATGTTAATAAAGCTAGAAACCTGTATTTTTAGTAACCCAACAGGCATTGTATACACATTGTGTATTTTAAATTTCATTCAATTTGAACCAATAGTTTAAGAATTATAACTAGTCAAAATTTCGTAATTTTGTCACTCACTGACTGACTGACCGATCATCAATATTAAAGTGGCACTTCTATCAGACATAGAAGCTTCAAATTTAGAATACAATTAGTGTTTAGTATATAAATGAAGGAAAAATTATGAAACATTATAATTTTCATCCCGTTTCCGAGATACATTGAGAGTGGTAGGACCACACTGTCGACAGTTATCTGTCTACAGCCGCGGGCCGGTCCGTCCGGGGCAGTACCACACTCTCGCAGAAAATCGACGTCTGAGTAGTAGCGATTTGTTACTGCGCTTCGTTCGGTGAGCGAGAGAGCCGGAAGCCCAACTTTCTGAGGGTGTTTGCGTGTGGAGGGTTTTGGTGGTGCCCTTGGTATCACCGAGCCTCAATGCACGCATTCACACTCCCTTCACTTTCTTCGTGGTAGGCAGCGGCCTTGTAAAGGTCCATGAGCGGCAGCAACACTTACCATCAGGTGTACTGTTTGCTCGTTTGCCACCGTTTGCAATAAAAAAAAAAAAAATACACTAACTGCATAAATAATGTTGTAAACTCATATAAATATATAGGATTACAAAGTTACATTTGCAGTTAATGAAATGTAACTGTAAAAAATAAAAATACGTTTGTCGCCATCATTGTTTTTCTATGGGAATCGTAACAACCGGCTTAAGACTGCGCAGATGACGTAGTGGTTAAGATACCAACGTACCGTGCTAGTGTCGCGGGTTCGAATCCCATACAAGACAACAGCTTGTACGATCCACAAATTGTTGTTCTGAGTCTGAATGTAATTTGTGTCGGTTAATTATATGTTCTTTCCGTGTGATGACGAATTAAGAATGCAATTCACCACTCTCTATCTTGCCCGTGGATATCGTATAAGACGACTATGGGATATAATATGCACATACCATCTGTGCAAGAGACGGAAAACTCGAAATGAAACCCTATATCAACATGTCTGACCAGCGTGGTATAGTGGGTTAAATTCCCTCCCATTGTGGAGGAGGCCCGAGCCCAATAGTGGGACATATGAGGCTGCGATGATGATGCGATGTTGAATTATATGTTTGTAAAGTCCCCCACAAAATAAGAATTATTATTCCCTTAGTGCAAGGCATTGTCATTTAAAAAGAAGATTCAACAGGAAGGAGAGTGGGTAGCAGCTCTTACCGGAGAAATGTGTGATATCTCACTGCGAAAGCAACCCGCCTACCAAACGTGGCGACTACGTCATTATTTCTTATAAGACGAAGAAAAATGATCTCTAGTCATGGCAACTCTGTTGCCCTTGAGCGTCGTTGGATGCAGGTGCCACAGTACGGCACTTTATGGTGAAGCATGAGGGGAGTCTATGTTCTACAGTGGACGGCGAGAGGCTGAATGATGATTGGCATAATAGGTGTAAACAGATACCTAGATATAATTATGTTTAAAGATAACTTGTAAAATGGTTAATCAACTTAATGAAAAAGCAAGATTCGGACGTGTCTTATGAAATTGTACCAAAATCTCTCAAAGTATTAAGCAAACTAAATTGCCTCAAATTTATCTGAAAGAAAGAACGCCATCATTAGGCTCGATTGCCATCGAAGCGGAGAGGAGACTAGAGGAGATGTGTTTCGAAAAACCAATCAAATTTCTTTATTTCCACATCTCTCCGCTTAATTTAGATATAATTGACTCAAGCGGAAAGGAGAGATGTCTCATTTTTCTGAGAGTGTGCTCTAAGAAAATCCTTTGTTGGTATTCAAGAAGTAGAAGGTACCGAAAAGGCAAATAAGTAGGTCTATCTACAAAAAGAAATGAGATACCATCAAAAACAAGACTTGTAAAAAAAAGCCAAGCCTCGCAACTGAATTCTTCTACCATAAAAATTTGTGAGATCCATGTTATACCAAGTTGGTTAACTCATTCAGTCCCTGCTAAGGGACTTTTCTTCTTAAGTTATTACGTAAATAGCTAACCTAACAACTTCTTATAGTGACTATATCAATATTAAAGATCTTTTATATTTTAAACTAGCAATCCGCCCTCGCTTCGCTTCGGTTATAGGTTATAGTCGTTTTACCCGCGTAGTTTCCGTTCCCGTGAGAATACCGGGATAAAATATAGCCTAGTTTACGCCCTGATATTATAGCTTTCCATTGGTGAAAGAATTTTTGAAATCGGTCTAGCCGTTTTGAAGATTACCCGGAACAAACAGACAGACAGACAGACAGACAAAAATTTTTTAATTGCTATGTTAGGCATAGGTGTCGTGCAAATAACCGTGTGAGCATGAAAAAAGTCTATTATTTTGACATTACAAACAGACACTCCAATTTTATTTATTGGTATAGATAAATAGATTGACTTGGCAATCGCACTATGTTTAATACAATTTAATATAATATGTATTACTTGTGAGGTGTGTTTTCATGCGATTGCCAAGTCATTCTGTTTATTTAAAACATAAAAGATATTTAATATTGATATAGTCACTATAAGAAGTTGTTAGGTTAGCTATTTACGTAATAACTTAAGAAGAAAAGTCCCTTAAGCAGAGACTGAATGAGTTAACCGACTTGGTATAACATGGATCTCACAAATTTTTATGGTAGAAGAATTCAGTTGCGAGGCTTGGCTTTTTTTTACAAGTCTTGTTTTTGATGGTATTTATTTTTCCTTTCATTTTTATCATATTCCCCTCCTTTTCTAATGGGTTTCATCCTACTATTTTTTTTTTTTCACTTTTTACCATTTTTGAAGGCTTCGGCACTGGTCTATAGCGTTTCTTTTACGTTATTATAAAATATGTTCATAACACCCAACGCTGTTTATGTTTGACACTCGTTCAAAACATGATGATGACTATATTATGTACATACATATTCATGCTCAACTATGAATATGTATGTACATAACGCAATCATGGGCTGAATTCTCGTAATTCGAGACATTTAAACGTGAAATTTGAAATTCGCGTTAAAGCGAAACCGTGCATACCGGGGTCGCGTAAAGCGGGGTATTCCTGTAATTAGCTTAATTTTCCATGTAGTAGAGGGGTAAAAATACAATGCATCTTTCTTCTCCTGAGAGTTTAGTCATCATAATCATCTCAGCTCATATAAGTCCTACTGTTGGGCTCGGGCCTCCTCTACAATGGGAAGGAAATTGACCAACTATACCGCGCGGGTCAGATGTACCCCTTAGGCCTCATTTACGGAGACGCGGGGCGTCGCGCGTCGCGTGTGGCGTGGCGTCTCGCGGCGCGTCGGACGTTTTTATTGTTTACGTAGCGGCGGCGCGTGAAGCGGCACGTATCATCGCACGCGTAAACACAAACTTATAGCAATATGCGATGTTGTTTATAGAGACGCGAGGCGGGAAGAGTGGCGATGCCCGCCGCTGCGCCCGCGTCGTATTCTTAAACGTGTAGCGGAGCACGCGGCGAACATCGCTGCGGCGCACGCGGGGTTCTCAGTTAATCCGACCCAAACTTCTCATGTTCCGCTATTATAAACACTGGGCCACTCTTTATATTAAATAACTCACTTTTTAAAATACAATTTTCTTCTAAAAAGTCTATCATATCATACTCCGTTGCGACGGTAACTACATCTGTGTTGCACGATTAGCAAATGAAACTGGCAGAAGGTTCCGCCACAGACATCGCTTCATCGAGAATCGCCGCTGCGTGCGCCGGCGCGATAAACGCCGCGTGAGACGTGACGATGCCATCCGCGGGCTCATGCAACGCCCTACATTTGAATTTAGTGCGGGCCGCGCATCCTACCGCGACGCGCGACGCGCTGCGTCTCCGTAAATAAGGCCTTAGTCGTCAACTTTATGACACCCACGCGCAAAAGAAGGAATAGTGAATTGCATACTCTGTGTGTTGATGGAGTAACCGTCACCACACAGAGAGAAAAGATTTAAGTAATATATAATTAAAGCGATAACATCACCATAGAAGAAAAATTTAATTGAAACCTCTAAATGTGGTATATTTAGCCCAATATGAAGGAGGATAGCACTTGATAATGAGCTTGAAAATATAAATAAATGGCCGTTTGGAAAGATTCACTACTTACTCAAAAATTTAACAAAATTAAATCCATCCATCGACCTGTCGTCGCTCACTGTCAATCATAGTCTTTATCAAACGGGCATAATCGGCATACTTAGCAGTTGAGTTGTCGACTGACAGAATTATAAGCTTCCCAGCAAGGTGCTGCTAGCTTTTCTTCTAGTGACCTCAATCATAAGCCTGTTTTCATGACTCCCACAACAAAGTAAAGGAAAGTGACAATATTAAAATTCAACGGGATAGTTTGATTTATAAAAGCGCAACTCTATTATATCAGATAAAGCTATTGTTACGTTTATGTCTTTAGGAGCACAATTAAACATCGCAATGCTAATTTCCCTCTTACTTCGTTGCATCTTGAGTGCTAGTTCCAAGAAAAATAATTCTTGACATTCATGCTGAATGAAATCCAAGAGTTTTAATTGACGTTGAATAACTTTGTACTTTTAAGTGTATTTGTATAAAGGAGATTTTATTAATTAATTACATATATAATGATTACTTATGTATAACTCTTTAGTTATCATGAAACCATTTCATTGGAAGTCATTATTCGACAGTAAATTCGGCAGTGGTTTCATTTTGAAATTTTAGTGCAATATGAAAACATGTAGAGCACTGTTAAATCATATTCACTACATTTTAGCACTTTCTCTGTATTGCATAAAAATATTTAATATAACACTAAAATATTGAATATAATTTAACAGAGCCACCAGCCACTTGCGCGTTCCCACTAAAACTCCGAATATAACTTTTCTCAGACAGGACCACAGATAAATTTATGAGTATCGACAGGCGTTGAATGGATTGAACATTAAATAAAATTATTCAATAGGTGAGATGGTGGAGCTCGTCATTAAAAATTCCTGCTTTAATAATCTCAAAAATCTATATATTTTTTTAAGAAAGCACCCCTTTTTTTCCGCCGCCCGGCCCCGTCCGGGGGTGCCGCGCGGTACAAAGACGCGGCACATGGAAGAGAGAGCGTGCGCGGCCTCATAACCCACCGTAGCACGTTGCCTTCGTCGTTGGGCCAATCACCGGTACCGAGTTCCTTGTTCTCCGTGATCGACGCGAAAGAAAGCACCCTACATTAAAATCGAATCTTTGTATCGCTAGAGACTTTAAAAATATACAAACAAATAACACCCCGACTCAGAATATTTACCTCTTGATGGCACAAAGAGCTATCCTTTTTTTGGCAGGCTATGGAGTGAACACATCCCATCTGTTCCATCCGGGGCAATGAAAGGTTCGTGACCCCATAACTCACCGTGCTCCCTGCCCATCCCTCATTGGGCTAACCAGTGGTAGGTACAGAAGCTTTGACATCCCTGGCCGGCCCGGCGTAAAAAGCTATCCTAAGTGGATCTCGAATCAACGAATCCGTCGCTACGCTATCTATCCAGTCAATTGATATTTACAAGCAAAAGTAGTTTTGTCCTTGCTAACGTCCCATTTTAATTAAAATTATCAAAAAAACACTTGTTTATAGCATTATTGAAGCACTTTATACAGTTACTTTCATACAGATGCTTTCTATAAAACGTATTCATTAACTCAAAAACATGCAGACTTCTATATATGGAGCTTGACTTCATATATAATGGATTCACTTTCTCGCTCCTTTTACTTTGTCAAATTATCTATCTCATCTGTTCAAATATTACCTCTAATTTTTTACAAATAAATTCCATTTATGATTGCCCGACGTTTCGAACACTTTGCAGCATTCATGGTCTCGGGCGGATTAAGGTGTCTCACGTCCAACAAGTAATCGTTATTACAGACATTTATAATTATCTACCCGATACAGAAAATTAGTTATAAATTTATTAAATTGTGACCCACATTTTAGTACAAATTTATTGCCAGTGTAAGAAGAAAATGATTCTATATGAAAAAAATATATTGTTTATGGTTAGTAATTTCTATTTATTAAATTTGTAGCAATTTTTGTTACAGTTTGTTGATTTAAACCTAACAAAACTAATATACTACCACCGGATCGGAACGCGGCCACACTGAGAAAGATCCGGCAAGAAAACTCAGGGGACATGATGCTAAATTAATATTGATTTTTAATTTTAGATGCGGCTTACTTTGTCTTACTAAAAGATTTTTGATTTATAAAATGTGACCATGAATGCTGTAAAGTGTTCGAAACGTCGGGCAATCATAAATCAAATACAAACGCGATATAATCCGTAAAAGTAGTTTTATTTACAATGTACAGTGCTCGCGTAAACATCAGATATCATTAAATAAATTCTACATTAATTTCAAAATAAAATATCCCACAAATAACGAAAGGCTTAAAATCTTTCCACAGATATTTTCAGTCTTGCTTTAACGCAATTCCAACACAAATTTTCAAGTTTGCTTTAAAGGTATTTTAACACATGTATTCAATACACTAAGTGAAATCATCACTTAGTTTGATCTATCTATTTACAGTGTCGATAATGTATATCCAAGGAAGCGTACTTGTCCAATATATCCGAACATTCCGTCTGTCAAATGAACCCATCATTGGAAACCAGAGTCAGCCAATGAATAGATTCACAAACTGTAGTTATACTCGGTTCCAATGTAAGTTTAGACGCATTAGCAGATTAGTTCTAGCATGTGCACATAGAATGGATGCAGTATTAGTTATATAGAAAATGTGGAAGTGACATATTTGATTTTAAACTACAAAAAAAATGTGTTTGTACTTATATACGCACGTACCTACGAAGTTCTACTTTTTGACGTAACAAGATAAAAATCTTTCTGAAAATTTTATCCTTCGTGTTATCTTAAGTTTGTAAAAAAATTACATATTGCCTATTTAATCCCTTAGTCGTCTTTTACAACAGCCACGGACAATAAAGGCGGTGGTGAATTGTCTTCTTACTCCGTCACTACACGGATATTGAAGACTATAAATAAAGTTATGTAGTGTTAAGTTAAATATTCATTTTCCGTATGGTGACGGAGTAAGAATACAATTTGCCACTCCCTATCTTGCCGATGTCGTATGGATGTCGTAAAAGGCGACTCAGGGATCATATAACATCTGTGCAAGAGAAGGAAAGCTCGAAATGAAAACCTATACCAACCTATCTGAGCGGTATGGTATGGTAAGGTCAATTTCCTTTCTTTTATGGAGGAGGCTCGAGCTCAACAGTGGGACGTATATGAGCTGAAATGATGAAGACTATAAAGAAATACATACTAAATATTACTAGTGGTCGCCGAGTGGTCGAAATTCGGCCATAATTCAGTTAAATTAATTTTTCTGCTACACAATTTTCTAATATGACTACTATATATATAAAGACGTATTATTTGTTTTTAATTTGACACTGGCACCAATAGCTCATATTATTGTAGCCTTAGAATAATAACGTATAGAAGGATAGTGTCCATACTTCGAATTTTCAAAATTTGAATCTAAAAATACTAATGGCCCGCAGACGATTACACACGTTCACACGCAAACCACTATACAAATTATAAAATCAAATTTTGTTTTTATTAACAATAATCGTCGAAATACTTTTAAAAGTAATGTTAAAAACCTTTTTAAGTTTTTCAAATGTGTTGTGACACTATTTGAATGCACAAACCGTCATAATTACCTATTTATTTTTTAAGAGTTGCGTACATTCGTGCAGTACAATGACTTGTACATTACGGAACGGTTCCGGAGTAAGCTTCATTAGGCTCCAATTGAAATGCCTCACTTTTTCTGCGTGAACTTACCTTCTATAGGTTATTATTCTAAGATTGTAGCTTATTGCCAAAAAAAAAGAAGAGGAAGAAATGTACATGTGTAACAAAAGTGTATAAGCGCGCGCGTGTGCATGTGTGTGTATTAATTGAATGGTGGTGTGCATAATGCCTTTTTTAATGAATTCAATGTATTTCTAATCCATTATTATATGAAATTTCAGTTTTATGCACTTCTCCTCATTATATACTTCAACTGTGCCAAATTTCATACTTGTCCATCCACGTAATTGTCGTAAAAAGGGGTACAAAGATTTTGCTTCACGTATTAATATATAGACTAGTGGTCGCCGTGTGGTCGAAATTCGGCCATAATTCATTTTAATAATTTTTTCTGCTACACAATTTTCTTTAGTTTTATTTATGTATAATTGTAAATTGAGCAAGATGTATTTCACTAATAACTAATATATAAGCACAAATCTTAAGTAGACATTGTCATCATAATTATGATTGTTTGACATTCAGTTCGTCCAGAGATTTTAACCGTAAACAAAAGTCTAAAAGGGTTGCTACGCGACACACACACAAACGTGCATGTGTGTGTGTGTGTAGCGATTGCGTTGTAGTGTGCGTAATGCATTTTTTTATGAATTTAATGTATTTCTAATCCATTATTATATGAAATTTGAGTTTTATGCACTTCTCCTCATTATATACTTCAACTGTGCCAAATTTCATACTTATACATCCACGTAATTTTCGTAAAAAGGGGTACAAAGTTTTCGCTTCACGTATTTATATATAGAAACTAGTTTACATGTTTTTGTAGATGTACTTCCATAGATTATAACATCCAAGTAAACTCTCTTACTTACAAAGGAACCGCGCAATATCGAACTTGTTACATTTGCATTTTAAATTTAATATAGTTTAACAGTATTACTCATGAGCTTTATAGGATATATATAAGAGAATAGCTGAGATAGTCTGTAGTACACATGTTATGCTGTTTTTTTTTTTTTAAATTTGTATGTAAACATTTTTCCGTGTGGTGACGGAGTAAGAATACAATTCACCACTCCCTATCTTGCCCGTCTATGTCATAAAAGACGACTATGGGATATAATATGTACATAAGATTTGTGCAAGAGAAGGAAAACTCGAAATGAAACCCTATACCAACATATCTGACCAGCATGGTATAGTAGGTCAAATTCTCTACCATTGTGGAGGAGGCCCGAGCCCAACAGTGGGACGTATGTGGGCTGCGATGATGATAATGATGATTTGATTTTTAATTTACCGACGTTTCGAACAATTTATAGTGTTCATAATAGCAGGAGGTTGATGTGATGGTTGATGGTTGTCCTCCCGTAATTACATAGTCAGTTGTAGAAAGTTTTAAATAGTTTTATTTTGAAGTACAGTACAGCTACTTCGAAAGTAACAGATTAGATATTGATTTGCCTTTTAATATAGAAATTAAATGTAAATAGAGGATTATATAAATAAGCCTAGTTTTACGTAGCACACTTACATAAATATACGTTCTTAAAAATCGTTTCAAACGAGAAAATTAAGGCATTTTTTATGAAAATTAATCTTATAAATTATTAAAATTAATCTCAAATATTTAGTTACTTTTGGGATAGTAAATTTCAAAATGGCGATTGTGTTAAGTACTCAACGATATACATATTCGTGCATACATCTAATTCTACATAAGCATCTCTCATGTCGTAAAATATTAATTAATCTAAACGTAAATATAATCAAATTAATAATTAACTACGCAACTGAATTGGATCTATCGTTGTATATTGACATCACCATACCGTCGGGAGACCGTCCACAACATGAGGAGCTAATTAACTGCAGCAATATCCACATATGTGCATATATTCCATTGCCTATATAAACCGTATATTATTGTAAGTATATTAAGATGGCTATCCTTAAGATACTAGTGAAAAATTATAGCAAGGATTATAATAGCAAAAAGAATCTTAGAATTTGACGAGTGTATAATTCAAGTGGGATTATGTTACGATCACCTTAATTGGTAGGCATTCAATATATGCTATCATATTGAAGTTCCTAGTGTAAGTAGGAGTTTCGTATGATAGCGTAGTTTGAATATCCAACGATGGTTTTAATAATCTATGATTTTCAATTATATCCCAAGCAATGCTGAATAAAAGCTCCTTAAAAGTGCTAAGAATTTTAAGTGTAAATTGTATCAAATTCAGTTCTTTATAAGATTACAAACTAATTGGCTCCCTTTTCAAGATGTGGCTCTATTAACAGTTTTTTTTATTAACTGCTGATTACTTACGTGATCGTGATTTTAAGGGATTACATACCTGCTAAAGTCACATATATTATTATATATTGTTGCCGAGCGATGGCCAGCTCTAACGTGTATACACCATATTTGCCTTGCATTATCATTGCTTGGTGTCGCTCGCCTAGTTTTCTAAATGAAGCCAAGCGCCAAGATGTGTGGAGCTCATTTGACGTAGCTGTCTTCGCTCACCGTTGCTCGTGATCACTTGCCTCACTTCGGATTTTCGGATACGTCTCGCATGAGGGAGTTGCTATCCACTCTCTTGGTTAACTCATAGCCGATTCTTATGACTCCCACGGGCAAGCAAGGGGTGGCGACATTTGTATTCTTATCTCGTTACCATACAAAAAAAACCTTATTAATGTAATGACAAAATGTGGTGCTGAGGCCTCCATACGGCGCATACTGCCAGTATGTGGCGTGCATTGTCGATTAGCGCCCCGCACTCATGGCATCCTGGGGCCTCTTCCAATTTTGTGCAGGTACTTACCGAAGACCCCATGTCCATTAAGCACCTGAGTAGCCAAACCGCCTGTTAAGCCTGGATTAGGAGGGACATGGATTAGGTAAGTAGGACGGCCGCTTAAGGGGGGAAGCTGGTCTAGAGCGTGAAAAAATGGGCATAATTTATGATTTTTTTGTAACTCAACAAAAAGATCAATCGTAAATCTGTGAAAGAGGTTTTATAATTTAGGTTTTAATATACAAATACAAATTTTTTCGTGTCAATTAAATTCTTTTCAGAAAAAATGGCGGCTGTCCAGCATTTCTTCGGAGGCGCCTCATTTTTTAGACGGGTCCATGGCCGAAGATGTAACCTCTTTAATTTTGGTCCTGGAACAAAATCCCGGAAATTTTTAGTTTCTATATAACAACAGCAAGAGACGTACGTAGGATTTATTCGATATTTTGTTTTTTCGCGAAATGGTGCACGTTTGAACAAAACATTAAAATTTTCACTATAAAAAAACGATAAAATTGTTGAATAAAAAAAAACTATGCAATATAAAAAAAATCCTACGTACGTCTCCGGAGAAAGGTATTTCGAATGTACTGTCAAAATTTCGTATAGATCGGTAAAGAATTGCTCGAGTTATGTCTTCGGCCAGTTCAAAAAAAGTGATTTCGAGAAAAACGCCTTTAAAGTTTTAAGTAATATAAAATCATATTAAATACGTATACCTTTAATCTGCGATGCCCGTGCCGTACAATTGCCCTTCTGTATCAATCTCTTCGGCTTCTTGTTCCTTTCGGAACGCTTTTAATTGCATGCGGGCTTCTTTTGCGCCGACACTGAGTGACTGCTCCGCTTTCTTGATACGGTTCGCATCAATCTCCGTGCACACGTTATAGCTGTTTGGTCCCATTTTCATCCCCATGACATCGAATACGTGTAGACATTTTTGCCGGCATCCATCCTTTGTTATGTTATTTTTAAGACCCTAAAGGAACTTTTAAGACAAAAAAAAAATTTCGGTATCTTCAAAATTCTAGACTTCCCCCCTTAAGTGAACCAATAACTTGTTGAATATTGCGGCACAAGATTGCATTTTGTAGCGAAACATGAAGAAAGCCCACGTCCACGGGCTGGGATAGGCTGAATTATTAGTGTGAATTTAAGTTAAAATCATTTATTATGCATAAACTCGAGAGCGCACTTACATACCTATGTAAGTACCTTATGTAAGTAAAATAAAGTATATATGTACCTACATATTGTCAAATTTAACACAATTAATTTAAATTGAGCCACTAAACTACCACCGCAACGCGTCCGCTACTGAGAACATCCGGCAAGTAACTCAGCGGGCTTGTCTAATATTTTTAAATTATTTTTTTTTTACTAACTTCTTTTATATAAAATTCTATACAACATGTCTTGTAAGTACTGCCTCTACTGTGATGCCCTTCGAACCACAAGTACGCAATAACGTTATTACGTACTTGTGCTTTGAAGGAATTCACAATGACGAATTATATTTAAATCACATATATAATTTAGACGATTATGGCTGATCCAGATCTCATAAGCGGCACTCGATCACGAGGTAACTACTAGAGCAGTCATGATTAATTATTACTAATAATTTTATATAATAATAAGAGAATTCCCGTGATGGTAGGACCACACTAAGTTGTCTGTCTACAGCCGCGGGTCAGTCCGTCCGGGGTAGCACCACACTCTCCCAGAAAATCAATCCGAGTAGTAGCAATTTATTACTGCACTTCGTTCGGTGAGTGAGAGAGCCGGATGCCCAACCTTCTGAGGGTTTTCTTCATCTTCTTCTTTTTTTATCTTGGCAATCAGCTACAAATACGAGCCATTTTTGCCAGTGTTGAGTTATAATTATTTTTTCAAGTTATCAGTTTCTTCATGTCAGTAATGGTCTGTCAGTAAGTCAAAGTGTCGCCCTCAACAGTGTAATGGCCACTGTTAAGGGTATCTTCTGAGAATTTTGGTGGAAACAAAAAGGTATGTATAGCAGTTTTATATCATATTCACTACACCTCAGCAGTTCTGCCACTATATCTATACCAATAAATAAAATTGGAGTGTCTGTTTGTAATGTCAAAATAATAGGCTTTTTTCATGCTCACACGGTTATTTGCACGACACCTATGCCTAAAATAGCATTTAAAAAAATTTTGTCTCTCTGTCTATCTGTTTGTTCCGGGTAATCTTCAAAACGGCTGGACCGATTTCAAAAATTCTTTCACCAATGGAAAGCTATAATATCAGGGCGTAAACTAGGCTATATTTTATCCCGGTATTCCAACGGGAATGGGAACTACGCGGGTAAAACGACTATAACCTATAACTGAAGCGAAGCGAGGGCGGGTTGCTAGTATTAGATAAAATTCCATCAAGATTATTGAATATAACATGTTAAAACACTAAGATATTGAATATAATACAAGAACACCACATGACACATCCAGATTCCCGCCAAAAAACCAGAGGGTTTTTGCGTGTGGTGGGTGTTAGTGATGCCTTTAGTATCACTGAACCTCATTGCACACATTCACACTCCCTTCACATTCTTCGCGGTAGGTAACGGCCTTACTGTCCATGAGCAGAAGCAACACTTACCATCAGGTGTACTGTTTGCTTTTTTGCCGCCGTTTGCAATAAGGAAAAAGAAAAAAAAAGGATCATCTAATATTGTTTTTATTAACGTTTTTTATTAATACTTTTAAAACTTGAATATAAAAACCATTGAAGGAGATAAATTAGAACATTAAATATAGTATTTATAACCAATATATAACACAAACAAAACTTTGACAAGCACAATAATTTATACTACACATATTTTTTTATTCTTGTGAACATGTCGCATACAGCCTGTAAGTCCGATATCAAAAAGGATGTGACGTAAAACTTCCGCACACGTATACAAGTTTCAATAAAACAATATAGACTCTTTGTACCATCTGTCCGACCCTAACTTTGGGATAAGTTCGTTAAGGAATTTGGGCTGGTTGCACCTATTATAGTTAACGATTTGTTAATCAAAGGTTTATGTGAATTGTATCCCATGTAGTGACGGGTTAAAGATGTAATTTGTCATCACCCATCTATATGAATATATAAAGCTGCATAGTTTATTTTTTTGATCGCTTTAATCTCAGGAGCTACTGGTCTTTTGAAAAATTTTATTAGTGTTAGATAACCCATTTATCAAGGAAGGCTATAGGGTATATATCATCACGCTAAGACCAATGGGAGCGGAGCACCAATGAAGAATGTTTCAAATCTGGTTTTTTTTTCCTTTTGAGAGTTTCCGCTGCGTAAACGGCAAAATTTTCGCGAAAATCATGTATGACAAAATCGTATTATTAAAAAATATTTTCACCTACGTAAACAAAGTCTTAGGTTATAGTTAGCGTTAGCTCAAAGTATCTATACCACGCGGACGAAGTCGCGAGCAGAAGCTAGTTACTCATAAAAATCAGTTGAAAGTTCACCAAGCGAGTCTGCAGCAGCACTAAGAAACACAACACTGACTGTGATCTCCAATATGCCTGCTCATTATCTCAGCATCATCGTGGCTCATGTACGTCCCATTGCTGGACTCGAGCCTCCTCGTTTCGATCTTTTATAAGTACTGTAGTAGCCATGCCAAAACCTCTCCACCCGTACTGCTTATGAGGCGATGACGTCCAGGTAATCATCGCACGATATAAAAACAAGGCAACCTTCAAAAACATCTTATGTTTGTTTATGTTTTATTTGCTTGATTAAGGATCCTAAAGCAGTGAGGCTAGGCATGAGCCCAGCTGTGAGACGTAAATGAATTATAACGGACGGACGGATGGAACTATCTTTTTCAGTATAATATTTATTAATTACTACAATAATTTTTATGTAGTAATACTTTAGAGAGAATTTGTTTCATTTTTCAAATGTTCTTCCATTTTTTGATGAGCATTAATAAAATCTTAAGTATATTTTTAAAATTTCTGCATTCTTTTAGATTCTATATGTTTATTTAAAAGTAATGTGTAGTAACCCTCTTTAAAATTTAGTATTTCCCTATAGGGTGCCACTCACCCAAAGATTTTAGCCGGACTCGCCAGCAAGTCGGCTACCCTAACTCATTTACTAAGAATTACTTACATACGGACAACGAGTTTACGGAACTGCTTTTAGTTAAATGCACTTTGGAGACATACCTGATTTATTTTATTACTTTAAGTACTTGTTTATATATGTACCTACCCAATATTTGTGTTGTACAAAGATTTTTAATGGCATCTTTGTAGCATAAACTTATTGAAGTCGAAAGCACAAATGGCAGCAGTTGAGTCCCAATTCAGAATGTTTTTTTTGTGCAATCCACAAATAATTGCGCCGAATCTAAATTCTGTATGTGTTTATAATAAATCAAATTATATTTGCGGATTTTTTTTGCGTTTATATTTGATATTTAATATCCAAAGATTCGAACAATCCACAGCGTTCAAGACCACTGGAGGACTTTTACATCAGACAAGACATCTTTATTAGAGTTTTATATCTACCCATTACAACATTAGTCATTATCCAAGTTTAAATTTTGTTTGTTCAATTTAATGTCTGTCTAAAAAAATATTCTGAGAATTATATAGTTTTTGGTTATTATAACGTGGAGTATAAGTCAAATACAAACGCAATAAAATCCGTAAAAATAATTTAATTTCCAACATCTAATATTTGCATAAACATTAGATATTATTGTATCCATTATGTGTTCGTAAAGTCTACGGCAATACAAGAATTTGTTTCTTAGTACGGCATCTTTTCTCCATTCAGTCATTCATCCATAAACCTTTTTGGACGGGTTATGGTCATACACGCTATTAATTCCATTCAGGGTGACTAAAAGTCGGCACATGGCCCCCTAACACATGATATTCACTCCCTATTGACACTAAGCCGACCACTGCCGCCGAATCCTTGATGTCTGTGGTCAGCCCGGCATTCATCTATAAGCTTACGGAAGAGATAAAGATGATGACATATTGTATTCTTAACCTGTCATTATACCATACAAAGTATATAAACTCATTTGCAAAAAAAACGGGCGGTTTTGATTTTCATTCATATTTAAAAAGATACAATACCAAAAAGGTTTCAATCGTTTGTACACGTTACTGGCCGGTTTTAAAAATGCTGTGGTATTTAAAAAAGTACGTTCTAAATTCAATTTTTCATTTGATGTTCATTTTTACAGAAAACCCCTTTTTATCCTACATTTTTGGCGCGAAGTTCCAGAAGTTAACATCGACTTTCATAACTTTTATTCAATTTTTATCGATTAATTTCATATCCTTGACTGTCAAAGCTTTATTTAATGCTGTTTGGCTGTATCAAAAATGGTAGATAAAGTGGTAAAAGCTACCAAAATTATCGCGCTGCTTGAAGAGGGTTGCAACCAATGTTTCGTGGCTAGGAGGCTAAATGTTAGTCGCTTGACAGTCCAAAGGACCTGGCAGCGATATCAGGAGACTGGTTCCGTCGAGAGAAGGCCTGGTTCTGGAAGAAAACCATGTACCCAACCACGGGATGATCGTTTTCTTGTGAGTCGCGCATTGAGAAATCGCAAATCTTCGTATGTGGATCTTAAGAACAACCTCCAAGAAGTAAGAAATGTGCATATTAGTCTATGGACGGTCAGGAGGAGGCTTCTCGCTGCCAATATACGCAGTCACCGCCCGGCCCGCGGCCCCAAATTACTCCGTGAGCACAGAGTTCACAGGCTTAGGTTCGCTAGAAATTGTGAATCATGGACTCAAGACGATTGGAATAGGGTTTTGTTCTCTGATGAAGCCAGGATATCTCTGTTCGGTGAAGATCGACGTCGGCGAGTGCTAAGAAGACAAGGAGAACGCTTTGCAGAGGCATGTTTCGAAGAAATCACACCTTATGGTGGGGGCTCTGTTATGTTTTGGGCAGGAATAAATTCAATGGATCGTACAGAGTTAGTCTTCATTGAAAACGGCTCACTGACTGGGCATCGATACATAACGGAAGTTCTAATTTCTCATGCACAACCCGCATTGGCCGCTCTAGGTGAAGACTCGATTTTTATGGACGACAATGCTCGCGCCCACCGATCCCGCGATGTTAATGCGTATGTGCAAGAGGTCGGCATTCGTCGTTTGGATTGGCCAGCTCGAAGTCCCGACCTCAATCCCATAGAGCATGTCTGGGACGTTCTGAAACGGCGTGTGAGATCAGTACACCCGGCTCCGCAGACCATCAGAGAGCTGAAGAATGTGATTACTGCGGAGTGGGAACGTATTCCGCAAGCAAGTATCCGGGATATACTCGCTAGCATGCCCAGACGAATTCAAGCTGTGATTTTAGCTAGAGGGGGTCACACTCGATACTAAACATTTATCTGCTTTTACTTTATTAAAGAAAAACAAACAAAAAAACTTTTTTATTTTTACTTCATGAGCATATGCACTACTAGCGAATATACACTACTAGCGAGGTTTAGCATTATTTCCCATAAATTGTATCTAAATTTTATGAAATACTGATGAAAACGATTATTTTCTTATTAATTTAGCAAATTGTGTGGATAAAACTACCTATAATTATCAAACAAAGAAATATTAACATTTGAAATGGTTCATTGCTTAGGTGCCCGTTTTTTTTGCAAATGAGTGTACAAACTCTACAAAATATATTATGTATTGTACAAGCAACTCTCAGACTTGGACAATGTAACCCACAATGCTTACATCAATACACCAACTGAAAAAATATTTAATGATATTAGCAAAATCTATATCATCATTATCCTATTCTTATCCAGATTACTTGGAAAATTATTGCAAAAAATATTTATAATATTTACGATGGTGGAATGGGTAGCGGCTTCGAATACTACCAACCCTTGCTTTGCCCGTGAGTGTCGTAAAAGACGACTAAGAGCGCTAGATTGACCCGGACTAACTCCATCTGGTACCATTTGGGTCAACGATTACATTCCCAAGGAGGGTTGACGTCAGGCAGGCGGCCGGTCATAAAAGTCATTGCCGAAACTTTTTGCAATATGTCAAAACAGATGACATATTGCGTCGACCCCAAGTAATTGGGATAAGAGCAAGATGATGATGATGATGATTTATGATGGTGGAAGAGTCAGCAATACTAATGGCCTGCTCAAAAGATGCAGAAGGGTCTTACCGCCCCACGCTGCCGTTTCATCGCCATAAAGAAAAAACTCTCTCATAATTAAGACTTCTATTTCGTATATTTCGCTATTAAACTTTGATTATCGTATAATAAAGGACAAAGTATTCCAGATACCTTATCCCTTATTAAGTGGGGTTCAAAGTTACCTACTAAAACACGTATTACAACGTTCTCTTTCTAACCCAAGGGAATAGATCCGTGATGTTAAAAATCTTATTAAATAATTCAAAATACCTGGGGGAGACACATGAATGTCAAGTATTTGCGCTTACCCGACAGAAGTACGGATCCGGGAATACTGAGGGCACAATACGTTAACTCGTATGCTATGAATAACTTACGAATGCGTACTGTTTTGGACGACGAGTTGAAGCACAGCTTTTACTGCTATTCGGTTTAAGTTCGCTAATATTGTTTGTTACCTGTTTCCAAATGTAGTTATCGTGTTCATAGTTTTGAAACTTGATTATTTCTACGTGAATTGTGGGACGGTTCAGTTCAGTTTGTTATTTAATCCTAATAAACAGATTTACTTACTGACAATGCTATTTTAATACGTTGCATTAATGAAAAATTTATCAGGGTTTCACACTAAACCCATTGAGACTCTAAACAGTAAATCTAACTTTTTAATATTCTTCTTCTGGTATGCACTTAAACTTCAAAACTCAAGAATGATATTGATTAAATTTTTAGCCTCCAACCACATGGTAACAATTGCCAAAGATATAGATGTACTTCTTCTGGCAGGCTATGGTCAATACACATGCCATCCATTCTATCCAGGGTGACGAAAGGGTGGCGCGTGGCCCCATAACCCACCGTATTTGCTCCGATTCACCATTGGGCCGAACCCTGGCGCCGAGTTTCTTGACCTCCGTGGCCAGCCCGATATAAAGATGGTATTAGTAAAGGAAATTACTATTTAAAACCATAAATGTCACACTAAATTAAATGGCGATACCATTATAACTAAGTTTGTAGTTTATTTATATTTATTTCTAGTTATTCAAACTATAATCACTTAAACTGAGTATTTTTTTAATAAAGCAGCCCGTAAAATAGCATCGATTCTGGTCCTTTTGTTCTATAGATCGCACTTCCTAAGCACTTCCTCTACCAAATTTCCATACAAAATTTCAGAAAATATTTACCGCGCTTTGCTTTATGCCGTGCAGTATCGACATTTAACTCTAGCCTCATAGCTCTTTATAATTCAATATAACCTTATTACAGATGATTATAATTGCTATTCATAAAGTTACGTAAGGTGCGGATGGAAAACCCTGTACGGAGTAAAGCGATAGTTCTGAAACGAATGTGAGAATTTGAAGTTAGTGATTACATAGTTCTAACAACTGCACACTTATATTCTAATAGTAGAAATATTATCATTAAATTTCTAACACTATGTGGTAGAAATTGACCCGCTGCACCATGCTGGTCAGACAGGTTGGTATAGGGTTATATTTCGAGTTCTTGCATAGATATTATATCCCTTAATCATTTGTTAAGATACACTACGGGCAAAATAGAGATGATGAATTGTATTCTTACTCCGTCACCAAACCAATATATTTTAATGATTTACATTCATTTATTCGCTAGAATAATTCTCAAAAACCAATTTGAAATCATCTATAATTCAAATATTGAAGTATTTTTAAATAAACCAGAAAAATCCGTACCTTATTTATAAGCGATAAATTTCAATATATCAATAAAATCAAAATAAATTGCGAGCATTTACAAAATACGCTGAATTGGCATGTCAATTTTGATAAAGCGCATACTTTAATATATGGATAGCTCTCGATATGATGTAGGAGGCAATTTGTATACAATATTGGTGTCAATTTCAGTTAGACACATGTAGAGTCCGGTTACGATCGATACATATATAAGAGTTATTTATCTATATCGAGAGCTCAAGTATAATTTTTCATCGATTTAGAATTTTCTTTTTATTCTTTGTGAGAAAAAAATAAAAAAATAAAAACATAACATAAACCAGAGTCTGACTCGCGCACTGAGAGTTCCCTACAAACTTAAACGTACTATAGACCTGAGTATTTTATATGAATGTCAATTTAATACCTCTACGCGTTCATGAGGAAAGGGGTAGTAAGTTTAAAATTATTAAAAATATTTTCAATATATGATGTAATTAAACATTTACGGTATTCGCAGTTTTTTCTTTTTTTATGCTATAAGACGTTGCTTTTGGTTCCCTTGCGAGTGTCGAAAATTTGCAGAAATTTGCGGCATGTACAACGGCTGTATCTTTTGATTACGTTGACTTAGAAGTTTGATTTTTACACAGCTTTAAGGGACAATATTTGATATAAATATTAGCTTGATACCTCCATGTGTTCCTGAGAAAAAGGGTCTTGACAGACAGACAGACAGACGGACGGACGGACGGACAACAAAATGATCCTATAAGATTTCCGTTTTTTCTTTTCGAGGTTCCGTACCTTGAAAGGAAAAACCCTATTTATTGACATTGTATATATGTGCTGCAAAAGTTATTGACTTGTGGCGGCTATCTGCCACTACATACAACAAGACGCAGCTGGCGTTCGCATCTGACACCTGTGGTCGCACGTGTTACCGTCGGACCTCACGCAGACTGAATGCTAGTATATATACCGCCTTTGGCTGCCTATTCATTCTGCGCACGTTAAGCCACACAGGATCCACAGGTTACAGACACTACAAAATCGTTTCATGCGCCGAGCTACGGGAGCACCGTGGTTCACACGAAATGTCGATCTCCACATCGACCTCGAACTGCCGACCATCAAGCAGTTTATGAAACGGTGCTCTCAGAGCTACTTTGACTCTGCCATGACACACCCCAACCAACTAGTGGTTGGGGCGGCTTCCTAAAGACCCTCCAAAATTTTATCCATCCGACGTCCTCGTCACGTCCTCGACGAAAAGGACGACATTATCACACTCGCTCAACAAAGAGCCTACACGGCCCGCGAGGCCTTAACAAATAAATATCCGTGGTTCCGCCCTCGCCGTCGAGGTGCGAAACCGCGCCGCGCAAAAGTCACGACTAAAAACGTGGGCACGCCCACTTTGCCTCCAGCAACGCCCCAAGCCGAGGTCCGTTCCCCACAGGGGGAGCCCTTGGGCGATGTCGCTTAGCATACTTTACTCCGGGTTGAGAGCCCTCAGCGCTCATCCATAGTCCGCGTCAAGCTGTCAAGGCCATCTGCGGCCAACAGCTGTACACACAAAAAAAAAACCTATTCATTCATTCGATATTCTCTCGCACACTTGTACGGTCGTCACTAATTTGTTATTAATTTATTGTATATAATTTAGAACTATGTGATTAAATCTTCAGTCTTATAAATAACAATCTTCATTCTTCTTCGCCTTCTTCTCACATCTACCTGCGCCGAACGCAACACAATTGTAGGATGGCTAATCTCCACACGTCATCCTACAGTCTTTTAGTGGTCTTTTACGACACCCACGGGCAATGTAAGTGTTGGTAGTATTGGTAACCGCTATCACACAGACCTTTAGAGTCTGACAATAATTTTTAATCTACAATTTATTATTATAATTATCATGACTCGTATTAATTAAGTTTTGTGAGAGTTTGATTTTCCAGCTGTGGTGACAGAGTAAGAATACAATTCGCCACACCCTGTGTTGCCCGTAGATGTCATAAAAAAAAACGACTAAGGGATATAATATGCACATGACATCTGTGCAAGGAAAACTCGAAATGAAACCCTATACCAACATGTCTGTAGGCGCGAGTATCTGTGCCTAATGCCGCCCTAGCCGAGGCCGCGGGTGATCGGACCAGAGAATTGTCCGTCACCCGCAGAGAGGCTGACCGCGCGACGGCGACTGACGTCCCAGTACGTCGAGAGGTGAGATTACCCGAAAGGGTATTCCGTCGGGCCGACCACTGACGACAAGTCACATCTGCTCCGGTGGTCGGCCCAACAACGAGGTAACGTGGGTACGGGTGGGTTATGGGCCCGCGCGCCGTCCTTTCATCGCCCCGGACGGACAGGACCGCGCGTGCGTTTACCATAGCCCACATATAAAAAAAAAAAAAAAATAGCAACACGTCTGACCGGCCTGGTAGAGTAGATCAAATTCTCTCCCATTATGAAGGAGGCCCGAGCCCAGCAGTGGGACGTATGTGGACTGCGACGATGCTGATGATATTCCAGCTAAGTCACTGCTGTACGAATAAAATCTTTATTTAAATGTTAGTAAAAAAAATACAAGGAATATTGGAATATTCATACTGCGAACAGCTGGAGCTGTTCGCAGTACACTTCGTGTTGGAGCTACTAATCGGATAGCACTCGAGTTAAAATAAATACGAAACGCCACAATTTCGTACTTAACTTGTACTTTTAATACTATCGGTCCAGTAAACTTTGAAATATGCAGCGCACTTCGTAGTACTTATTTATTTTTTACTTTTTAACCTATTGAACAAATCAATCACTTTCCGTGTGGTGACGGAGTAAGAATACAATTCACCACCCCCTCTCTTACCCGTGAGTATCGTAAGAGACGACTAAGGGATTATTATATGTATACAACTTCTATGCAAGAGAAGGAAAACTCGAAACAAAACCATATGCCAACACGTCTGACCAGCGTGGCATAGTAGGTCAATTTCCGTCCCATAGTGGAGGAGGTTCAAGCCCAATAGTGGGACGTATTTTTTTTTTTTTTTGGGACTAATCCCACCACACATTCCCACCATTGTAACTCCTGTAAGCCAGGATCCACAATGGTCTCCATAAATGACACCGAGGTTTGACCCTCAGGCAGTCCCGGGATATGATTTTAATTGTCTTGGGACCCGCAACAAATTTAATTAGAAAAGATTAAAGAGGAGGAGTTGGAAAGAGAGATTCCACTTCCCTCCCAGGCAAAGCGGGAGACAGGAAAACAAAATGACTAGTCAGCCAATAAGTAAACAGGAGTACAGCTACGATAGCGCAGCAGTACGGCACCACGGATACGGAAGAGCTTAACGGGGCCTATATGTGAGCGTTAAGATTGATTGCTACAGTAGGTATGGCAGAAACGCATGAACGCACGGAAATTTTCTCGAGTTGCTACAAGGTCCGTATAGTATACTACCCCACAGGTGACTTGCAAACTGTTTAACATAAGGTTACGCTCGTTTCGCCAGAGATCGCACTCCCAGAGAATGTGATGTGCTGATTGTTCATACTCGTGGTCAGATGTGGAACATTGACATAATGGTGATGGTACGAGTTTAAAAGAAAATAATTTACTTTTAAAGTTGCCATGGCCAGTTAAAAATTGGGCCACGAAGTGGTCAACCTCCAACCACACCTTCTCCAGGCGCTCCCGGATGCATGGCAAAAATAGATAAAGATGACGACCTTTCGATGATGAATCCCATCTTTCTTGCCATTCAGTTAAAAGTTCCTCATAAACAATGGATTGTGGTGCAAACAATCTAGCAATTTTATTTCGGTCGCGCGGTAGAAGGAAATCTGTATTCATAGTTTCCTTTGTGGTGTGTAGTGGGACGTATATGGGCTGAGATGATGAACAAATCAAACTAAAACATTTTTTATGTACTAGCAAATTCATGGGATTTTACCCGCGTTGTTCCTGTTCCGGTGAGAATACGGGGATAAAAGTATAACCTATCTTGCTCGTTGATAATTAAGTTTTTGATTAAAAAAATTATCTCGATTTAACGGTTTAGGTATGCAATTGTAACAGATAAACAAAGATACATTTTAATTTATAATATTAGTTAGGATAAGCCCCATAAATGTAATTATATATTGCCAATTATACATTTCGTTTAAACTTCACATCTACTGTTGAACTTGCGTATCCCTCATAGAACACCACATGACAATTCCTTAGAATAATAACGTATAGAAGGATAGTGTCGGTACTTCGAACGTTCGAAACATGAGTCTAAAAATACTACATGCGCGCAGACGATTACACACCTACACACGCACACCACTATACAAATTACGAAATCAAATTTTGTTTTTATTAACATAAATCGTCGAAATACTTTTAAAAACCTTTTTTTAAGTTTTTCAAATGTGTTATGACACCATTTGAATGCACAAACCGTCATAATTACCTATTTATTTTTTAAGAGTTGCGTACGTACGTGCAGTACAGTGATCTTGTAAATTACGGAACGGTTCCGGCGTAAGCTACATTAGGCTCTAATTGAAATGCTTCACTTTTTGTGCGCGAACTTACCTTCTATACGTTATTATTCTGAGGTCAATTCATTAAATGGATTATTCCTATAATCACAACACTTGTCAAACAGGTTGGCGATCGCAGTAAGATATCACACATTTCTCAATAGACCACTGCTACCCATTCCTGTCTCGTCAGCCGATATATCCGATCCGTAAAAATCACTAAGCGCAAGTAAGGAGTAGTGACAACCGTATTCTTATCCCGTCTTCGATTATGGCCTTATATACAAACTGTGAGTGTCGTAAAGGACGACTAAGGGTATACTATCCCTTATTGGTTTATATATCGATATAACATCTATGCATCTGGAGGAGTGTGTTCAGTATGAGTTAGATAGAGAGAGGGAATTGTTACACTTTTAAGGTTAAACAGAAATGATATTGGCATGTACCATAAGATCTTAACATCACCGATGTCAAAAAAAGCGGCATTGTTATATAAATATGTATATAAATGTATATCACTTAGTACTAATTAGTAAGTAAGTATTGTGAGAGATACGATGGGACTGATATGTAGTACATATTATGTATATGTGTACAAACGTCCCTAAATAAAATTAAATATAAAAAAAACATCTATGTAAGACAAGTAAAGCTTTGAATATAACCTTATACTAATCCATCTAACCAGCATAATATGTCCTGGCCCTCATATTTTGGAGGAGGTAGAAGATCAGCATATTCCGTATGGTGACAGAATAAGAGTACAATTCACTACTCCTTATCTTGCCCGTGGATATCGTAAAAGACGACTAAGGGTTATAATCACTTGAGATCTGTGCAAGAGAAGAAAACTCGAAATAAAACCCTATACCAATATGTCCGACAAGCATGGTATAGTAGGTCAAATGCCCTCCCATTGTGGAGGAAGCCTGAGCCCAACAACGGAACGTATGTGGGCTCCGATGATGATGATAACATTTATATAAGAAGGAAAGTTCTATATGAAACCCTATACCAATATCTAACCAGCATAGTATAGTAGATAAATTTTTCATCTATTGGGGAAGAGGTTGGAGTCCAGCTGTGGGACATAGATCAGCTTAGAGATGATGATGCCATACAAATTCCAACCTTACTTGATGTACATAAGCTGTTAGATAGTTAATAAAGCTTTATATAATAAAATCAATAGTGGCATGTTACGAACCATGATTTTGCCACAAACCGAGGCCAGAACAAGAAAGGGGCGGGCCCTTAGGTGATGTAGCTGAATGTACATGCTGCTTGAGATACCAATTACTTGCTTAAATAAGCCAATTGTGCTACGTGGAACATCTTCATACATGAATGTAATGTATTAACTTCGATTATGGAATCGTCGTCGTAAAAAGTATTAAAGCGTATGGACGCTTTAATACTTTTTAATGTTGGTAGTAATTATTATAGATGTTCTCTTGTACACACACATAAATAAAAATGAAGTAAGTATTTTTGTAACCTATACTAATATATAAAGCTGAAGAGTTTGTTTGTTTGAATGCGCTAATCTCAGGAACTACTGGTCCGATTTGAAAAATTCTTTCACTGTTAGATAGCCTCTTTATCGAGAAAGGCTATAGGCTATATACCATCACAGTAAAACCAACAAGAGCGGAACGGGTTGAGAGCCCTCAGCGCTCACCCACCAGTCCGGGTAAAGTTGTCACAGCCATCTGAGGCTAACAACTAAGTCACACACAAAAAAAAATCCAACAAGAGCGGAGCACCAATGAAGAATGTTTTAAATTCGTTTTTTTTTCCTTTTGAGAGCTTCCGCTGCATAAACGGCTATATTTTCGCAAAAATCATGCGTGACGGAATCGTATTATTAAGAAATATTTTCATCTTCTACATAAACAAAGTCTTAGGTTAAAGTTAGCGTTAGCCCAAAGTATCAATACCATACGGATGAAGTCGCGAGCAGAAGCTAGCATCAAAATAATAGGTCTTTGTCATGCTTACACGGTTATTTACACGATACCTAAAACCAGTTTCAACATTTTTTGTCTATATGTGTGTTAATGCCAGGTATCTTTAAAACAACTTGAGTGATCTTAATAATATTTTACTACTACGCATCTGTCTGTATAAGCAGTAACTCAGGCTATATTTTATCCCTATATATCCACGGGAACAGGAACTACGCGAGTGAAATTACGAGAATTTGCTAAGAATCAAATAAATAGTGGTAGGTCGACGGGGCTGACATTTTTCTATCTTGCAGCGATAATTAGAGAGTTTAAATATTCAAAACGTCACTCCTGTCTTTGAACTACTAGTGGAATGCGTGAAAACCTTCTAAATTAAACTAAGAGTTTTTTATTAAGATACATGTCAAAAATGTTGGTATAATTATAAGTATTTTATACTTTTCTCTGAGGGCCATTTTGTTTTATAAGCTAATAAATGGGGTTAATCTATGGTTAATAAGGTATATTTTGGCGGTGGGTTACGGTCGGCGCACTCCTCGCTCCACTCCGTCCGGGGCGACAGAGGGGCGTAAGCACGCATACCCGTGATCCACCCGTGACACGTCGCCTTCGTCGTTGAGCTGACCACCGAAGCAGGGCGACTTGCCGTCAGTGGTCGGCCCGACGGCATACCTCCTGAGGAGTACTCTCTCCTCGACCGACGTCTCCCCTTTTCAGGGAGGACGGTCTTTCCTCACGCTGTCGACTTTTCGGCGTGTGACGGACTAATTCCCCGGACCAGTCACCCGCGGCCTCAGCTAGATGGTTAATAAGGTATAAGGTTAGGATATGATGGAGGTGACATGGCTTTAAGATTAGAATATCTAAAATAAATATTGATTAAAAAAATGGCATTCGTGCATAAGATCCAGACACCAAAATTTTTTAGGCAACTTATACCACACATGCGGTGAAAATAAAGACAGCTGAATTTTATTCTTACTTTCTTAACAGATTCAATAAGGGTGTTTGCGTATGGTGGCTTTTAGTTTCACCGAACCTCATTGCACACATTCACACTCCCTTCACTTTCTTCACAGTAGGCAGCGGCCTAGCCCAGAGGTCCATTAGCAACAGTATCACTTACCATCAAATGTGCTGTATGCTCCTTCACCAACAAGAATAAAAGGAACCGTTAGGTGCGCTGTTTGTTCTTGTTGCCGGGGTGTCGATGGGAATGGTACCCGAAAGGATAACCCGCTGGGCCAGCTACGGAAGTCAAGAAATTGGTATGGAAAGGCATACAGTAGGTTATGGGGCCGCACGAGTGATTCGTCGCCCTGGATAGATTAGGCGATGTGTGTCCAGACTACAGCTAACCCAAAAAAAAGGTGTGCTGTTTGCTCCGTTGCTACCAACAGGAATATAACAAAAAGATTAACATTATCCTGGAACGAAATGTCTTAGCATATTGTAAGTAAACATAAGAATCTCTATATAACTCTTTAATGGCCTATTATAGTACCCAAGGGTGGTAGCCCGAGGATGGTCATGTCAATAACTCACGTGAAAATCAGGCCATAGTGCGTTGTTTGTTACTCCCACGTCAAGACATCAGCTTCGAACGCATTGAGGAATGGCTCACTGTTAGAGCCACAAGAATAACGACCGATTTGTCCTTAGTTGTTATACTTTTGGGCTTTGAATATTTATTGGATTATTTTTTGGATAATTGGATCTTAACCTATTTTTAATTATTATTCAGTATTTTATTTTTATTTTATTTTGTTTTATTAGGAAGACCAACAGCTAATAAGAAAATTGTAAATTGAACAAATAAAAACTAAAAGCTAATAATAGGTCTCCACGCTTATGCGGCAATACAAAAACAAGTGACCTGATTATGAAGATAATAGGCAAACAAAAGTTAACAAAAAATAAACAAAAATGGGAAAGTAACATTAAACATATTTTTTTAAAAAATTCCAAACCTAGCATCCGTCTTATCGGTTCCACCTTAGTTACAAATAGGTCAAAGTTTAATGTTTTAGTTTGATGATTCAAATAGTTGCCCGCTCTCCACAGAAATGCATTTTGACGATAATTGGTGGGCGCAGGTGGAAGATGGATTGGTGTATAGTGTCTAACAGATTTTGTTGGTATATTAAATTCAAATATCAGGTTGACCGAGCTTCGCTCGGAGTATTTTTGTAGCATTTATTTAGATATATATTAATAAAAAATAAAAAAATAAATAATGAAATTTATATAAAAAATTCCAAAAAGAGAATAATAATAACACCGAGATTCGATCCGACGCCGTTTGTCACCGATGTCAAAAATAAAATGAAACCTGACTACTTCGCCACTGAGCTATGGTAACTCATAACATTGATGGCAAAATTTGAATTCATATTCTTTTAAAATTTAATGTCATTATATTGTCTGCCAAAAACACTGACAAAACAACATTTTCTATACATAAAACCTAGCTAGATCGATTTTTTGGGCCCGAATCCTCTAGTATGCCAAGTTTCAACAAAATCGTTGGAGCCGTTTCCGAGATCCTCAATATATATATATATACAAGAATTGCTCGTTTAAAGATATAAGATTTTAGAAAGAAGACTGGGACTGTCAATCTTACCTGAAATTATGTTTAACAAATATACAGTATTATAATATAGTAAAATAATATTATCCGTGTGGGGAAGTGTAAGAATATAATTCAACGATGGAGTAAGAATATAATTCTTGCCTATGGATGCCGTAAAAGATGACTGACATAATATACATATAACATCTATGCATGATTAGTAAAACTCAAAACATAGCCATAAGCTAACACGTTGGACCAGCTTAGGGTAAGTCAATTTCGCTCCCATTATGGAGGGGACCTCAGCCTAACAGTGGGACATATTAGACTGAGATGCTATTAATCTGATTTTTTAAGACATCGCCCTGCACTAAAGTAATAATGCTTGTACTGTGAGAAACATTACAAACATAATTTAAAGGACACAAATACACCTAGGCTCAGAACGACAATTTGTGGATCGCACAACGTGATGTCCTGCATGGGAATCGAACCTACGACACTGGCATAGTAGATCGGTATGGTAGCCACTACGACATATGTGTGGTCAATGTTTATTTATACTATACACGTAATGACAGAGTAAAAATTTAAAAATTTCCACTACAAAGGGGATAAAAACAAATCACTATTCTTTATCGTACTCGGGCGTATCAATAAAGACGACTAAGGGTATATAAGAGGCATATAACATCTATTGAAGAGAGGAAAATCGCCCTATACCAATACGTTTGACTAGCGTGGTATAGTTGGTCAATTGCCGCTATATAATATTGTGTAGTATTACATTTTTTACAAAACAAATATCATTTGAAAAAACATTTGAAGCCAAACCGTCCTGAGAATGCCTCGTTTAGAGGCGAAACACGTGTCGAATGAATATTCGAAGTTCTGCGGCAAATTGCAAGTTGATGTTCTGGAAGGTGCTCATCACGTGAGAGTAAGATTTTCTTATTTCCTAGTCCACCTTAATCCTATCCCGTATTCCTTTTATTGTGGTGTGCGGTATATTGATTACCGTGGGAAAGTGGTGGGTCTCCCTTCCTTCCTTCCATTTTAAAATAAAACAAATATTTAACATTGTATAGAGTTGCACGTGTAGTATTATTAAATAAAAATCAAGTTAAGATACGTTAACCATTGATTTTCGTATCTAAATATTGACAATCTAATTTTCAATCATTGTTTCAGTTTATCACAGTACAATTTCAACAGTGCAAACAGTAAATTTCTCATTAACTCAACATCGAAATCAATTATCACGGTAAGTAAGTATGGAGGACAACTGAGCCACAGATAACAACCATTCCCGGTCGACCATCAATCTGAAGATGTCCGCACTGTCATAACTATACACTATTTGATTAATTTCAGGACCCACAAACAAAACTATAATAATGATTGTATTGTAGTTCACGCGAGAATAGTTTAAAAGCTTAGCTTTTATATATTTTTTTTTACTAGTGGTCGCCGTGTGGTAGAAATTCGGTCATAATTAATTTTAATTAATTTTTCTGCTACACAATTTTCTTTAATTTTATTTATGTATAATTGGAAATTGAGCAAGCTGTATTTCACTAATAACTAATATATAAGCACAAATCTCTATTAGACATTGTCATCATAATTATGATTGTTTGACATTCAGTTCGACCAGAAATATTAACCGTAAACAAAAGTGTATAAGCGTTGCTACGCAACACACCCACACAAACGTCTGTGTGTGTGAGTGTGTAGCGATTGCGTTGAAGTGTGCGTAATGCCTTTTTTTAATGAATTTAATGTATTTCTAATCTATTATTGTATGAAATTTCAGTTTTATGCACTTCTCCTCATTATATACTTCAACTGTGCCAAATTTCATACTTGTCCAACCTCGTAATTTTCGTAAAAAGGGGTACAAAGTTTTTGCTTCACATATTAATATATAGATAAATCCGAGTGGTAGGACCATACTGTTGGCAGTTGTCTGTCTACAGTCACGGGCCGGTCCGTCCGGGGTAATACCACACTGAGCAGAAACTGAGTAGTAACAATTTGTTACTGCGCTTCGTTCGGAGAGCGAGAGAGCCGGAAGCCCAACTTTTGAGCGTCAACATCATTTACCATCAGGTGGACTGTTTGATCGTTTGCCACTATTTGCAATTTAAAAAAACGTTTGGGGTACGGCAAAAAATTTAATTATGACAATAGTTTTTTTCCGTCTTGTGACGGAGTAAGAATACAATTCACCACTCCCTATCGTGCCCGTGGATATTATAAAAGACGACTAAGGGATATAATAAAAATGTGCAAGAGGAGGAAAACTCGAAATGAAACCCCTATACCAACATATCTGACCAGCATGATATAGGATCAAATTCCCTCCCCTTGTGGAGGAGGCCCGAGCCTAACAGTGGGATGTATGTAGCCTGCGATGATGATGATGATAATAATAGTTTTTTGACCAACTTGTGTGACAACAAACCTTGTGGAGAATGTAGTTTTTAACCAAACAACATTAGACAAATTAACCCAAGTTGATGTTAAGCTATGAGTTGTCTCTTACGATACTCAAAAGAAATGTAAGATTTGGCAGTATTATTTGTGTCTATAAATTTTAGACAGTGTTCAGCCATCTACTCGACTAGACCCCTATGGGGAAATCACGGTAAGGAGGACTGTATAACGTGCATTTTTCTGTTCTGCCAAAACGCCGAAAGTTATCATTGAAACCGTGGGGTAACGGAGTAAGAATAAAATTCACCATCAGCCACCGCAAGTTGGCCTTGGGCGTCGTAAAACACGATTAAGGAATTAAATAATGCATATGACATCTATACAAGGGAAGGAAAACTCTAAACCAAACCCTATACGAACACGTCTGATCAGCGTGGTATAGTAGGTAGCCTAACAGTGGGGATGTACACGAGCCGAAATGATGATGATTTGGTTGTCAGCACCCAATCTATGGTAACGGCTATGATTAATATGAAGAGACTAAAAACGTGAACAAATTATAATTTGTGATGAAAATTATAACTTGACATTGGCAACAATACCTCGTAGATAATTGCCAGTACAAAAAAAAGAATAGGGTTAGCATTAACAGGTCACGTGACATTGTCGATAACGACTTATATAAATTTACTAATACTAAGTGTGCTTATAAAAATTTTCAATAAAATAAACAAGAACAAAATCATATCTAACACAACAAAATCATATCTAACACAACAAAATCATATCTAATACAACAAAATCTTATAAATAATACTATGTATTTTTACGGATTTTATCGCGTTTGCATTTGACGTCAGCCATCTTAATCCGGCTTTGACCGTGAACACTGAAAAGTATTTGAAACATCGGGCAGATTTAATAATTACTGACTAATTAACAATATATTTTTTTTCATACAGAATCATTTTCTTTTTGTACTGGCAATTTGTATCAAAAGTGGGTCAGGACTTAAAAACTAATTCTGTAGGTAGATAAAAATCTCTGTAATAACGATGACTTGTTAGACACGAGACTTCTTAGTCCGCTTATGAACATGGACGCTGGAAAATGTTGTAAACGTCGGGCAATCAAAAATCAAATACAAACGCAATAAAATTCATAAAATTAGTTTTCTTTATAAACCTAATACTCGCGTAAACATTAGAAACCATTATGTAACAAAATCTTTGAGTAACTGGAGAGCGTACTTTATAATCAAACTAACTCGGTCCACTGTTCTACTAAAGTTGATTTATCATTTAAAGTCGTTAACAAGCCAACGGACATTTGATCCGATCCTATTCATTTATTAACTCGCCCTGTTTAGGCATTAATCTTGTCGGGATAAATTAACAAGTAATTTACAACATTACTCTGCAGGCGTTCTAAATACGATAACTTTATTCCACAATGTGGGGGAATAAGATAAGTTATGTTCAAGTTAAAGTTTAACCGAAATTAAAATCGGTGCTAAACTTGTGTACCCAACTTTTTTCATGTCTGAAAATAAGTCAGTTAATAGTGGTTTTTTTTTCTTTTTATTGCAAACGGTGGCAAACGTGCAATTAGTACACCTGATGGTAAGTGTTGCTGCCGCTCATGGACCTTTACAAGGCCGTTGCCTACCGCGAAGAAAGCGAAGGGAGTGTGAATGCGTGCATTGAGGCTCGGTGATACCAAGGGCACCACCAAAACCCTCCACACGCAATCACCCTCATTGCTACTACTCAGACGTCGATTTTCTGCGAGAGCATGGTACTGCCCCGGACGGACCGGCCCGCGGCTGTAGACAGATAACTGTCGACAGTGTGGTCCTACCACTCCTAAAAGGTAGGACCACACAGTGGACAGTTGCCTGTCCGGGGTAGAATCAAGGCGGAAACACATTATTAAAACGCGACGCGACCTGATGAAACGTGATGCGTGTTAAGTCGAATTAAATGTATTGTTTTCTATAGACCAGAATCACACTATGAACATCCGACGCGACGCCACGCGTGCAAACGCCACCCGATCCAGACGAGCCAGGTTGGTGTGTTGTCCATGGTGGAGGCAAAAACGCCACCCGACGCATAACGCGTAGTATGTTTCTAGACAACACCCAACGCCACGCGTCAGTCGTTCGAGAACTGTCATAGAGCATATATACATTCTTTGACCCCATCCCTATTCTTCAAACTGTCAAACAGAATATATGCCAATTTAATATTATTTTTTGCATTTATTAGCGTTTAGCATTTGAAATGACTGACGAACAGTTAATTGAGTTGGTAAAACGAAATCGAATCTTCTTCAAAGTCTTCATCTGATTCGTTATTTATTAAATACATAGTACATAACCATACACTTCCACTGCTGTTAGCTGTTTTCAGATTTTGCTGGTATGTCGTGGCGTCGCGCGTTGGTAATGTGCACGGTGCATATCGGGTGTCGACACGGTGCGTCACGTCGCGTTTTAACAATGTGTTTCCGCCTTCACTCTCTCGCAGAAAATTGACGTCCGAGTATTAGGAATATGTTATTGCGCTTCGTTCGGTGAGCGAGAGAGTCAGAAGCCCAACTTTCTGATGGTGATGGGTTTTGGTGATGCCTTTAGTATCACCGAACCTCATAGCACGCATTCACACTCTCTTCACTTTCCTCACGGTAGCCAGTGGCCTCGCTAAGGTCTATGACCGGCAGCAACTCCTCATGTCATAAAATACGACTAAAAAATATAATAGACCGATAACATCTATGCAAGAGAAGAAAATCTCGAAATAAAATTCTATACCAATCCGTGTGACTGTTGTACAGAGGCTTAAGCCCAGCAGTGGGACGTATATATGGGCGCATATCGCCCTCTATCGGCAATATTTGTAAATTGGTGTTATCAATTATAGTTATAAACATGTTTGAAATATTTGCAACTAATATTTAAATAATTATTTGTAGTAACAACACTGCTATTTACCATGCTATGATATTTAAGACACTTTTTGAATATATTTCTAGAAATCTTTGATTTAATTGTTTAAATTTATATAATTGATCAAATTAAAATCGATTAGAATTAATGTAATTATTTGTAACCATATTTAGTTGTTTTTACACAAAAAAGATTGTAATTTATTTCTAGTTAGAGCGCCGTCTGTTGAACAATATATGAGAACAATATTTCCTTTAATTACATTAATGTAAATTGTGTAAAATTGACTATTTGGAATTATGTTAAATGCATTAGAATATTTATCATTATTATTTAGCTATATTCAGATAGTTAACAATATTGTTTTATTGGTTTGTTATAAAAAGTAATTGTAGTTACTAAGACTAGACCGTTTCATTGTAAAGCGGAGGTTATAAAAACATTGTAAGATTAGAATAGAGGACAGTTTTACTTCACTCACTTCTCCGGCAAGAACTCCTAATAAATACAGTGATTACATACTCAGTATTTTACTATCATCGTCCAAATTCCTGGCGCAACGCCGACAGCAGCGGTGGGATCACGGCCCCCAAAACTCTTCAAGATCTACGGATGACCTTCACTATGGAGCAAGTGATGGATCTCCTGACCTCCATTACAAAATACTGCTGCAAGAACAGCTGCGAGAGCCGCATTTTCTACGGAGGCTACAATGTAACGGCGGCACCAAAATTTTTATCTACCGCCGTTCAACCCCGACGAGAGATCGCATCGATAATCATCGACATCGGGGGATTGGTGCGCAAATGTTAACGAGACTATCAAGCTTCAACATATAAGCCGCAAGAAGCAAGAATAGAAGCTATTCTTGAACTCGACGGTACGCCAGACACATGGGCGCTTCAATCAATTACATGGCAACAAGTGGAAGATGACGTCGTTAGAACCTTCAGCAAGGAGTTCCGGTATGCTGGCTACGTCCAGAGGTGGCGCAGCGCCATCTCTGAACAAGCGGACAGTTACGCAGACTACGCTACAACGGGCCGTTCTCTGTTCAAACATTTGAGACGTGAAGCTACGGACTCCAAGGTGATCGACGCCTTAATAACAGGTATTTATCTTGAATTGATAAGCTCTGAGCTATTGCGAAACACGCCTAGATTTTGTCTAGGCTCGTGTTTGTTTTGTTAACTTTTCTTTAGACGAAAACTACCGTCTAACAGTAATTGTAACTGTATGAAGGCGACGCCGGGGTTTCACCGGTGTGCAGGCGGTGAAGAGTTATGTAATGACTATTGACGCCAAAAAGTACTGATGTGTTAAGAGAAACTGGTTTATTTAGATAATATTGACTAATAATAATAATAGTAAACAGCACAGGACATATAAAAATGATAAGGCTCGTATTTACACCTATTGGTGTCGTAGAAGTCCTGGTGACATGAGCGCGGGAGCGCGCGAGAACCTCTCCCCGCGCGACCAATTACCCCGCGCACACTTGCATAGCAACAATAGAATGCCTACATATTTACTACTACATATTTACAATTATTAAAATTTTGAATAATTTGCGGCGCTTACACTGTCTAGTAATTGTGTTAACTGTAATAACCTAGGACCTTTTTGTCATGCAAATAGAAGCGTCTACTTATCACGCTTGCAGAGTCCTTGATTATAACTTTCATAACCCCTTTAATACGACGAAGTTTTTAGTACAGTTTTTGTTATAGAAAATACCATAGTGAAAATAATTATTTCGATAAATATATAATTTTGATAATATCGATTAACTAACAATCGGACTATTATTTTTTACTTCTAGAGATCGCATTATCACAAGGTAAAGTTTTCAATAGCTTATTCCATACTGGTGTTGATTGTTCTCCGATCCGAAATAAGTTTACTGGTTCGATTCCGGGCAAACGCCATATCGTTGATGTTGCTTGTATTACAACCAAAGTTAGTTTCCATGTGTCGAGGTAGAATTGGTTATGACATTATTAGTGCTGTTTGGTATTACCGTAAGTCTTAAAGAGGGTATATATAGAAAACTGTAACTGCTGATAAATGAACCCTCCATGCTATCTATAACTTTGATTTTAACTTCAATCTAAACGACTCAATATTGTTTTAAGTTACATGATGGTCTCAAGCTTTAAATCTAGTTTCATACTCTGCAACTGTGTATCGCAAATAAAGGCCAGTGCGTTAACAATAAAACTAAATGGCTGATTAAATAGTTCAACGCAGACCCTATAGATTATCACCTCTATAACGCTATGAAAATGAGATAAGCTGCCATCACTTTAAATATCACTAAATGCTCAAAAGTCCTCGCGTAGTTCAGTATGCGAACCATGTGCGTTGAAATAAATACCGCTCGTGAGCTGAAGACGCTAGACTTCGTATAAAGCTATTAAGCATTTCTGTCACTTCTTAGGTGGTCAATTATTTAAAGTGGTAACTAATTATGTTATAACTGAAATTCACTTAAGGTTTCAAGGCAAGGCAGAAAGAGCACACTCCAGGAGTGCATAACTGGTAGCATTTCTTTAAAATTTTTAGTTTAAAGTAGAATATCGAAAGGGTGACTGCTTAATTAATATAGATTATAGTCTTAATCTGTGTTAAGTAAACCATATGCTCTAAAACGAAGTAATTGTTTATCTCGTCGTAAATTCATCCACTCTTGACCATACTTGGCTTCATGTAGGGTAGAAGAGTGATCCTTCAATAAAGGAGATAGACTCTGACAGTAGTCTATACTTTATGTCATTTAACAAGATATTGCTGAGCTATAATGTTTAAATAGTATCGTTTCACGTAATTACCGTTAGAAACTCGTGTTACGATCACACTGCACTGCAGATGACGTAGTGGTTAAGATATCGTGCCAGTGTCGCGGGTTCGAATCCCGCGCAGGACAGCTCTGTGCGATCCATACATTTTTGTTCTGAATTTGGATCTAATTTGTTTCCATTAATATGTGTTTATTACCTCGACCGCAATAGTAAGGCCTATTGCGAGACTACCACAACTTTTGTTGCGAAAAGTACTGGCTAAAATCGGCGAACAATATTGGTACCCGAATATGTTCGAATATTTGTGAAAAATTGTGTTGGCTAAGATTCGTAAAGCCGAAATCGGGCGTAAAACAATTGACTTTACACCCAATCTATAAAATTGCAATATAATTTTCATACTGTGTGCGCTGACATTACAGGCTGCATTCATGGCGTCTTTATAGTACTTTAACACTAACGATCGCACGTCACAATCGGCTATGAGGTCTTTTCGTGAAGTAACTATATTTGGAACTCGTCTTTTCATATAATCATGAATAAATACTGTATTGAATATACCTTGTGGCTAAAGAAACTAGTAGAGCAAATGGTTAAGTGGGACTAGTTGTGAAAATTATCAAAGATATTAATGTCTGTAGTTGAGCTTGATAAACCATGCCACAGTGCTATTCACGATTTCCAGTTGGCTATAAACTATGCAATATTACTGGGAGTATTGTTCAGCAAAAATATTAACCGCTGTTTTATCGAGATGTTGCAGGTAGAGGACGACGAACGGACAAAAGATTAAGCGTCTGTAAGAAAAGGATGGACGAGCGATCTTTTCTAGAGTTAATTGATTTGACAAAGGTAAAGCCAAAATAAATGTATTTTTTGGCAATTTTGTTTTCGTGCATCGTCATGATCGACGCACTCTCTTCGAGGGTCCCATGGCACTTTAGGAGGTATTGCCTAACGCCCATGACGTGCGGTGTCCCACAGGGGTCGGTTCTGGGTCCGACCCTGTGGAACATCGGCTACGACCGGGCGTTGAGAGGAAGCCTCCCACCCGGGCTGGGTGTAATTTGCTACGCCGACGATACACTCGTCACAGCCCGGGGTGGGACGCTAGAGGAGGCGGCATGCCTGGCAACTCTCGGCACCGAGGAGATTGTTAGGCGGATCGAAGCGCTGGGGTTGAGGGTAGCCCTGGAAAAGACGGAGGCCCTTCTGTTCCATGGCCTCCGTACCGCCGGGCCTCCCGCCGGCGCTTCGATCACCGTGAAGTCGGTCACCATCAGCATCCAGGCCCACATGAAGTACTTGGGCCTGGTGCTCGACGGGCATTTTTGGTTCCGGGAGCATCTCCATCGACTTGTTCCCCGGCTTGTCGGCGCGGCGTCCGCCCTTTCGCGGCTGATGCCGAATGTGGGTGGACCCAGTGCTACGTGCCGACAGCTGTACGTGGGGGTGATCCGGTCGATGGCCCTGTACGGCGCACCGGTGTGGGCGGGGTCCCTGACCGTCCGTCTTAGGGCCCTCCTGTGGCGACCACAGAGGGTCATGGCGATCAGGGCCGTACGCGGTTACCGCACGGTGGCGACGGAGGCAGCGTGCCTCCTGGCCGGAACTCCCCCGTGGGACCTGGAGGCGGAGATGCTCGCCGACATTTATCGGCGGGTGTCGGAGAAGCGCGCCCGCGGCGGCATGGTCTCCATCACAGAGATCACCGCCTGGCGGGTCGACGCCCGCCGAGAAGTCATTGCCCGTTGGGCAGTCCGGCTGGAGAGTCCTCGGTATGGTGTTAGGACCGTCGAGGCCCTCCGGCCGGTGCTGATGGAGTGGTTGGAGCGGACGCACGGGGTGCTTTCCTTCCGACTGGTGCAGGTGCTGACGGGGCACGGTTGCTTCGGGAAGTACCTGCACAAGATTGTCAGGAGGGAGAGCACACCGTCCTGCCACCACTGCAGTTGCGACGAGGACACGGCGCAGCACACGCTCGAGGAGTGTGCTGCATGGGAGGAGGATCGCCGTGAACTCGTCGCAATTATCGGTGCCGACCTGGCGCTGCCGACCATCGCCAGGGAGATGCTCGTCAGCGTCAGGAACTGGGACGCGGTCGCCGCCTTCTGTGAGGCCGTTATCTCACGGAAGGAGGCGGCGGATCGTGTGCGAGTAGAGCTTCTATTCGGCGACACGTTCCGCCGCCGGCGACTCGGGCGGCGCAGGCGCGAGTATCTGCGCCTAATGCCGCCCTAGCCGAGGCCGCGGGTGATCGGACCGGGGAATTGTCCATCACCCGCAGAGAGGCTAACCGCGCGACGGCGACCGACGTCCCAGGTCGAGAGGTGAGGTTACCCGAAAGGGTATTCCGTCGGGCCGACCACTGACGACAAGTGACATCTGCTCCGGTGGTCGGCCCAACAACGAGGTGACGTGGGTACGGGTGGGTTATGGGCCCACGCGCCGTCCTTTCATCGCCCCGGATGGACAGGACCGCGCGTGCGCTTACCATAGCCCACCCAAAAAAAAAAAACAAAAAAAAAAAAAGGAGGTATTGCCTAATGACCGATATATATTGAAGCATAATTATCTCTGCGAATGTGGTGTAAGTATCGCTAGCCATGACTTTTTATGACAAGCGCCTGTTGCAAAAACTGTTTTTTTTTTATCAAAGTAATGCCGTATGGGCGGGTGAATACTAATTTGGAAACATGCTTTTTATTTTTCCTATCCGAAACATCCTTCCTAAAGCGCTGACTGGCCACTATGCGTATCCTTAAACCTGGTCTTGTGTTGGCTAGATCCCAGGATGGGTGATGCCTTGTGGTTGGCTAGATCCCTTGGTGGGTGATGCCTTGTGGTTGGCTAGATCCCTTGGTGGGTGATGCCTTGCAAATGCTTTTTCTATCCAAAACATCCTTCCTAAAGCGCTGGCTGGCCATCATGCGTATCCTTAAACCTGGTCTTGTTGGCTAGATCCCGTGGTGGGTGATGCCTTGTGGTTGGCTAGATCCCTTGGTGGGTGACGCCTTAACAGCGCAAGGGACGCGCTGGAGTCAGTATGGCCGTATGGGCGCATATCGCCCTCTATCGGCAATATTTGTAAATTGGTGTTATCAATTATAGTTATAAACATGTTTGAAATATTTGCAACTAATATTTAAATAATTATTTGTAGTAACAACACTGCTATTTACCATGCTATGATATTTAAGACACTTTTTGAATATATTTCTAGAAATCTTTGATTTAATTGTTTAAATTTATATAATTGATCAAATTAAAATCGATTAGAATTAATGTAATTATTTGTAACCATATTTAGTTGTTTTTGCACAAAAAAGATTGTAATTTATTTCTAGTTAGAGCGCCGTCTGTTGAACAATATATGAGAACAATATTTCCTTTAATTACATTAATGTAAATTGTGTAAAATTGACTATTTGGAATTATGTTAAATGCATTAGAATATTTATCATTATTATTTAGCTATATTCAGATAGTTAACAATATTGTTTTATTGGTTTGTTATAAAAAGTAATTGTAGTTACTAAGACTAGACCGTTTCATTGTAAAGCGGAGGTTATAAAAACATTGTAAGATTAGAATAGAGGACAGTTTTACTTCACTCACTTCTCCGGCAAGAACTCCTAATAAATACAGTGATTACATACTCAGTATTTTTACTATCATCGTCCAAATTCCTGGCGCAACGCCGACATATACGAGCTGAAATAATGATGATGACTTTTAATATCAATGTGGAAAAATACATCCAATACTCATCAATATCATCTCGGCTAATATACGTCCTACTCTCGAGCGAATTTTCCTTCTCTTATAACATTTATGAACATCATCATTTCAGCTCATATACGTCCCACTGTTGGGCTTGAGCCTCCTCCATAATAGGAGGGACATTGACCTTACTATACCATGCTGGTCAGGCAGGTTAGTATAGGGTTCTATTTCAATTTTACCTTCTCTTTTACAGATGTTATATGCGTATTATATCCCTTAGTCGTATTTTACGACATCCACGGGCAAGATAGGGAGTGTTGAATTGCATTCTTACTCCGCCACCACACGGATAACTTGCAACGTTACTCCATAAGAATTGAAAAGAACAAGAGATGCCTTTTCTTACTCTATCACCGATTTAAAAACTTATTAAGGACGATATTATATACTACTCAACTAAATAACAAGCTTATTTCAACCACAATCAACAATATTATAACTTTATAATTTGCAAACGAATTCCCACCAAAAGGTTTTAGAGGAAACCGGCATAAACAATAAATGAGGGTTATAATAACAATTGGATGATGTTATGCAAAAAAGTAATCCAGTAAATTTATTTATTGTATTATCCTAATTTCAGTTTGGTGATGAAGTAAGAATATAATTCAAATCACTTTCCTGCCCGTGGATGTCGTAAAAAACAACTTAAATATCTAATATCCATCCATCCACCTGCCTACAGATGTCCACTGCTGGACATAGGACTTCCCAGGAGAATGCCACTCGGAACAGTCCTGCGCCACTTGCATCCAACGGTTCCCTGCGACTTTGAGAATGTTGCCAGTCCACATAGTGGGCGGTCATCCTATGCTGCGTCGTCCGATTCGTGGTCGCCACTCAAGAACCTTTCTTCTCAAAATATGCAGATAACTTATAGTTATCTTGATAGTTCGATATCTTATTTACTACGCCATCTATGTAATATAATGGAATGAAATAGCAATTATTCTTTATATTTTCTTCAAAATTGAATCAAACACAAGTGAATTCTGAAATAAAACACATATCAGGTGATATGCGAAACAATTAAATAATCATCATTATCATCATCTGAGCTCAAAGACGTTCCACTGTCGGGCTCGAGCCTCCTCCAAAATACGAGAGAAATTGACTTACCACGCTGATCAGACGGGTTGGTATACGTCTTATTTCGAATTGTCTTTCTCTTGTATAAAGGTTATCAGCTTATTTTATCCTTTACTCGTATTTATCGATGTCCACGAGCAAGACATGGGGTGGATATGGTAGTAGACCATGCTAGTGAAACGTGTTGGTATAGAAAATTATTTCAAGTTTATTTAGCCTTAGATACATGTTATTTCCATATTATGTCCCTTATTCGACTTTCACAACACTTGCGGGCAAGCCAGGAATTGGATTCTTAGTCCGTTACCGTACAATCCAATTAAGAATCATCATCATTTCAGCTCATATACGTCCTACTGTTGGGCTCGAGCTTCCTCTACAATAGGAGTAAAATTGTTCTACTATACCACACTGGTCAGACGTGTTGCTATAGAGTTTTATTTCGAGTTTTCCTTGTCCTCCATATGTGTTATAAGCATATTTAATCCCTTGGCTGTCTTTTATGACACCCATAGTCACAAAAGTGGATGGTGAATTGTATTCTTACTCCATCATCAGGCGCTAACACAGAACACTGGCGTATAAATTATCATCATTATTATTTCAGCTCATATACATCCCACTGTTAGGTTCGAGCTTCCGCCACAATAGGAGGGATATTGACCTTAGTATACCATGCTGGTCAGACAGGTTGGTATAAGGTTTTATTTCGAGTCTTCCTTCTCTTGCATAGACTCTATATGCATATTATATCCCTTAATCGTCTTTTACAACATCGACTGGAATGATAGGGAGTGGTGAATTGTATTCGTATAAATAAATAATTTATTAAAACGACCACGTATCGGACGACGCAGTGTAAGACGACTAGGTGGACCGATGACCTAATGAAAGTTGCTGGGCGTCGTTGGATGCAGGCGGCACAGGACCGCACATTGTGGCGCAACATGAGGGAGGCCTACGTCCAGCAGTGGACGTCCGTAGGCTGAAATGATGATGATGATGAAATAAATAATTGAAGAAAAATGACTATCTTTTGCATAGTACCAGCCATTTAAAAGTCAAACAACGGAACCACAAACAATGTAGACTTTTAGAGTCGCGTCGATATTCACAACCACAATAAACAACAAATGAAAATGTTCGCTTTTAAATTAATGTTACGTCTATCACTTAAAGCCTTTAACATTAGATACTCTCTCAACACAAATTTATTTTAACTTAAATGGTCACTTAAATAAACTTTACATTAAGCTTTCATAGCGTTCGTATTGTCTTGAGAAGTTAGGAAATAGAATCATGTTGTATTTAAAGACGGAATAAGATTTATCTATACAAATAAAAATAATTGAAGAGTCTGTTTGTAAGGTCGAAATAATAAGTATTTTTTTTTTTTTTTTTGCTTTTTATGGTCACACGGTTATTTGCACGTAATCCATAGCTAAAGATCATTCTAATTTTTTATGTCTCTCAGTCTATTTGTTTCGGGTAAATTGCAAAACGGCCGAACTGATTTTAATAAAATTGTACTACCAGTTATCTGTCGATATAAAGAGTAACTTGGGCTATTTTTCCTCTCAGAAAAACCCTATCAAATTTTATTCGATCCGGGATTCGAATCCGAGGCTATATCTTAGGCGATATTGCAGATTTGAAATGCGGGGCTAGAACCAAAGTGCATCGAGGATGGGTCGCCACTAACCCAATATATCAAACTATTTATGTAATCATATTTGTAAGCATAGTGCTAACAAATATGTTTATATAAATAGTATTAGCAACAGAAGGAAAACTCGTAATAAAACCCTATACCAATCCGCCTGACCAGCATGGTATAGTAGGTCAAGTTCCCACCCATAATGGAGGCGGCTCGAGCCCAGTAATAGGACATATATAGACTATGATAATGATGAACACTTACGCTCGCCCAGACTGAGGCATACACAGCCCGCGAGGCCTTGACAAATAGTAATAAATATCCACGTTACCGCCCCCGCCGACGGGGAAGGAAGACGTGTCGCGTTAAAGTCATAAACGTGGGAGTGCCCACTTTGCCAGCGACCTCCCGAGCCGAGGTCCGTACCCCACAGGGGGTGCCCTCGGGATCGGTCGCTTAACTTTAAACGGGTTGAGAGCCCTCAGCGCTCACCCACCAGTCCGGGTAAAGTTGTTACAGCCATCTGTGGCTAACAACTAAGTCACACAAAAAAAAAATAAGATGAACACTTAACAGTGTCCATTGGACTTGGTCCGTTGGTGACCATGAATGCTGTAAAGTGTTTGAAACGTCGGGTTCATAAAAATTTAATACAAACGCGATAAAATCCTTAAAAATAATTATATTTACAATATGTTATACTCGCATAAAAATCAAAAATCATTATAAATTATTATTATCACTGTTTACCTGTACTAGTAGTCGCCGAGTGGTCATAATTCGGTCATAATTCATTTAAATTAATTTTCTGGTACACAATTTTCTTTCAATTATATTTATGTATAATTTTATATTGAGCAAACTGTATTTCGTTAATAACTAATATAAAAGTACAAATGTCTATTAAACATTGTCATCATAATTATGATTGTTTGACATTCAGTTCGAGCAGAGATTTTAACCGTAAACAAAAGTGTATAAGCGTTGGTGTGTGTGTGTGTGTGTTTGTAGCGATTGCATGGTAGTGTCGTATAATGCCTTTGTTAATAAATTTTATGTATTTCTAATCCATTATTAGATGAAATTTCAGTTTTATGCACTTCTCCTCATTATATACTTCAACTGTGCCAAATTTCATACTTGTCCATCCGCGTAATTTTCGTAAAAAGGGGGTACAAAAATTTTTGCTCACGTATTAATATATAGGTAAAAGCTTTGCCCTATATAACGAATAATATTTATCAGTGTAGTGTATGGTAAATTATCTAAATTGAATATTTATACAAGCAAGGCCCACACAAAACAACACAGGTGTTGCGATATTGTTTCGGGAATATTGAATTCGCTTATTTTACATCTAGAATTAGATGGGTGAGGTCCGAAACTGTTGTTGAATGCATAATATTTGAATAATGTAACAGACCCTTCACTCTATTTTTTTTCTGCGGCTTCTGTGAACGAAATAATATAAAACTGTGCAAGGTAACATTGAAAAAATGCCTTATAGGTTCAGTGATATAAACATAGACTGCATAAAAGGCGTAGTTGTTATGATGTTGATTTACTGAACCTGTAATCTGGATTCAATTTCCACGGAGGACCTAAGTGCGATTCACAAATTTTTGTTCTGAGTCTGAGTGTAAAGTTGGAGAAAAGGCTCTCAAGTAGCGACCACTAATCGGCAGAACGGACAACCCCCTTTTTTGGTCGGGCTATGGTCTGAACGCACGCCATCCATTCCGTCTGGAGTGACAAAAGGGCGGGCGCGCAACCCCATAACCCACTGTATTCCCTTCCCTTTTCCATTATGCCGACCACTGATAACATGTTCCTTGACGTCCGTGGCCAGCCCGAAGGGTTATCCTAACATATAACATCCCTAAACGACCACCTACTAGGTGGACCGACGACATCTTGAAAATCCCAGAGGACCAGTGGACGCACCGGAACCATTCTGAATGGCATTCTCGTGGCAAGTCCTTTGTCCAGCAGTGGACGTCTTTAAGCTGATAATTTGTGTCCGTTACCTTCTTAATACAGGCTATTAAGAATAAAAAAAATAGCCTATAGACACCATAAAAAGAAAAACATGTTCTTAAATTAAATGACACGAAAAATAAATTTAAAATATAATCATTATGATTTCACAAAAGAGCATTTAACAAAAAAAAAGCCAGCTGAGAATAAAGGGGTTTACTAACCTCTTTTATACCCTAATACCTTCCGCGGGCATTAATTAAGTGAGGTAGTTTGTGGGGAAAAAAGGGGTTGGCATTAAGAAGACAGAGCCCTTGCAACTGAGACCAGCTGACAATGATTTATTATTGTTGTGTGTAAGAAAGGAGAAAATGTTACAAGTATAAAAAAATGTAAATATTTTTATACTGAATATAAACACGGCCGCTAAATTCATGTGCTGACGGAGTTAAAATATGTCACCTATTCCTTTCTTACAAGTATTATAAAATCAATCAAGGTATGTAAACTAATAACATCAATGATAACATCAGTGCAAAAACTAGAAATTAAAACTTTAGTGGTAGGACCACATTGTTGACAGTTATCTATTTACAGCCGCGGTCCGTCCGGAGTAGTACCACACTATCGCAGAAAATCGTCGTCTGAGTAGTAGCAATTTGTTACTGTGCTTCGATGGGTGCGAGAGAGAGAGACGGAAGCCCAACTTCCAATTTTTCCAACTTCTGTTTGCATGTGGTGGGTTTTGGCAATACCTTTAATTTTACTGAACCTCATTGCAAACATTCACACTCCCTTCACTTCCTTCACGGAAGGCGGCGGCCTAGCAAAGGTCCATGAGCGGCAGCAACACTTACCATCAGGTATACTGTTTGCCACCACTTGCAATAAAAAATAGCAGTACTTCGTCATCCCTTATATCTTTTTACGTGGTAACGGGGTGAAAATACTATTTGTAAATATAAAGTTTCAGATATGTATTTCAATCATCGTCATCATCTCGACTCATATACGTCCCACTGCTAGGCCCTAGCCCTCTGCATAATGGGCGGCAAATTGAGCTACTATACCACGCTGATCAGAGTTCAGGGGTATTCGATTTCGAATTTTACTTACCTTGCATAAATATCATTTGCAATTTATATCCCTTAGTCGTCTTTTGCGACATCCATGAGTAAGAAAGGGAGTAGTAAATTGTATTGAAAATTTAAATTATTTCTGTGTGGTGACCGAGTAAGAATACAATTCAATACCCCCCTGTTCACGATGGGAACAAAATAAATAAAAATAGGCGAATCTTATAATGTAGATATATTGGATAAGATTCAATAATTGTTAGCCCGACAATTTTGTGTGCGAATGTGTCGATGTTCTGGTGTAATGTGTAAGTATAAGATGGCGGATTAGTGGTCTGTATGAGTAAAGTGAATGTTTAAATGAATGTGAAGGAATATAATGAAGTTAATGATTGCGTGGGTGTATGAATGTAGTAACGGCGGCGAGAGAGGGCTCTCTTGCCCGTAGGTGTTGTAAAAGACGATTAAGAGATCAAATATGCATATAACATCTATATAAGAAAAAACAAAACTCGAAATAAAATCTTATAGCTGTTGCACGTGGTACCACCAGCGTGGTAATGGGTCAATTTCCCTCCTATTATTGAAGAGGCAGAGCCCGGCAGTGGGATATATATGGGCTGAGATGAATAAATCTATACCAATAAATAAAATTGGAGTGTCTGTTTGTAATGTCAAAATAATAGGCTTTTTTAATGCTCACACGGTTATTTGCAAGACACCTATGCCTAAAATACAGATTAAAAAATTTTTGTCTGTCTGTCTGTTTGTTCTGGGTAATCTTCAAAACGGCTGGACCGATTTCAAAAATTCTTTCACCAATGGAAAGCTATAATATCAGCGCGTAAACTAGGCTATATTTTATCCTGGTATTCCCACGGGAACGGGAACTACGCGGGTAAAACGACTAAAACCGAAGCGAAGCGAGGGCGGGTTGCTAGTTAACAATATAGGTATACATTAGTTATAGGTATCTTTATATTATTAGGTATACACCATACCAGACAGCCAAGTTCCTCGCCAAGCGTCGAGCCGGTATCTAATTCCTAGAGTAACATCAACATTTATGTGGCAATGTGATGCAATGGAGAACTAATAAGACTTTATTTCCCATGGATATTGTAAAATATTAAAATAGTATTAAGCTTCTCTTTCCCGTGGGTGTAGTAAAAGATGATTAAGGGATAATAATATACATACAACATTTATGTAAGAGAAAAAACTCGAGATAAAACCCTATACCAACAGGTATGACCAGCGTGGAGGACAACCAGTCCTCCTGTGACTATACATACATACATACATATATTCACGCCTTTTTCCCATAGGGGTAGGCAGAGACCACTTCCCTCCACTTGCTACGATCTTGATATACTAATTTCGCTTCCTCTACATTCATTAATCTCTTCATGCATATTATTCGGTTTAGGGTATTTCTAACCTGACCTTTCTTAAGGACGTCCCCGATTCCTTCGTGAAACGTCCGCCTTGGTCTTCCCCTTCCAACACTTCCACTCAGATTCGCCTTATAAATTCTCCTTGTTAATCTCCTTTCATTCATTCTCTCTACATGTCCAAACCAACTTAACATACCTTTCTCAATCCTTGTCACTACATCAACATTCATACCACAACGTTCCCTGATTACACTGTTCTTAATTTTATCACTCAGTTTTACACCAATCATGCTCCTCAGCGCTCTCATTTCCACAGCATTTATTCTACTTTCATGTTTCTTCTGCCATACCCAGCTCTCACTTCCATACCTTAGGGTTGGTACAAGGACTCCCCTATGCACAGCCAGGCAAGCCTTCTTAGAGAGGCTCTGGCTGCCCATAAAGGTGTGTAAAGCACCATTCACCATATTGCCCTTACATACTCTTCTTTCAATATCATTTTCACATTTACCATCTCTCGCAAAAGTAGATCCCAAATATAAAAACTCTTGTACTTGTTTTAATATTTCCTCTTCTATGCGTATCTTGCACTCCGTCATACATTCTCCCCTTTCAAATACCATAACTTTCGTCTTCTTTACGTTAATTTTCATTCCTTTTCTTTCAAAAGCAACTCCTCCAACAGCTCCTGTGACTATGAACGCTATAAAGTGTTTTAAACGTCAATAAATAAAAAATCAAATACAAACGCGACAAAATCCGTAAAAATAGTTTTATTTATAATGTGTAATACTCGCGTAAATATCAGAAATCAATATGAACCTTTAAGACAACTGGGCTAGCGTGAGCAATTTTTTTTTATCTAGAGAAGGAACGTGTTCAGTTCTACTTTCGTGCTCCTTCTGCCATACCCATCGCAATGCCATACATTAGGGTTGGTAAAAGCACGCTTCTATGTACAGCCACGCGAGCCTTCCTAGACGACTCTGGCTGCCCATAAATGTAAAGAGTAGTAGGACCACACTGTCGACAGTTATCTGTCTACAGCCGCGGGCCGGTTCGTCCGGGATAGTACCACACTGAGCAGAAAATCGACGTCTGAGTAGTAGCAATTAGTTACTGCGCTTCGTTCGGTGAGCGAGAGAGCCGGTAGCCCAACTTTCTGAGGGTGTTTGCGTGTGAAGGGTTTTGGTGGTGCCCTTGGTATCACCGAGCCTCAATGCACTCATTCACACTCCCTTCACTTTCTTCGCGGTAGGCAGCGGCCTTGTAAAGTTTCATGAGCGGCAGCAACACTTACCATCAGGTGTACTGTTTGCTCATTTGCCACCATTTGCAATAAAAAAAAAAACGTGCGCAAAGCACCATTCACCGTATTTCCCCCTCACACTACGAGTATATTATACGTTTCAATAATACATAATTGAATTTTGTGGCACATTTCTCATTTATGTCTTTACAAGGATATGTATTTAATATATTAATACCATATCTATAATTTTGGAGCTCCATTTAGACCTATAGCTAGGTAAATCCCAGTGCAGACTCGAGTGTTGTCAGTGCCCGTAGAGCCACTTAGGGGCGTGCTTTATCTGCCTAAAGGTCCCGATATAAGCGTTGATAAACGAAGTATTGTAGCCGAAAGCTTGAGCCTTGGCGAATGAAAGGCTTTGATGCGTAAGCATAGTAACATTGTTTTACTTATAATATATTTTATAGGTTGTTTAACAGGTTAACAGACTTGCGTACCAGTCCACATACCATATGTGGTCTGCTCACCCATACAACTTCAAAGCCATCCGGAGCTGTGGACGTAAGAATAATTTCTTATATTTTATGTGGACTTAGTAGGACACATCATAAGGGTTATAAAAAGTGCTGGGGCATCGGAAAATACTCGATATTTTTTTTGTACATGGTATGAAATAATTTTTCGAGGATTTTATCCTTTAACATATTTTACATACTACTGGACGTACGGAACATACCCACTCCGGAGCACGGACTGTTAACCTGTTAAAGCTTTTTGTAAGTGTAGTACTTATGACTAAAGGTTTTTAAAGGTGGTTGAGGGGAGTGATGGCTGTCCTAGTAGTTAACACATGATTATGCCGCTTATGGGATTTGATTCAGCCACATCTTTTGCAATATATTTTAGAATTATATTATATCGTACTTTAAAGGGTATAACTGTTGGATTTAATACTTATTAAACATGTTGTAGAAATTGAATGCAACAGATGTAAAAAATAATAGACAAACCCTTTATTCCTGACACCCCAACGCTTGACCGTCTGGCCACGTCCTGTCATAGTTCAGGGCGGTGGGAGGAAGAGCACATAGCGCCGTCTCCTCCTCCCTAGTCGTCGCCGACAGAGTCATTCAGCAGACGCAAGCACCTCGCGAACCCGCTCGGCGGCCTCCTTCCTTGTCATAACAGCCTCATAAGAGAAGGCCATCGCCGACCAGCATCTGCCGCTGCCGAGCATTATAGAGATGATGGTCGGCAAGGACCAGTCCGTACCAATTTCCGCTGACAGGACGTAACACAAAGGCCCCGGACGCGGCACATCTCCAGTGTGTGGCGCACATCGTCAATTGTCGCGCCACACTCATGGCATCCTGGGGCCTCTCCCCTTCCAATTTTGTGCAGATACTTACCGAAGACCCCATGTCCGGTGAATTGAGTATTCCCTATCTTACCCCTGGATATAAAAGTTGACTAAAGGATATAATATAATGTAATATGCTTATAACAAATATGCAAGAGAAGGAGCGCTGGCAATAAAATCCTATACCAACCCATCTGACCAGCGTGGTATAGTATGATGGCAAGTAGATCAAAGATCCTCTTATTACAGAGACTCGAGCCCAACAGTGTGATGTATATTAACTAAATTGATGATTATGGCTATGAATGTCCACACCCACGGAATAGTCAAGGTTGGTAAATTGCATACTTACTTGCTCACCATTCGAAAAAACCCGTAACACCCGCGCATATTATACAAAATGTATTTCAACACACAAGCTTTATGGCAGCCATTTTAAATGTTTTGAATAATGATATTCTCAAAATTAATATTACAATACGTCGTTAATAACCTACTGGAATTTGTATAAGCTTCGTAGGATAATATAAAAGAAGTAATTAGGTAATAGAAAAAATATAGAAGCTTCATGAAATAAAATATAGTCGTAATTTCGTTACAAATAATGGTCTACATTATAATGAGCTTGTTTTATTCAGCACAATGAACAACAAATTACGAACAAGAATAAAAAGTTTAAAAACAGAATAGCTAATTTTTTTTTATAAATACTAAAGAAAGAGGCAAGTTTTTTAGTCTGTTTTTTTTACATTTTATTAAGCAAAGGAATTTCCTTATAAAAGAATTTCGACCTTTTTAGTTAACTTTCAATCGGCATGATTTGCTGAATATTTTGGTATTTATTAACTAATATGTATATAATAATTTCTGATGTTCGTGTTTGTATTTGATTTTTGATTGCCCCAGGTTACGAACACTTCGCAACGTTCATGGTTAACTAGATAATTATTAATCTCTTAATTATAAATTAACTTGATAAGTATAAATCTCTTAATTATAAATTATCTAGATAAATTATAAATGTCTGTAATAACGATGACTTGTTGGAAGTGAGACATTTTAGTCCGCCCGCGACCATGAACGCTGCAAAGTATTCGAAACGTTGGACAATTAAAAATCAATTACAAACGCGATAAAATCCGTAAATTATTTCCATGGAAAAGATGAGTTTTTTTTAAAGTAACTACTTTTTCTACGAATGTGCTACACCACATTAATAAAAATATTATTTGAATTAAACTCGAAGTTATAGCTATTTTGAAAGTAATTATTAAATACATAGCAGTACTAAGATAATAACCAAGTCCTTCTTTATCGAAAATTTTCTATCACAATCTCTCTGCCTTCAAAATTATCATCATCATTCTGCTCTTATACCAAATACTTGAGTTTGACGCAATATATACTCTTCTACCATTTTATATATTGCTAAAAGTTTTGGTAATATTTTAATGACGTCAAATGAGTCTGCCAGATTGTAGTCATGCTATATTGACCAGATGGTAACAGATAGAATTAACAGAATTACGACAGCCATGACTAATGTCGTGCATGGTAGTATTCTTAGATGCCATCTAACAGCAATGCTTCTAGATGAGATACATTTTTGATGGGATCACTGCCTATTTTCCAGGAGAATAGCTAGTACTCTCATGAGGCTTATAACGCCAACAGCGATAGGGAACCCGTATCTCAAACATGACGATTATGACCAATAGTAGACATAGATAGAAAACAAAGACACTATGGAGCTATTTCATAGTGAGGTACATGTTTATCACTGATAGGCTTTCCGTATGGTGACGGAGTAAGAATACTTTTCACCTTTCTTGCCTGTAGGTGTCGTAAAAGACGGCCACGGAATCATAATACGCATATAACATCTATGCAAGAGAAGGAAACCTTGAAATCTAACCTTATACTAACCCCTCTGAGCAGCGTATTTATAGTAGATCAATTTTGCTCCTATTGTACCAGGTTGAGAGCCATCAGCGCTCACCCACTGCCCGCGTTAAGCTGTCAAGGTCATCTGCGATCAACAGCTGTGCACACAAAAAAAAATGATGATGAATGAGAATTAATGAATGTGTATGACTAAGATGGAAACACAATCCAGAGCAAACTTGCTTTACTTTCTCCAAGTTACGCAACTTTATTAATGAATATTAATTACCTATCATTTTTTGATAGTATATGGTCTGGACGCTTTGTCGGACCCATGTGGGGTGGCGAAAGAGCGGCTTGCGACCCTATAATCCATCATCTTCCTACATAATCCATCACCGATTGCTTAACATCCGTGGCCGGCATGGCACAACAAATGACAGTGGGGCTCTAGCTCTCTTGCAGTCGCCCTCTTTGCAAGTAACGGAGACATGAGCTAGACCAGCATTAATAACACAATTGTGTACTACTAATGTTATTAGTTTGTCTCGACACTTGACTGGTGTCGTTTGTAGAATAAATGTGCGCAAGTTCATGGACCCTTACTCAGCCTGTACGTGATCTTAAACCGGTATAGTGGAATATTGTATTCACAACTGTGTCTAAAAACAAAATACAGTAAAGAAAACTTCATGTAAAACCCTCAATGCATCCTAGCTTGAATACAGAATCGTTTTCAAATGCTACTACTATATTAAGCCACGTAAACGATTTCATACTCCTGCAATCAAATACACAAAGTATTGCCACTTTTGTTTTACTAGAAATTCTCTACAGTAAATGGAACGGGGAAATGGAAAGCAAGTGTCAAGAAATTATATTGTGAAATTGATGAGCGTGAAGTACTGGATCCCATTTCAGATTCCCACAGCGTAACGGACGTAAACAATGAGATTATTACAAGATGCAATTAACATCTTAAATATGCAATGAGAACAGGCTAGGCTTTAAAAGTTTTATGAGTAAATACCTCTATAAAAACATCGTTGGGGAAATTTTAAATTGTGTCCAAACAAAGCATTAAGGCGAATTTAGTTAGGATGGAAGCAGTTTATGGTAACTTTGTTTAGACAGGACATAACTGTTAAGTATATTCAAACCATAGTGACCATACACCCCGTTCTTGACGAGACAGTCCCGCTTTCAGTCTGTCCCGCTGTACCCAAAGAAGAATGTCCCTTTTTTCAAACATACTAAACGATCATACTTTCCTCTCAACTTACTTATTACAAAAGAATTTCTTAGTGGTGGTCAAGATACGGTCATACTGGATGCATTTTCACTTATTTTTATTTTAATTACCAATAATTTAGTTCATATACATCACACTAATGAACACGAAATCATCATCATCATCATCATCTTGCTCTTATCCCAATTACTTGGGGTCGACGCAATATGTCATCTATTTTGACATATTGCAAAAGGTTTCGGCAATGACTTTTATGACCGGCCGCCTGCCTGACGTCAACCCTCCTTGGGAATGTAATCGTTGACCCAAATGGTACCAGATGGAGTTGGTCCGGGTCAATCTAGGGCTCTTAGTCGTCTTTTACGACACCCACGAGCAAAGCAAGGGTTGGTAGTATTCGAAGCCGCTACCACACAGCAATGAACACGAAATGGTATTCTTATTTTTTTGGACGGGCTATAGCCAGCACACATGCCATCCATTCCGTCCGAGGCGATGCAAGGGCGTCGCGCGGTACCATAACCCTTTGTATTGTAACGTTATGCGTTACATGGCCTTAAAAGAACGAAATATACCTAATAAAATACTACCTTTTTAATTTCAATTAGTATAAATTAACAACACGTAAGCGCAATAAACAAGCGTCATTTTAATACCACCCTTATCGCTCCTATTGTTCGCGTTTCCGCACCCGCGCACCCGTCTCACCGCCGCCTGAGCTGGGCTCGCTCGCCCCGAGACCCCGTGGGACAGCTGAGCGATCCTAAGGCGAACGTACGTCATTACGTTCTTCCATTTGCCTTTGAAAAGGCTTACATCAGTATCGTAATTCCAAACTTATATAAATTTAATTAGTTATTACTATTATTATTACTTATATAAATTTAATTAATTAATTCAGTGTACCTTCAACCCCAGTATTGGGTAAGTGGCTTATAACTTTATGTAACTGTCATATTTTATAATCATGTAGATACTTCGTTTCACCTTCGCTATTTCTTTATTAAATTATTTCGTAGTTTACCTACACATAACATCATTATGAACTATTGTTAGTATTTTTAAGTAGCTAGACATAAAATTTCACCGCTTTTTTCATTGTCATCTCCTCTCTGATTGTGAACAACCACGACAACACAACTATGCTTTCCCTCGCACTGTTGCCGTGGTTCGTTCACGCACTGGATCTGGCTTTAACGTCAACTTCATGGACGTTCCAGGGTTCTAGGACTACGCTACGCGTACTTGCCCTGCTATAGCGAAACTGTCACCGGACGACGTGCCAGCGGCAGACTTCAAGCCGCCCCTTCAGCATCGCGGTGACTACTACGGTGGACCGTCGAGGGGAGTACAGCACCGAAAGGATCGATAGAATTGGTGTGCCCATAAACCTACTGACCAACCTTGCCTACCCACTAGTCGGCCGTTGGGCTAAAATAATATTTATTTTATTTTCATTAAAAAAAAATTAGTTGTGCTTGTACCTTCTAATTGTAAAGCCTACCGCGAAGAAAGTGAAGGGAGTGTGAATGCATGCAATGAGTTTCGGTGATACTAAAGTCATCACTAAAACCCACAACACACAAAAACCCTCATAAAATTGGGCTCCCGGCTCTCTTGTTCACCTAACGAAGCGCAGTAACAAATTGCTACTACTCGGACATCAATTTTCTGCGAGAGTGTGTACTACACCGGCTGGACCGGCCCATGGTTGTAGATAGACAACTATTAACAATATGGTTCTACTACTAATAAATGTCATAATAATTTAATCTTACGTGTATAACTGAATCGTTGCATGATTTTATTATAATCATTATCACGATAACTCATATAGTTTCCACTGCTGGGATCGACCCTCCGCTACAATAGGAGTTAAACACAGTTTTATATGCGTAATATATCCCTTAGTTGTCTTATACAATACTCACGGGTAAGATATGGGGGGGTGAGGAATTGCATTCCATCACCACACGGAATGCATTATTTCATACAAATTTTTAGATTTATAGAGTAATTTGCCGATAATAACGAAATTATAATTATTTGTAATACGTGTATGACTTTAAGCATGAACTTTAGATTTTTTTATATAAAATGCCACATTAATAGATAAACGTTCGTCACTCCTGAAGTACATAAAATATTACACCATCGTAATGTTTGTGTGGTGGCGGAGTAAGAATACAATTTACCACCCCCTCTTTTACCCATGGGTATCGTAAAAGACGGCTACTCCTTTTGAGGAGGAGCCTCAAACCCCATAATGGAACGTATATAAGTTGTGACGATGAATAACTTAATTTTTAGAACTTGTCCTTAACATTTTGTTTTAAAATTTTTAAAGTAAATATCACATTCATCATCATCATCATCATCGCAGCCCACATACGTCCCACTGTTGGGCTCGGGCCTCCTCCACAATGGGAGGGAATTTGACCTAATATACCATGCTGGTCAGACATGTTGGTATAGGGTTTCATTTCGAGTTTTCCTTCTCTTGCACAGATGTTATGTGCACATTATATCCCACAGTCGTCTTATACGACATCCACGGGCAAGATAGGGAGTGATGAATTGTATTCTTACTCCGTCACCACACGGACAAATATCACATTATATACAAGAAAATTTCAAATATGATTAAAAACACATCAAATTATTGCTCAAGAAAGCTTTGTAACCTGATTGATTTTACTAGTTATTACTTTTTATAATTATTGTCCCCTGTAAGTGACCTGTATCTTTTTAAGAATACCTAAATTCTTAAAGGTACGGTCAAACCTGCGGGACTAAAGCGACTGTGAAGCGGTAACGTCAGCCCCGCGACAGATGCCACCGGACGCTACCCGTGATACCTTATGGCGCCATGCACACATTTTTTTTTTATGGGTGGGCTATGGTAAGCGCACGCGTGGTTCAGTCCGTCCGGGGCGATGAAAGGACGGCGCGCGGGAACGTCGCCTCGTTGTTGGGCCGACCACCGGAGCAGAGGTGACTTGTCGTCAGTGGTCGGTCCGACGGAATACTCTTTCGGGTAATCTCACCTCTCGACGTCCTGGGACGTCGGTCGCCGTCGCGCGGTCAGCCTCTCTGCGGGTGACGGACAGTTCCCCGATCCGATGCGCCGCCCGAGTCGCCGGCGGTGGAACGTGTCGCCGAATAGAAGCACTACTCGCACACGATCCGCCGCCTCCTTCCATGAGATTACGGCCTCACAGAAGGCGGCGACCGCGTCCCAATTCCTGACGCTGTCGAGCATCTCCCTGGTGATGGTCGGCAGCGTCAGGTCGGTAACGATAATCGCGACGAGTTCACGGCGCTCCCCCTCCCACGCACACCTAAAGATTCATTTCCATGCATCGGGGCTGACGCGACAGTCGTAAGTAATCGATCGTGCGCGGCCGATGCGACAATAATCAAAGTATGAAGATGTATGGCGCCGTTTCCAAGGAACACCACAGTCGCGCGCGGCCAATGACAGAAACGGCGCCATACATTTTCATACTTTGACTATTGTCGCATCGGCCGCGCGCAACAGTCGCAAGCGACCACGGCGCGGGACGATCGCGTCGGCAGAGCGGGGCGTTGTTTACCTCTACAAGTATACCTTGTTTATAATGATTTGATTATATTCAACGATGACCACAGCGTCTACAAATGAACATACAGAATTGTTTATAGAAAAAATACGCGAACATAGTATTTTATACGATTTAAAACATCCAGGATATAAGAACTTAAGAAAAAAAGATAAAATATAGGATTCCATCGGTTCGCGTCGTAGTCGTGTGCACATCTAGTTTCGCGTTGTAGACGCTCGCGTATCCCGCGTCTTGGACGCACAGGCTTGGCCGTACCTTTAAACCTAAAGTGAATTTATAATTAAAAAAGCCAGTGAAATTTTTAAAGATATAATTACACATAGATTAATTGTACTTTTTCTATCACAATTACTTTTAGCTAGTAACACTACTACATTGAGATTGTAACTTATTCTTCGCAATAGGTCAATAACTCGCTGATTGTACAGGGCTTGTCGCAGCACTCATTGACAATAAGCCTCTTGCCTCGAGAAGCAAGTGACATGGCCCTAGCCTTCTGCAGAGGCCAGGCCCAGCCGTATTGATGCTCCTGTTCCCGGTAATAAGGGCTGAGGATTGCATCTGAAAAATTAAAATTATTTTATTAATTAAATTTAGCTTCTGTGCGAATCTAAAAGAGTACGACCTACAAATAAAATGCTCTTATTAAAAATCCCCTTATGGTGACGGAGTCAATAATATAGGTAACTAGCAACCCGCCCCCGCTTCGCTTCGGTTTCTGTCGTCTTTCCTGCGTAATTCCCATTACCGTGGGAATACCGGGATAAAACATAGCCTAGTTTACTCCCTGATATTATAGCTTTCCATTGGTGAAAGAAGTTTTTAAATCGGTCCAGCCGTTTTGAAGATTACCCGGAACAAACAGACAGACAGATAGACAAAAAAATATAAAGTGTATTTTAGGCACATGTATAGTGCAAATAACCGTGTGAGCATGAAAAAAGCCCATTATTTTGACATTACAAACAGACACTCCAATTTTATATATTGACTAGCAACCCGCCCTCGCTTTGCTTCGGTTATTGCCGAGGTGACACAGGCAAGATATGGACTATAGTAAAAGTTATCTATTTGGTCGTTATAAATTACAACGATTTTTATTAAAAGTTTTGTTTATGCTGAAAATAAATCTTATTTTACAATACATTATTCTTTATCTTACATACAATAGGAATAGATATCCTTTCACTTTAGTAAGCAGATAGTATTCGCTTTAAATACTGATGGATTGCAAGCGCGTTGCGTAACAGATTGTTCTCTTTAGACGAGTTTTATAAATTGAGGTATCAGATATACAGCCGTACGTACTATGTTTTTGCTACAATATTTTAGCAAAAAGAATAGGTTTTCTGCTTGTGATAGAGTCTATCCGTGTCGTAGTCTTAACGTGTGGTGAGGGAGTAAGAATACAATTCACCACCATTTTACGCGTTGGGATTGTAAAAGATAAATAAGGGATATAATATGCGTATAACATCTATGCCAGAGGGGAAAACTCGAAATAAAACCCTATACCAGCACGTCTGACCAGCGTCGTATAGCACGTCAATTTCCTTCCCTTTGTAGTGGGGGCTCGAACATAGCATATATAAATTCACTTGGTAACCTTACGCCTTCGAAATGAAATCCTAGGTCGTTAAAGTTTTTTTTTTGTATATAAGATAATTCGATCCGTAAATTCATTACACATACAAATTAAAATTAATTATGGAAATAAAATATAATGAGTAAGAAACAACTTTTACAATTCATTCGATCGCTCTTTAACTATCCACGGTGATAGGCAGCAAATATGGATAGCCTATAGTCCAGCTCTATCCAATCAACCATCCGAGGTGACGGTTGGATGGCAAGGGGCCCCACAACCTGCCGATCTTATCCTTTTCGTCTATTCGCACACCGATTCCTTCGGTTATGATTAGCCTTTCAAATAGATCTTCTCGTCAACAAATTGCCAACACATTTTCTTCACCCGGTTGGCCTCTCAGCGGGTGACAGCCTGATCCGATCACACTTGGCATCGTCTAAAGCAGTGGTGGGCAAACTTTTTTAATGGCGAGCCACAAAGTTTAAGAAATTCTACAGGAGGGCCAGAATGATAGAAAAATGCATTTTGTATTAAAGATTTTTAATAAACAAAATGTAATTTTACTTTTACGCCTTGTTAGGCGTGTGAGACATATGGAATTGTTTTTGGTTTCCGTAATATTTTCGAAAGCAGGTTCCATCTGAGACAGACTTCCGAGATAATTATAATTATCGCAAGTTAATTATGAGATAATGAAAGCTCAAAACACCCCTAACCAATTGGAGCTTTCATTAAAAATTCGGAGATTTTCAATTATAAACGTCAGATTTCGCGCCATAATGCTGACTAGAATATTTAGGATGGATGGACTCGGCGAGCCGGATTAAATACTTTCGCGGGCCGGAGTTGGCCCGCAGGCCGTACTTTGCCCAATACTGGTCTAAAGCGTAATTATGCGCAAGTACTTGTGCCTGCAGCTCTCCCTGTACCATAGCAGTTTCTATGATTTTTTATTGACTTCTCTTCTTGTTGAATCAAGGTAGTTATCTCGTAGAATACAGTGACCGCATCCAAGATCCTGACAGTTTTGACCGTCGCTCTAAAGATGTGCGGCAGTAACAAGTCGAAACCTTTTAGTGCCAATACAATACCATTATTCCTTCTCTGCACGCATCTTCTTTTCCCTCGCGACTCCACACGAGTATTCGTGTTAATCAACCGGGCAGACCCTCACATTATGCTGTGATGCATTCTCATTATACTTTACAATGATGACAGCACGAAATCATATTTCTACTCGCCTAACTACTTTTATCTTAAAGAAGCGAATAGGTTACTTACTGTACATAGTTCCCTCGGATCTTTTATTAAAGTTATCCTGGTAACACATGGCCGCTATTGCCCTGGCAAGAGATCTACCGCAGTAGAACTGCTCGTGTGCATAACACAGCATCAAACCAAACAGAATTAGTACTAAACTTTGCTTGAAGCTCATCTGAAAATATATTACAATGTATATTATATTACAATGTATATTATTATATTATATTATCACATCCATTTTTTTTTTAAACCCACCATGCACTATTGAATAAATCCTTATGTAAATAAAACTGTTTTACGTATTTTATCGCGTTTGTATTTAACAAACATGGCGGGGGACCATGTACCACCCGTGACTATGAACGCTATAACGTGTTCGAAACGGCGGGCAATCAAAAATCAAATATAAACGCCATAAAATCTGTAAAATAGTTTTATATGTGTAATACTCGCGTCGTCGTCATCATCATCGCAGCCCACATACATCCCACTGTTGGGCTCGGACCTCCTCCATAATGGGAGGGAAGTTGCCCTACTATACCATGCTGATCAGACATGTTAGTATAGGGTTTAATTTCGAGTTTTCCTTTTCTTGCACAGGAGTTATGTGCATATTATATCCCATAGTGGTGTTTTATGTCATCCACGGGCAAGATAGGGCCACTACATCTATGACGCCAGCAATCCCAGAATTTTAGAAAAAAATATATAATATAGTCCTAGACTTATAGAAAACAAGGAACCTGCAAGAAGTAAATTCTTCGCAAGTGAATTCTCCACTTATTTATCTAGGTAATTAAAATAGAGCGTCACTACGCTTGATATTACCATATATTTACGAGGCACATCTCATCTTGCCCGTGGGTGTCGTAAAAGATGACTACGGGATTAAATATGCATAAAAGGAGATGAAAAAAGATGCAAGAGAAAGAAAACTCAGAATACAACCCCATATCAACCCATCTGACACGCGTAGAGTATAATAGGTCCATTTCCCTCTTATTCTGACGGAGGCTAGTGCCCAACAGTGAGACGTATATGAGCTGTAATGATGATGATCGTAAAAACGGAATAAACAGTACAATTTGTCTTTAGAAAGTAGCAAAAATAAAAATATATTAAATTCAACCTCAATAATAAAATTATGCGACGCCCGTCACAGTTTCGCCGCAGATTTTTGTTTACACGGACTAAATACGTGCGCCTAATGGGACAATTCTTTGGATGATAGAAAAACGCTGACACCTCTAAGATGCCTAAGATAACATCATAGTTCATAACCGGAACATGAGCTATCCGCCTTTTACCTTATATATCAAAAATATGTGGGACTTACTTTGAATAATTCACCTGTTCTTCACAGAGCACACTTGGCTCGAATGTGGATTTTCACAGCGAACTACCCCGTTTTATACCCCTCGATTATAATTAATATTCAATAATATGTCAATAGCATACAATGTGGTGTTTAATGAAACTTGATTTGACCTTCAAAACCAATAGAGGGTTAAGAGGGCTTTGATTTTCTCGCCTTTATGTCAAACTTTAAGGTGAATGAGTCGAAGGGTTAATGGAGATTTTAATGAGACGCCGTAATATGTCAAGTTTCTAAGTATACTACTTACATACAACATACAACAAAGGTATAAACGATAGGGTACATAATTATATTTCTCAAAGGGGCTTGTTACCAGTATGAAATAACTTCCAAAGCTAGACATTAACTTTGATATTTTTGGTAGATTACAACGAATTAGTAGTGAAGAAATTACCACCAACTCCATGCTGTAAGTAAATTTTAAACCACATTTTTTGACGTGACAACGTCTTATAATTCGATGGAGCCGGCTGCACGCACGAAAAAAACATGACTCATGCGGCGTTACCTCGCTCTGAGGCGTCCCATTTAAGGCTTGAAGTGCAAGCGAGAGCGCCGAACGAGCGACAAAGAGGCACAAACGGCCTCCGCGTTCGGCAGCGTTCGACATCTGTCTCTCTCCTACTTGAGTGAGCGATGCGTCCGCGTGGACAGCTGCTATACAATAATACATTTACATGTTTTCGTCAAGTATGAAGTGCAGTGAAAAGTGAATGTGGTGTCAATTGTTTATAGCAACGATAATTGCGGCGATAAAGGTAATGATTTTTTCGATATTATATATATGTTCAGTGACATATTGTCGAATATTCGACGACGTTGACGTTGTTACGTTCAACTATCGTCAGTAAACCGACTTTACAGACAACCGATTTTTTATATATTTTCAATAAATTTATTTAAATTTCACCAATATTTTTATAGTCCAGTTCGGTAGATTCAACATCGATATAGAGGTCAGCCGACAAATCCAACTTGACTGAGCAATGTTCGGAAAGCTTAAGAGGATCTTCTCATACAACATTTCTCCGTGCCTGAAAGCAGAGGTCTATAACCAGTGTGTGTTACCAGTGATAACTTACACGGAAAAATGGTCCCTAGATATAGGTCTTATAACCAAGTCCCTCAGCGTGCTAAAAAGCGGGCTATGGCTCGAGATTTCTCTGAGATAAAATCCTAAATAAGGAACCCATAGAATAACGGGTGTAACCAACCTCTGGGAGGGGGAATATTTCCCGAGTGGCAACCATGTATCGGACGACGCAGTATAGAACGCTTCATAAGACGCCTCATAGATGGACCGGCGACCTGGTGAAAATGGGCGTCGTTAGATGCAGGCATCACAGGAACGCACTTAGTGGTGAAACATGAGGGAGGCGGAAGTCCAACAGTGGACGCCGATAGGCTGACTGGTAATGATGATTATTTTATTCAAATTAAACCAATACATACATAGAAATTCTATATAAATTCCTTAAACATTTTATTTCACCTTGAATACGAAATAAGAAAACACATCACTCAATCTACAATTGACGAAACTATGTCCTCTTAAAAATACGCATAGTAATAGCATACGAACTAAAATATAATTAATCAACAAGTACCTACTAAGCTCTTATCTAAACAATGTACTGAGTTCATTAGTCATTGATAAGTGATCATCTATCACAGGTCACAGATCATTGAGTCCCGAAGATGCATGTTGTATATAGGCCATTTTGATCTATCACAGGTATGTGTATATTAGGCATTTGGTATAAACTAGACCCTTCCTTTGGGATTTACCTAGCTAAATGTTTTTGGACACGATTGAAATTTTGAGGATACACACTAGGGTGTTCCAGACTATAAGGGCAATTTTTTTTTACAGATTGAGACACGCATACCCTCTTATTTTGTTCCATTTGACCTTAATAACTGAAATAATAAATATTATTGAAATCGGATAGCGATAACCCGTGCCGACTTGATGTCAAACTTTGAATATAAAAGTTTGTATGGAAACCATAAGGGAATATTTTAACTTAATATTTATTCTGTAAATAAAACAATGGTACTTTGATTATTGTATTATATTTATTATGTATTATACATATACATTATTTAAAGGATATTATTCATTAAATTTTCTTTTTAAGGTTTGTTTTTTACAGTCAGGATATGCTTTTCCGTGTTCTTGTACGCAACGTAATAAATAATGTTTCTGTTCCTTGTCCACTGTGATTAAGCCATGAATGTCTTGCATCAACCTAACAGCTTTTTCAGCCGTATCATTAACTACTTTCAGTGACTGCATCTTCATTTTAGCGCGTTGAAACGAAGCATTAGCAGGCCATGAAGTAGGACACTCCATGAGAAAACTGTCATCAATTTTAAGTCGCCTGAAAAAGGATATGCTGTTCATGGAAACAAAGTCATCGATGTTTTTTCGAAAAGAGGACGGCTAAGTTCTTCTCTCGATCGAATGTTGCGTTTATTGTGGACCGATGGATTTACTTTGGCCAAATTAGCAACTATTTTTACCTTACTTTCTTGGTTAATATCATCGTCAAATGGAGGCAAGATAGACACTTCTCTACATTGATATTTTTCCAATTTGATCGAAAATTTTTGAATAAAGGGATATCGGGACTTGTAGTGACTTGGCTGGTTGGCCTCGAACACAGCTTTTAGTACCAATTCATAGATGTGATGGCAGTAAGCAAAAATCAACATTTCTCTGTTCAATTTCTGTTCGAGAAGCACACACACACCATTAATTCGGCCTGTGTTAGAAGCAGTAGTATAACAACAGAGGATCTGTGCTTTATCTTCAAGATTCCAGTCAACAATAGCATTCCAAACTGCTTGTGCCTGTTCGCTTCCCCGATGAGTTTTCTAATTTTGGGACGGCAATAAGTTGTTCTTTATTATCGTATGCAATAACGATCGGTAGACGTTCCTCTTTAGGTTTGCGTACATCTAAATGCGGCAACTGTTTACATCCCAGTGGACGGTTACAGTATCTGGTACATCGTTTTGAAAATTAAATTTTATAGCTTCTGCGCGCTGTTTTCGCTGTTCTGTACAAATTCTTTGGATGGAGGACTTGCTTATAGGAAATTCGTCAGTGTTGTAGACAATTGCTTCAATAATAAAGACAGAATATCTCATACTTAACTGACACCCGTCTAACGCCGCCACCAGTTTTGGAGTAACGAAATTTTTATTATTAAAATTTCCCCGCCCGATACGGGCGGGGAAATTTTAATAGTATCGGGCTGTTTCCTCTCAATTGGAAAGAACAAATCTTCTTGTAAGTCCGTTACTTCAGAATGAGAAGATGAAGTTTCTTGTAATGGCACATGAGAAGACGTAGAGGGTGTTATGGATGCCAAATAAGTGGCCAGCCGCTTTTGTTCCTGGATATTTCTAAGACTCGCCTTTTCCACTTTTTCTGACAATTTTTTGTCCACTCCAGCTAAGTGACCGGGTCGTTTAGGCTCTCTCTGCTTTTTTAAGAAAATCTTATCTTCATTTATCTTTTCAATTCAAATCAATTGTAGCGCATCAGCATGTGCAATATCAAACAAGTTTTTTGTATTGGTAACAAACTCTTGTCGACACTGGTCAAACACATCTTGAGTTTTGTTTACATCTTTTTGCAAATTTCTCCAATCTTAGTATAAGGCTACAAGTTTCTTAACACAGTTAGGTAAAGATTTAGTCGGTATACGTACCTTTTCCCAATAAATAATGCACTCATGAAAAGTAAGAATTGCACTTTCATTGAAACTTAAATTGACTTTGCGAATATCCATACTAATATTATAAATGCGAAAGTAAGGATGTTTGTTTGTTAGTTTGTTTGTTTGTTTGTAACGCTTTCACGCTTAAACCACCGAACCGATTTCAAAAATTCTTTCACTAATGGAAAGCCATAATATCAGGGAGTAACGTAGTCTATATTTTATCCCGGTATTCCCACAGGAACGGGAACTAAGCGGCGGGTAAAGCGACTGAAACCGAAGAGAAGCGAGGGCGGGTTGCTAGTTATAAAATAAAACTGCCAGCACTTGTTCATTAGACGGAAGTTTAGAACCTGCAATTTGATGTTTTACATCCCCGACCAAAAATATTTCTATTTTAGAACTGTGTAACTCCACAGACATGTTGACACAACGAAAACTATGCGTTCACTAATAAAAAAACACGATGTAACAAGCACATTAACACATAGTTCGTGCGCCCCGTACTATGCAAGGTCTGACAAGTTTCGATGCAAGTCGGCACGGGTTGCCGGGATTCAATTTACGTGAAATTTAATTTAAAAGTGTTTTAACATCATTCAAACAAAATTAGAGGGTATACATTGAAAAAATAAAACGTAAATTTTTCTGGGACACCCGAATGCACACATGATATTAGTTTTTAGTATTCATCATCATCATCCTGCTCTTATCCCAATTACTTGGGGTCGACGCAATATGTCATCTGTTTTGACATATTGCAAAAAGTTTCGGCAATGACTTTTATGACCGGCCGCCTGCCTGACGTCAACCCTCCTTGGCAATGTAATCGTTGACCCAAATTGTACCAGATCGAGTTGGTCCGGGTCAATCTAGGGCTCTTAGTCGTCTTTTACGACACCCACGAGCAAAGCAAGGGTTGGTAGTATTCGAAGCCGCTACCACACAGCAGTTTTATTTGCTTTATATAAATACGAATATTTTCGATATGCGGGATTCCGCAAATACCGAGATCCCGCGGGATTGAAAATTCGTAGTCCCGCAAATACGGAGAACGAATTCAGGCTGCGCGATTGGAAGCCCTAGCTCATATATGAATCACTGTTGAGTGCGAGCCTTCTTCGACAATAAGAAGGAAATTAACTTACCTGCTATACCACGCTGGTGAGACGTTTTACTATGCGGTTTATTCTGACCTTTTCTTCTCTTGCATAGATGTTATAAGCATATTTAAACCCTTTGTCATCTTTTACGACAGTCACAGATAAGAGAGGGAGTGTTGAATAGTATTTTTACTCCGTTGCCACACGAAAAGTAAATATGCTTATGGTATATATTAATTTGGCTTTTTTAGGTGACAAGCTGTTATTATAACCCATCCCAACCCAACCCCAACAGCTTGCTGTCTAGGGCGGCGAATGGTGCGGGTAGTCTATCAGTACATATAATTACTATTGCACTTACTTTATGTCCAAATCATCGTTCTCTTGTGAGTATACATTGCTGGGACTACATTTGCCACGATATAAGGAAATTAGACTTATTATATCATGCTGGTCAGACGGGTAGACAGTGTTTCGTTGTTCTTTGTGTTAGATGGACCGGATTCAATTTATTAATTTATAATACTAGTTGCTTCCTAATAAGCTGATTGCCGTAAAAATTGTCCAAGAGAATGCCTCTGCTCATGTAACTACTCTTTATCAACTACCACGGTAAATATGAGATAAAACAGCGTATTATTTAACCGTTACCAATTGGAACAATCCCATTATATTCACTTCAATGTATATTCGCTCCAAAAAAAATCCAATACACCAATGGCATCAATATTTATCGGGATTTGTAAATAAATGTAGCAAATTTATTAGGTGTCCCCGAAGCTTTAATGTTCCAATTTCTAGTATGGCGTCGTACTGGCGCGAATTCCAATCTGGGGCGCACTTAAGCCGTCAAATAAGATGAAACCAAGTGGAACATTGGATGTGACGCGCCCTCCCAAATACAACGTTTGCTGCTGAGCACACTTCATTTGTTAAAATTCTATTCCGCTCCGTCGAACGATTTAATGAAGATCACTGAATATGACGTATTTTAAATGTAAACAAAATTGTTACGCAAACTTCATGCCTGTAACTTCAATGAAACATCTACAAAAACGCCTTTTGAAGTTGCCTGTAAGTGCAGCTTATAAAAGCATATAATATGGAAGTAATAGAATAAAAGCGATCATAAGAATTAAGAAAATAGCTTAAAGTAAACAAGATTTTAGTCAAGAATTTAGTACAGTTGAATTACTTTCTCGTCTGATTAAATGTAAATAGCCATATTGATATCAGTTCTGATGAATTTAGTTAATATTTTCTTTGTTTAATTTTTGGATTAACAATTATGTGTATTTGTAAGTATTTCTAACGTTACAACTTCTCTACATCAGGGTCTACAATAGTTTCCATATATGTATGTCAAAGAGGTGTGACCTTCAGGTAATCTCGAATAACGCTAATTTATTTTGGAACCCATAAAAAAGAAGGAGTCGGTGCCCATAAATAAAAGAATATACAGCTTCGGTAACCGCAGCAGAAAGTCTGATAAGTATAGATTAAAACAGGGGTCTACAAACAATAATAGATATGTCACATTAACATCATTTCACACAAAGTGAAAAAAAAAACACTTCATAAATCATATGAAATACTACACCGACAAAGAAGGCTTTGAAAAACAAAAAAAAATATTTAAACATGTAAAAAAGCTATGTATCATGTTAAATCTTCTCTAGCCAACGTTATTTATAAATCATGGATGGACAAATCAAATTTTGTTTTTAAATGACGGATCTAGCTAATTTTGTGACATATCCAAGTTTGTTTTTAACGTATTATACAGGGACAGATTTTGTAACCGATACCCGCTAGAAATAAATACATATTAAATATACGTACAAATAAATAGTTGGGGTCATAATACGACGTCAAATTTTTGCAAAATAAACAAGGATTCGGCTCTGTGTAGTTGTCTAGCTTACCCCTCTTTGCCACATTTACCTTCTATTTTTCGGGTTGTGCTTGCTCTTTCCTAGCTTTATTTTGTAACACTTTGCAAAGCTGTTTATTCATATTATAATAATAAGGAAATCTTATTGTAATTTGTTGATAATTTACTCAAAATCGTTAAAATATCGCGCGACTAAACTCTTATAAACATAACCGTGGCCACTGTAAATGAAGCAATTCCATTGCCTGAAGTGCATTTAACCAGTTTTGTTAGGTCTTTCTAGGGACGTAACCAAATATGTTTCTAAACTGTAATTTCATTATAAAATATCTAAGGGACGTAACTTGTTAGGCTCGTAAGTTCATTTGATTTTAAAATAAGAATCACAGTTGATTGTATTAGTACCAAAATCTAAAATTTACCCATATAGGAGTTATCTACTTTTGTTTGTAAACCCCGTTAACGTAAACGTTGCTTTCTAATTTAAATAGAAAGCAACGTTTGAGTAAAAGGTACCAAAAAGCAGCACCTAAATTACACCCATCATTTTTTTTTAATGTGGCTCGAATATAATAAAATAACATTCATAATAATCACCTCTTCATACCAGTTGTAGTTTATAAGGCATGAAGTAAAAAATACGCTGTTATAGCATCTTGTTTATAAAGAGGGTTTTTTTATAAAAGTATAGAACTTTAAAATGGAATAAAATAAAGACGATTTTTTTAAATTGATATGATATCTACTTTATTCTAAAGATAATCTTCTGGCATTATGATTTAAATATTCATCATCATCATTTCAGCCAATCGCTGTCCAATGCTGGACGTAGGCCTCCCTCATGTTACGCCACAAAGTGCGGTTCTGTGCCGCATGCATCCAACGACGCCCAGCAACTTTCACCAGTTCGTCGGTCCTACACTGAGTCGTCCGATACGTGGTCGCCACTCGAGAACCTTTCTTCCCCAGCGGTTGTCGGTTCGTCAAGCGATGTGGCCTGCCCATTGCCACTTCAACCTGCTAATTCTTCGTGCTATGTCGGTTACATCCGTTCTTCTGCGGATTTCCGTATCCCGGATTCTATCTCGCAAAGAAATCCCGAGCATAGCCCGCTCCATAGCACGCTGAACAAATTTGAGCCTTATTATGAGGCCTTCTATGCCGTAAGTCATCACTGATAACATACACCGGTCGTAATAAAGTCTTGCAAACAAAAACTTAAAAAGAAAAATGATCACATTTTGTTAGTTTTGGGGGGAAAGACAAAATTAAGAAAAATAATGCCATGTTCGTCGCCATTCTTACAGTTCGTACACATGTGTGAATATTATCAAATATTTACTGCAACAAATTTCAACCAAGTAATCACATGATTAGCTTACATGCTGCATGCATGGAAAATTTATACATCCAGCGGACCTTGCATCAGTAGCAGAACATGTTTATTGTACATATCATTTGAGAGTATGGAATTTCGTTCCTGATGGGGTCCCCCAACCACACACATTAATTTTTTAAGACTTAGACTTATTAAACACTGGGACCAGCTTTAGAAATAAATAAATTGTTGAAAAGTACGAATTTGAGTTTTGGTATTTGGGCTACTTTAGGCTACCTCGACTCAAATTCGGCTACATTAGGCTACTCAAGGTGGAAAAAATGGCGATATTAGGTACCGAATCGTTAGCAACACTGGTATCGAATCATCCCTAACCGGGGCCATGAAACTTCCCTAGACCTCTCCGTAGCAATTTTTGCATACTAACTACTGCCATCTCCGCGAGTGAACCCGATAAAATAAGACCGTAGTAGTTTACATTGACACTGATAGATGGAGCAATAATAAATTATTGAAATCATTTCTGATTCCGAAATTAATTACATATACTTATATATAACTAAATAAATTAAATCATCATCATCATCTTGCTCTTATCCCAATTACTTGGGGTCGACGCAATATGTCATCTGTTTTGACATATTGCAAAAAGTTTCGGCAATGACTTTTATGACCGGTCTCCTGCCTGACGTCAACCCTCCTTGGGAATGTAATCGTTGACCCAAATGGTACCAGATGGAGTTGGTCCGGGTCAATCTAGGGCTCTTAGTCGTCTTTTACGACACCCACGAATAAAGCAAGGGTTGGTAGTATTCGAAGCCGCTACCACACAGCAACTAAATAAATTAAATATATATATATATATATATACATAAAATCATCAAATTTTTATATATATCTATTATATTATTTGTTAATTAATAATTTAATTATGACATTTCCACCAAAAAGTTTGTATATAAAATTTTGGCGTCAATGTTTAACAATTATCATAGAAAAAAAAATATTACAAAGCGTCATCGGACATTTTGTACTGTTACATTGCAAAAATATATTTTAAGTGTGTAAAATAAAAATTGAACCGACTCATCCCTTGGACCTTGTGATAGATTTCAAAAACGATACACCTTCTTGTGCTTCTACGATTTGGTTATACAACGACTTTTATAATGGCAAGAAAATCGACTTGTATGTGCTATTTTGGATGTATCCCCTTTAAAGGTATGGCTCCTTCAATAAAATTCAAAGAGTTGGGGATCTCGACTTACGGTGTCTTATACCTATCAACTTAAAATCCAGAAAACTAGTCGTTTTCGTGGAACGATTATTATTCATTGTCAATGAGTAACTAAAAACAATAGCAACATTAGAACATGGACTTTCATCATTCATCATCATCCTCTCAGCCCATACACGTCCCGCTGTTGGGTTTGTGCCACCTCCACTATGAGAGGGAACTTGACTTATTATACCACGCTAGTCAGACGTAGGTAACGTATAGGATTTAATTTCAAATTTTCCTTCTCATTCGTCTTTCATCTTCATCATTCACTATCATCATGCTAGCTGATGTAAGTCCCACTGTTGGGATCGATCCTCCCTCACGATAGGAGGGAAAATAACCAACTGGATCACGCTAGTCAGACGGGCTGATTTTATTTCGGGTTTCTTTCTCTGGCATAGATGCTATATGCATATTTAATCCCTTAGTTGTCTTATACGACAGTCGTAGGTATGAATGGGGTGGTGAATTGTGGAAGTGGAATACGACAATTTCACTATAATAGATTATTCACGTGCTTTTTGTCTTCGTAGCTTAATATCTGGCAATGTGACAATAAATGAATATCCATCCGTTATAATTCCTCTACAACATGGTTCTATTTAATAAGGTGAGTAATTACATAGTTGTTGCATTAGAACATTCAGTCCCAATGTTAGGTTGTTATAACGAATTTTAGACAAGCCTAAACCTTACTTATATATTATTATAATACTTCATCATCATCATTTCAGCACATACCTATATGTCCCACTGTTGGGCTCGAGACACCTCCACAATAGGAGGGAAATTGACGTTACTATACCATGCTAGTCAGACAGATTGGTATAAGGTTTTGTTTCGAGTTCTTTCTCTTATAATACTTTTTATACATTATTATATAATTTATAAATAACAATAATATTATTATATTATTTATAATCATAATCTTAGCCCATATACCTCGCACTGTTGGCCTTGAACCTCCTCTACTATGAGAGGGAAATAGATCTACTATACTAAGTCGGTCAGACGTGTTGATAGAGGGTTTTGTTTTGAGTTTTCCTTCTCTTGCATAAATGTTATCTGCAAATTATATCCCTTAGTCGTCTTTTACAACATCCACGAGTAAAATAGATAGTGGTGAATTGTATTCTTACGCCGTTGTCACACAGGAATAATTTATAATATACCAGCAAACCGCCCTCGCTTCGCTTCGGTTTCAGTCGCTTTACCCGTGGCGTAGTTGCCGTTCCCGTGAAAATACTGTGATAAAATATAGCCTATGTTACTCCCTGATATTATAGTTTTCCATTGGTGAAAGAATTTTTGAAATCGGTTCGGTGGTTTAAGCGTGAAAGCGTAACAAACAAACAAACATCCTTACTTTCGCATTTATAATATTAATAAGGATTATATTATTTTAAGATTACAAATGCGAATGTAATTCTGTCTCTCTGTATTTTCATCTATGCCATTTAACCACTTTTATGAGATTTGGTGCAGAAATGGACTAGAGCTTAGGAAAGAACCTTTTATCCCAAAAAAAAGCCTTGATGGGTTTTAAATATGGTTCAATAGTCAAATTAGAAGGTTATAATTATCAAAGATAAAGCCATAAAACGTTTTATTTAGTAACTTAAGAAGAAGTGAATAAGAATTTGTCTCAACGTTTTAGAATTTTGAAGTAATGCGGATAATATGAAAGTTTATCTATTCTTATATACAAGAGTCGTAATAATCCATCAACTTAAAAGCGAAGCTACTGGTATAAGAAACGTGAAATTTTGAACACGGCTTTCTCTCCCAGCCCCGGGTTGAAAAAAAGAAAGTGTTGAAAAGCCTATAGCTTAAACTACTGAGCTTCATCTATACCAATAAATAAAATTGGAGTGTCTGTTTGTAATGTCAAAATAATAGGCTTTTTTCATGCTCACACGGTTATTTGCACGACACCTATGCCTAAAATAGCAATTAAAAAAATGTTGTCTGTCTGTCTGTTTATTCCGGGTAATCTTCAAAACGGCTGGACTGATTTCAAAAATTCTTTCACCGTTGGAAAGCTATAATATCAGGGCGTAAACTAGGCTATATTTTATCCCGGTATTCCCACGGAAACGGGAACTACGCGGGTAAAACGACTATAACCTATAACCGAAGCGAAGCGAGAGCGGGTTGCTAGTGGTTTATAGGAATGGTCAGATTAGTCTCATAGTCCCGTAGGTATCAAATGATTTCATCTTTTATCTACGGGAGCAATACCAATAAACACTGTAAATATAGCATTCATAAAATTTGTGTTTTCTATTATTTTAAGTCCGATATGATTAATTATACTATATCTGTAGAAATAATATCTATTTTCATTACTATGAATATTAATCATCATCATCATTCCAGCCTTTTATCCTTTATCTTTTTATCCTTTATATCATTCTCTCGCCGACTGAATCCTATACATTTAAGTGTTTATGTCTCTATGGACTCGCTTTTACGTTTCATCGAGTTTGAAATCACAATGATTTTAAAGAAGTTTTACTTCAAAAAGTGTATTTGATGGATCTCCCCTCACCACCTCGGTCTACATAAGTCCCACTGTTGATCTCGGGTCTCCTCCACAATGGGAGGAAAATTGACCTACTATACCGCGCTGGTCAGACGTGTTGGCATATGGTTTTATGCAGAGTTTTCCTTCTCTTGCATAGATGTTATTAATTTATCATATTCCTTAGTCATCGTATACGACACCCACAGGCAAGACATGGGGTGGTGAATTGTATTCTTATTCCATTACCACACGGGCAATGATTGATTTAAAAGCGTCTAAAATGATGATGTATTTATTTATCTCGTTGCAACCATCTAAATAAGTGCTAATGCCATAATTAAATAATTAATATGATAATCTTCAAATAATAAATCAATACATACTTCCCTATATTTGTGTTTAACATTACAATTAATGCATAATGACAAACACACATTTTAGATTATAACGTTATTTATTTAATACTAGCAATCCGCCCTCGCTTCGCTTCGGTTATAGGTTATAGGTTGTAGTGGTTTTACCCGCGTAGTGCCCGTTCCCGTGGGAATACCGGGATAAAATATAGCCTAGTTTACGCCCTGATATTATAGCTTTCCATTGGTGAAAGAATTTTTGAAATCGGTCCAGCCGTTTTGAAGATTACCCGGAATAAACAGACAGACAGACAGACAAAAATTTTTTAATTGCTATTTTAGGCATAGGTGTCGTGCAAATAACCGTGTGAACATGAAAAAAGCCTATTATTTTGACATTACAAACAGACACTCCAATTTTATTTATTGGTATAGATTTAAGTTTATAAAATATACTCCTAATAGAAGGAATCGACTTCCTAAGGGTTTTCCATATGACAAAAAAAAATAATTTTATTTTGCTCGTAACTAATAGTCACGGTTTGTTTCAATTTCAGATCTTAACATTTAACGATGGGGTGGTTGGCCACAGTGGATATGTTACTGCTCTTTGACAAAAAGTTCGATTCTTTTAATAGGCACAAATATCAATGCAGTGAAAAGTAAATAAATAGGCATTGAAGAACTCACCGCATTTTTTACTTTGGAATTAATCGTTATCAATTTTAAAACCGATGCAATTTAAGATAGATATGCAATTTTAGACTAAGGGATGGTAGGACTATAACTTAATTTGTACAAAAATTTTAAATGTACAATACTCGCGTAAACATCAGAAATCATTAATTTGTACAAGTACCAACATTGTAGTAAAATATTGGGTAGCAAATATTTACGTGTACACAGAAATGTTCGATAATTCGAACAAAACTCGCAAACTAATATTAGTGTTTAACAAGAAATCTAAACCAGGACTCGTTTGAGAATTTATTCGAATTTATTCCATGCGAATATTTGCCGATAAAAGTAAAAAAGGACAGAAGTCGAGCGAAAAAGATAATAGCCTCATTGTTTGTATGGACAGGTGATTTCGCAATAATTGTCTTATCAGATAAAAGCTGTGTTACTGTAGATCGGTATGTCAAACATTGTTTATCATATGCCTTAGAAAGTTTTAAACAGCAGCACCGAAGAAGCAAGATCCTCCTCTACCTTAACAATGCATTTCACCAGACGGCCTATCGAATAATTGCCTACCAAAGGTGTAGAGCAAGTGAATCGTTTATTTTACAGTTCCTACCACCCTAACTTGTGACTTATCCAAAAATAAAAGATAAACTTGGTTTTATGTATATTGAAGATGCGTTTGAAAAAATTCCCTAAGGAATAGTGAGCCTACTGTTTACCGATTCCATTGCACGCGTTCACGCTTAGAAAGGAACGCAGATTACTTAAAAACACAATAAAATATCAACAAGCTTTTACAACAATTCGTTTTTACTAATATCTTAAAATGGAGAAAATACTATAAAAAGAAAAAGCTTATTAAATCCACACAGTGATAACAAGCTATATTATTTTAATATGTACGGGAAGCAAATAAATATTTTTTTGTTTCTTTGCAAATTAAAACTGTTTTATTTCCTATAGCAAATCCTTTAAATATTTTTAAATAATAATAGTTATTATTTATTTATTGGAATAATGTATGTTAACTTTATATAATTTCTTTTGTTTATTTCAATTATTTTTTCGTTAATAGTGTTACGTGTTGCAAAGGATCGAACGACCTTTCATTTATTCCGTTTAAATAAATAATAACTTATATCACACTAAATATATCACTAAAATACCGCTAGAGGTCGCTTTAAAAACAGCGCCATCTACTGAGCGATTAGTAACACTTTATTTCGCTATTATTGAAAATAGCGCCATCTTTCAAATCAGGTACTCAGATTACAAATTTAAAACCTCTTCTTCTTCTTCTTTTGTCTTGGCAATCAGCTATTAATACAAACCATTTTTGCCAGTGTCGAGTTATAATTTTCTTTTCAAATTATCAATTACTTCATGTCAGTAATGGTCCGTCAGTAGGTCAAAGTGTCGCCTCCAACAGTGTAATGGCCACTGTTGAGGGTATCTTCTGAGAATTTTGGTGGAAATACAAAGGTATGTATAGCAGTTTTATATCATATTCACTACACCTCAGCAGTTTTGCCACTATATATTACATAAAATGACATCAAAATTATTTAATATAACACGTTAAAACACTAAGATATTGAATATAATACAAGAACACCACATGACACTTCCAGATTCCCGCCAAAATCCATTTAAAACCCCAGTTGTAAAGGTGTAAAAGTAACGAAAGAAAGCGTTACCCGTATGTATTCGTTACTAGAAGAATTAGTAATCGTTACTTTCGTATCGTTACGTTACTCGTTACTTTTGATACCTGTATCTTAGGACACAGAATCGAGTCGTATTCCGTACCCACACAGTATGACTTCGCAGCGTAGCAACTTTCGTTTACAATAGACGTGACGAAAGATTTTGAAATCCTTTTCCGTAATGTGAGCACACACTTACTATTTACGAAAAAACCTATATTTCGGTAATAAATTTATGTTCAAGTCAAATTGGCAAGCAAAAAGTTGGGCGTCCTGAACAGAGCCAGGCGGTACTTCACACCGAGACAGCGTCTTGTGCTATACAAAGCATAAGTTCGTCCTCATGTGGAGTACTGCTCACATCTCTGGGCAGGTGCGCCCAAATATCAGCTAGACCCACTTGACTCCCTGCAAAGACGGGCTGTTCGAATCGTCGGGGATCCCAATCTTACGGACAGATTGGAGTCGCTGGAGCAGCGGAGAGACTTTGGGTCACTCTGTGTACTCTACCGACTCTTTCACGGGGAATGCTCCGAGGAACTATTTGACTTGGTACCACCGTCACCATTTTACCAACGTACCACTCGACATCGCAGCAGGGTTCATCCATTTCACCTAGAAACGTTATGGTCTTCAACTGTACGTTTCCAGCGATCATTTCTCCCACGTACGTGCAAGCTCTGGAATGAACTACCTGCTGCTGTTTCCCAAGCGCTATGACATGTCCTTCTTTAAACGAGGTTTAAGAAGAATATTTCCTTCACGGTAGGCAGCGGCCTGGCTGTGCCCCTGGTATTGCAAAGGTCCATGTGCAGCAGTTTCACTTACCATCAGGTGTGCTGCTTGCTCGTTTGCCACCGTTGGCATTAAAAAAAAAAAAAAAAAAAAAGAAGTTAAAAACAATTTTCCAATATTTTTTAAATATTGCGCGAAAACAGCTCGCCGGTGTCATGGCGTCGGCTGTTACGTCACGTTAAGGTAAACACGTGCTTGTGTCTATGTATAGCGAAGAAAGTAAGCAAAACATTAAATTAATTCTTGTGATAAAAATAAATTCCAAAGTTTATAACTGGTGTGCAGTACCTCAGTGCAAAAATACATCAATAAAAACCCCTAACAAAGTATTTGTACATGTTCCTAACAAGAAAATAATATGAGTTAACTGGTTAAAGCTCGCAAAGCTGTGAGGGAGCCAACCTCAAGAATAAACAATGACAAGTTTAATGTAAAAATAAGCTATGAAAATAAAATAAACTCACATCAGTTCAAAACGAGTTAGATTATATCTAAGTTGGTACTAGAGATTAGGTTACTAGAAACATGGTAGTAAAGATAAAAAAAATTTACTTACAAAGAAGTTTTTACGTTTCTAAACTCAGGCGAGCAAAATTCTTTATTTGTAGCGAGGAAATCACCCAACATCAATACATCAATCCTTTTTTTTTTTTTGGGGTGGGCTGCAGTCGGCGCACCTCCGCACCACTTCGTCCGGGGCGACAGAGGGGCTTAAGCACGCAACACCCGCAACCCACCCGAACACCACGTCGCTTTCGTCGTTGGGCCGACCACTGGAGCAGGGTTACTTGTCTTCAGTGGTCGGCCCGACGGAATACCCCCTACCCGGGACACCCTCCCATCGACCGACTTCCCCCCTCGGGGAGGACGTCGGTCCTTCCTCACGCGGTCGGTCTCTCGGCGGGTGACGGACTATTGCCCGATCACGTCACCCGCGGCCTCGGCTAGGGCGGCATTGCACGCAGGTAATGCCGCCTGCGCCGCCCCAGTCGCCGGCAGCGGGTCGCATCATCGAGGCTGTGCTGCTCGCGCTCGCGACCCGCCGCCTTCTTCTGCGAGATAACTGCCTCGCAGAAGGCTGCGACCGCGTCCCAATTCCTGATGCTGCCGAGCATTTCCCTAGCAATGGTCGACAGCGTCAAGTCGGCACCGATGATTGCGACGAGTTCACGACGCGGCTCTGCCCAAGCGGCACAGACCTCGAGCGTATGCTGCGCCGTGTCCTCGTCGCAATCGCAGTGGTGGCAGGACGGAGTTCTCTCCCTTCTAGCGACCCTGTACAGGTACTTGCCGAAGCATCCATGCCCCTTCAAGACCTGTACGAGTCGGAAGGAGAGCACCCCGTGCCGCCTTTCCAACCACTGCATCAGCACCGGCCGGAAGGCCTCCACGGAACAAACACCGTATCGAGGCCTCTCCAGCCGGTCTGCCCAACGGGCGATGACGTCTCAGCGGGCGTCGACGCGCCAGGCGGTGAGCTCCCTCAGGGAAACAACACCGCCCCCCCGCGCACCTCCGACACCCGCCGATACAAGTCGGCGAGCATTTCCGCCTCCAGGTCCCACGGGGGAGTCCCGGCCAACAGGCACGCCGCCTCCGTCGCCACCGTGCGGTACCCGCGGATGATACCTACCGCCATGACCTTTTGTGGACGCCACAGAAGGGCCCTAAGTCGGGCGGTCATGGATCCCGCCCACACCGGTGAGCCGTAGAGGGCCATCGACTGGATGACCCCCGCGTACAGCTGTCGACATGCCGCGCTCGTTCCGTCCACATTCGGCATCAGGCATTGTAGGGCGGACGCCACGCCGACGAGCCGCGGGACGAGCCTGCGGAAATGCTCCCGAAACCGCCATCGCCCGTCGAGCACCAGGCCCAAGTACTTCATATGGGCCTGAATGCTGATCCCAACCGAATTGACGGTGATCGAGACGCCGATGGGAGGGTCCATACGGGGCCCATGGAACAAGAGGGCCAGTCGTAGCCGATGTTCCACAGGGTGGGTCCGAGGACCGACCCCTGTGGAACACCGCACGTCATGGGCGTTCGCACAACGTCCCCTACTCGGTTGGCGTAGAGGACGCTGTGCCCCTCCAAATAAGACTATTTGTGGTGTCGGCTGGTGGCGTCTGCCATACATCATTACAATACATCAATCCTGGGCAAATTTGAGCTGTTTGCTTTAACAAAGCTTGGTTCCATTGTAATAATCGAGTGGAGTCGGTAAATCACACGTAAACAAATAAAAAATCAATCCAAATGCGTAATCAGTAGTACTGAGAACAACAAACAGAGTAGTTTACCTTAACGTGACGTAATACACTGTGATTGGTGTTTCAGCCAAAATGGCCGAATGCAGTATTTTAATGATTTAATTTATTGAAAATCTTAAGAATCTTAATTATCTAGATAAATCTAAAGTAACGTATTCAATTTTTTTGATATGTATTTTCCCTTAAAATCATTAATGCATCGATTCTTTTATACTGTCGTTACGCCTATTTCCTAAAAAAAAAAAAGAAAGCTCATTAGGATTTTTATTACTTAGTAACAGCGATATATCGTCTATAAAACATCGACGATACACAAAATTCCTAAAAAAAAAAAAAGCTCATCAAAATTTGTCCAGAGAATTTCAATGTATGGTTTAAATGTTAATTGAAAATTATACAAATTTCACTGCGTACTATTATATTTCTTGAATTCTTGGCAAAATACTATCCTTTTTAGTCCGTGGTACGATCTTCGAAAAAATAAAGTTGGCTACACTGCATCTACCTTATTTTATAGTGAATTATCTGTCCTGTACCTAACTAAGGCCATTATTGTTAAACAAAGCGTTTTTCGTTTATTCCGTTTGATGCTTCAATTTTGTAACTGTTGGTGTTTGTGAAAACTGTGATGTCCCGAGATCCCAGAAAAGGTTTTTACAATAGGGAATGGGACAGAAACCGGGATCGCGACCGCGATCGCGATCGTGATCGTGATAGACCGGACTACAGAAGTCGTCCACCGTTGCGAAAGCGTAGTCGTACGCCTCCAAATCGTAGGGATGATTCTAAACGAAGCCGGTCTCCTCGAAAAAATGATAAGGACATTCTCGACGAGAATATTTTGAGTGAAATATCAAAGTTACCAGAACCTAGTGAATTATGGGACAGTCAATTCCAAGAAGGTGGATTTGCTGCCCCACCGCCTCCTACTTTTAGCCAGCAACCGCCCGAGGTAATCGTTTATTTAATAATACTGCTTATGATATCCTATTGTCTCAATGACTAATCTGCATTACATTTTAACAACGAATTATTACACTTTGTAACCGCAACTGTCAGTTTAGCATATTTAGCTAACCTTAAAATGTAAATTTTGTATAAATCTTCCTAAAAATTTATATATCTACAACTATAACAATCCTTACCCCTGGATGAACAAGCTTTTTATTTCAATAATATTAATTATTATAATAATGATATTAACTAATTACATGCTTAAAAAATATATACATGTTACCGCAAATAATGTTATATGTACCATTTTAGTGTCATGTTAACTTACCATTCTATTGTATTGAATTAAAACTATAGATACACAAAATCAAATGGTAAGGCCGTGTATAAAAAACTCTTATTTTGGTTTAATGGGAGATAGCAAAAAATGTGTTTTATAACTAAAGCTAACAATATTTTTACAAGAAGAAGTGTAGCTTCATACTCTTCTATCAATTTCCTCTCAATATAGATTTGCAATCATCACATAAGTGGATGTCATCATGGAGTGTTAGTTATGTTGCAGAGAAGTTAAAAGAATTTGTTACAATACATTCTGTAATGTTTTTAAACCTTATATGTGTATTTTTAGTATTGAAATTATCGTGAGACTGATCCATATTATAATATCTATAACGGCAAAAACACTCACGTGCTGAGATTGATTACATCGACCGTCAGTGCACTCCGGGGCCTCGCAGACGCCGCTGCGCACTCGCCCTGATGATGAGCATCGGACATGCTCGAAACCCAGGTTGACGTAATCGATCTCAGCACGTGAGTGTTTTTGCCGTTATAGATCTTATATGTGTATTGTCACAAGTATACAATATCACCTTACCTTCTCTTGTGAGTTATTAAAGCCAAGTTGAGGAATGTGTGCTCTAAAAGAGTAGGTATCAGCTCTCTATTCTGAATAATGTGTAACACCTAATGCAATGGCTAAGCTTTGTAACGAGCAGTTACGGCACTATCCACCGTTTGTAAGGAAGCCGGAGTTCAAAAATGAGTTGATTATATAATGAATGGATGGAAATTTTATGCTTATTAAGTTACAGCTTAATCTTTATATATATACTAGCAACCTGCCCTCGCTTCGCTTCGGTTATAGTAGTTTTACCCACGTTGTTCCCGTTCCCGTGGGAATACCGGGATAAAATATAGCCTAGTTTACGCCCTGATATTATAGCTTTCCAACGGTGAAAGAATTTTTGAAATCGGTCCAGCCGTTTTGAAGATTACCCGGATTAACCGTGTGAGCATGAAAAAAGTCTATTATTTTGACATTACAAACAGACACTTCAATTTTATTTATTGGTATAGATTTCTTGTGTATGTCACTGAACTCCTCCTAAACAGCTGGACTGATGTTGATCGATGCAATGCGGCTGGACCGATGAAATTTTCTGTGTGTGTACAACGGGATTTGGTTTAGATTCACAATTGAACCCGGGAGGTGGTTCTGCGGTCGATTTCAAGGAGAATTACTTTTACAATATTCTTAGATCTGAACAGAACAACGTCTGTTGGGTCAGCTAGTATTGTATAGTATAACATTTATTTTATTTATTTATAGACTTTTATTATTTTCGTTTTGCTAATTGTAGTATTATGAATATAAAACTTGTACATCAGAGCATTTCAATTCAGAGCAAATTATTTCATCTCGGCTCTTGCTGGGCTGAGAATAGAAATTATATTAAAATGTATATAATAAGCATTCTAAAATATATAAATGGTTCTGATTTAAAGGGGTTGCCGACAGCAAGCTACAGCGCGCCTCACCCTCCAACATATTCAGGCATCTATGATGACTTTCCACCTGTGGCATCTCATCCCCAGCCACCTCATCCACCAGAGATTGCCACTTGGAATCAAATGTCATTACCACCGCCCCCAGCAGCACAGACGCATCCTGCTCCGCCGGCACCATTCATTAATAATGTTGAAGATCAGATTAAGAAAGAAGGTGAGTTACATTTATTCATAAACTTGTACATATTTTTTTCTGATTTTGTACCAGAACATATCACTTTGTTATGTTTTTTTTTTATTTCGGTAAGGGAGGGGACCCGAAAGGGTATCTTGCCGGGCTCGCTACATTTATCAAGGATTTGGTTCCAGTGGTCGGACTAATGGCAAACACGCGCCACACTCTCGTCACCCCGGACGGGACGGACCGAATGAGGCTGTACCATAGCCTGCTGAGAAAAAATAAGTCAGGCACTAATTTAATAATCATTGTATTGTAGGGGACTTTACTAACATATAATTGAGGGACACAACTTTTACACAGACTCAAAACAACACCGGCATTGTAGATACCGTCTTCACCATGCCCGTCTGTTTAGTCAGATCATATATATCAGGGGTGGCCAACCGGTCGATCGCGACTATTAATCCAGTCGATCGTAGTAAGGCAAAAAATGTAAATACGTAAAAAAGACTGCGAATCATAATCAACAACTGCTGCACGCATCAATTCTAATTGTCAATATTTCAAGAAGTATATAATTGGTAGATCTCGCAGGGTTTCGTGAGTAAACTGTAGATCTTGGGTCTAATGAAGTTGGCCACCCCTGATATATGTCATATTGCTCTTAACTATTTTTACAGATTTTATTACTTTTTAATGTTGTTTGTAAAGGTATTGATGCTGAATTATTTCATGTCTATTGTCTTTGTTATTACAGAAGTTTCGTGTATCTATAAATCAATTATATCAAATTGTTGAAATTATTTAAAATGTCGGGATGCAGTGCCCGTCAAAATTTCTGACATTTATTTGCATATGACACATGTGAAATAAAATCATTTTATATGGCTTTTGTAGCATTACTATGCGTTCTCCCAGGAGGAAAGGTCCTTCGTAACTTTGAACACTGAAAAATCTTTGAAAAAAAGAATTATTTTATTTCACATTCATTTCAGGGTTTTTATACTCATATAGGTCTCGAACCTATAAAAAGAAATCTGAAATTTTTTGAAATAATTTTCAAATGTTTCTACACTATTAAAGGTTGCAAGACTTAAATATATTTGCATGCATTATAATATTCATTATACGGTTTTCCTTATTCGTTATTTAAATCATTAATTAAATTAAACCTATATATTGGTAATAAATTGATTAATTGAAAAGTAATTGATTTATTAAGTATATCAAGGCTAACTTAAGTATGATTTAGAATAGTCCCTATGAAAGTAATAAATTAATGAAATTACTGGCAAGCATTTAGTCTTAGATGCTTATGTAGCAAATTCCCGTGCAAAATATTGAGTTCATAATATTTGCCTTATATAAAAATATGTATTTTTATGTCATTAAGTCTTGTAATAATGTTTTTACAGTGTCCAATTTTCCATCTCTCGGCAACAGTACTTTTTTCAGGATGACATATACCTTAGAGGCTTTTATGTATCTCTGACTATATAGGCAATTCCAAGATGATCGGTTGAGTAGATAAAAAGTGAAAATTTAATCCGCAGGCAAGATCATAGCAGTTCTAATGCAGTATTCAAAATATTTGTGTTTATTTACATAGTTTTAATGCGGTTTCAATTTGTCTATAGAAAGCTGTCTATACTTTTTTCATAGCAGTTTTCAAAATATCGCTTTCTATTTATTCATAATGGACAAAATAAGTTAAGTGCAAGACTTTTATCAGGGTTTTCCATACTTTAATTTAACACATTAAGGTTTATATTCTTTTTAAATACAAAAATAATCATAAAAAAAGCTCAGTTTCAAAGAATCCTTTCTAAGTTATAGTAATCGAAAAGATGCAACCCACAGAAGGCGAGTTTAAAGTCTGTTAAATATTACAATAAGATATTCAATTCAATTAATATTCAATTTTAATAAAATTAGTAGTATTTTTATATCTACACAAGTCATCTGTCTGTCTATTTTCCTCTTCTTTATCTTTTTATCTGCAGTGCATCCCAAGACAAAAGTTTTCTAAAGTGTCTTTAATAACAAAGTTTAATGCAATATTTTTTGAGTATAGTAACTATTAAACATAAGAGTAGTATAAAAATAATAAGTTTTGCATGAATAATGCGGTTACAGATTTTTTGGTAGTTACCAATATAAATTGACAATTTGTTATTAAATTTTGCAAAAATAAATCCACACTTGGTTAACCTAATGATACCATCAAAATATGAAGTAGCTATTATATTTCAGGAATGCATATGGTTGCCGGATAATTTATTAATTCATGCAGTTAAGGGCACGAGTCTTCGCAGTACGTTATTTCAGTACAGACTTCAAGGAAACTCAAGAAAATTTATCTGCTTGCTCTGAAAGCTCCTAAATTTCGCCTATCGCAATCTAATATAGCACTCCCCGCATGAATGTATATAGGTCAAAAAAATGGTCCTCAATCAGAGGTAATAATGTGCTTCAAACTGCCTCTAGAAATTTTATTTAGCAGATGACGTCCAACAACAGCTAAGAAAACTAAATTTCTATTATTTTGCTTTAATTAAGTGTGGCGTCATTAATCAACTTGAACTTAATAATTGGGTTTAAATGACGCTATACTTAATCTTCTATCCTAATATAGTTTATGGAGCGATGTAATATTTTACAGCTGCTATCGAGTCAGAAATGCGCCATCAAAAGGCAGCATTATCTAAACAGAGAGAGGACTATGTCAAGAAAGCTAATATATTGAAAAAAGAATTGGACACACTGAAAGATCAGCGTAATGAACTCCGTGGTGATGCCAAACGCTCTCCGAGCCCTGACACCAAGAGGTTTTTGAAGGAAAATACTAAATTACAGGTTTGATTTGACTAAATGAATATAGACTAAAATACAATCAAATACTTGAATTAATTAGCTAATTTTCGCTTAGCAGTTAAGCTTAGTATATAACTGTTTTGGTGCGTGTTTTATAGTTGGAGATTCAGAACAAGCTCAAGACCATCTACAACGTGGTTGACATGCTGAATGGCATCATAGGCGAAGAAGCGCCGGATATCTACGACTCTGATGAATCGGCTGAACGCAGCTCCAAACGTAAATCTAGGTGTGTCTTGTTACAATTTTTATTCTGTGTTTTCATTAATATTTACAGAATTGGAAGTTTGTTTTTCTTTATATACCTTCAAAAATCTCAATGCGTGCAATTGAATTTTTATTCTATAGTTTTGTTAACAATACTAAATTAATAGAAATAAACTTCCATCGTAATTTATAGATAATAATATATTTAATTAATAACGTGAGGTTGGTGTGTTGGAATGGAATATATATATTTAGTTGTATTTTTAATTTTCTCCCCAATCAAGCAGGATTGCACAGCTTATGCGTGCCAAGAAGAGCTATTATCGCTTTGAAAGTTTTTAATGAACGGAATAATCCAAGACTGAAACAATGCCATCATCGAGGGATACATATTAATGTTTTCACTGTGCTATTCCTTTTTTTTAATGCATTGTAAGCTTTTGTATCTAATTGCTGTATTATTTTGAATATTATGTCGTTGACATTGTCTTGTTATATACGTGATTTGTAAAATTAGCTCACGCTAGGTCGCATCGAATTTTGATTTCAATTCTTCCTAGATTGCACCCACGTTTTTCATTAGGGCGTCCAAATTTATCCACTTTGAAAAGTCATCGATTTACAAATAACAATGTCTGTGAGGTCGATGCGTTCGATGGAATGCAGTGTTAGAAAGTTTGCCAACAGAATTGGCTGTGATATTGAGTATAGATGAAAAGAAGTTTATTTGGTGTATTTGTTACGTCATAAACGGTTCGTACGATGCAGTCAAGTTTAGGATTGTTTTTATGTTTAATCTGTTTTGTAAACACTGTTACTTATTACACTTTATATGTAGATATGTGTTACATAAATCATTACATTAATTGTAGAAATGAATTTTTTATGTAAACCAAAATTGGTGTATTTGAAATATATTTGTAAGTAAATTATACAAAATTTATATTATAGTGCTTTTATTTTCCTTCTGTGCCTTTGTTTTTTATTATACATAGTGTGACTTACAGGTATTAATTTTATATTTAATATATAGAAAATGTCAGTGCTTCGAAAATTGCAACTAGATAAGTGCTGTGTTCCTGATATCTGAAAGTGCAATAAAGTATGATGAGAAAAATATAGAAGATAACAAAAGTGAATGTTTGGAAATTACGAAATCGCTTCAAATTCGCATTGTTTTATATTTCCTCGATTTTATACAGCAAATTTGAAAAAAAAAAGTTTTATTTCGGTATTTCTACTAAGTTAGTTTTGTTAGTGTTTGTACAACTTTTGCAGTTGATTTGTAATTTATTTCTATATTAAATAACTACAAGGAACTGAAGACGAGGTTTCTCAAAGTTAATTAGTTTATTTTTTTATAGTCTGGCCCTCTAGAGGCGCATAAATTATTTTATAATCAATTTATGAGTTCTATCTACACTAGATTTTCCTCGCAAATTAAGTGAATTATGCAATCACAGGATTACCTGTGCTTCTTCAACTATAGACAACCACAAGAAACTAAATATATAAAAACTTGTAATTCAGAAGTTTATAACAACATCAACCTAGTAAGTGACCTGCGGATGAATTCTGATAATTACTAAACATGACAAATATTTTGATCTTAAATTTTATTAACAGGAAGTTAATGACTATGCATTCCAAATATAATTGCAATACGACGCGTGACGATTTATAGATATATGGCTAATGGGCTCTTAAATACTATTTATATGTTGTATAACCATATGTTGCAGAATTTATTACCACTGTTTTGGTCATATAAGTCTATATAATGTTTAAAGGTTTAATTTCAATTATTTAACTATAGCAATACAGCTTTATATTTCGCTCTTCATCATTTAGTTTCTCTTTTTATATTAATGGAAAATATAAATGAACAGAACTAGTTGAGGGACAAAAGGTGCATATAACTTTGAGAAACCTTGGTCTTTGTTATTTTGTGTCCTTATCTAATGCATATTTTTAAAACTACCCTCATAACTTGATTAAATAATTTTAATAACAGATCACCATCGGCGAATAAGAAGTTCAACTACATATACTATGATCCTGAAATGCATTGGTGTAGAGTATGTAATGAGTTTCCACCTACTGCTAAAGATTATCTAAACCATTTGCACTCGCCGGCACATCATAAGTAAGTTACCTAGTTTATTTTGCATACCTATTAATATTAAATTAGACTAATTTTAATTACTAATACTCTTAGGATCTCTCTTTAAAACTAACAATGGGATTCTGATCATCAGAATTGTTTGTTTTTTTTTTTAATTGGGACTAATTCCATCACACATTCCTATTAATGTAACCTCTGTAAGCTAGGATTTACAATGATCTCCATAGATGACGCCAAGATTTAATCCTCAGGCAGTCCCGGGAATTAATTTTATATGTCTAGAGACCTGCAAGAAATTTAATGAGGAAAAGTAAACAGGAGGAGCTGGCAAAATATGTCCACTTCCTATGCTACACTATCCTTTGCTACACAATGAGGGAGACAGGAAGCAAAATTGCCTAGTTAGTCAATAAATAAGAGGATGTACAGCTACGATAAGCGCATCCGCATAGCACGAGGAAAATGGGCGAGCTTAACGGGATCTAATGTGAACCTTCAGATTGATTGCTATTGTAGATATGACTGAAACGCCTGAACGCACCTCAATTTTCCAAGTTGCTACAAAGTCCCTATTGAAAACTACTCTAGACGTCACTTGCAAACTGTCTAACATAAGGTCGTGCTCGTTACGCCAGTTTGCACTCCCAGAGAATGTGGTCTGCTGATTGTTCATGGTCGTGGTCAGATGTGGAGCATACATGGTACAGTCTAAAGGCAAATATTTACATTTAAGTTTTGTCCTTGTCTTGCGTGGAACTTTATAAATTTGTATATAATTTATCGGATACTTATTACATCAAGAGTTGGAACAGCAGTTTCTGGATCGTACAAAGCATCGTCGTACGGAGATATTAATAATAATATTTTAATTATTTGCAGAATGGCAGCCGCTCACCTAGAAGCACCATGGCATACTGTGACCGGTGCAAATGAAGGATTCCCTAGTTTTCCTTCTGCACCTACAAAGAGGACTCCAATCAAAGGTTTTATTTTTACATATGTATATAATAAGTACCATAATGATAGAGGTTAACGCGGTTTTTTTCCTTTTTGGTAAATTATAAAAATAATTGATAAAATAATGAAAAAAATAAACGAGAGAATATACTAAAAGACGGCGAAAACCACTAATTGAACTAGGCTGTTTGAATTCAGCAACTGTTCGATTAGCCAACTGAGTTATTTTTATTCTTGACTACGGCTAAATTTATCTTCACATTGTAACTGTTTTTGTTTTATTGCCTGATAATACTGATAATTGAGAGTTTCTATAAACGAAATCTACTGATATAGATTTATCGCTCCCGTTGTTTGTTAAATTTTATGGAAATCATTGGAGCTGGATCCGAGTTTGTAAATATATAGAAATATACAAGAATACCTCTTTTAAAGATACTACGTGTATTTGAAATCTTCATTTTATATCACAAGCTAAAATAACTTCAAAAAGTTAACTTTTTTTTGTCTATATTTTTTAACTAGCAATCCGCCCTCGCGTCGCTTCGGTTCCAGTCGCCTACCCGCATAGTTCACGTGCCGTGGGAATACTGGGATAAAATATTGCCTACTCCTTATACAGGGTGTATCAGGTTATGGGGCAACTCTTCGAGTATTTTGTAGTTTAACAGTCATAGATCGTAATTAGAATGTATACTACACAAAAAACAATATATGTAACATAAAAGTTATAGTGATTTCAAAAATATGTGTCCAAGAGTCTATGCCTTAAATGTTACGTACTATAGAGGCATGTAGGAACAGGATATATGTAGGCACGTAAAGCTTCAACAGTATAATTTCATTCATGCATACCTAGAATTGCGCAAACGCTTCAATGATACCGTAGGTACAAACGCGGCTCGACAACGGTAATCGGCTGATCAGCTGATTTAAAGCGAAGTTTGTCTTGCTTATGCGAACGTAATCATTGATTTATTCAATTTCTAATGGACATTTAATAAAGTGCGAATATGTCGGAGATTAAGTATCACTTTATACATTTCTATCAGATTTACACGAAAATGCGATGACAAAATTGAAAACTTTATATGTCTTTAATTCATTAACGAATCAATATTTTTTCATGGGTTCCTACCACCATTGCCAACACCCAATTGACCAGTTGCCCCATAACCTGATATACCTGTATAGATAGCAATCTGGTAGTAAAATATTATCAAAATCGGTCCAACCGTTTTGAAGATTAGCTCAAATAAACAGACAAAAAAAAATAAACTGGTTTTTAGGCATAGGTATCATGCAAATAACCGTATGAGCCTGAAAAAAGCCCAGTATTTTGACATTATAAACAGACACTTCAATTTTTTTTTATTTGTATAGATTGCAATTTATATGCATGAATGATAACTAACAATTAATAAATGTGCTTTATTTCTTATGTATGAAGGTTTACAATTCTTCGTGCCGTCCACTGCGTGGTATTGCAAACTCTGTGACCAGTTCATTGGTGATCTGCATTGCGCATCTGCACATCTGAAATCTGTTGTACATTCCAAAAATTATACTGTGAGTATTCATCATCATCATCATCATCGCAGCCCACATACGTCCCACTGTTGGGCTCGGGCCTCCTCCACAATGGGAGGGAATTTGACCTACTATACCATGCTAGTCAGACATGTTGGTATAGGGTTTCATTTCGAGTTTTCCTTCTCTTGCACAGATGTTATGTGCACATTATATCATCATCATAGTCGTCTTATACGACATCCACGGGCAAGATAGGGAGTGGTGAATTGTATTCTTACTCCGTCACCACACGGAAAATTGTATTCTTACTCCGTCACCACACGGAAAGTACTGTGAGTATTAATCATTTTATAATATACCAACACCTCTGACTAGTATGATATAGGAGGTCAATTTCTCCTGTTATGGAGAACGCTAGAGCTCATATGCCGGCATTGGAACATATATGAGCCGATATGATCATTAAGTCTTTGTTCTTTTATCAATCAATATTAGTCCCAAATGATAAGATAAAACTATTTTATTGATACTTAGCTTAAATTTAGATATTAAAATGGTGACGAGCTAGGACTACACTATGTCACCAGCCCTTAATTCCAGTTAAGAATCGTACAAACCGGTCCAGAGACTTAAGGAAACTTATAATACTAACTATTATCGCTGATCTCCCTGCTAAACGTAACGATTATAGAATTATCTACTCTTTGGGAACCTAATGTCCAACAATGGACCTCAATAGTCTGATGAAGGGAATAAAAAATCTTTGAAGGTCACAATCAGGGGTCGACTCAGTAGGAGGGCAAGGGATGGGCCGACCACAGAGCCCCCGATTTCTTGGTCGCCAATGGTGATATGCACGTCAGAATTTGAAAAACCTTTCAGATCCAAGTCGTCTGCAAACTATTTCTCATAAAATCAAATTATATCCGGATGTAGTTTGGATGTGTCCACTCATCCATGAGCCCATGCACATGCACTATTCGACGTAAGCCTCCCCATGAGAATGACACTCAGAACCATCATCTGCCACCTGCATCCAACGACTCCTGCTACTTTTAATAAGTCGTCAGTCCACTTAGTGGAGGTAGTACTACACTGCATTTTTCGATACGTTGTCGCTACTCGCGAACCATTCTTTCCCCAAATTTTTTGTTTCAACAAGCGATGTGGCCTGCCCATCGCTACTTTAACGTGCTGATTCTACGCGCTATGTCGATTATACCAGTTCTTCTACGGATATCCATATTTCGAATTTTATCACGCAGAGAAGTACTAAGCATAGACCTCTCCATAGCACGCTGAGCGACAATGAGTCTTTTTAAGAGACTGACATTTTGAAGTGTTAAGAATTTCTATTTGCTAGTGATTTAATTCATAGCCCATCTTTACCTGCATTGGGTACTCACGATGAAACGAAATGGAGAGTGTTTGGGCGCATTTTGCTTTGAGGCCCCAGGCCTCCAAAGATTTTTTCGCCACTGTTAAGAATATATGAAACACCAATGATATTTAGATCTAATTTTTGTCTTGAAGAATTTCGTGGAACAAAACCCTCACTGGGAGACAGACTGGATGTCAGACCGTCAAAAGGCATTTGAGAAATCGCGAGCAAATAAAAGCAAATCTGATGGAGAAAAGCCACAGCAATACATGGCTCACACAATCACTTTCAACAAAGATGGCTTCCATACCAAACGCATGGACAGTCCGACTTCGGCGGAAGATAAAAAGAAGAAGAAAGACAAAAAAAAGAAAAGCAAGAGAAAGAAGAGTAGCAGTAGCAGTGATTCTAGTAATTCTAGCAGCTCGGACAGCGAGCCAGTCAAAAAGAAAAGTAAAGGTATTTTATTCGTTAATAATAAAACTTATTTTTATGGCAGGCTATAGTCTGTACACACCAGGTCCCATTTATTGGGGTTGGCGAAAGGATCTATAATCTACCGTATGACCTCGACATAGCCATTAGGCGAACTGCCGGATTCCATGACTTTAGTGGACAATGAAACTTTTATTTAATGCTGTTGGTGGCAGACAAGGAACCAGCACACTGCCGCTCATGGACCTTTGCAAGGCCGCTGCCTACCGTAAATAAAGTGAATGGAGTGTGAATGTGTGCAATCAGTTTCGGCGATACTGAAGGTGTCATCAAAAACCACCTCACGCAAACACCTTCAGAAAGTTAGGCTGCCGGTTCTCTCGCTCAACCCATATAAGTGCAGTAACAAATTACTGCTACTCGCGAAAATGTAATACTACCTCGGACGGACCGACCCAGCCGCGGCTGTCGAGAGTTTATTAATTCATAAAAAAGTATATGAATATGCATGTGTTAGATTTTTGTATGTAATATAGCTAGGATTATGGATTTATATATATGTATCCATGTGTATGTACTGCGTATATGTATCCGTGTGTATATATCTCTAACACTATTTCTGTAAATGGATGACCAGGTAAATAAGCAAATGCCTTTAGGAGCAATACATCTTGTAATAGTTAAGCAGGTAATAAGCAAATATCTTTAGGAGCAATACATCTTGTAATGGATAACCAGGTAATAAGCAAACACCTTTAGTAGCAATATATTTACTATTTCATTTTCCATAGCAATTTTACTTCAATAATTACTTAATAAAGACAATAAGCAATAATATTTCCACAAGATAATAACTACATAAAATACAACATAATATCAGAATAACAGCATACTTTAGAGCTTAGATGTTAGCTCTCCGCTAGCTGAGAAGCAACTCATTTTAAAAGCTTGGTCTAACTTGATGTTTGAAAATATTTAGAATATAGAGATACATTTTATAGGAGTAAATAAAGCAATTCATTTCTATTTAAAACGGTTATATATTAATACCATTACATAATTCCCTTATTATATTGGTATATGTACACATACACAACTACCTAATTCTGTTTTTAATGAATCAACTTTATAAGAACATACTCAATTTGTATTCAAATCAAGTATATATATAATATTTATTTTACGTTAATATTTATAGAACCATTTGAAAGAATAATGCAGGAACAAGCTATCAGTACACTATAAAATTACCTAACTTTTTGGGTACTAATTGATAGCTCCGCACGGCTCGCTGGTCGGGGCAACACTGACTATTTCGCTTTTTTTTGTGTGACTTAGTTGTTAGCCTCAGATGGCTATGACATGACATATGGCTGAGGGCTCTCAACCCGATGACTGTTTCGCCGAGCTACCGCTCTTTAAATATTACTTCACAAACAACTAATTTGACTCAAATGTAGGTAACGTAAATATCATCAAATATCATTTTGCTTTCTATATTTAATAACAAAAATCATATCGTAATTTATTATCATTTTAATCGACATTATTCTTAAAGTCATACATATATTTTATTATTATTAATCTATCACATGCATAAAAATACAGCTGTCGCCACTCCTTACTTGCCATGGCTTCATCAGTATGGCTAGCACTTCTGTCCTGGAAAACGTATAACATCTAACTGCTTATGCCAATCTGCGTGTTAAACATGGTGTTTATGGAACTATCCCCTCATTTATGGAGGAAATCTACGTCCAGCAGTTGACGACGATTGGATGAATGATGATGCATGTATATCCCTATGCTCTGTTGGGTTAAGCATACAATGTCTCTGCTCCTTATTTTACCATAGGAGTCTTGAAAATTAGCAAAGAAAGCACCAGTAGAATCGATCTTGGTCATGTATCACTTTAGTTACCATACCACTTTTTAGTTACCATTAATTGAACGCTCACTACTAAACTAATATTCCTCTCGGAATTTTGGCAAAACATGAAATACAGGTAAATATATATATTCATTGTATTTTAGCACTTTCTCAGTATTACATTATATGAAATACTAGCTAAAACTATATTCAATATAATCACATTTTTCATGTGCCCGCCAAAATTATTAAAACTTAGAATAAATAAATTATTGCCAAGAGTAATTTATGGTATCATTCCCTTAGTTTCTTTAAACTTATAGTAGAGATGGCAGATAAGGGATTATGGTACCTTTCATCTAACAAATAATGATTGCATTTCTATCTTCTACCAGAAAAAAAATCGGCAAAGTCTAGATTCGACACGCGAGATGACAAATCGCTCTCTGAATGGGTGTCCAACATACAAATGGATCGACTCAATGACAGCGATAGGAAACTTCTCGACACGCTTAAAAGCAGGTTCGTATATATTTATTTACTTAATACTTTCTTTACTATACTTTACATTTGCTTTCATCTATGTAACATTGATGTTTCAATCTAAGAAACTAAAGAAAGAAAACTATTCTGCTCTCGTTTTACAATTTGTTGGTCAGTAAAAAGGGAATTAAAAACATAGTCAAATCTATACTAATATTATAAAGAGGAAAGATTTGTTTGTATTGAATAGGCTCCGAAACTACTGGACTCATTTTAAAAAAATTCTTTCACCAATGGAAAGCTATAATATCAGGGGGTAACATAGGCTATATTTTATCCTGGTATTCCCACGGGAACAGGAACTACGCGGGTAAGACGACTGAAAGTGAAGCGAGGCCAGGCTGCTAGTAAAATATAAAATAATCCAGCTTAGTCAAGACAAAAGGCTGTTGGTTTGCTTCGTGGAAATGGCGCTGATCATCATCCATCAGTCCGTAGTCTTCTACTGTAGGACATAGGCCTCCCACGAGAATGCCACTCAGAACGATCCTGTGCCATTTGCATCCAAATATTTCCTGCTAATCAAGATATCGTCAGTCTACCTAGTGTGTGTCGGCGAATTGACAATCGTTGGTAAAGAAAGGTTCTCGAGTGGCGACTACAAATCAAGCGATACAGATAAGACATACTATACTACATCGTGGTCAAGTCAAGTCAAGTCATACTGCAGTATATAGAACCATGCAATACCAAGGGAACAACCAAGCCGCTGCTTACCATAGAGAAAGTGCTCTCTTAGAATTTCGTTTAAAGAAGGACATATCCTAGCGCTCGGGTAATACAGCAGTTCGTTCTAGTCTTTACAACTAGCAATCCACCCTCGCTTCGCTTTCTGTCGCTATACTCGCGTAGTTCCCGTGGGAATACCGAGATAAAATATAGCCTATGTTTCTCCCTCATAGCTTTCCATTGGTGAAAGAATCATTCGAATCGGTTCGTTGGTTTAAGCTTGAAAGCGTAACAAACTTTCGCATTTATAATATTAGTAAGGAAGATGATATTTGACAGAGATATTTGAAAGGAAAAACACGTTACCATTCGACATAAAGGAATTTGGGTAAGGGCAAGAGAATGATGATACAAACTCGATAGAAGAATTGTTTGTCTGTCTACATATTTAAATTTTGTTCATTTCGTCTTATAGGATGAAAAAGGATGAAAATGAGAAGCGCAGATCACCAAACCGCGATAGAAACGCACGTGATAGAGAACGGTTAGCGGAATTACAGAGGAAGTTAAGGTAAGATACATCATCATTGCCATTTATTTCGAGTTTTCCTTGTATTGCATACATCCATGGACACGATAGGGGATGAAGAGTTGTATTTTTCCACACTCACCATACTGTAAAGGGCATATTATGATCTCATCATGTTGGCTTATTTACATCCCACTACTGGGCTCGAGCCTCGTCCACATCAGAGGGAATATTGACCTACGGTACCACGCTGAATAGGGTTAGGGTTTCATTTCGAGTTTTCCTTCTCTTGCATATACGTTATATGAATGTGTTATAATCCCTTAGTCGTCTTTTACGATATCCACGGGTAAGATGTATAATATTATGAATTGTAGTATTACTCTGTCATCGCACAAATAATCCCATCATCAATCATTTATTGTCTGTTAACAAGAAGAAATTCATATTCTCAGAGAGAGTGAGCGACGCGATTTCCGTTCCCGGGAGGTGCGTGAGCGACGTCGAGAAGAAGCCCGAGAGGATTCATCATCCCGTCCTGACACCAAAAAACCATCCACTGAGGTCAAGAAAATGCCCTTCATTGGTAACTTCTATGTATAAATATAATTTTATAACAGATTGGCGTTATCCGTGTGGTGACGGAGTAAGAATACAATTCACCACCCCCTATCTTACCCGTGGGTGATCGTACGAGACGACTAAGGGATATAAAACGCATATAACATCTATGCGAGAGAAGGCAAACTCGAAATAAAACCCTATACCAACACGTCTGACCAGCGTGGTATAGTAGGTCAATTACCCTTCCATTATAGAGGAGGCCCGAGCCCAACAGTGGGACGTATATGGGCTGAGATGATGATGATGATGAACAGATTGGCGTTGTGGTTAAGGTACAGAACTATTGTGGCAGCCGTTGGGGGCGTCGACTTCCATGCAGTATAATATGTACTCCCCTTATAGTACATATTGTACCATTTTGGCAATAGCTTTCTGATCAGGTGCCTGCCTGACGTCAACCCTCCTCGGATATGTAATTGTTGACCAGATGGACCAATTCCATTGCCAAGCCCAAGTCTCTCTCACTCTGAATTGGATCTGGTGGTAGTTTATTGGATTAATTTAATTTTCAACATTCATTCGTCTCAACTTATGTAAGTCCCATGTAGGGTTTAGGCTTCCTCCACAATGGGAGGAGAATTGGCCTTCTATTCCACGCTGGTCAGTCTTGGATTGGGGTTATGTATCGATTTTACCTTCTCTAGCATTAATGTTTTCTGCATATATCCCTTGGTTATTATTAAAACATTCATGGGCAAGAAAGGGAGTGGTTAATGGTATTTTTACTCCATAACCACACAAATATGTAATATTTCAACCAAATTCAATACCAGTTCATTATACCAGGTGTATTGCCTTGCTCGACAGAAAATTAATTCAATTTATTTTATAGGCAAAATGCCTGTCTACAAGAATTTAACAAAAAATTCAAAAACAGAGGATCTCAAAAAAGAAGAATTAAAGAAGAAGGAGGAGGAAGACGAAGTAACAAAGAAAAGAAGAGAGGAAATGGATGCTGAAATACAGAAAAAGGTAAAAACTAAATATTTTTCAAACATCAATAATTTTATAAATAAAAAAGGCACATCTAATTTAAGTCAGTCTAGTTAGAATAGCGTTCTATTTCGAGTTTTCTTTCTATTGCATAGATGTCATTTGCATATTAGCCGCCTTCTGCGACATTCACTGATAAGAGAGGGTTCCTTGAATTGTATTCTCTGTCACCATGTAGATGATTTTTAATTTATTACGCAACCAAAAAATCAGCCACTACTCAAGTATAAGAGCCACATAACTACCCTCAGAACAATTTCGTTATAAACTAATCGTTTTTATGTACAACAGGTGGCGGAATTTAAACAGAAAATAGCCCGCGCACAACTGGAACGTGAGCAGTCTCATGCAGAGCAGCAAGGAGTGATGGTTCTTCCAAATATGGTTAACCCAGCCATAGCAGCAGGACCAAATCCTGGAGCGGGATTATTACCAAATCCATACCTACCACCGCCTGCACTAGCCACGCCCACGGCCCTCCCACAAGCCCCGCCCCGCGCGCCATCAATACCGTACGTTTGTTTACAATTACAATTATTTCTATTAGGTATTATATCACTCCATGTGGTGACGAAGTAAGAATACCATTCCAAAGGGGAGTGCCCTTTTTTGCCTGTGAGTGTTGTATAAGACGTCTAAGGGGTATAATGTGCATAGATATTCTATGCAAGAGTAGAAAAACTCGTAATATAACCTTATATCAACACATCTAACCAGCGTGGTATAGTAGGTTAATTTCCCTCCTATTGTGGAGGAGATTTGAGCCCAATAATATAATGTATATGAGCTGTGATGATGAGGTATTATATTTTATATAAAATGACACCATGCTTTAAGTTAAACCTCTAGCAATACATCTTTGGAATGGATTCAATTCCATGCAGAAATTTTCCCTGATGATTTACAAACATATAGACAGACAAAAATTTTAAGAAGTGATATTTTGGCTTTTGTTCCACCGTCATCTTTTTCACGAAGTGCAGATAAAGTCATGATCGCCACGTTTTATATGCGATTTAGGGATCGCAGTTGGTGTTACATAACTCGGGAAACCGCTGCATCATAGTGTAATCGTTTCGAACATTTTCTTTCAGACCACAAGCACCAACACCGCAACCAATAGCTCAAACCCCAGCCCTACCGAAGGACTTCCAGGATGCCCTCGACATCATCTTTCCATCAGAAGTGAAAAACCCAGACCTCTCACAGCAAGATTTATTCACAATGCCTCCGGGCTTCATGTCGAGCTTAGCCGGTGTGATGCCTCCATTCCCAGGATTACCTTTAATGAATCCACAAATGTTTGGATTCGATATCAACGCTTCACTATTTCCACCACGAGCTCAGTTATATGATACTCATGTTCCGCTAGTACCAAGTCCCAAACCAAGGCATCAAAACAAGAGGATGCGTCAGAAAAATGATGTGAAAAAGAATCAAGAGACTAAAAGTTCATCTGCACAGAACAATGATTCTAAGAAGAATGGTGATATGACTAAGGAAAAAGAAGATATGCAGAAAAAGAAGGAAGAGATGGATGATTTAGCTATGCTTGGAATAGACGCCTCTGATGTTGGTGCTGGGATTTAACAATATTTTACTATAATAAACTATTAATAAGAAAACTTCTTCAGAATCCACCATGGGATGCATTCATGGCTATATCTTCTACACTTCTCAGCCTATATACGTTCTATTATACTGCTCAGTTCTTCTCCACAATAGAAGGTTTTTCTAATAGCCTATCCCTCTAGCCTATAAGGTGTACCACTAAGGACAAGGAACTTGGCAGTGGTGGTCGGCCCAATGCCAAAGGCGACGTGGGTACGGGTGGGTTATGGGCCCGCGCACGGTCCTTTCTTCGCCCCAGACGGAATGGACCGCGCGTGCGCTTAGCGCTAGCCCACCCATAAAAAAAATCTAAAAGGTGTATCTACCAGCATCTCCCCATGAAGGGGGAATAACACTATCCTCACCATACTTGGCAAATTGGTTGATAACCGAAGTTGGAGTTGATAATTTGCCCAGAATATTATGTGTGTGACTCCTTAGCCGATATTTACGGAACAGGAATGGTTTGTGACATTGTATTTAAACCTGTCAATATATAGGAGTTTAAAAGGCGAATTGCGTTAATATATAGTGCACGGCGATAAATATTACACATCGACTGTTCGAAAGAGGCATTCGACTAATTTCGGTTTCGTAGTGCGTTGTCTCTGTCGCTCACAGTCTAGATATAGATATTAGAGCTGTGAAAATATTTATGATGTTTTATCTATACCAGTAAATAAAATTTGAAAGTATTTGTTTGAAATGTCAAAATAGCGGGTTTTTCATGCTTACACGGTTATTTGCACGATACCAATGGCTAAAAACCGGTTTGCCTATTCTTGAAATCAATTCTAATTTCGAATGCGATTCAATTCTAATCTCACCAAACTTATATTTGGTACTCTTAAACAAAATTGAGAATGAATTCTTCGCATTTGCCATTGTTATTTTCATAAAATGTTGTTTTGTATTTATTACTTTAAATTAATAACATTACCGAACTCGATCACTGCAAAGACGCTTTCTTGAAATTGTGCACTGTTAACGGTTTTAAACTACGTCAAAATCACGTCGGAAGTAGTAAATATATGACTTAATAGACAAGAGTTGAATTCATGTAGTTAAAAAAAATTCCACCGAATTTGATTCCAATCGTGTGCTAGTTGTTTAGTGTTGTGTTGCATTCAAGAGTACCAAATTGCTCAAATTTAAGCTGCGATTGGATTTAGGATTGGAATCGAGATTCAAGAGTAAGCACAGTTTTTTTTTGTGTGTCCGTTTGTTCTGGGTAATCTTTAAAACGGCTGGACTGATTTTGGTAATATTTTACTTCTAGGTAGCTGTCTATATAAGGAGTAATTTAAGTTATATTTTATCCTGGTATTCCCACGGGAATGCAAACTACTCGGGTGTAACACCGCAGTAATTTGCTATTTACTAAATAAAATACACATTTCTTTTTTTTTTATATATTAATGGGGTTTTACCGCTTGTAAATATATATTTTAAACTACATTTTCACATTTGTGTAACAAATGACTAACGTCACACAGATTGTGTGTGACGGAGACAACACTCTACGAACCCAAAAATAGCGGATTGCCACTTTGCAAAGATCGATGTGCAATATTTATCGCCGTGTACTGTAACTGGCTATTAAAGTGTGATGGCGGTTACAAATATTACCGATAATTGGTCATAGGTGTAAAAGACTAAGAGTTTTATCATGGACTTGGCCAACTGGTGCCGTCAGATCAACAATTACATTATCAAGCAGGGTTGTTGTCAGGCAGGCGACCGGTAAAAAACTATTGCCAAAGCTACTGCAATATATATGAAAGAAGAGTACATTTGAGTCGATCCTTAGTAATTGGAATAAGAGCAGGGTGACGATGATTACTGTACTTTGCAATAGAAAAAAATTGTTAGCTTGTTAATATTAATCACTACCATTTCCTTTCTCGAGAGTGATCATAACATGATTAAAGGGAAGCAAGCAGATAAAAAGAGAAGAAAAATCAATATAAAACTATATCAAACCGGCTGGCTAGTGTGATGATTGCCTTCCCACTGGCTAAAACCCAATAGTGGGACGTATATAAGCAGAGATGATAATGATATAATTAAGTTTATAAAAACTATTTTCTAAATGGTGTTAATTTTTTGCTGTATAATATGGCTTAGAGTAAGTCTATATGAAAACTTCCAAATCTGATAAAAGAATATATGGCAAAAGAAAATTTTGATAAAAAAGGCATATCATTAGAGATGTCCAGCCGATCACTATTTCAGGGATGTTTGGAAATTTCCATAACAATTACAATGGGAAGGGAGGGAATACAATGAGTTATGGGGTTGTAATAATGTTCTTGTTCATTAAAGTGATAGAGCTTGATCAAAATTTAATTATATCAAAAATTTTCATGGGTGTAGAGTTATGAGAAACACACTTTTTGACATTTTATTAAGAAATACATACATACATACAAAGTAAGAAGCCGTATAGCTCGCGCCGACTAGTCGGCTTATCTCTAATTGTCATAGATTATCGTCTATGATTATTTTATCATCCGAATCGCTAGAGGTGAAGGAATGGGTGAGCGAGTATAAGACTAAACGAAATCCTGCTGTGGGAAGAGATGCTGACCCATGAGTGTCACCGCCGCCGCCGCTTTCAAGATTTCCTTCTCCTGTAGATCACATAGAAAGATCAGGACCCTCTGGCTCCAATCTACTATACAACGCTGTTCGGACGTGTTGATATAGAATCCCATTTAGAGCTTTCCATCACTTGCATAGATGTTATACACATATCCTTTAGTCGTCTTTTACGACACCCACGTGCATGATAGAGGCTGTGTATTGTCCGTCAACACACGGACAAGAAGAAATGAATGTTGATATTATATCTTTAACCCGGTCACTACATGGGATAAACTAATAAATAATACTTATATACGCAATATGTGGGTTTAGCACGAATATATGCATCAAAGTATTCGTAACGTTATCGACACCAATTTGTATGGGTTTTAGAGCAGCGCCCCTAGCGGACGATTAGGTAAATTGTCTCTGATACAGTTTTTTTTTGGACGGACTATGGTTTGTACGGCGTCCGTTCCGTCCAGGATGATGAAAGGACAGCGTGCGGGCCCATAATATCCCTGTATTCCCTGCCCTTCATTATTGGGCCGACCAATGATGCGGAGTTACCTGACGACTAACCTGGTGGGATACTCATTCGAGTCTACGTGGGTGAGGGGCAGTCACCCGCGGCGTCTTGATTACGATACAAGTACTTTGACACAAATATTCATGCTAAACCCAGTATATATATTTTTCATATTTGACCTAACGTTGTGTAAATTATCAAATAATTGTTGATTTCTTGAAAATCACGACAAAGTAATGTTTTTTTTTTCTAAATAAATATCGTACAAAATTTAATCGTTTTTATTTCTGATTTGTAAAATATTTATTCTTTCAGCATTTGTTATAACTATCATCATTACAGCTCATATATGTCCCACTACTGGGCTAGAGCCTCCTCCACAGTGAGAGGGAAATTGACCTGCTATGGCATACTGGTCAGACAGGTTACTATATGGTTTTATTTCGAGTATTATATCTCTTGCATAAATATTATATGCATATTGTATCCCTTAGTCGTATTATATATATATAGAAAATTACGATGACGAAATAAGAAAAATTTGTTTAGGAGCGTAAAATGAGCACCATACGTGATATTCGAGCCCCGCCTAGTTGAAATCTGTTCCAATCATCGTACGAACTAGCGTGGACTATGACAACCAAGTTATCGCTCATATTGTCGTCTTGTACGTGATTACTTTCGTGGCGACGGAGGCAGCGTGCCTGTTGGTCGGGACTCCCCCGTGAGACCTGAAGGCGGAAATGCTCGCCGGTTTGTATCGGCGGGTGTTGGGGGTGCGAGCGGAGAGCGGTGTGGTCTCGTTGAGGGAACTCATCGCCTGACGCGTCGACGCCCGCCGGGACGTCATTGCCCGTTGGGCAGACCGGCTGGAGAGGCCTCGGTTCAGGGTGCGAATCATGGAGGCCCTCCGGCCGATGCTGATGCAGTGGTTGGAAAGGCGGCACGGGGTGCTCTCCTTCCGACTGGTGCAGGTGTTGACGGGCCATGGGTGCTTCGCCAAATACATGCACAAGGTCGTTCGGAGGAAGAGTACACCATCCTCCCACCACTGCGATTGCGACGAGAACACGGCGCAGCATACGCTCGAGGTCTGTGCCGCTTGGGCAGAGCAGCGTCGTGAACTCGTCGCAATCATCGGTGCCGACCTGACGCTGGCGATTATCGCCAGGGCGATGGTCGGCAGCATCAGAAATTGGGACGCGGTCGCAGCCTTCTGCGAGGCAGTGATCTCGCAGAAGGAGGCGGCGGATCGCCTGCGCGAGGAGCGCAGTCTCGATGAGGCGATCCGCCGCCGGCGACTGGTGCGGCGTAGGCGCGAATACCTGCGCTTCATGCCGCCCTAGCTGTGGCCGCGGGTGACGTGACCGGGGATTTAGTCCGTCACCCGCTGAGAGGCCGACCGCGTAAGGAAAGACCGACGTCCTCCCCAAGGGGGGACGTCGGTCGATGGGAGGGTACCCCAAATAGGGGGTATTCCGTCGGGCCAACCATTGACGTCAAGTTACCCTGCTCCGGTGATCAGCTCAACGACGAAGGCGACATGCATCGTGGGTGGGTTGCGGGTGTGCGTGCTTACGCCCCTCTGTCGGCCCGGACGGAGTGGTGCGAGGGGAGCGCCGAGCGTCACCCACCCCCAAAAAAAAAACGTGATTAGTTTCACACGCCATCTAGCGATAGACGTTTGTTACACATTATTCAGATTTATTACTCAGCATATTAAATTCTGAGTCTCAGTAATTTAAAATGGAAAGAATTAGCCCTTAAAATCGAAATAGCAGAGTTTGGAAGGAGTGCCTCTTAAAACATAATTATGCTAGTATTGCCATATCTGTCGCGGGTGACGTGACCGGGGATTAGTCCGTCACCCGCCGAGAGGCCGACCGCGTGAGGAAAGACCGACGTCCTCCCCGAGGGGGGGACGTCGGTCGATGGGAGGGTGCCCCGGGTAGGAGGTATTCCGTCGGGCCGACCACTGATGACAAGTAACCCTGCTCCAGTGGTTGGCCCAACAACGAAGGCGACGTGGTGTTCGGGTGGGTTGCGGGTGTTGCGTGCTTAAGCCCCTCTGTCGCCCCGGACGGAGTGGTGCGGAGGCGCGCCGACCGCAGCCCACCCCAAAAAAAAAACAAAACAAAGAAAGTATTGTCATATGTGTAGTGACGGAATAAAATCCGGGTTGAGTGCCCTCAGAGTTCACCCATAGTCCGGGCTTACTTGTGAAAGCCATCTGCGGCTATCAGCTATACATACACAAAAGGCGATTGAATAAGAATACAACTCTCTTCCGCGTGAGTGTCGTAAAATGCGACTAATGGATATGATTTCATAAAGCATCTATGTAAGAGAAGGAAAACTCGACATACAACCCTATGCCAATACGTCTGAAAAGTGCGGTATATTGGGTCCGTTTTCGATGTAGAGATGTGACTTGAAGGTGTGATGTGATTTAAAATAAATCGATTTGCAAAAATTGATTAATTACACCGGCACACAAAATAAAAGTGGAATGTGCTTTGGACCGGACCTACCTACCAACATGTTTTTCGACCCGCTGAATCAGAATTTTAAGTCCGTTTGGCCCGGTCACCCTCCAGTTTTGAGTAAAATGCAAAAAACCTCAAAAAAGGCCAAAAATTGCAAAGAACAGGGAGAACGATTCCATCAAGACATAAGTGAAATGGAGACTAGATATCAAGGAAACTGATGGAACGGACACTTAAAAGGGATACACTAAGAGATAATAACAAACGGAAGAAAAATCCACTGCGTAGATCGTTTGAGAACAAAAGAGTTCGATACCAACGAAGAACAGTTTGAAATTCAGATTCAGCGGGTCGAAAAACATGTCGGTAGGTAGGTCCGGTCCAAAGTATATTCCACTTTTTTTTTAGTGTGCCGGTGTTATTTTTAATTCATCAATTATTTTTGTAATCGATTTTTTTACTATATAATAGAAAACTAAATTTAAACAAAAAAGCAAATACTAAAATAATCGATTAATTTTAATATAAAAAAAAATTATTCGTTTCTAAATCTAGATAATTAGAACTGGTAGGTGGTGGATCTTAAATCTAGATAATTAGAACTGGTAGGTGGCGCTGCGATCGATGTCAAAGAGAATTCCTTTTATATTTTTTTAATTTGAACAGAACATCTGTTTGGGTCAGCTAGTTATATATATATTTATAATTAAAATTCTGTGTGCCTTTTGTTTAAATCAACACAAAAAATACGACTTGCTGAGTAATTGAATGATAACATATTAACGAGTCATACAATATAAACTTAATTGTCATCATTTACAAGCGATTATGCAAACATAATATTACTAACTTATTGGTTTTTTTGCATAAGCAAGCGTCTGCACACGAGTTCAAATCTCAGATCATACTGAACGTTACTAAATTATGCTGCTTAGAGATTCGAATGAATATTATAATTGTGAATGTAAATTGAAGAATAAACTTACTTCTACGACTTAACTTTTCAACCGATCGTCTAGAAAATATCCTTTACACTTTTGTAGGATACATATCCTAGAAGCCTTCATTCTCGGGATCACAATTGTTCCTTAGAGTTAATTTATAGCAACTTTTATCTCGTAGTCAGTCCATTTGATGGGTAGTTTTCCTAAGTTGCATTCCATGTCTGTGGGGATCGTTAAATCTTTCCTTCGCATATTCAAACTTGTATTATGTGGATTACAACTGGTCGACCATTTTCTTTTTTTTTTTTTTTATGGTTGGGCTATGGTAAGCGCACGCGCGGTCCAGTCCGTCCGGAGCGATGAAAGGACGGCGCGCGGGCCCATAACCCACCCGTACCCACGTCACCTCGTTGTTGGGCCGACCACCGGAGCAGATGTGACTTGTCGTCAGTGGTCGGCCCGACGGAATACCCTTTCAGGTACCCTCACCTCTCGACATCCTGGGACGTCGGTCGCCATCGCGCGGTTAGCCATACTGCGGGTGACGGACAATTCCCCGGTCCGATCACCCGCGGCCTCGGCTAGGCCTGCATTAGGCGCAGATACTCGCGCCTGCGCCGCCCGAGTCGCCGGCGGCGGAACGTGTCGCCGAATAGGATCTCTACTCGCACACGATCCGCCGCCTCCTTCCGTGAGATAACGGCCTCACAGAAGGCGGCGACCGCGTCCCAGTTCCTGACGCTGACGAGCATCTCCCTGGCGATGGTCGGCAGCGTCAGGTCGGCACCGATAATCGCGACGAGTTCACGGCGCTCCCCCTCCCACGCAGCACACTCCTCGAGCCTGTGCTGCGCCGTGTCCTCGTCGCAACTGCAGTGGTGGCAGGACGGTGTGCTCTCCCTCCTGACAATCTTGTGCAGGTACTTTGCGAAGCATCCGTGCCGCGTCAGCACCTGCACCAGTCGGAAGGAAAGCACCCCGTGCGTCCGCTCCAACCACTCCATCAGCACCGGCCGAAAGGCCTCGACGGCCTTGACACCGTACCGAGGACTCTCCAGCCGGACTGCCCAACGGGCAATGACTCCACAGCGGGCGTCGACCCGCCAGGCGGTGATCTCCTGCAGGGAGACCATACCGCCGCGGGCGCGCGTCTCCGACACCCGCCGATAAATGTCGGCGAGCATCTCCGCCTCCAGGTCCCACGGGGGAGTGCCGGCCAAGAGGCACGCTGCCTCCATCGACATGGTACGGTAACCGCGTATGGCCCTGACCGCCATTACCCTCTGTGGTCGCCTCAAGAGGGCCCTCAGCCGGACGGTCAGGGACCCCGCCCACACCGGTGCGCCGTACAGAGCCATCGACTGGATCACCCCCGCGTACAGCTGTCGGCACGTAGCGCTGGGTCTGCCCACATTCAGCATCAGCCGCGAAAGGGCGGACGCCGCGCCGACAAGCCGGGGAACAAGTCGGTGGAGATGCTCCCGGAACCAAAAATGCCCGTCGAGCACCAGGCCCAAGTACTTCATGTGGGCCTAGATGCTGATGGTGACCGACTTCACGGTGATGGAAGCGCCGGCGGGAGGCCCGGCGGTACGGAGGCCATGGAACAAAAGAGCCTCCGTCTTTTCCAGGGCTACCCTCAACCCCAGCGCTTCGATCCGCCTGACAATCTCCTCGGTGCCGAGAGTTGCCAAGCGTGCCGCCTCCTCTAGCGTCTCACCCCGGGCTGTGACGAGTGTATCGTCGGCGTAGCAAACTACACCCAGCCCGGGTGGGAGGCTTCCTCTCAACACCCAGTCGTAGCCGATCTTCCACAGGGTCGGACCCAGAACCGACCCCTGTGGGACACCGCACGTCATGGGCGTTCGCACAACGTCCCCTACTCGGTCGACGTAGAGGACGCTGCGCCCCTCCAAGTAGTCTGTCACCAGCCACCTGAGGTACACGGGCACCCCGTGATACCTCAGCCCCTCCCTGATGCAGCTGAATGGCAGACTGTTGAAGGCGTTGGCGATGTCCAGAGACACCGCCAACAGGACTCCTCTGCCGGTGACGGCCTCCGCTACCACGGCCTTCAGGCGCAGCAGGGCCGCGATCGTCGAACGCCCTCTCCGAAAACCAAACTGGGCGTCCGACAAATCGGGCCCGACCCCGACGAGGTGCCGCTCGATGCGGGCAGCCAACACCCTCTCCAGCAGATTGCCCTCATCATCGAGCAGCACGATGGGCCTGTAGGCCGAGGCCGACTCGGGAGACCGTCCCGGCTTCGGCAGGAGAACCAGCCTCCCCTCTTTCCAGCACCCAGGGAACTGCCCGGACGACAAACAAGCGTCGATCAGTCCCCTGAGGCGTGGTCCCAGGTGTTCGAGGACCAGGGCCAGCACACGGTTCGGAATACCGTCGGGCCCGGGGGCGATGGATTTGACTCGCATACGCGCCACCGCCGCCCCCATTTCCGGCTCCGTGATGGGCGGAGCACTTTCATCGTCGGCCTCCCGGTCGCTGTCCGGCGAAGCCATGACCGGGGGCGTGTGCTCCGCCCGCCGTGGAAAGAGGTCCTCGACAACTCTGGTGAGGAGGCTGGGCTGGAGAGTCTCGGTGAGGGGAGGGGGCCCCGCCCGCGGAGCTTGTTCAGCGCCGCGAGGTAGGGGCGACCCCAGGGGTCACGCTCGAGACTGTCCAGCATCTCCCGCTAACTGACGTCCTTGGCGGTACGGACGGCCAGCCTGAAGGCAGACCGCGCACTGCGGTAAGCCTCGTACAGCTGGCCCTCCCGCTCAGCGTCGCGGTGACGCGCTCGGCTGCGGGTGTAGGCCCTCCGGGCACGTATGCACGCGGCCCGAAGGTCCGCCAATTCTCGGGACCACCAGGGGACCACACTCTTCGGGGGCAGGCGCTGCACACGGGGCATGGCCGCATCGCAGATCTGCGTTAACGCACAGCGGATGCGGCCAGCCTCGGCATCCACCCCGTCCGCCTGGGGTGGTGAGGACAGCCATGACTGAACGATGGCTGCCTCCGCCAACAGGTCCCGATCCAATCGACCCACAGCCCACCGCGGAAACGCGGGAGCTCCGTCCGCCGTGTGACCCCTCCTGGGCTGCAGGAGGGTCCGGGAGACCTCTATCCGGATGTATCGGTGGTCGGATAGGGTCTCAACCTCCTCCTGGACGCACCAGCTCCTCACACGTGCTGCACATTAGGGCTAGCGAACGACAAGTCCACTATCGACCCGCCCTGCTGCCGCACGCACGTTTGCACCAAGCCCCTGTTCAGCAAACAGAGGCCCAGTGCCGCCGCCCAATCTTCGACCGCCCGCCCGCGGGCATTCGTCCTGGGGGACCCCCACGCCGTGGACTTGGCGTTGTAGTCTCCCAGAACGAAGACTTGGCGCGGTGCTAGTCGCCGTATCGAGGCCCCCAGGATGGTGAAGAAGGCCCCGAAATCCGTCGCACTCCTGTTAGGGGAGAAGTTAACACCAAATAGCGTAACCTCTCCCCATTCCGCCGCGACATACCCATCGCCCCTGTCCTTGAGCAACAAAGGCGGGGAATGCCACGACGTGGAGGCGACGATTGCCACAGAGCCGTCACTGCTGCCCAGCCAATTGGGCCGGTCAGGCACCACGTACGGCTCCGCGGCTACGGCTGCACCGATCAACCACTCCGCCATGGCTTGCAGGAAAACGTCCTGTGCCTCGGCGGCGTGGTTGAGGTTGGCCTGCAGGAGGTGGTAGGATTCGGTCGCCATTAGTGGGCCGTATCCATCACCTCCTCCACGCTGGCGGGCGATCTGGTCGCGCTAAGGGCGGGAGCGGCCAGGGTCGTCGGGCCGCTCCGCCCCTTTGGGGCTAAAGCCGGGGGTATGCAATCCTTGCCCCCCATGCGGTGTGTGGCGGGCCTATTGCCAGCCGCACATGCGGGGCAGTGGGGGGTGGCGGCGCAGGATGCCGCCTTATGCCCGGGTTGACCGCAGCGGAAACAAAGGTCGCTGCAGTCAAAGCAGTTAGTGCATGTCGGCCGAGTGTGTCCGACCGCCATGCACTTGTAGCACCTCGCAGGCCGGGACTCCAGCACGGTCACCCGCGCCGAGCTCCAGCCCACGAGGAGCCTGCCTGAGTCGGCCAGTTTCTTGGCCGACTCCTCCGGGCACCGCAGCCAAGCGGCACCGACACCGCCCGGACCAGGGCGGATGGCGCCAATTCGGACGGTGTCCGAGGCACATCCGGTTCTAGCCACTATAGCCTCCCGGACGTCCTCCACCGTCACGGAATCGTCCAGACCCGTAATGCGCATTTCGGCGCACTTTACGGGCCTGGCGATTCGGACGCCACCCTGCTCCTCGAACAGACCCCGCAACTTCGTGGCCAAACTGTCGGCCGCCTTGGCGCCCTCGGCCCCAGGGAACTCCAGTATCCGAGCCCCTGTCTAGGCCTTGCGGGTCCTAGCTTCGACGCCTCCAATGTCAGAGACGTCTAACTCCCGCCGGGCGCGACTCAGGACGGCCTCGTAGCTTAGGCCCCTCTCAGCCGCCTCAGGCAGCACAGTAATAACAACTGCGGCTGATTTTAGCGGCCGGAGCCCCTTGCGCGACCTCTTGCCTCTCTTCTTTTTTCCGGCTCCCGCCTGGGGAGCAGCAACTTCCGCGGCGTTTTTGGCTGCCGCCCTCCTTTTCTGACCGCGAGCCTTCCTGCTCCGCTCAGCCACCTGCCAACCCTGTTCCAGCATGGCAGCAGCGCTGAGCACAGCGAGCTCGGTCACGGGCGCGCTAACCGGTGCTTGCGGTATCGTTGCGGGCACAGACTGCGGTATGGCGGGAGCTGGCGCCACCATCGCCTTTTTAGTTGTGGCGGGACTCTTAGGCCCAGCCACGGCCGCCGCAAAGCTGGCCGCACGGCCACCCTGGCATGGTAACTGGGTGGGACTCGACGCTACCGTCGGCCGCGCGGCTCTAGCCCTGTCCGCAGCGAGTGGCGGCCGGAGAGGTGCCTCAGGAGGGAGTCTCGCCTCAACGGCCTCGATGCGCGCCTCGACCATCCGACCAACTCTGGTGAAAATGGCGCGCATCGCCTCATCCGACACGCCGTCCACCACAGGAAGTGGCATCTCTGCGGCCGGGACACGCCCCGTGGCGCGAGTCGACGCAGCAGGGGGGGCGGCAGAGACAGCTCTCGTCGCCGGCGTCGGTGGCAGAGTTGACGTCGGTGGCCCAGAATTCGGCGCGGCCGGCCACAGCCGTGCGAATTGGGTCCGCAGGTCAGCCATTTCTTTGGCCAACCTGCGGTTTCCTTTTTGACCGCCGCCAGCTCCGTCTCCAGCTTCTTATTATGCGCCTGCAGGCCTGATACCTCGCCACTGAGGCGGGCATTTTCAGCCTGCAGGGCTGCCACTCTTGTCGTTGAGGGGTCATCGTGCGCAGCGGGCTCAGCAGCCGCCGCATTGGTGGGAGGGATGTCATCCAACACCCTCAGCATCCTTGCAGCCGCCGCCTCATTCGCCCGCTTACGAGCCTCGGCCTCCCGCACCTGGCTTACTGGAGACGGAGTCACGGTCCTCGTCGCCACCGTGGCCCCACGCCCTCTGCGTCCCCTGCGTGAGGTCGCCACCTTGGGAGGAGGCATAATGTCTCCTCTCCCATCCGAATCGGATGCGGCGCTGCCACTCTTGTTCAGAGGCCGCTGCCGCATCTGTGGGGGGAGGGGCTCTTCCCTCACCGTCTTGGCCGCCGCCAGAAATGATGCAGCAGGCCCCCCGGCGGCCTGAGCGGCCGGGCTCTCCTTCATGTTAGACGGCCCTGCGGCATTGCCGCCCTCATCCATCGACTGCTCTGCGGTCGCGTCAGTCTCCGCTGTCGCAGTGCTGTCCGCGTCAGAAACGCTGCCGTCTCTGGGCGGAACGTCGGCAGCACGCATTGTCTGCGTCTCCGCCCGCCATTGTTTCGCTGCGCGCCGTCTGGCGCGCTCCGTTGCAGGGGTGGCTCCCCCCCCCTCGCTTCTTCTTTCGGGCCTCCTGTACCGCCGGGCCCTTGGCTGATTTGGATGCCTCCAGTGCGGAACTGCAGTCCGACGAAGCATCCCTCCCCTCTGTGCCAGTATTGCAGTAGCCTGGCAAGACTATAGCGTGGGAACTAGGTTCCCCGTTTGTGGTGGTTTTGGGCATCTCACCCCTCCTGTCTGCATCTTTATCATACGAGAAATCCATAAGGTTCCCACGAGTATGGGAGAAATAACGGTCCACCCGGGCAGAGATCCCGATACCCGGGTAAGCATACATTTGTATCCCAACACAGGGGGTCCGCAGGTACCCTGGCTGGGGGCGCGCTAACGATTGAACAACCCATCAGCCATGCATCCTCTTGCCGCGCGCCAGAACTTAGGATTCTGGGTGATTGTTTTATAGAGGTTTTCTTCCTCGCGGTCCAGGCGGTTAAGCCAAGACCCTCGCTCCTGAATCTAGGCCTCAAGATAAATGTCCCGAAGCAAGAATCAGGTCTACGATTTGTCGCGGTTGGTAAGCGCCTGCCCTGTCCTCAAACGAATGAGTGACTGAGCCCGTCGAATTTTCGCGTCCAATACCCTCTACAATTAGAGGGCATGGAGCGAATTTGGGGCATCCCACAAACTGGGCACCCCCTCGGGCCAGATATTTGCCACGAGCGACAATTCCAGAGAGCAGTCCAAGGAATTGTCGCTCGTGCCCAGGGTACACCACACGGAGGTTTCTGGCGTAGCACCCCACAACTGGTCGACCATGGATTTCCGTATTCCAGATTTTCTCATAGATTAAATGTAAGGCTGCATATTCTCTACGAGAAATGTTTAAAATAGATACAAATATTAACTAAATAATTAGTAATTGGAGACAACCAGTCCATCCACCGAGGCATCCATCCACTTGAAGGATGTGATACAACCACATTTTTTTTGTAGGTATAGTATATGAGATTTTATTGGTATCGGCATTACATTGGATCTGATACTTTTTAGATGTATTGTCTACAGTTTGAAAAAAAAAGTGAAAATTATAGAAACTATCGCTAAGTTTTTTGGTGGATCTCCTCAGCAGCGGTCTCTATCTGATCCGTTAGTAATTTATTAGATTAATTTAAGGTAATATAGCTCGGCATTCTGACGGTGTTTCCATGTGGTGGATTTCGACGATGCCTTTAGTATCACCGAATCTGATTGCACGTATTCACACACCCCTTCACTTTCTTCACAAAAGACAGTGGCATAGCAAAGGTCCATGACAGTACCTACCATCAGGTGTGCTGTTTGTAAAAATAGTAAGATATTAAATTGGACAACATGTGTTCAAACCTTGGGATTTATAAATAAAAATGATTATGAATTTGAATATGTCCGTCCTTAACGTATCACGTAAATTTATTTCAATATCATCTCAGCTCATTTACGTCCCACTGTTGCACTCAAGTCACCAAGGTAGTATAGCAATTTTTTCGAGTTTCCCTTCACTCTCAATATGAGTGGTATATATTTTTTTTGGGGGTGGGTTGCGGTCGGCGCGCTCCTCGCACCACTCCGTCCGGGGCGACAGAGGGACGTAAGCACGCACACCCGCTACCCACCCCACCTGCACGTCGCCTTCGTCGTTGGGCCGACCACCGGAGCAGGGTTACTTGTCATCAGTGGTCGGCCCGATGGAATACCCCCTATTTGGGGTACCCTCCTATCGACCGACGTCCCCCCTTCTCGGTCTTCCCTCACGCGGTCGGCCACTCAGCGGGTGACAGACTAATTCCCCGATCACGTCACCCGCGGCCTCGGCTAGGGCGGCATGAGGCGCAAGTACTCGCGCCTACGCCGCCCCAGTCGCCGGCGGCGGATCGCCTCATGATCCGCCGCCTCCCTCTGCGAGATCACTGCCTCGCAGAAGGCTGCGACCGTGTCCTAATTCCTGACGCTGCCGACAATCGCTAGGGCGATGGTGGCCAGGTAAGTTGGGCTGCCGGCTCTCTCGCTCACTGAACGAAGTGCAGTAACAAATTGCTACTATTCGGACGTCGATTTTCTGCTCAGTGTGGTACTACTCCGGACGGACCAGCCCGCGGCTGTAGACAGACAACTGTCAACAGTGTGCTCCTACCACTATTATTATATTCACTCATATTATACCTATTCCTTAACCATCTTTCAAGAAACTCATGGGCAAGATAGGGGGTGGTGAATTGTATTCTTACTTTATCACCACACAAAGTAGCGTAATACCACACAAACATTTTTTTTTTATTGCAAACGATGGCAAACGAGCAAACAGTACACCTGATGGTAAGTGTTGCTGCCGCTCATGGACATTTACAGGGTCGCTGCCTACCGCGAAGAAAGTGAAGGGAGTGTGAATGCGTGCATTGAGGCTCGGTGATACCCAAGGCACCACCAAAACCCTCCACACACAAACACCCTCAGAAAGTTGAGCTTCCGGCTCTTTCGCTCACCGAACGAAGCGCAGTAACAAATTGCTACTACTCGTGTCGATTTTCTGCTCAGTGTGGTACTACCCCGGACGGACCGGCCCGCGGCTGTAGACAGATAACTGTCGACAGTGTGGTCCTACCACTCTTATCCTGTATAGGAATATAATTCAAAATTCATATTCGTGTAAGTCGCTAATTACATCACAATGCCATTGTAATATTGAATATTATTTACGTAATTCTTGCACGAATTATATTAAAACATGCTCTTCATTAGTTCAATGTGATAACAAAGTTATGTAATATTATTGCATTACATAAAAAATGGATGCCTAGTTCGAGGTTATTGCTTGTCAAGGTTTAAGAGCTATACGTGGAGAGAATGTAGCTTGAATAAAAATTGAACAGCAAATTAGCGATCTATGTAAGAGTGACGTAATAATACCATTGCAGGCACAGGGCTTTATCGTATACATACAGTAAAACTTGTTTAAGACGATTTCGCAAGGACCCGACCAATAACGCGTCTTAGGCGGGAAAGCGTATTATGCGGGAAAGGAAAAAACCTGCCATTATTATTTATTAGATTAATTTATCGACTCTTTCACGGGGAGTGCTCCGAGGAACTGTTCGACTTGGTACCACCGTCACCATTCTACCAACGTACCACTCGACATCATAGCAGGTTCATCCATTTCACCTGGAAACGTTATGGTCTTCAACTGTACGCTTCCAGCGATCATTTCTCCCACGTACGTGCAAGCTCTGGAAAGAACTACCTGCTGCTGTATTTCCCGAGCGCTATGACATGTCCTTCTTTAAACGAGGTTTAAGAAGAGTATTTCCTTCACGGTAGGCAACGGCCTAGCTGTGCCCCTGGTATTGCAAAGATCCATATGCGGCAGGATCACTTACCATCAGGTGTGCTGCTTGCCCGTTTTCCACCGTTGGCAATAAAAAAAAAGAAATTAATATATTCTATTACTATTTTGAATACCTACGCATTGAATTTAAAAATTACCGAAAATAAAATGTTTATTATTATTACATTACTTAAAGTAATCACTTATTTTAGTTTGACAAAAAGATTTTGAGGCATTAGTAACTACAAGATTTTCAGCGTAATTTAATTTTTGCAGTGTGTCTTCACTTTGATTCAAAGGTTACACCTACATAGCGTCTTAAATCGTTAACTGCTGATAATGTCTGAGCGTGTGACAAAATCGGAGTTGACTCATCTTCTTCTTGGTCATTATCACTTAGGGTCGCTCGACATTCGTCACTTTGTCAGTCGCTGGCCGCTGCCGCAAGAGGCAATATGTGTATTTGAGTGGCACGTATTGGCGTATTAAACGGGATGACGAATCGTATTAAGCTTTAAGAAATGTATGAAAACATTTCTCAAGTTGCTGGGACTGACGCAAAATGGCGTATTATGTGAGAAATCGTATTAAACGTGATCGTATTAAACGGGTTTTACTGTATATACTTTCATGACAAAAAGGAATAAGTAATCATAACCGTTCTAATATCTAACATCATTATCATTACAGGTCATATTCATCCCACTGCAGGGGTCGAGCCTCCATCATCATCTCAGCCTATATATGTCCCACTGTTGGGCTCAGGCCTCCTCCATAATGGGAGGGCAATTGATCTACTGCTCCACGCTGGTCAGACGTGTTGGGATAGGGTTTTGTATCGAATTTTCCTTCTCTTGCACAGACGTTATATGCTTATTATATTCCTTAGTCGTCTTTTATGACATCCACGGGTAAGATAAGCCACCTCCATAATTGGAAAGAAATTGACATACTAGGTATACCACGCTAATAAAACGCATTGGTATAGAGATTTATTTCAAGTTTGCCTTCTCTGCCATAAATGTAGATGATATCTTCATATTATAATCCATTAATGGTATTTTACGACACCCATAGGCTAAAAAGGGATTAGTGAAATGTAATCTTACTCCGTCACAACACGCATAATGTAAATATACATAATCCTCATTATATTTCATCATTCATCATCATTGCAGCCCACATACATCCCACTGTTGGGCTCGGGCCTCCTCCGCAATAGGAGGGAATTTGACCTACTATACCATTCTGGTCAGACATGTTGTTATAGGGTTTTATTTCGAGTTTCCCTTCTCTTATGTTATGTGCATATTATATCCCATAGTCGTCTTTTACGACATCCACGGGCAAGATAGGGAGTGATGAATTGTATTCTTACTCCGTCACCACACAGAAAATTATTTATGTTTGTAGGATTTAAGTATATTTATTTTACTAAAAAAGTTCAAAAACTATAATATAAAGACTTCGTTCTCTAACATTATTATAACAGAAAAATATTTAATAACCAATGTTGTCTACTTCTTGCTCGAAAAGCTTAAAAAATTGCATGCATGCAATCGTTCAAATAATGTTCTCAAACAGGTTTATGAGAATAAACAAAAACACCTGAGTTCTTACTTCTGAATTACTCAGTTCAAGGTCGAAATCCAACGCGTTTTTATTGAGTACTAGCAACCCGCCCTCGCTTCACTTCGGTTTCTGTCGCCTTACCCGCGTAGTTCCCGTTCCCGTAAGAATACCTGTATAAAATATATAGCCTATATTACTCCGTAAATAATATCAGGTTTCCAGTTTTCCATTGGTGAAAGAATTTTTGAAATCGATTCGGTAGTTTGAACGTGAAAGCGTAACAAACAAACAAACTTACTTTCGCGTTTATAATATTAACTAGCAACCTGCCCTCGCTTCGCTTCGGTTATAGGTTATAGTCGTTTTACCCGCGTAGTTCCCGTTCCCGTGGGAATACCGGGATAAAATATAGCCTAGTTTACGCCCTGATATTATAGCTTTCCATTAGTGAAAGTATTTTTAAAATCGGTCCAGCCGTTTTGAAGATTACCCGGAACAAACAGACAGACAAAAAAATTTTAATTGCTATTTTAGGCATAGGTGTCGTGCAAATAACCATGTGAGCATGAAAAAAGCCTATTATTTTGACATTACAAACAGACACTCCAATTTTATTTATTGGTATAGATAAGGATCTCAATCAAAGGCACTTTGACAAAAAGTCATCGAAAATATAATGAACAAAGTAATGGACTGTTATAAGAGGCATTTTTGGCAGGCTATAGCGCGGACACACGCTGTCCGTTCCGCCCAGGGTGATACAAAAGGGCGGCGCGCGACCCCATAACCCGCCGTATTCCCACTCTTTCGCTATTGGCCCGACCACTGGTACCGAATCTTCCATTTCCATGGCCACTTCAGCGGGATAGCCTTTCGGGTATCTCCGCTTCCTACTCGCCCTCACGCAGTCAGCCTCTCTGCGGGATACGAGCTATTCCCCGGTCCAGTTACCCACCGCCTCGACTAGGGAGAAGCCATGAGGGATTTTTACGGGATATTTTATTCATAATCGGAACAATCTTTATAATGCAATGTAATTATCACACATGGAGTATTGCTCTTTTGAGATGCCCAATAATTAGAGACACGAAATACAGTTTTAATTAATACAACAGTTTTTTTTTTATTGGAGTGGGTTAACGGAATTCAAATTCAAATTATTTATTATGCATAAACCTCGAGGGGGCACTTACATATTGTCAGGTTTACAATTTCCAAAAAAAATATACTACCACCGGATCGGAACGCGACCGCTACTGAGAAGATCCGGCAAGAAACTCAGCGGGCTTGTCTATTATTTTTAATTTTTTTTTCTTACTAGATATACAATTGTGTACATGTTTTGTAAGAACTAGCTCCAGTGTGATGCCCTTCGAACCGCAAGACATATAATTCAAACGATTATGGCTGGACCAGATCCTGCAAGCGGCACGCGATCACGAGTTAACTAGTAGAGCAGCCATCATATCATGAGGAGGTACCCTCTCTCATCGACGTCCCCTTCCCAGGACCTCGGTCGCCGTCGCGAGGTCAGCCCCACCGCAGGTGACGGACTAAAACCCCGGTCCGGAGACCCGCAGCCTCTGCTAGGGCGGCATCATTAGCAATTAATACATCAGTAAAGCGAGATCGAACTACATGCAATTATATTATGCAACTAGCAACCCGCCCTCGCTTCGCTTCCGTTATAGGTTATAGTCGTTTTACCCTCGTAGTTCCCGTTGCCGTGGGAATACCGGGATAAAATATAGCCTAGTTTACGCCCTGATATTATAGCTTTCCATTGGTGGAAGAATTTTTAAAATCGGTCCAGCCGTTTTGAAGATTACCCGGAACAAACAGACAGACAGACAGACAAAAATTTTTAAATTGCTATTTTAGGCATAGGTGTCGTGCAAATAACCGTGTGAGCATGAAAAAAGCCTATTATTTTGACATTACAAACAGACACTCCAATTTTATTTATTGGTATATATATGTCATTCAATTTGCATGAGATTATATAAGACTAGCTGACCCAACAGACGTTGTACTGTTCAAATAAGTGCCATCTATCAGGTCCAATTGTGAATCTAAACCATTCTCGAATCCCGTTGAACATGCACAAAAAATTTCATCAACATCGGTCCAGCCCTTTCGGAGGAGTTCAGTGACATACACACGTACACAAGAAATTTATATATATATATATATAGATAATGTTAAAGACAATTATCTCTTCTTTATAAATGCGAATGTGAATTTGTTTATTTATTTGTTACGCTTTCACGCCTAAATCGCTAAACCGATTTTATAAATTCTTTCACCAATATAAAGCTATATTATCAACAAGTAACATATGCTATGCTTTATTACCGTATTCCCACGGGAACGGGAACTACGTCGCTACGGTAGGGTGACTGAAACCGAAGCGAAGCGAGGGCAGGTTGCTAGTCTATACCAATAAATAAAATTGGAGTGTCTGTTTGTAATGTCAAAATAATAGGCTTTTCTCATGCTCACACGGCTATTTGCACGACACCTATGCCTAAAGTAGCAATTAAAAGATTTTTGTCTGTCTGTCTGTCTGTTTGTTCCGGGTAATCTTCAAAACGGCTGGACCGATTTGAAAAACTCTTTCACCAATGGAAAGCTATAATATCAGGGCGTAAACTAGGCTATATTTTATACCGGTATTCCCACGGGAACGGGAACTACGCGGGTAAAACGACTATAACCTATAACCGAACCGAAGCGAAGCGAGGGCGGGTTGCTAGCCTATTATAAGGCTGAAAATGAAATCATTAATTCTTCAAAATAATTATTTTTTAAATTCTTGACACCCATTTATATACTTAGGGAATGGGAACTACGTGTGACACCGCGTGGATTCGTTAGTAATAAAACAAACGTAAGTTACTTATTTGTTAAATTATATTTTCATTTTTGAGTGGCGTGGTAATTAAGATATCCATTTACTATGGCAAGTATTGAGGGTTCGAGGTCGTGGTTTATATTACGTAAAATTATAATTATTACTGCTGACTGCATAAAAAGCAATTATCACTTACCATCAAATGAAACACTATCATCTGCTATTTTCTATACCAATAAAAAAATTGGAGTGTCTGTTTGTAATGTAAAAATAATGGACTTTTTTCATGCTCACATGGTTATTTGCACGACACCTATGCCTAAAATACAGATTAAAAAAATTTGTCTGTCTGTCTGTTTGTTCCGGGTAATCTTCAAAACGGCTGGACCGATTTCAAAAATTCTTTCACCAATAGAAAGTTATAATATCAGGGAGTAAACTAGGCTATATTTTATCCCGGTATTCCCACGGGAACGGGAACTACGCGGGTAAAACGACTAAAACCGAAGCGAAGCGAGGGCGGGTTGCTGGTTATTAATAAAATTGCAATTGATGAGACCATACCAGAGGTGTGGCTTCAAATCCCATGCGAGAGAATACTTTGTGATCCACAAATTGTTGTTCTAAGTCTGGGTATTATTTGTGTCCGTTAAATTATATATTTGTAAAGTCCCCCGCAATACAAGGATTATTGCCTTAATGAAGATGTGTATTTAAAAAATAAGTATTAGCAGAAGTCTGTATGTCACAAAAGTGATAGACAAGCTTAGGAGCGTGACATAATAGAAAGGATATGACCTACAATACCACGCTGGTCAGACAGGTTGACTTACATTTTGAGATTGCCTTCTCTTGCATATATATTACTAGCTTTTTTTTTTGTTTGGGTGACTTGACGTCAGTAGTCGGCTCGACGGAATACCCCCTATTTGGGGTACCCTCCCATCGACCGACGTCCCCCCTCGGGGAGGTCATCGGTCTTCCCTCACGCGGTTGGCATCTCGGCGGGTGACGGACTAATCCCCGATCACGTCACCCGCGGCCTCGGCTAGGGCGGCATGAGGCGCAGATACTCGCGCCTACGCCGCCCCAGTCACTGGCGGCGGATCGCCTCATCGAGGTTGCGCTCCTCGTGACATTACTAGCTAACCCACCAGACGTTGTTTTATTTAAAAAAAAAAAAAAAATGAATTCTTCTTGAAATCCACAGCAGCGCCACCTACTGTAGCCAATTGTGAATCTAAAGCGTTTTCGAATCCCCTTGAATACACACAAAAAATTTCATCAACATCGGTCCCGCCGTTTACGAGAAATTCAATGACATACACACGTACACAAGAGATATACCTATATATAAAGATATGTATTCCTTTGAAAAGTATGGTGACCTGTATTCTTACTCCGTCATCACAGAAAACAACAATCATAAAAGCAAATAATATTAAAATAATGTCAACCCATTTTTTTTGGGGTGGGCTACGGTCAGTATACCCGCCACCCGGCTCCTTCCGGGGTGACAGAGGGGTGGCACGCGGCCCTGTAATCCACCCGTGGCACGTCGCCTTTGTCGTTGACCCGACAACCGATGCAGGGTGACTTGTCATCAGTTGTCGATCCGACGAAATATCCCTAAGGAGTACCCTCTCCTCGACCGACGTCCCCCCTTCAGGGACATCGGTCTTCGTCGCGCGGCAGGCCTCTCGGCAGGTGACAGACTAAATCCCCGGTCCAGCCACCCGCGGCCTAAAAGTAATGTCAACCCATGGAGTTAACTTGAGATCTTAAGTTATTATCCTTCACAATTTTGAAAGAGTCGTATGCTTAGTGATATAAGGACTGTATTTTGCCAAAAGAACTATTAAATATTGTTTTAACATAATATTTTCTTAGAGCATTGTAATGTATGCATGAATAGTTATATTTCAAGTCCAATGCTAATAAGAATCAGTTGAGTTCACGATACGCTAACGAACGGTTATTTTGTTTGTACATATTTATGTGCCGACAAATAAGTCATTGTTAAGATCGAAAACTAGTGAATTGAGACTTATTATATTTTTTTTTTAATAAATATTTGGTAAGAACTTTTTTTTAATATTAGATAACTATTCTTATAATTATAACCTTCAGACTGATGCAATAGTATCTAGATTTAAACGCGTGCCACGTTTTGTCCTAAAATATTACTATAAAGTCTATAACTAAAAACTAGGTATTAAAAATATTCTAGCCTATTTAATTATTAATAACATAATATATGTATAACGTGATGCCTAATATATGTAATTGTATTTAATAACTAATTTAAATGATAGCTAGTTTAAATGATATTTTATTAAACACTAGTAAAAAACGCTATAAAATCCTTACTAATATTATAAATGCGAAAGTAAGTTTGTTTGTTACGCTTTCACGCTTAAACCACCAAACGGATTTCAAAAATTCTTTCTTCAATGGAAAGCTATAATATCAGGGAATAACATAGGCTATATTTTATCTCGGTATTCTCACAGGAACTACGCGGTTAAGGCGACTGAAACCGAAGCGAAGCGCGGGTGGGTTGCTAGTGTTCAATACGTTTCTTATTTACAACTGCGTATACCGCATATGGCATTTTCCGTGTGGTGATGGAGAAATACAGTTCACCATCCTCTCTCTCTTAAGCGTGGATGTCGTAAAAGACGACTAAGGGATATGATACACAGATAATACATATGCAACAAAAGAAAAACTCCACATAAAATACCATGTCAACATGTATAATCAGCGCGGTATAGTAGATCAATTTCTCCTCCACTGTGGAGGAGGCCTGAGCCCAACAGTGGGGATTATATGAGACTAGCAACCCACCCTCGCTTCGCTTCAGTTTCAGTCGTCTTTCCTGAATCGTACCCGTTCCCGTGGGAATACCGGGATAAAACATACCCTAGTTTACGCCCTGATATTATAGCTTTCCATTGGTGAAAGAATTTTTGAAATCGGTCCAGCCGTTTTGAAGATTACCCGGAACAAACAGACAGACAGACAAAAAATTTTAATCTGTATTTTAGGTATAGGTGTCGTGTAAATAACCGTGTGAGCATGAAAAAAGCATATTATTTTGACATTACAAACAGACACTCCAATTTTATTTATTGGTATAGATAATTATGATACCGCATTAGGTCTCAAATATTAAAATCATTTGTTTACAAGTCTTGAATCCTTGGCAATGAAACGAGAGTTATTTTTTTATATTCACATCGATAAAAACTCTTAAAAACATACATTACGTATGATGTAACGTTGATATGAATTGCCTCGCAACATCTTATCTCGCAATTGTATAATCATCTCTCACCGTCTTTGATTCTCTCCCCTTAGTTAGACCTTACCTTCTCCTAATTATTCATTTCGAATTACGATAATATTACCCGATTTTCAACTTAATACATAAAATTTTTGTGACTTTTCGTGTGGTGACGGAGTAAGAATACAATTCTCCGCTCCCTTTTTTATCCGTGTATGTTGTAAAAGACGACTAAGGGATATAATATGCATATAACGTCTATCCAAGAGAAGGACAACTCGAAATAAAACCCTATACCAACCCGTTTGACCAGCGTGGTCCAGTAGGTCAATATCTCCCCTATTACGGAGGAGGCTCGAGCCCAACAGTGGGCCGTATATGAGCCGAAATGATGAAAATGATGACATAAAATTTGTCCGTGTGATAATGGAGTAAGAATAACATTTCACCACCCCCTTTTTCACGCATGGATATCGTAAAAGATAACTAAGGAAGGATATGGAGATAATATCTATGCAAGAGACGGAAAACTCAAAATCCTATATCAACCTGTTTTACCATCATGGTACAGTAGGTAAATTTTTCTACCGTTTTGGATGAGGCTCGAGTCCGGCAAAGACGTATATGAGCTTTGATGAATGATGGAGACATAAAGCTTATGGTTTTACCCATTTTATATCAACAAGATTATTATTATTTTAAATACATCCTCCCATCCCTGCACTAAGGAAATAATTCTTGTATTGTGGGGGACTTTGCGAACATATAATTAACGGACACAAATTATATCCAGACAATAACAAACAACAATTTATAAATCTTAAAATTCGAACCCGCGACACTGGCACGATCGGTTAGTATCTTAAGCACTACGCCATTTGTGCAGTGTTATTATATGGTTTATTGCGTTTTAATGGTAATGACATTTTAATATTTATTTTCCTTATATTTTTTTCACTAAAGTATTTGCGCTGTAGCATGGTGCGGGTGACAGTTATGGCGAGTTTCGTTTCACTCTTGAAAGTTGCCGCGATTTATAATTATGATCTATTAATTCAGCTGTACCACATCGGTAATATATTAAATCACTAATAACTGTAGTAATAAAGGTATACCTTCCAAATTAAATCCAACTAGAATGTTCTAGCCTACAAATCAAATGAAATTGAAAGAAAAAATAATCAAAGTGGTATGCGTATAACGTAACACCAAAGACGTATTTAGTGATGGGATGTACTACTACGAAGAATTATCGATTAAAAAATAAATAAAAAACAATTTGTGCGCTCAATTTTTTATTGTTAAAAAGTATACAATTATTACATATTTACTTCAATTTTTCATTCAATTTTAATCCTCTTCTAAACTCATATCAGAGTCAGGAACATAGGAATTGTCACTTTCATCATCCGTATCTGTGACGGATATTATTAAAGATGTCTCAATTATGTTATCAATACGGACGTCACGATCCCAATCAATAAAAATATGCCACGAAAAAATATGAAATACCAGTTGTTTTGAATGCGTTTACGAAACTTTTTAAAATTTTTGAACTATTAAATTAATTGAATAATTTGTATGAATATATTTTTTCCTATATATATAATTTTCGTGACAATAATAAACAGAACAACATTTATTTATGCTACGAGTATAATTAGTGATAAAAATTTAATTGCGAATCGTCACATCCCTAGTCACCTGGTATTGACATGTGTCACCCGCACCATGCTACAGCGCAAATAGTATAGCAATCGTAATTTTTCTAATACAAGATTTCCTTATTCGAATAAGTATTACCTACGAAACTATTTTAATCATTATTTGCATTGATGCATCTGTTGGTCACGTTAGGATCGACTAAGTAATTAAGTATCCCAAACGGCGGACGAATAAAATCAAAGTAAATCCCGACATAATCCTTAACATAAGATTTTCAAATAAATTATTCATAAATAAGACTACGAATTGTTAGATAAATATAATAAATGAATAATACGCTACTTGGAAACAGGAAATTGTTCTCCAAGATAGTACTTGCAGCGTGCTATTAGAAAAAAAGGCAACTAGTTCATTTTCCTCAGAAATTCCTGTTATTAAGGTCATCAATTTTATTAATCACAGTTAACTAAGGTACATTGCAATATGATGCGCGACAGGCTCGAGTAAACGTCAACGACAGATATTTACCGCGCTGACAAGGTATATGAGCGCGCGAACAGCGCGAATGGCTGTCAATCTTAGTATTTAAATTGACGGATTATCCTGTATGGTGACGGAATATTACATTACACTTTCTCGTTGTAGTCGTAAAAAAATGGCAATTTGGGGTGGGCCACGGTCAGCGTACCCGCCGCCCGGCTCTATCTGGGACGACAGAGGGGCGGCGCGCGGCCCTTTAACCCACCAAATAACACGTCGCCGTTGGGGCGACCACCGGTGTGGGTGCCGTCGCGGGTGCCGGATTAAATCCCCGGTCCGTTCACCCGTAAAAAAAATTACAATAGGGACCACTAGGAAAAGGACAGCAGTAATCGCCTGGAAAAGTTATAAAATCAACAGCGATCGCCAAAAGGCTTTCCAACTGTGACGATGACATCGCATTATTCTCTCACTTGGGGAGGCTTGCATCTAACAACGCTCGTGGGTAAAAAGATGGGTCAAAGTGGTAGTGTAATTTTTGGTTCAGTAACTTTCAGACTTTATATTAAGTTACACCAAAAACACACCAGATTACAATATTTTCGTTTTTTTTTCATCATACCGCTCACAAAAAACCGTCCAGGTCGGCAGAGGGAACGGCGTTTTATCGGTCGCATACAATACAACCACTCTATCGTCGACTCCTTGTCTTCGGTAAAGTCTGTTAGAACGCTGACAGCATTGCTGGCAGCTGGCAGCTGGCAGCATGATTGTTCATTAATTTATCATCATTAAATAAATTTCTTCGTGTAATAATCAATATGGACCCCATATTTGTCATTAGGAATCAATTCACTCGTTCTGAAAGTCTCTCGTAAAGGCAGTACAAAGTTGATGATTCATCACAGTAATATAAGCTCATATAAATCCTACTGCTGAACTCAAGCCTCCTCGATAATGAGAGGAACATTGACCTACAGTACCATGCTCGTCAGACGAGTTTGTATAAGATTTTATTTCGAGGATTCCTTCTATTACATAGGTTTTATATAGGGATGATCGATGTTAGAAAAACATCGATGTTAACATTGATGTCATAATCGAAAGCACAACATCGATGTTCGATATTTATCGAGAACCAAACATCGATGTTGGATAACATCGATGTTAGATAACATCGATGTTGGATAACATCGATGTTAGGTTTTAATAATTGACAAAGAAATAAAATTCTCCGTGCAGAATTGTGATGAGCTTTTTGTTTAGGAAATCTGAGTCGCATCTTGTAATATAAGGGGTGACTCCCGGTGATAGTAAGTACTTTTCTCCGGGCAGAACTGTGATGAGCATTTTTTTTAGGACATCGATCTGTAAGAAACAAAACTTTATTAATTGCTAGTTTGCGTGAGGCCATGAGTTATCATCGATGATCAATTCCGTCAACATCGATGTTAAAAACATCTATGTCTACGGACAAGACAGGGGGTAGTGAATTATAATCTTACTCCATCACCACATTTAAAGTTGATAATTATTTATACTCTGTTATTTCAGTCAATCATGGCAGCTGATGGAGTATTCCACGCGCGGTCCGAAGGTATTCCCTCCGAAGGAGTGAAGGACCAATACGCGGACGGCAAAGCAGCGAGGGCGTGGCAAAAATTAATTGGTGACACCAACGAAAGAACTCATAACTACAAGGACTTCTTAATCGGACTCTTAAAGAAAAATAACTGCAAGAAGATCCTTGACATAGCTTGTGGTACTGGGTAAGTACTTAAATGCACCTATGCAAGAGGAGAAAAACTCGACATTAAACCCTATGCCAACACGTCTGACCAACGCGGTACGGTGATCAATTTGCCGTCCACTGTGGAGGAGGTCCCAACCCAACAACGGGTGTTTATAAAGACGAGCATCTCGTACTAATTCCCTCAGTAGGACTCCTTACATTGCCAGCACCTTCGTTATAAAAAGAAGCGGGCGTGTACTAAGACGCATAACAAGCTTAAAATCTTTAATATCTGGTTGACCGAGCTTCGCTCGGACTATTTTTATCGAATTTATTTAGATATATACATATATTAATAAAAAACAAAAAATAAATAATGAAAAATATATAAAAAATTACAAAAAAAGAATAATGATAACACCGAGATTCGAACAGACGCTGTTTGAATGCCAAAAAATCCAAAATTAGAACCTGTCAACTTTCCATCTGAGCTATCGTAACTCATGACGTTGACAACGAAATTTGAATTCATATTCTTTTAAAATTTAATGTCATTGTTTGTTTTGCTAAAAACACGGACAAAACAACATTTTCTATAAATAAAACCTAGCTAGATCGATTTTTTGGACCCGAAATCTCTAGTATGCCAAGTTTCAACAAAATCGTTGGAGCCGTTTCCGAGATCCTGGATATATGTATATATATATATATATATATATATATATATATACAAGAATTGCTCGTTTAAAGATATAAGATAAAATGTTTTATCCTTCTCATTATCCTAAGTTTTGAGAAAAAAACAACACTAATAATAGAAAAAAAAAGGTATTCAAAGTTTTATTATAACGTATTATAAAAATGTTGACTAACTTCAGGGTGTCGATTTTTCCTGACGGAGTGCGCACGCGTTGTAAAGATTTACTCATTTTTTTTCCTAACGCGCCAAAAGAAACTTTACTTCAAAAATATAAATCTCTGATGTTTACGCGAGTATTACACATCTATACCAATAAATAAAATTGGAGTGTCTGTTTGTAAAGTCAAAATAATAGGCTTTTTATGCTCACATGGTTATTTGCGCTATACATATGCCTAAAAATCACTTTATATTCTTTTTGTCTGTCTGTCTGTCCCGGGTAATCTTCAAAACGGCTGGACCGATTTAAAAAATTCTTTCACCAATAGAAAGCTATAATATCAGGGAGTAATCTAGGCTATATTTTATACCGGTATTCCCACGGGAACGGGAACTACGAAGATAAAGCGACAGAAACCGAAGCGAAGCGAGGGCGGGTTGGTAGTTGTAAATAAAACTACTGTACGGATTTTATTGCGTTTAAATTCGATTTTTGATTGCCCGACGTTTCGAAGCGCAGCGTTCTGCGAGCAGACGGACTCTCCGCCCGTGACCATGAACGCGATAAAATCCGTAAACTAATTTTATTTCCAATGTTCAAAAATATCTTTAATTAAAATATGTACTGGTAATTATATTTTCAGCAAACCCACCTCTCTTTCGACTCACGTCAGAAACATACATATCTTTTAAATTCATTAGAAGTCGAATCGCATTTACCCGAAGTTCTGTTTTATAAAAACGTATCATACACATCATCATCATCGTAGCCCACGTAGGTCCCACTGTTGGGCTCGGGCCTCCTCCATAATGGGAGAGAATTTGACCTACTATACCATGCTGGTATAGGGTTTTATTTCAAGTTTGTCTTCTCTTTCACACAGATATTACATATATCCCATAGTCGTCGTTATTATTCATGGTGCCTTTAATCAGGAACGTAGCTTTTATATGTACAAATTCATGCGACGTACAACGCCGACAAGGCCTAAAAGGCGTGGTAGTTAAGTTAAAATTAAACACTTTGTCAAGCTACAAAGTCTAAAGAACGTAGTTAAGCCTTTGTCAAAGGTTTGTACAACAAATTTACATGAATCTTTTCTAGCATCACCATCAATTGGTCGTCTTTACGACACCCACCGGCAATAAAGGGGATGTCGAATTGTATGCTTACTGCGTCACCGAGCTGAGAAGACGATGATGATAATCTTATACAAGTTTCTTATCGTAGCATAGGCAAAAATATTTATGTGTTTTGCACGCAGATATAGCTATATCTACATTCATGTCAACACTGATAAGAATTGACCCCCAGTATTGAATCATACTTGAAGTAACAAGTTTAAACTGGTATTATAATAACGTCATTTACATATCGCCCCAGTAACAACTCGACCTTCATTATTATCGTTAATTTTCTACATTGTTATAATATTTCTCCCTTACTGTTAAATACATAGTCAAAGGGTTATCTATGCCTAATGTTATCATACGTCATATTATATAGTATGTCCTATTGTCATAAGCTAAATGTATCCCATTGTTACAAACAGAGAACAAATAATCGTTTGGGATATAGGGTTCCGTTCGCTTTTTTTAAAGTTTTAATTGCATCATCATTATTATTCAGCCTATTGCCTTTCATTGCTGGACGTAGGCCTCTGTTATGTTTCGCCAATAAGTGTAGTCCTATGCCGCATGCATCCAACGCCCAGCTACTTTCAACAGGTCGTCGGTCCCCAAGAACTAGGTTCTCGTTCGTCTAGTGGAAACAGTTCTACACTGCGTCGTCTGATATATGGTCACCACTCGAGAGTCTTGCTTTCTCAGCTGTTGTAGGTTCGTCGTGGCCTGCCTATCGCCAGTTGAGCGTGCTAATTCTTACCATTACCATAGGACTTTAACAACGCGTGGTTACGGCTATTCAAACTTGAATATGTGTAGTTGTGTAGGTATCTCTGTACCTTGCTAATTGTACACTATAGTATCGTATGGCGTATTATCAAACTGCAACGAAGGCACCTAGGTATATGTCGATTATCTTGCTTCTTCAGTAATGTTTTTAATCCTGTGTCCTGAAAATCTTATTTTATACTTTTTTAGCCTCGTTTTTTGTCGCAGTTGAGTTTTAGTTTTTACTTTTATTAGACACTAGCAATCCGCCCTCGCTTCGCTTCGGATTCAGTCGCCTTACGCGCGTAGTTCCCGTTCCCGTGGGAATACCGGGATAAAATATAGCCTATGTTACTCCCTGATATTATAGCTTTCCAATGGTGAAAGAATTTTTAAAATCGGTCCAGTACTTTTTGAGTTTATTCGTTACATACAAACTTACAAATTTTACCTCTTTATAATATTATTACTAGCAATCCGCCCTCGCTTCGCTTCGGATTCAGTCGCCTTACGCGCGTAGTTCCCGTTCCCGTGGGAATACCGGGATAAAATATAGCCTATGTTACTCCCTGATATTATAGCTTTCCAATGGTGAAAGAATTTTTAAAATCGGTCCAGTACTTTTTGAGTTTATTCGTTACATACAAACTTACAAATTTTACCTCTTTATAATATTAGTATAGATTATAAGCAGACATTTTTTATCAGACATTTCATTTATTTGTGTAATTTGACAATATGTAAATGCCCTTAAGGGGCCTATGCAGAATAAATTATTTGATTTGATTTGTACCTATAGATTAAATTATTTTTATTTTTGACGACGACCTTGATAGAAGGTACTTTTCATTTTTAATTGTTCCTGTGTAAGTTATAATTGAGAATTAAATTAATTATAATTGAATTAATTTGTATTGAGCTGCTTATTTTTATTTCTTTGCTATGAAATATTATTCGCTCATCCGGATAGTCTTGTTACTATCCGGTGCTATACTATCATAACTTGTATCAACACAATTCACCAACACCTTTCTTCCCCGTGGGTATCGTAAAAGACAACTAAGGGATATAAAATGTAGACAACTTCTATGCAAGAGAAAGAAATATCGAAATAAATTTTTATACCAACCCAGGTATCAATCAATTTCTCTCACATTTTATAGAGGGTTCGAGAAGCCCAGCAATGAGAGATATATGAGCTAAGATGATGATCATTACACGATTATTTACTTTTAAATCCTATAATTTATGCACTATCGAGGTGTACTATCGAATATGTCCCTTTGAGAGCGGATAAAGACGTAATCGCCACGCTTGCTAGGCAGTTTGGCGATTCTAGTTGGTATTGCAAACTTAAACAAGTGATGAGTTCATTTTCCTTTTGGAGGATCGTCAGTTTTGTGACTCCCATGAGAATATAAGGATATATTAACTAGTTTGAAAATCACTGAATATTTAATTTTTCACACAGTATGCCCCATAGACCCTTTCAACACCTTGGATGTTTATTAGTACCAAAGGTCATTTAATCATCATTACCATTATTTCAGCTCATATACGTCCTACTACTGGCCTCGAACCTTCCCAATAGGAGGGAAATTTACCTATACCCTGCTGCTTCGACATTTCTGTATAGGGTTTTATTTCGAGTTTTTCTTCTCTTGCATAGATGATATATGCGTAATGTATCCCTTTTTTTTTTGTGGGTGGGCCGCGGTCGGCGCGCCTCCGCACCACTCCGTCCGGGGCGACAGAGGGGCTTAAGCACGCAACTCCCGCGACCCACCCGAAAACCACGTCGCCTTCGTCGTTGGGCCGACCACTGGAGCAGCGTTAACTTGTCGTCAGTGGTCGGCCCGACGGAATACCCCCTATTGGGGTACCCTCCCATCGACCGACGTCCCCCCCTCGGGGAGGACGTCGGTCTTTCCTCACGCGGTCGGCCTCTCGGCGGGTGACGGACTAATCCCCGGTCACGTCACCCGCGGCCTCGGCTAGGGTAATGTATCCCTTAGTCATGTCTTACGACATCCACGGTCAGCAACCTCCACGATAGTAATTTAAGTCCATTAATAATTAAACTTAATTGAACTACCAGCATCAGGGCTTTTTTTTGTAAATTGTGTTTTACGAAATATATTTAAATAAAAATATATTTAGAAAAAAATAAATATTTAGATAATAATAGCATTTTTTTTACAAAAAAAAATCCTGTTCTTAGAAAAAAAAGTCCTTTTCTTACAAAAAGGAAAAAAGGAAAACCAAGGATCGAACTGGGGCTATCTAGAATAAGGATCTGCTCGATTGCTGAACTGAGTTATCTTTATTCTTGATGGCAGTAACTAAATTTACCTTAAAATTCTAATTATATTTTTTTCAAGGCCTAAAAGCACTGTTAACACGAGATTTTCTATAAATGACGCCTAGCTATATCGCTTTATTGCTCCCTAAAACCTCCCGCACATTAAATTTTATAGAAATCGCTGCAGCCGTTTTCGAGATTCTGGATAGGTAAAATATAAAAACACAAATATAAATATTTTAGATAAGCATAACTTAAACTATTTTAATATATGAATATGAGCAATAATTTTATTATTAATTTATTTATTATTACCCAGAAATGACGTGTTATTTAATAATTGTGAAAAATATTGGCTACCTTAAATACTCGTCATAATTTAGATACGTATTTTCAATTGGTTTATTAGATAATATAAAAGAATGAAAATGTAAAGTAGACACTTCCTTTCCTTAGTTGTCTTCTTAGTCGACTCCTTCCTTGTCATGACAGCCTCACAAAAGGAGGCCATCAGCGACTAGCAGTTGTCGCTGCCGAACATCTTGGAGATGATGGTCGGCAACAATAGGTCTGTTGTTTCCATTTCCGTTAATAAGACGTGGTGCTGAGGCCCCCAGGCGGGACATACTTCCAGTGTATGGCGCGCATCGACGATTAGTGAGCGGTGAGCCACACTCATGGCATCCTGGGCTATACCGACCGCCTAACTGTAGTATAGCGGGCCTTATGGAGGCTCAAGTCCAGCAGTAGGACATATATGAGCTGCGATGATGATGATAACGCAAATTTCGAGTAAAAATCGAGTTTACAAAATTTTCGTCGATTGTATACTAAACTGTAATTGTTAATCTCGAATCGGATAGTGGACAGTGAATACTGATATGAGGCATTTCCTCAACATATTTATTTAATACTAGCAACCCGCCCTCGTTTCGCTTCGGTTTCAGTCGCCTTACCCGCGTAGTTCCCAATCCCGTGGGAATACCGAGATAAATAAAGCCTATGTTACTCCCTGATATTATAGCTTTCCATTGGTGAAAGAATTTTGGATATCTGGGCAATAGTTTCGGAGTCTATTCAATACAAAAAAACAAAATCTTTCCTCTTTATAATATTAGTGTAGATTAATCGATATACATAATAGAACGTGCACACGTTCAAGCTAGATCCAAACAGTTCAATTAACTTATCAATAAAATTAATTAGTGTTTTGTTTATCAAATGTGTAATACTTTTGTTGACACTATACACGACATTATTGTCGATACGATCTCCTTAACGATTGTAGACAAGCACACTTAGTTTTAACAAGAATTTAATTGGAAATAGAACTATTTTTATGGATTTTATGGCGTTTGTAATTGATTTTTCCGTGTGGAGACGGAGTAGGAATACAACATCCCTCTCTTGCCCGTGGATGTCGTAAAAGACGACTAAGGAATTAAATATGCATATAACATTTATGCAAGAGAAGGCAAACTCGAAATAAAACCCCATACCAACGCGGGATGGTGAATAGTATTCTTATTCCGTCACCACACGGAAAGTATCTGTATGTACACGCTATTAATCCATAAATTACTGAACTGATTCTTTTGCTATTTTAAAAAATAAATGAAGCTCATTGCAGGTCAATATTTCAGCTATATTTTCAAATTTTAGAAGCAAGCTATCGTTATCTTCGCTATCTTATAAACAAATGATCTTCATTTAAAAATTATTATCAAGCTGGGTAGCGTAAGGAAATTGAATTTCACACGAACATGGTGTCAAATAGATTAAAACAAAAATATTTCTTTTATCATTTTATTTCAAAAAACAAAAATGCTCACGGAATTCATTGAACATTTCTTGATAAAATATGATAACACAGTAATATATTATTAAAACTATACTTAATATTAGAAATAATTTCATTATTATTTTATATGACATAAAATATGAGAAGTTATCGCTTAAATATAACTTAATATGTAATCTAAACAAACTTGTCATAATACAAGTAATAGGTCAAACTATTGTAGATAAGAGTTATGATAGTGACCTACGAACCAACGACCTTAGAAAGAAGTGGTGTTTCTGACGTAAGGCTCTTCGATTTATATCATCTGCATATTTTGTGGAGCTTAATGTATATTAAAATATACGTGTATATGTATAACTAGCAACCCGACCTCGCTTCGCTCCGGTTTCAGTCGCCTTACCCGCATAGTTCTCGTTCCCGTGGGAATACTGGGATAGAATGTAACCTAAGTCACTCCTAGCACATATATACATAGCTATCTGGTAGTAAAATATTATCAAAATCAGTGCAGACATTTTGAAAATTACCTCAAACAAACAACTGGAAAGGCAGGCAAAAAAAATTTAAACTGTGTTTTAGGCATCGTTCAATTAACCGTGTGAGCATGAAAAAAGCCCAGTATTTTAACATTACTTGAATTTTATTTATTTGTATGGATGTGAAATATATATGTGTTATAATTATGTAAATTAAAATATATGTTAATAATTTATTTCAGAGTGGACTCGATGATGTTGCTGGACGAAGGTTTCGAAATGGTGTCAACTGATGCGTCAGACAAAATGCTGAAACAGGCACTAAAGTCGAGATGGGAGAAGAGAAGAGACCCTAAATACGATAAGTGGAGTAGGTAGCAAAATAATAATATAAACCATTATATTTGTTTATTTTATATTTTAATTACTGTGCCAGACATCGGTGGATTCATTAAAATAAATCAGTCGGTATCGGCGATTAGTACAAATGGTAATGGGGTCGTTATACGACAGGTTAGGAGATCGTGCGTCGCCTCCCACTACAGCCGACGGGTCAGGCAGACCATAGTATGTCTATGGTCCACCCGACCCGTACAACAGACACTCGAGGTGTGTGCCACGTGGGCTAGGCAGCGCCGTAAACTCGTCGCAATCATCGGTGCCGACCTGACACTGCCAACCATCGCTAGTGAGATGCTCACCAACGTCAGGAACTGGGACGTGGACGCCGCCTTCTGCGAGGCTGTCATCTCGCGGAAGGGTGCGGCGGATCGTGCGCGTGAGGAACGCCTCCACGCGGACATGGTCCGCCGCCGGCGACTGGGACGGTGCAGTACCGATGACGCCCTAGATGCTACCCTAGCAGATGACCGGACCGGGGATTTTAGTCCGTCACCCGCAGAGAAGGCTGACCTCGCGACGGGGACCGACGTCCTGGGAAAAGGACGTCGATGGGAGAGGGTACCCCCCTCAGAGTATTCCGTCGGGCTGACCACTGAAGACAAGGAGCTCTGCACAGGTGGTAGGCCCAACGACGAAGGCCACGTACTGGCGGGTGGGTTACGGAGCCGCGCACCGCCCCTCTGTCGCCCTGGACGGAGCCGAGCGGCGGGTGCGCTGACCGTGGCCCACCCCAAAAAAAAAGGGATATTATATGTAGATAACAACTGTGCAAGAGAAGGAAAACTTGACATAAAACCTATACTAATACGTTTGATCAGCGTGATATAGTGAATCAATTTCCCTCCCATTGTGGAGGAGGGCCGAGTCCAACAGTGAAAACCTATGTGGGCTGATGATGAAGACGAGGAGGTCTAAAAGTAAGACGTATATGAACTGAATTGTAGTTTATTAATTACAATGATTATCATTTCAGTTATAGAAGAAGCCAATTGGGAGACTTTACCTCAAGACATTGAACAATTTGCACCTAACTCTAAATTCGACGCCGTCATCTGCCTCGGAAACTCATTTGCACATTTATTGGATGAGTATGGAGACCAGAGGATGCAAAAGATGTGCCTGAAAAATTTCGCCGCATGCTTGAAACCTGGTGGTTTGTTGTTCATCGATCACAGGAATTATGATTCCATGATTGATAGCGGAGCTACGCCTGGCCATTCTATTTACTATAATGTAAGTATCTTTGTCATCATTCCGTGTGGTGACGGAGTAAGAATACAATTCACCACTCCCTATCTTTCTCGTGGATGTCGTAAAAGACGACTATGGGTTATAATATGCACATAACATCTGTGTAAGAGAAGGAAAACTCGCAATGAAACCCTATACCAACATGTCTGACCAGCATGGTATAGTAGGTCAAATTCCCTCCTATTGTGGAGGAGGCCCGAGCCGAACAGGGACAGGGATGTATGTGGGCTGCGGTGATGATGATGATGACATATTCTAACGCTTTTTAATCTTCATTTTCTCTACGTTTCGAACATTTGTAAGGCACACGTTAAACCAGTGCAATTCATATATAGACCAGGGTCGATAATTTTTGAACCCCAAAAAAATAATAGTAGGATGAAAGCCATTAGAAAAGGAGGGGTAGGTATATGATAAAAATGAAAGGAAAAGTAAATTACGGTCGATCCGAGTTCGGGAAGTGGGAGGGGGTGAATTTTTAAGGGTAAAAAATGGTTTATCTCGATTGCCAGCAAAACTACAAGTCTTATGGAAAAAAGTTAAATGGCAAAGTTGTAGGTAATAAAAAGATCTACAACTTTTGTATTTACAATTGTTTCACATAACCTCAAAATTTACCTTAAACTTGAAAACTTACCTTATTATATCCCAAATACACTGTAATTTATTTAAGATATTAATTTTTTCGCCTTATTTTAACTTAATAATCAAAAAAGCACCCTCCAATTTTCAATCAAAAATTCTCACGTCATAATATCAGCCTTTTTAAAAAAGTCGGTGCCTTTTTTGTTCGTTGGAATCTCTTCTTTCTGATGGTGTAAAAAAAATATACATTACTATAGTAAATGTTCTCAGAAAATCCTAAGATTTTAGTAGGTAGGGCCTTGACCCGTGTGTGTGTATATCGCTGACAACTGCCACCCAATCCCGTCAATCTCTTCTTTCTCTCAAATCTTGAACGGGATCTCATCTTATTATGCTTCGGGATTGATCCCGAAAATTTACACGGGATCTTGCGAGATCGGGATTGCATTCCCTAGTTTTGATCTAAATATTTAATTCTGCTGTCATTGTTAAATAATTAAATATAAGTAACAACAAAATCGTTTTTTAGCAGTAAATTACCAACATTATTGTCAACTCACAGGTAATACCTTTGTAACAGCGCACAGGCTGAGGACTGGTCACATGCCATTGAAAAAATTTGCCTTTCTTATGCGGAAAGCTGATACACCCAACTGTGATACATGTGGAGTTGTTGAGGATGTGTATCACTTACTTGTGGAATGTGTCCGCTTTCAGCAAGAGAGGTTAGCGCTCGAGCTGATGTATGATTTAAATCGGTTGAACGTCGGGTGGCATAATGATAGATTGGCTGAGCCTACGTCTGACGCTGCTAAACAACTATTTAAGGCCATAAGCCAACTGAGATGACAAATTCCTTCTTTTCCTTTTTTATACTAGTTTTAAGCTGTTTGTAATTTTTTTTAACTCTACTCTTGTATAATACGATGGGACTGGCATGTTCTTTAATAAAAGTCCCCAAATTAAATAAGAATAAAAAAAAAAAAAAAAGGTAATAGCTGTAAACACTGTACTGTTATAAAATAGCTTTAACATTATGACGTCACAACTGTGCTAACCAGTGAAGTCTTAGCGCGCTCATTGTCACGTGATTTTTATTCAAATTTTGATAATTTTTAATTGTTTATAATTAATTGAAAAAATCTTTTTTAAAGTTTGCCGCATTAAATATCAATATTATTATTAATAAAGTTTCAAAATACATACAATAAGATTTTTTTTCAAATGCCCTATTGGTAATATTTCTTTATTTTCCAGAGCAAAGATCCAATAGATATAAAGACATCGGTGTTAGTCGTTGCTGGTAAAGCTCAACTTATAGCACTGGACTACTGCATCACAACCGACAAAGAAACTAATGAGAGAAGGTAACACAACATTACTATTCTTCATCTAAATAATTTACAGATACCACGCCATTGCAAAGAAGCTTTTATAATTGCGAAAGTTTACGCTTCAACCACCGAACCGATTTCTAAAATTCTTTCACCAATGGAAAGCTATAATATCAGGGAGTAACATAGGCTATATTTTATCCCAGTATTCCCACAGGAACGGGAACTACGCCGGTAAAGCGACTGAAACCGAAGCGAGGGCGGGTTGCTAGTCTATTATAAAACTGAAGATTAAATCATTAATTCTTCAAAATAATTATATTTTTAAATCTTGGCGCACATTTATATACTTTCGTTTTTTTAAGGATTTTATTCTAAGGAATAGTTCTTGTACTGCGGAGGACTTACAAACATATAATTAACGGACACAAATTACATCCTGACTCAGAGCAACAATTTGTAGATTGCAGAAAGTGTTGTCCTGCGTGGGATTTGAATCCTGACACTGGCACCACATTTTAATTATTACGCCATCTGTGCATATGCATAACTACTACGCCATAATTATGAACAGATTAATCTGGATAAGGCCAATCTGCGGCTTTTATGTAGCTATAACTAAAACCTTTAATGAAATAATAGTCAACAAAACACATATATTTTGCTTGGTTTCTGTAACTCTCTTCAAGAATTTTGCGTTCGAATTTCCATATAGAGCAAATATTTACGATCTGAAAGTAGTTCGTGTTTAATTAAGATCTGTAGCAATAATTGAACTTCACAAAATACTTTGCGATAATAAGATAAAGTGTAATATACTATTCAAAGACATGTAATCATATTGTTTTTGTTTTCAGTGAATTCCGTCTTTGCTACTACCCTCACAAGCTTGCGAAATTTACAGAGATGTTGGACGAAGCGTTTGATTTCAAAGCCAAGCATCAAATCTACGCCGACTTCAAGCCAATGGAGGAAGTTGCTGTACCAGCATTCTATATACACGTATTGGAAAAATCAAAGAATTAATACTCATAATTTTAAACGTTATTTGATAAAAACATATTATGTACGATATGTAAGGATTTCTTATTATAAGATTATTGATAATGATATACATATAGAAGTATAAGTTTTATTAGGAAACCATTATTGTTCGTAACCATACATATCAAATATATAATCCGAATATCGGCAAATAAGAAAATTATTTTTATTACTCATTACCACTTGCTACTGTTACATCGTGGTTTTTCACATCTTTTGTCTTTTATACCTGGTGCCATTCATCATCCATCCATTTTACATTTGGATGTACAATGTAAATTTCTTCGTCCATATAGTGTGATTGAACAGCTTGACAGATCTGTCACTTCATAAACGATAATATTGTGAATAAAACTACTTTTACGGCTTTTGTCGCGTTTGTATTTGACATGAACTAATTTTCTGTAACGGATAGATAATTATAAAAAACTGTAATAACGTTAACTTGTTTGGACGTCAGACATCTTAGTTCGCTTGCGACCATGAATGCTGTAAAGTGTTCGAAACGTCGGACAATCATAAATCAAATACAAACGCGATAAAATCAGTAAAAAGTAGTTTTATTTACAACTAGTGTTGCCCAAAAAAGTCTTGGTCTTGCGGTCTTGGTCTTGGTCTTGCGAGAAATGCGAGACCGAGACCAAGACCAAGACCGCTTAATTTTTGCAAGACCAAGACCAAGACTGGCCCTGCAAGACTTAAGCAAGTCCAAGACTGGGCCTGCAAGAGTCTTGCGGTCTTGCATTTAATTCAAATCACCATTTCAGCTTATATACGGTTGAGCTCGTGTCTTCTACATAACAGGAGGAGAATCGGCCGTGTTGTTACAGGTCATACATGTCAAGTTTTCCTTCTCTTGCACCGATGTTATATATTATAGCCCTTAGTCGTGGGTTCGCAGTCACGGGTAAAATAGGGGGTGATGAATTATATTCTTACTCCGTCACTACACGGCAAGTCAAATCAGTCTTGAGATATCCATCTATTGGCCAATCGATTCCCAGTGTTGGTGTTGGCTTTTCAGAATTACTCTTCGGAAAGGCTTAAGGACAAAAATACCGTAATCACGAGAGTGCTCTTGCCCATTATACATATTTATATATCCGTTTATTAATTAGCCCAACGACGTTCACTGTTGGACATAGAAATATGCCTACAATTAATCTATATAAATGTCCATGTAGGGACAGAGTACGATCACCATCAGGCAGTACATGAAGCGTTGCTCCCAGCGCTATTTTGCCTCTGCCACGACTCACCCCAATCCACTAGTGGTTGGGGCGGTAAACTACGTCCCCTCAAAAATATCCGCGGTCCGACGTCCTCGTCATCTTCTTGAAGAAGAAGATGACGCTATTACGATCGCCCAAGAAAGGACCTACACAGCTCGCGCAGCGATAACAGATAAAACTCCGCGGTATCGGCCTCGCCGTCGAGGTCGAAAACCGCGCCGCGTAAAAGTCATTAACCTAAACTTGGCCACGCCCACTTTGCTCTCAGCGACGCCCCGAGCCGAGGTCCGTTCCCCACAGGGGGGAGCCCTCGGGCGATGTTCGTTTAACTTACTTACCGGGTTGAGAGCCATCAGCGCTCACCCATTGACCGCGTTAAGCTGTCAAGGTCATCTGCGACCAACAGCTACACACACACAAAAAAAAAGACAGAGTACGAATATAATTCACCACTCTCTTACCCGTGGATGTCGTATCAAATCGGATCGGGCAATGGTGTTAGGAACCCATGAAAAAAAATTGAAATAAAAATATCGATTCGTTAATGAATTGAGAGACATGTAAGTTCTCAATTTTGTCATCGTTTTTTCGTGTAAATTGATTAAAATGTATAAAGGAATGATACTTAATCTACAACATATTCGTATTTTGTTAAATGTTCATTAGAATTTGAATAAATCAATGATTACGTTTGCATAAGCAAGACAAACTTCACTTTAACATAAATCAGCTGATCGGCCGATGACCGCTGATGAGTCGCCTTTGTACCTACGTAACCATTGAAAGGTTCGCGCAAATCTAATACCTATTTATACTGTCGAAATTTTACATGCTTACATATATCCTGTCTGTACATACCTACATAATGCATAAAATTTAAGGCATAAACTCTTAGACACACATTTTTGTAATCACTATAACTTTTACGTTATATCGTTTTTGTGTAATATACATTCTAATTATGATCTATGACTGTTGAACTACAACATACATGAACAGTTGTCCCATAACCTGATACACCCTGTGTATATAACATATGTGCAAGAGAAGTGAAACTAGAAAGAAAACCCTATACCAACATGTCTGACCAGCGTGGTATAGTAGATCAATTTTCCTCTTACTGGAAGGAAGCTTAAGCCCAGCAGTGGCACTTTTATGAGCTGTGACGATGACGACGAATATCATACATTTTACAAGTATTAAAACCATAAAATTTTAAATCATCTTTATATGTTCTTGAATAAATAGTATATTAAGAGCTAAATGGATCCAGCGGCCAAAGTATTTATATAGGCAATAGAGCAACAGGTTTTTTCAAGTATCCAGAGTATCAGTAACTAAACTGGAAATACAATAGATACATACCACTTAACTTGAAGGGGAATATAAACAATCGCATTAATTGTAAAATATTGCATTGATTATAAAATGACATAAAATTTATTGTATCAACTGCCTCGTGTGGTGACGTCTTAAGAAAATAGGGTCGAAAGTCCTGTCATAAGAGTAGTAACGCTGTCTAATGGAACACCAGGGGAATAGAAGAGTAATTTTCTCCAGTGGTAAGTATTGTATTCAATAGTGAACTATAGGCTAACAGATGGATAGATAGGATAGGATATTTGATTAATTTAGTTAGTAGATTTTTCATTGCCATGATAAATTACTGTTACGTTATTCTAACTGCAAAACTTTGCGAGACTCTTGCTGCAATACCAAGACTCGGGTGCGCAAGACCAAGACCAAGACCCGGGTGCGCAAGACCAAGACCAAGACGAGACCAGGTGTGATGTTGCAAGACCAAGACCAAGACCGATCCAAGTCTCGTCTTGGTCTTGCATTTGGGCAACACTATTTACAACTAGCACCCCGCCCTCGCTTCGCTTCGGTTTCAGTGGCCTTACCCGCGTGGTTCCCAATCCCGTGGGAATACTGGGATAAAATATAGCCTAAGTTACTCCTTGATATTATAGCTTTCCATTGGTGAAAGAATCTTTGAAATCGGTCCAGCCGTTTTGAAGATTAGCTGGAACAAACAGACAGACAAAAAAATATAAAATGATTTTTAGGCGTACATATGTATAGTGCAAATAACCGTGTGAGCATGAAAATAGTCTATTATTTTGACATTACAAACAGACACTCCAATTTTATATATTGGTATAGATGTGTAGTGCTCGCGTAAACATCAGAAATCATAATCATAATATTGTTCAGATGTGTCTGGATTAGGTGCTGAGCATCTTTTGGTCTAAGTGCTTTAACTCAAAGTAATTCAAATGTCAAAGAGTGCATATAGCAAAGGCAGTGTTCAAAAAATATTACAATTTATAAACAGGCATTATTTTTATAACCTGATGTTATAAAATAAATTTACCTGATATTAAATATTTTTTCAATTTATATCTCTTTATGGCGAAAGGTAAATAATGTATAGTCATTATTTGAGCCTATCAGAAATTTTTTGACTTTACTTAATTATATTATTGTTATTTGTTGTTGACCATAACAAAATGTGACCCGAATAAATTCTTTAGATTTGTTTTTGTTTACATAGTTTTAACTAGCAATCCGCCCTCGCTTCGCTTCGGTTATAGGTTAGGTTATAGTCGTTTTACCCGCGTAGTTCCCGTTCCCGTGAGAATACCGGGATAAAATATAGCCTAGTTTACGCCCTGATATTGTAGCTTTCCATTGGTGAAAGAATTTTTGAAATCGGTCCAGCCGTTTTGAAGATTACCCGGAACAAACAGACAGACAGACAGACAGACAAAAATTTTTTAATTGCTATTTTAGGCATAGGTGTCGTGCAAATAACCGTGTGAGCATGAAAAAAGCCTATTATTTTGACATTACAAACAGACACTCCAATTTTATTTATTGGTATAGATTTATTGTGCTCCTTTTCTAATATACATATATATAAGGCTAGTTGACCCAACAGACGTTGTTCTGTTCAAATAAAGCGCCACCTACCGGGTGCAATTGTGAATCTAAACCATTCTCGAATCCCCTTGAACACATAGAAATAATTTCGTCGACATCGATCCAGTCGTTTAGGAGGAGTTCAGTGACATACACACGTACGCAAGAAATTTATATAATAGGTCTTTACCTATGTAATTGCCGTTCTGCAGTACTGGCCATTTCAAATCAAAATAATTTTTGTTTGGCTAAGAATTCTAATTTCAAATTAATTTTATTTTAAAACATGGAATTCATTTTCCAAAAGTAGTCATTTGTTTATTGATTAGTGTTACGTTTTCATCGCATTTCAACATTTTTCGTCATCATGGATACGTTAAAAATTCGAGTAATTATGGAATATGAGTATCGTCGTGGCACAAGCGGCACGCAACATCAACGATGTTTACGGAGCTAACACTACAAACCAACGCATCGCCTGTTATTGGTTTGCGCGCTTCCGTTCTGGAAATTTCGACCTGAAAATGAACCTCGCGGTCGTCCGAAGACTTTGGTCGACAATGACGAATTAAAGGCGATTGTGGAAGTCGATGATACACAATCTACGGCTGAATTAGCAGCAGCTTTCGACGTTAGCGTCAAAACAATATTGGTCCATTTGCTTTAAATTGGCAAGGTAAGAAAGCTTGACAAATGGGTGCCCCACGAACTCAATGATCGCCAGCGCGAAGTACGCGTCGAGACATGCCTTGCATTGTTCAACAGACACACAAATGAAGGAATTTTGAAACGCATTGTTACTTGCGATGAAAAATGGATTCTGTTTGACAACCGCAAGTGCTGAGCAAGTTGGTTGGATCCTGGTTCAGCACCTAAACAATGCCCTAAACGAAAACTTACCCCTAGAAAAGTGATGGTCACTGTTTGGTGGTCTAGCGCCGGTGTGATTCATTACAGCTTCTTACCAAACGGGGTGAGTATTACTGCAGATGTGTACTGTGAAGAATTGAACACAATGATGGAGAAGCTGGCACATCTCCAACCAGCATTGGTCAATCGCTCGTCTCCGCTGCTCCTGCATGACAATGCGCGACCTCATACTGCACAGCAGACGGTCTCCAAGTTGCAAGAACTGGGGTTGGAAGCTCTCCGTCATCCGCCATACTCACCAGACCTTGCGCCTAAAGACTACTTCTTTTTCCAGAATTTGGATAACTTTTTGGCGGGAAAGTAATTCAATACCCGAGAGGCAGTACACAATGCCTTTGAAGAATTTGTTGCCTCCCGTCCAGCTGATTTCTTTAAGAAGAGCATCAATAAACTGCCGCTGCGTTGGCAAAGATGCATTGATTGCATGGGTGATTACTTCGATTGAAAATTGCATATTTACTTAAACGTCAAGTCTATCGGCAGATGAAATCACCTTTTTTTTTTTTGGGGTGGGTTGCGGTCGGCGCGCCTCCGCACCACTCCGTCCGGGGCGACAGAGGGGCTTAAGCACGCAACTCCCGCAACCCACCCGAACACCACGTCGCCTTCGTCGTTGGGCCGACCACTGGAGCAGGGTTACTTGTCATCAGTGGTCGGCCCGACGGAATACCCCCTACCCAGAGTACCCTCCCATCGACCGACGTCCCCCCCTCGGGGAGGACGTCGGTCTTTCCTCACGCGGTCGGCCTCTCGGCGGGTGACGGACTAATCCCCGGTCACGTCACCCGCGGCCTCGGCTGGGGCGGCATTGCACGCAGGTACTCCCGCCAGCGCCGCCCCAGTCGCCGGCGGCGGGTCGCATCGTCGAGGCTGTGCTCCTCGCGCTCGCGACCCGCCGCCTCCTTCTGCAAGACGGTTGTCTCGCAGAAGGCTGCGATCGCGTCCCCATTCCTGATGCTGCCGAACATCTCCCTAGCGATAGTCGGCAGCGTCAGGTCTGCATCGATGATTGCGACGAGTTCACAACGCGGCTCTGCCCAAGCGGCACAGACCTCGAGCGTATGCTGCGCCGTGTCCTCGTCGCAATCGCAGTGGTGGCAGGACGGAGTGCTCTCCCTCCTAGCGACCCTGTACATATACTTGCCGAAGCATCCATGCCCCGTCAAGACCTGTACGAGTCGGAAGGTGTGCACCCCGTGCCGCCTTTCCAACCACTGCATCAGCACCAGCCGGAAGGCCTCCACGGTCCCGACACCGTATCGAGGCCTCTCCAGCCGGTCTGCCCAACGAGTGATGATGTCTCGGCGGGCGTCGACGCACCAGGCGGTGAGCTCCCTCAGGGAAACAACACCCCCCCTGCCGCGCACCCCCGACACCCGCCGATACAAGTCGGCGAGCATTTCCGCCTCCAGGTCCCACGGGGGAGTCCCGGCCAATAGGCCATCGACCGGATGACCCCCGCGTACAGCTGTCGACATGCTGCGCTCGGTCCGCCCACATTCGGCATCAGCCATTGTAGGGCGGACGCCACGCCGACGAGCCGCGGAACGAGCCTGCGGAAATGCTCCCGAAACCACCATCGCCCGTCGAGCACCAGGCCCAAGTACTTCATATGGGCCTGGATGCTGATCTCAACCGAATTGACGGTGATCGAGACGCCGATGGGAGGGTCCATACGGGGCCCATGGAACAAGAGGGCCTCCGTCTTGTCCAGGGCCACCCTCAACCCCAGCGCCTCGATCCGCCTGACGACCTCTTCGGTGTCTGAGGTCGCCAGGTTTACCGCCTCTTGTAGCGTCCCACCGTGGGCTGTGACGAGCGTGTCGTCGGCGTAACAAATCACGCCCAGCCCGGGTGGGAGGCTCCCCCGCAACGCCCAGTCGTAGCCGATGTTCCACACAGATGAAATCACTAGCTGACAAAAACCACATAACACAGACACGGCCGTGCAAAGAATACACCCAAATAGTCCGGTCCAACGTGAATGACAGGCCCGGCCGGCGTACGGTGGATGTGCCCCGGCCGAGGCCCGGTCCAGTCGCGACACGGTGTAGCGTGCATCATCCTTTAGTCTATTTTAATCGTCGTCATCATCACAATTACCCTACTATACTATGCTGATCAGACGTATTATTATAGGGTTTCATTTACAGTTTTCCATCTCTTGCATACTTAGATGTTATATGCATATTATATCCCTTAGTCATATTTTACGATACCCACGGATAAGAGGAGAGCGAGGGTTGTGGTTATTGATGAATTGTAATCTTACTCCGTCCCTACATGGATATTCATTGTTTTTTTTTTTTTAATTTTGGGGTAGTTTATATTTTTTTTTTTACTTTTTAGTTAGCTTTTCTATCATAGCATTTTTTCAAGTAATGTGGCGCGTTTTATTTTTTTTTATGGGTGAGCTATGGTAAGGGCACACGCGGTCCATTCCGTCCGGGGCGACGGAAGGGCGACGCCCATAGCCAACCCGTACCCACGTCCCCTTCGTCGTTGGGCCGACCACCGGAGCAGGGTGACTTGTTATCAGTGGTCGGCGGTTTTATATTGTTACGCCAAAGAAGTAAAACCTTTTACATCTATAACAATAAATAAAATTGTAGTGTCTGTTTGTAATGTCAAAATAATAGGCTTTTTTCATGCTCACACGGTTATTTGCACTATACATATGCCTAAAATACACTTTATATTTGTTTGTCTGTCTGTCTGTTTGTTCCGGGTAATCTTCAAAACGGCTGGACCGATTTCAAAAATTCTTTCACCAATGGCAAGTTATAATATCAGTGAGTAACCTAGGCTATATTTTATCCCGGTATTCCCACGGGAACGGGAACTACGCAGGAAAGACCACTGAAACCGAAGCGAAGCGAGGACGGGTTGCTAGTGCGTACATAAGTAGGTACGCGCACACTTTTTTCGTTTTAATTACTTAGCAATAGAAAAACCACGTCATGTAACATTCTATAAAGAAAACTCTCTATATTTATAGTGTACTAGCAACCCGCCCTCGCTTCGCTTCGGTTTCAGTCACCTTACCCGCCTAGTTCCCTTAGAAGGTAAAAATTTACATATGCTCTTTATTAATTTTTACTGAAAAGTATTTTCCGTGTGATGACGGAATAAGAATACAATTCACCCCTTCTCCTACCCGTGGCTGTCGTAGGAGACGACTAAGGGATTATAATATGCGTACTACATCTATGCAAGGTAAGAAAAATTCGAAACTAAAACCTATGGCAACACGTCTGACCAGCGTGGTATAGTAGGTCACTTTCGCTCTCATAATGGAGGAGGCTCGAGCCGAGCAGTGGGATATATAAGGGTTTTAATGATGAAACAAATGATGAATGAAGAGTATTTAAGCAAAAATTGAAGAAAATCGATGACGAATTTTGTCTCCTTATACAAACTTAGCTTCTGCGGTTCACCTCTTAGGGGTTGAATTCCAAAATATCCTTTCTTAATGGGTTCCTACGTCACAAAATAAAATTACAGTCAAAATTGCATGTTTCTAGCTTCAGTAGTTTCAGCTCGGCGTTAATGAGTTAGTCGACCAACTTTTTAATACCTATTTACACCCTTAGATGGTGAAAATTAAGAAATGCTGAAACTCATGTTCATTTATTCTTATTAAATAGTATTTGTAGAGGATTTGAAGAAAATCGATGTAGATTTTTTCTCCCTATACAAACTTTGTTACTGCGGTTTACTCCCTAGGGGTTGAATTTCATAAAACCTTTTCTTAGTATGTTTCTACGTCGCGCAAAGAAACTAATGTCAAAAGTTCATGTTTCTGGCTTCAGTAGTTTCGGCTCTGTGATAAGTCAGTAAAGTGACATCTTTCTACCTATTTTACACCCTTCGAGGATGAAAATGGACAAACGCTGAAACACGCGTTTATTTATTTTTATTAAAGAGTATTTGTGCTTAATTTGAAGACAGTAGCTAAAGATTTTTTTTTCTTTCCATACAGACTTTACCGTTGCATTTCACCCCCTTAGGGGTGGAATTTCAAAAAATCTTTTCTTAGTGGGTGCCTACGTCACGAAATGAAACTACGGTCAAAATTTCATTTCTCTAGCTTCAGTAGCTTCGGCTCACCCTGTTCCTTTATATGTATATTATTGTTAAAGTCCCCACAACACCCCTTGCAAGTGGAATTTCGTAAAATCCGTTCTTAGCTGACCTCTACTCGACTCTAAGGAATATTTCTGCCAAATTTCAAGTCTGTACGCCTTATAGTTCCAGAGATATGGTAATGAGTCAATATATCGCTCGCAAAACCCACCTCCTATATATACATAGATTATCTATGGAGAGACCTACGTACAACAGTGGACTGCGAGAGGCTGAAGGATAGTATAACTCAATGTCATGAAATTTCGGGGTCCTATACAGAGCGCGGGGTGTAGACAAGTGTCTTATGGTAAAGACTGTACTGATCGCTTGGGTTTTACAAACATACCTTTAACGAACGCACGTAACACCCGAACTGTATGCAGTTCGCTTACAATGAGCTTCCTTAGCTTAATTTAAATCTATTTTATGTAATCTACTATCAGGAATAATCTAATACGTTACAGCGAACAATGGCAACTGATAAAACATTCCACATACGCTCCCAAGATTGTCTTTTAATAGATCAATATGCAGATGGAAAAGTGGCCAAAGCGTGGAATCAATTTGCTGGCGACAGCAATGAACGGACACAAATTTACAAGGCTTTCCTTGTAGGACTCCTGAAGAAATACAAATGCAAAAAGATTTTAGATGCAGCTTGCGGGACTGGGTAATTTGGATAATTTAGTATTTTTCAAGCTCATTTTGTATTGCTAACATCTAACCTGACACAGAAGTCTAGCCTAACTGACCAATACGTCTTACCAGAGCTGTATAGTAGATCAATTGCCCTCACATTGTGGAGGAGGACTGAAAGAGACAGAGATGGTGATAATCTATGAGCGATATTTGTCACTTATCATCAGCTGGATAGCTTACTCGGATACCATAATAGGCAATAAAACATAGATATTGTTCAGTGTATCATGGTCGGTGGTGCAATAGCTCCGGCGTCCAAAGACGAGTTATAGGCAAAGAATTGACCTAAAAGATCGGTCCTCTCCTTTGCGCTGTGGGCTAGATTGCCATCGTGTTTCTGCAGTGGAGGGAGATTGGATCGGCAGAAATTGCCTTGGGCAGCCTTGGCGAGCGACCAGAATATACGACTCCCGACGGGATAACTTTAGAATCGATTGCAATTGCGATTGCAAAGCTTCTATTTCTTACAAGAACTATTGAGATTATCCTGTTTGAGAGACCCGATAATACTTTTGCTTTTGAAATTTAAATCAAATTACATAAAATTCTATGTAGCCACACATATTGAAATTGTTAACTAGATAGCCATAGATAGAGCTGGCTTAGCTTGATGTAAAGCTTAGGCGTTTTTTTACAACATCCGCAAGCAATATAACAATTGATACTATACGTTGCTTTTTCTGAAAAAAAAAATCTGTTGTATGGTACAGCAGATTGTTTTTCAGTATTGTAAAGCATTATTTATCTCTAAAGAATAAATAAAGGTGTGTATACCTTATACACCACACACACATATAATTGGTTACATGTATTATCTACCGGTTACAGTAGAATCAGTCCTTTTCAAGGCATATTGTTATTTATACATTTCAGACTAGATTCTATTATGCTAATCGAGGAGGGGTTTGATGTGGTTTCCACCGATGCATCACCTAAGATGCTCGAGTACGCGTTAAAAGCGAAATGGGAGAAGAGTCAAAAACCTTTGTTTAATGCGTGGAGTAAGTAGCACTTTTGTAGAGCTTATGATTTAATTTTACCTGTCATAGTTATTTTAATTTTTTATAAATTGCTATAAGAAAAGATTTTATCTTTTTCTTCTGCCCATAAATACTAACCGCTAATAAATACTAACTTGCGATGTATAATGACCAATTTTCAAGCATAATTATCGTGAACGGTAGTTCGTGAGTAAACTTAAAGATGCTTAGAGATAGAAATTTATTTCCTGAATAAAGATCTAAGTAATACCCAGCCATCCTCTCTATTAAAATTTTTGTGTTTTTTGATTTCAATAGCCTCGCGTATTATTCTAGGCAGGTATCGGTGTTCCTTTGCGAGGACTTGAGGTTTATCAAACCTAATGTTATGGTGGGAGCGGTCCTGACTATGTTCACAGACTGCAGACTTAGTGTGACGGCGGTGCTTCACATCAGCTATGTGTTCTTTGACCCGAGTTCTTATGGATCTCTTTGTTTGCCCAATATAAGAGAGACCACAGTCACAGTCAAGTTTATTAGTCTTAGTAAATTAGTACACCACCAAATAACATAAACAAATAAATTCAGAGCAACCAAAAATACAATTCGAACAAAAGATAACCTCAAAACTTCTCACTCTCAACAGACCATGCCGATTGTGACTATGACAGAGTCCCAAAGAAAAGAATCATAAATGACGACTTTAGTCATCTCCTCTCCTTGACGTGTTATGTGTGTTCTTACTTACACGCATCGGTACAGTAAACAAATAAAAAAACAGATTAATCAGTCAGGATCTTCTCTTTCTAATTACAGTGTCTTGTTTGTTGTTAATATATTTGGTGGTGTTTATAAAGTTTAATTCTTGCTTTATTTATAAACTAGCGGCCCGTCCCGGCTTCGCACGGGTAGACATAAATAGGTACATATATTTAAGTTATAAGCATGCTAATTAAAACGACCATGAATCACTAAATTAGAAAAAAATTGTATGCTTATCTTAAAGCCTCCCTGTATACTACGTTGGCTGTGGTAATTGTAGGTGGCAACAAACGTATTGATTTTCAGGCGATCCTACTCGAGAAAGTGCCACATACAATTGCCCGTGGGAAAAGCACTCTTTCCTTAAGTCGATACCAACTATGGAAAAAGTTTGTCCCTGGGATTTATTTATTGTTATGGCAAAGGCTATTTTTAAAGGGAACTGTAACCTTTTAAAAGATATGGGCAAATCAGTTGGTATCATCGGGATCCGCGGAACATGTGCGAGCTGACCGGCCGCGGGACCCGTAATGATAGTTGCTACAATCACATTATCTCTTAATTCTTTGATCAATAGTCTTGTACCATTACACATATTGGGAGGGCTTAAATTTCTTAAAAGCATAACAGGCGTACCTATTTTTAATTTTAGTTCATGAGGTGGCAAGCCAGCAGGATTGAGGGAATTTAAACATTCCTGTGGGTAGTGCACTGTATCTTCGATGTTGCACACGGTGTTAACAGATTTGTAACATTTAAAATCACCTGGTACTTTTTCAATAATAATTTTGTTTATCTCATTTACTGAGTCGTTTCTGGGTGACAATATCGCTCTCGAACAGAGCCAATGGAAATTTCTTACTCTAAGATTGTTGATGTCGGGATAGATTGTGTCTATAAGAATATCTAGACTGTGAACAGTTTGAGCCAATTCAATATCCAACAGTACTTGGAAGCTGTTTGCAATTGGAGTAGTAAATTTTCCGTCTCCTAATTTAAGTATATTTTCTGAGAAATTACCACCGCGGTTATTGCCTAAATGTGCTCTCATATTCATGCGCAAATTGAGAGTTTTAATTGATAGCCACAAAGGTGATGATTTGAGGCACGCTTTAATAACGTCGGCACGTGTACCTTTTGTTACAACTGGTAGAGTTTGGCGAAAGTCTCCAGCGAAAACAAAAGTTACGCCACCCATCATATTGCATGAGTTTCTTATATCTTTTAATGTGCGGTCCACTGCTTCTACATGAGCTCTATGGCTCATGGTGCACTCATCCCAAATAATCAGCGACGTGTCTTGTAAGAACTTTCCCAGTGGACCATTTTTACGGATTGAACATACAGACTGTTGATCTAAAGAAACAGCCAACGGTAATTTAAACGTAGAGTGAGCCATTTTCCCATCATTTAATAGGGTTGCAGTAATTCCTGACGATGCCACTGCCAGTGCTTTTCTACCGGATAATCGTACTTTTGACAATACTAAATTGGCAAGAAAGGTTTTATCCGTGCCACCGGGCGCATCCAAAAAAAAATAGTTGACCACTGTTATTTTCCACACTTTCAATAGGCGTGACGACAGTATAAAAGAATCGATGCATTAATGATTTTAGGGGAAAATACATATCAAAAAAATTTAATACGCTAGTTTAGATTTATCTAAATAATTGAGATTATTAAGATTTTCAATAAATTAAATCATTAAAATATTGCATTCGGCAATTTTGGCTGAAACACCAACCACAGTGTATTACGTCACGTTAAGGTAAGGCTACTAAGGCTACTGTTTGTTGTTCTCAGTACTACTGATTACGCATTTGGATTGATTTTTTATTTGTTTACGTGTGATTTACCGACTCCACTCGATTATTGCAATGGAACCAAGCTTTGTTAAAGCAAACAGCTCAAATTTGCCCAGGATTGATGTATTGATGTTGGGTGATTTCCTCGCTACAAATAAAGAATTTTGCTCGCCTGAGTTTAGTAACGTAAAAAGTTCTTTGTAAGTAAATTTTTGTTTATCTTTACTACCATGTTTCTCGTAACCTATACTACCAGCACGCTATGATGGCCGTTTTGACGTTTGTCCACTCATGAAGTTTCATATTTATAGTAATTACATTTGAAGGGGCAAATTGCTGTTCTTTATTGTCAATAGTGACGTGCAGTTACTCATAAAATTTATCAAATCATTATTTTAGAACACAAAATTTATTTATTACATTGATTTTTAAACTACATATATTAGGGTCCCGCGAACATTTATTTTTTATTTTCATAAGATTATAATTATTGGTGTACTTATTTACCACACAACTCGGCATTTGTTTTTCGAAAATCAAAATTTAAAAAAAATTAATACGTCGTCACATTGGATCGCTGGCCATACAACTACTATCTTCGGCAAACTCCCGTTAATGCTCTATGCAAAACAAAGCAGTATCGACTTGACATTGCTTCGAAAAAGGTACAAACTGTGAGTGCACTGTGATTGTGATGTAGTTTTGACCTGGCTTTGGATTTCACATATTGATACTGCAGTACTGTTAACCCTTGCTCGTTAATTTGGACTCTGTTTATGCCTTTTGTTGTGAATTTCGTCGATATGGCCGAACGATCGCAGAGAAAGGGAAGATTTTGATAGAGATGTGAACATAGATAATATTTTAGAAAACGAACCTATAATTAATGTAGGTGGTGATAGCAGTGACGACAGTGAAAATAGCAGTACGGACGAATCTGATTAAATATAGCTTTTTGTGGCATCCATTTATTTTGGTCTCTTTTTGTATTAATTTATTTATATATTTATTTTCATTCCAATATTCAGATCGTTCAAATATATTAAGTAAGCATTTATATTTTTGTTTTATTAAACCTTTTTAATCAGGTACTACTTGCAATAAAAACTTGTAGATTTCGTTACCTATATTTTTTTCTCGAGAATAAATCGACATTTTTCATCACTATTGTAATAGGTCAAAACGGCCATCATAGCGTACCGCAACTATAATCTCTAGTACCAACGCAGATATAATCTAACTCGTTTTGAACTGATGTGAGTTTATTTTATTTTCATAGCTTATTTTTACATTAAACTTGTCATTGTTTATTCTTGAGGTTAGCTCCCTCACAGCTTTGCGAGCTTTAACCACTTAACTCTTATTATTTTCTTGTTAGGAACATGTACAAATACTTTGTTGGGGGGTTTTTATTGATGTATTTTTGCACTGAGGTACTGCACACCACTTATAAACTTTGGAATTCATTTTATCACAAGAATTAATTTAATGTTTTGCTTACTTTCTTCGCTATACATAGACACAAGGACGTGTTTACCTTAACGTGACGTAACAGCCGACGCCATGACACCGGCGAGTTGTTTACGCGCAATATTTAAAAAATATTGGAAAAATTGTTTTAAACTTCTTTAAACATAAATTTATTACCGAAATATAGGTTTTTTCGTAAATAGTAAGTGTGTGCCCACATTACGGAAAAGGATTTCAAAATCTTTCGTCACGCCTATTATAGCATCGTACGCTATTTTTTGATCTGCCACTAACTTGGGTAGGAAAGACCGACGTCCTCCCCGAGGGGGGGACGTCGGTCGATGGGAGGGTACCCCAAGTAGGGGGTATTCCGTCGGGCCGACCTCTGATGACAAGTTAACTCTGCTCCGGTGGTCGGCCCAACGACGAAGGCGAGGTGGTTTTCGGGTGGGTTGCGGGATTTGCGTGCTTAAGCCCCTCTGTCGCCCCGGACGAAGTGGTACGGAGGCGCGCCGACCGCAGCCCACCCACAAAAAAAAAAAAAAAAAAGTCCACTATTACGATACCTACGGGTAAGATAGGGTGGTGTATTACATTCCTACTCCGGCACCACACGGAGAACATTATCACTTCTATGCTCTTATTCGACGCTTAAAACACGAATCACGTCTGGGGTAGAATTTTTTAATATTTCATTTCTAAAATGATATTGTTTCAATTCCAGAGAATTTCGTCTGTTCTACTATCCCCACAAAATCACTAAATTCACGGAGATGTTGGATGAAGCATTTGATTATAATGCCGAGCATGAGATCTACGTCGACTGCAAGCCAATGAAAGAAGTTTCGGTACCAGCGTTCTATATTCATGTATTGGAAAAACCAAAACATTAGTAGACATTGCTGTCTACTTTACTTTGCCTACTTAGAGAATAAATACCAACATAATTCTTGCTAGTTCTTCAACTACTTATTAGTGTTACTTTTGCAAGAATTATAAATAAGCATTTGTCAAGAGTTCTACACATATTAGTCCACAGACTGCACGCCTGTAGACTAATATACACAGCGTGCTATCAGTGCCCTACGGGTCCAATATAATCCGGGTTCAGGATGTTGATAGGGCTGCCTCATTTCTACAGTGCACCTGGCGCGTACTCACAGACCTATTATCTATAATTTATACTTAATAATATTATAAAGGGAAAATTTGTATTTTTGTGTATATGTTTGTAATGAATAAACTCAAAAACTACTGTGCCGATTTCAAAAATTCTTTCACCATTGGAAAGCTACATTCACCCCGAGCCTATATTTTATCCCGGTATTCCCATGGCAACGGGAATTACGCGGGTAAGGCGACTGAAAGCGAAGCGAGGGCGGGTTGCTAGTTAAGTATTTATAATATTGTTCATCGATGCATGACTAACACTAAACTCGTTGCCAAATAAATTATATAGGTAAGTACACTAACATAATTTTTAAAATTGTATTTACCTACTAACCTTCTATGGATTTTACTTGTTCCAAATAAAAATTATTATGATTAAATCTTTTTTCTCACAATAATGAAACCTTCATTTTCACTTTTACTTTTGTCGTTAAAAATTAAATGCTTGAGAATATTAAAATATAGCTACAGTAAATATATAGCTACCTCAATATTTGAACACGACATGCGGGACTTGCTGACATAGTTTAATAAGGCGCCTTACTAGGTACTACATAAAATTGTACTTTGTATCAAAAATACTACTTCTTGTAGGAGAGTAAATGAAACTACCCAACCCCTTTTCTTTCATGATACATTCTTTTCTCAGTAGGTACACAGAGTGACCCAAAATCTTTCCGCCGCTCCAGTGACTCCAACCTCTCCGTAAGATTAACTTCTTTTTCTGTTTTTCTACGTCCAACTATTAGACACGGACTTCATGCATAGGGGACGGCAAATGAACATGTTTTACCGTAAGTATCGTATAAGACGTATTCAAAACTGACAGACTGCACAGATGGCGTAGTGGTTAAGATAGCGACTTACAGCGCCAGTGTCGGGGGTTCGAATCCCACGCGGGACAACACTTTGTGCGATCCACAAATTGTTGTTCTGAGTCTGGATGTAATTTGTGTCCGTTAATTATATGTTTGTAAAGTCCCCCGCAATACAAGGATTATTTCCTTAGTGCAGGGTGTTGTCTTAAATAAAATAAAAAATAAAAAACTCCACTCTAATCCACTAGAAAAGCGTAGCATTTTAAAGCATATTATACTCTATTGCAAAAGTTATAGGTATGCTTTAATTATGGATTTAAAGAAAATTGTATACTTGAATATGTTGGAACAGCATTCTCACTTATCCAGATTTAGGCACTAGCTGTATTTGCCAATTTAAGACGTCTGAATATCATTCTATTCGTATTCACACTAGACCAAAAGTAGTTGATGCTTATAATAAAATAAACCGCACATTAGATTAGATGTTCCCTGTTGAACATTGGCCTCCTAAAGACGAGAATAATAGCATAATATTGAAGCTTGTCAGGCGTTTGGACTATCGGACTTAGTTATGATGGCCCCATGAGGGCTATTCCCATTCCATCCAACGTCTGGTCTGCTCATTCGGTTATTAAGGCTCCCGCTGGCAAGTAGGTATGATATGATAATACATCCATGTCAATAAGTAAAATTGGAGTGTCTCTTTTTAATGTCAAAATAATAGGCTTTTTTCATGCTCACACGGTTATTTGCACGACAGCTATGCCTAAAATACAGATTAAAAAATTTTCGTCTGTCTGTCTGTTTGTTCCGGGTAATCTTCAAAACGGCTGAACCGATTTCAAAAATTCTTTCACCAATGGAAAGCTATAATATCAAGGAGTAAACTAGGCTATATTTTATCCCGGTATTCCCACAGGAACGGGAACAATGCGGGTAAAACGACTAAAACCGAAGCGAAGCGAGGGTGGGTTGCTAGTTTGCACTATACATATACCTAAAAATCACTTTATTATTTTTTTATCTGTTCCGGGTAATCTTCAAAACAGCTGGATCGATTTAAAAAAAATTTTCACCAATGGAAAGCTATAATATCAGGGTACTAACATTAGGCCATATTTAATCCCGGTATTCCCACGGGATTTGGAACTACGCGGGTAAGGCGACTACTAGTAACTAGGCGGGTTGCTAGTTATCTAATATTTTTAAAAGAATACCTTATTCTTATATATTCCTTTATATTCAGATTCTCAAAAATGGCTCCGATATTTTTATTAATAATTTTGCTCGGTCATCTAGACATTATTCATAACCCGTCACCAGACGAGATTTAGAATAATACTCGCATTGTTTTAATAAATGAACAGAATGTTTTTAAATATTTATAAACATACAAGTTGAGAATCAAATTGATTGAGGCATACATATTAACTAATCATCTCTGATCATTTACATTCCACTGTTGAGTTCGAGCCTCTTCCACTATAAGAGTGCAATTGACCGACTATACCACGCTGGGCACAGGTTGGAATAGCTTTTTATTTCGTGATTTCCGACACCGACATCATATGCATTTTATTTCCAGCAAACGATTTATTACAGACATTAACGGTACCTGCGTGAACTAAAACAGAGTAGGTACCTATAATATGAAAAATGCGAGTAACGAGATGAATTCGTAACGTTTCGTTACATCGTACTAAATGGCCCACCCGTTACTTACGATTAGTTACAGCTGTAATAATGACTAGTACGGACACCGGTGGTCCGCCCACCGGGCAAGTTGAAGCACGTGTACAGCAGATGAGGTCGTGCCGTCTCTTCTACCACTAGGTATGGGGTGTGATCAATTTTTTATTCCTGCTGATGGCAAACGAACAAACAGCACACCTGAAGTTAGGTTGTAGGCCGGCGACTACCATGAAGACAGTTAAAGTATGAATGTGGGCAATGATGTTCAGTGATACATCATCTGGCTCTCTCGCCCACCGAATAAGTGCATTAACAAATAGCTTCTACTCGGACGTCGATTTTCTGCGAGTGTAGTATCCAGGACGGATCGGTCCGCGACTCTAGACAGAAGACTATCAACATTGTAGTCCTATCACTATAGCCTGTCCCCTAAAAAGAACGAAAAAGGGATTACTAAGGGAATAGAATGCAGCACTCTACTAGGCAGCATGCCATCCACATGATGTACACCACCAGCATTCTATGTAGGAATGCCTAGGTTGAGCTGTAGACGGTGAAAGGCTGAATGTTAGTGATGATTTTCATAAAACAATAATTTTATATGTTGAAATAATTTATTTTTTTATAAGAAACAATATTGTAATTAATATGTACGCAGAGTGAAGACCTTAAAATTAACAATTACATCTAGAGCTACCACTAAAGGTCTATGATCCGACAATGATATTGTTGATGGGAATGTGTATCAGTTTAACGAAGAAGCCGATAAAACCCATGATGCAGAAGCCAATGGCGGTGGCGATCGCAATCTTCTGGAACTCTGAAAACAAATTAAATAATTATTAATATTTTTTTATTGCAAATATATAGCATGGTAGCAAACGAGCAAACAGTACACCTGATGGTAAGTGTTGCTGCCGCTCATAGACCTTTGCAAGCTCGCTACCTATCGCAATGGAAGTGAAGGGAGTGTGAATGCGTGCTATAAGTTTCGGTGATACTAACGGCATCACTAAAACCTACCACACGCAAACACCCTCAGAAAGTTGAGCTGCCGGCTCTCTCGCTCACCGAACGGAGCGCAATGAATAATTGCTACTACTCAGACGTCGATTTTCTGCGAGAGTGTGGTACTACCCCGGGCAGACCGATCCGCGGTTGTAGACAGACAACTGTCCACAGTGAGGCCACTTAAACTCCTGCCACTTTATTTATTCCATACTAACTGATCCACGTACTATGCTCTGCATAATCATCATGGCAGTTCATACACATACCACTAAGATATTAAAAAAAAACTCCTCCAAAATAGAAAAAAAATTGATCTACTGCACCATGCTTGACAGACGTGTTGATATGGGGTTTAATTTCAAGTTTCCCTTCTCTAACATAGATGCCATATGTATATTTAATCCCTTAGTCGTCTTTGACGACACCCACGGGCAACAACCCAGGTATGTGTTGACAGAGTAAGAATACAAGTCGCCACCATGCTATCTAGATGGTTTCGTAAAACCTAACTAAAAATGGAGTATGCATGTTGCATATATACATTTTTTTAGCAAGAGAAGCAAAACTCGAAACAAAGCCCTACATCAACCTGTTTGACCAGCATGGTATTGTAGGTCAATTTACCTCCCATAGTGGGCTGAATGATGATGAACCTCATCCGCAATACAAGAATTAGTTCCTTAGGTCTGGGTCTTTCAAAAAAATTGTGATGTATTTACTGTTACTAATATACCCATAATTTATAGTATACATAATTTATTTTTGGCCATGTTGAATTGTAATTAGACTGTCAAATTACAGAAATAGAAAAAGAATTGTAATCAGGTATGGCTAGATGCACCGTGGTGAGTATCTAAATATACTAGACACTACTTTTTTTAATGCAAGTGTTAAAGGAAACGAAATTACATTACCGTCTCAAGAGGAAAAAATTTTGAAGACTAGTGGTACCAACCATACAAATAACAGATTTGTTTTTAATAGTTGACTTTATATTACACTAGTTACAAGTATAAAGTATTTATTATACCAATAAAGTATAAAAAAATTAATGTTATTTTCATAATAGCAATTCATTCTTTATGGTAACAGAGTATGAATACAATTTACCACCATCTTTTTTGCTTGTGGGTGTCTTAAGTACGGCTATAAAGTGATTACAATATGAAGATACCATCTATACAAAAGGTAAGCTCGAAATAAAACCCCACGCCAACCCACATGACCAGTGTAGGTGATCAATGTAGTAGGTCAAAAACTTGAAATAAAACTATGCCAACACGTCTGACCAGAGTGGTATAGTAGGTCAATTTCCCTCCCAATGAGGAGGAAGCCCAAGCCCAGCAGTGGGATATATGAGCTGTGACAATGATGACAAATTGATTTGAATATTGCAGTGAACAATGTAAAAGAAAACTACATAACCAGGAGTTAAAACTGTCAGCATCTTTAAGTATTACATAACTATAGTCTAGTTTATCTAAGGCCATACCTTTTTCTTTTCTATACCAATAAATAAAATTGGAGTGTCTGTTTGTAATGTCAAAATAATAGGCCTTTTCATGCTCACACGGTTATTTGCACTATACATATGCCTAAAATACACTTTATATTCTCTTTGTCTGTCTGTTTGTTCCGGGTAATCTTCAAAACGGCTGGACCGATTTCAAAAATTCTTTCACCAAGGGAAAGTTATAATATCAGGGAGTAACATAGGCTATATTTTATCCCGGTATTCCCACGGGAACTATGCAGGCAAGACGACTGAAAGTTATATTTAAAACTAGCAACCCTGGTTGCTAGTTTTAAATTTAACCTGCACTATACCTTTTTATTGCTGGGGACTTCACAAATTTATAGCTAACAGACACAAATTACTTCTAGACTCAGAACAACAATTTGTGGAACACACAAAGTGTTGTCCTGCGTGGAATGTGGAATTCGAACTCCCGACACTGGCGCTGTAGGTAGATATCTTAAACACTATCCCACCCATGCAGTTGTATGTAAAATTACATAAATATTGACCATAATGATAGTGCTAGTGACATAAATATATAATAGCCCAACTTTCTGAGGGTGTTTGCGTGTGGAGGGTTTTGGTGGTGCCCTTGGTATCACCGAGCCTTAATGCACGCATTCACACTCCCTTCACTTTCTTCGCGGTAGGCAACGGCCTTGTAAAGGTCCATGAGCGGCAGCAACACTTACCATCAGGTGTACTGTTTGCGCGTTTGCCACCGTATGCAATAAAAAAAAAATAAAAGATATTGACCATAATGATAGTGCTAATTATGAACTCTCAGCTTCGATCCTAAGTGGAAAAGTATCGACTGCTGTGGCGTGGCAGCCACAAATATTACCAAACCTGACATTGCTTGTAAATTTCATAAAAAACTACTAAGGGCTTTACAACTGCACAGAGGGCGTAGTGATAAAGATACTGACTTACAGTGCCAATGTTGTGGTTTCGAATCCCATGCAGGACAACACTTTGTGCAATCCAAACATTGTTTTTCTGAGTCTGGATGTAATTTGTGTCCATTAATTATTTGTAAAGTCCCCCCACAATACAAAGATCATTTCCTTAGGGCAGGGTGTAGTCTTTTAAAGAAAAACCTAAGTCTACTCTATATAATGCCATCTAAACAATAATTACATTCAAATGAAGGGTTGAGGTCAGGCAGCCTACAATAGTTATTGCTGGCAGTTTTATGAAATAAAACTATCAGCAATAAGTATTGTAATATGTACAATGGTAGAGGAATATATATTGCATCAACCCTATGTAGTTAAAATAAGAGCACAAAGGAGCAAACCTTCTAATTGTACACTATTTATGCTGAGGTCCTTGCTACAAGAATTTTATATATTGTAAATAAAACTGCTTTATGAATTTTGGCCTATTTGTATTTGATTTTTGATTGCCCATCGTTTCAAACACTTTATAGGGTTCAGGGTCACAGGCAAGTATCAAAAATCAAATACAAACAAAATACATACAGTAGTTTAATTTACAATATGTAATACTCGCATAAACATCAGAAATCATTACATTTTATATATATCATTACTTATTTCCCTTTTCTTTACCCATCTTGCCCATGAATGTCGTAAAAGACGACTAAGGGATATAAAACGTATATGACATCTATGCAAGAGAAGGAACATTGAAATAAAACCCTAACCAGCCTATCTGACCAGCGTGGTATAGTAAGGTCAATTTCCCTCCTATTGTGGAGGAGGCTTGAGCCCAACAGTGGGACGTATATGAGCTGATAATGATGATTACATATTTTACCCAGAGGACATAAGAATAAGACATAACTAAACCTTCTTCCTACTAATATTATAAATGCGAAAGTTTGTAAGTATGTGAGTATGTTAATTGCTCTTCCACGCAAAAACTACTGAATGGATTTTGATAAAATTTCACAGTAATATGGCTTACATATCAGAATAACACATAGGCTATAATTTATATATGATTGAACTAATGTAGTGGTAGACATAGTTCCTTGAGGGCCCAAAGCAGCAATCCTAAATGATATATCATATAGTACTGTAGGATCCAGTGGCTTAGCCAACAGTGCTGCTCTCCTTAATCCTCTACTGAACCAATATGTACATAATTGGATGAGAAAAAAGGAATAAATAAATTGAACAAGTCCACCAGATTTTGGTGAATTTTCTCAATAAACTACATTATAAATGGTGCAAATACCTTCCAATGCATTATATGATAAATTATTGCAATTTAAATACAATATAATATGTTGTAAAAATGAATTTATACAATAGATAATTTCAGTCATCATTAGTTTACTTTCTAATTTATAAATCATGTACCATCTGGTTGGTGACATTGAGATTGTGACGGCACGAAATTATTATTTACATATGCTCAATTTGCTAAATTATCATAGAAAAGTATAAAATTTCTGTCAGAATATTTTAGAAAATCAAGTAGCCCATGCCACCACGAAATGATAGATTCCAACCCATATATCTAATTAGCATTTGAAATATCTAATTATATTTTAAAACTCACCTTTTCTATCTGGTTTAGTGCATCTTCTAACCAATCTAATAGAGTCTTTGGCAAACTGCTTGCCAGGTTCGACGAATTTCGCGATTTGGTCCATTATTCTAGAAATAGAACACAGTGAGTTAATTTACTTTGATTACTAACAGAGAATTGAATTAAATGATTTTGATAAATCACTATTACTTACAACAGTCAAAATACAATATTGTGTAGTAAAATGCAAAGTGTAAATTTACGTGGTAGATACACCGCAACCAAAATTGTAAACTGCGGCCAGAGAATTGACAAAACATAGTAAACGTCAGCCACGTTTCGAGAATCACGGCACGTCACCAATAGAGGTACACGCATATTTAGTTGGACAAGAGAATTATGAAGTGACGCTTAGGCGGATAACTTTGGCGACAGAAAAATAGTAAAACAGTTAGTTATTTATCATTAAATAAATATTTACATTACATATTTAGTTAAGTTGTGTAAAAAATACAAAGTAGAAGAGATAAAAAGATGTTCTCGATAAAATTCTAATGCAAAAATATTTACGGAATGTAAATATGGTACCTATAGTACGTAAAATACTAACCGTATTACTTAGTTACAAGCAAAATCATTAAAAACGAAAACAGTTTTATATAGAAGATCTATGATTTCCTGTAATTCAATGCCTGTACTACTTAGTTTATCTTTGTGGCCTTTTGATTTTGAATAATCTTTCGAATGAATCGTTTGAAATTCGAAAAGAAAATCGAGTAAAAAAAACGTGTGGCACTCGGGGACTGCCGGGGTAAAGATATTGCATAGCATTTTTATCAACTTACGCAATTATAATTATTTATTTATGCAGTATTTTTTTTTCTTTGATATTAATCCAAGTTTGTCTTTGATATTAATTCAAGTCATACTTTTTGAGCGTGGTGACCGATAAGAAAACATTTTTTTCTTTTACCCTCTCCTCGACCGACGCCGTCGGGGAGGACGTTGGTCTTTCCTCACGCGATCGACATCTGCGTGGGTGACGGACTAACTTTCCGCCGGAAAGTTCTTTACATATTATTTACTTCTTCATATTGCATAACTTATTATTTAGTCATTGTCCGTCAGTAAGTCAAGTCGTTATCATTAATTAGGCGCTGAAAACCTAATTAAATGATTTCTCTGGTGATTCCGGTAGAATATGCAAATACACGTAAACCACTCTTATATCACATTCACCACACTTCAGCACCTTAATTGTATTATATTACATAAAACTTCAGCAAAATTATTCAATATAACACTATAAAACACTAAAAAAATGAATATAATACAAGAGCTTCAACATGACATTTCTATATTCGCGCCAAAACTCTCCATTTCCATATTCGCGACGAAAGCCGTGAGAGAGAGAGAGAGAGAGAGGTCGGATCATTTATATTTTTTATGGGCTGGCTGCCTTGTCAGCCAGTGACCGATGTTGCCAGCACCTTTGCTTTTTTGATGAAATAGCTTGCGAGTACTTTTAAATACACAAAAAAAAAGGTATTAACCGTAGAGAGAAAATCCGTCCATTAAAAATATTTTTAGTAGGTATATTTGCCTCTTCGATGCATCGAATAAAAAAACATCGATGTATTTTCGATGTTGAATAATTATCAATCATGGAAGTAATAAGTACTACGTACAACGTTGTACGTAGTACTTATTACTTCCATGTTATCAATACATCGGTTTTGATTCGATGCATCAGTACTATACATCGAGTGTTTTTAATACATCGATGTATATCGTCCACTCCTACTTTCCAGCCCAGTCACCCGCGGCCTCGGCTAGGGCGGCATCGGGCGCAGGTAGTCGCTAACACAAACACAATGGAAATAAATCACACTAGTCACAAATAATACAGTTATTGTTTTCCATTCGCAGCCGTCGCTCAGGACGCCTGCCAGATACCTGCCCACATCGAAATTATTTTGTACAAGTATATATGCATAAGATTACGACAGGAACTAATATGACTTGAAAGTATTAATAAAATATTGCGATATTTTTTCCAGAAAATGACGATTTTTATTCAAAATACATTTATTTTTATTAGTATAAACTATAGATATGCGAGCTCAGTGCGGCGAAAGAGATAGCGCCCAGCCACGTATAGATTAGATATGTACGAGTATTGTCGTTTGAAGAAAAAAACACAACTAGAACCTTATAGTACTTTTTATTGTTTTTCAAAGTATTCACCACGTAGTTTAATACACTTTTCCATTCGCTCAAACCAGTTATCATAACATTTATTCCATTCTAAAGTGTGGGTGTTCAAAATAGCTGACTTGAAAGCGTCGACTGCTTCTTTACAGGACAGGAAACTTTGACCACGAAGACTTTTCTTAATTTTAAGAAATGTAAAGAGATCGTTAGGGCTTAGGTCAGGACTCTATGGAGGATGGTCAAGAATTTCTACTTTTGCCTGCTTCAAATTTCAATCACTCGTTTGATGAGCGCTGTGTGAGCTTGCGTTGTCGTGGTGCAGGATGATGCGTCGCTTTTAGGTAGACTTTCGAAGTTCGGCGATGACTTGTGGTAAACAAACTGTGGTATACCACTCTGACAATGGCAATGGCAATCTTGCAATAGTCGCAACAAACGGTTTTTCCAACGAACGTGGCCACCATCTTATTTGAAGGGCTTCGAGAACGAACAACTTTAGTCGGCGTTGGCTCGTCTTGAAAGACCCAGATTGTAGATTGTTGTTTGGAATCAGGGTCATAGGCATAGATCCAAGATTCGTCATCAGTGATGATGTCGTAGACGTGGTTCGAGTCTCCTCGGCTGAACCTTTGCAAAGTTTTCTTACACCATCTGACGCGGGCCGCCTTGTGATTGTCGGAAAGCAGATGCGGTATCCAACGGCAAACTAGCTTTCTCACACCAAGCGCTTCATGCAAGATCTTCTGAATGGTTGTCCCAGAGATACCTAATAGAGCTTCTATCACTCAAATTCAAATCATTTATTATGCATAGACCCCGAGAGGGCACTTACATATTGTCAATTTTACAAAACAAAATTAAATTATCCAATAAAAATAAACTACCACCGGATCGGAACGCGACCGCTACTGAGAAGATCCGGCAAGAAACTCAGCGGGCGTGTCTATTATTTTAATTTTTTTTTTTCTTCTTACTAGATATAATTTGTGTACAAGTTTTTTAAGATCTAGCTCCAGTGTGATGCCCTTCGAACTGCAGGATACTTAATATAATTCAAATGATTATGGCTGGACCAGATCCCACAAGCGGCACCTGATCACGAGTTAACTACTAGAGCAGCCATCACTCCCCTCAACCACTATGGAAGGAAGGGAGAGATCCGCTGACTCGATACGTCACATGACGATCTTCGGGAATTAGTTGTCTCACAGCAATGATGTTATCTTCAGTGAAGGAGGATTTTGGGCGTCCTTCGCGAGATTTGTCACTAACACTAGTATGTCCATGCTGGAATTCTAAATACCAGCGTTCGACAGTGTGCAAACATGGGGCTTCATCACTGAACACAGATGTTAGCTCTTCAAAACACCGAAGCCGTGTCAGGCCTCTTCTAAAGTTGTAGAAATTATTGCACGAACATTTTCCTTAGAAAGATTTATTTTCGTACGTAACCTGACAGATTCCAATTGATGCTGTGACTAAACAATAGCATTAATCCTAATACTTTCAATTGTTTTGAGATTCAAAATTTAAACACATTCGAATATAGAACAGTTCCAAATTCAAAATTGCCGAGAAATATGGTAACGACAGAACTTAAAAGGCATGCCTAGTACATATAGCGTGGTGTTAATGCCACGGTACAACAATCAGATTTACCCTCGCATATTCCGTCATATAGCGTGACATCATAACGCCGCAAGCTGTTTACGCCACGCTAACGATCAGTTTCACCCTCGTCTATAAATGTTTCACATAAATAAAATAAAACGTGTGGCACTCGGGGACTGCCGCGGTGAAGCTATTGCATAGCATTTTTTATCAACTTATGCAATTATAATTATTTATTTATTTTTTATTTATGCAGTATTTTTTTCTTTGATATTAATTCAAGTTACACTTTTTGAGCGTGATGAACGATAAGAAAACAAATGTACTAAATGTATAACAATAAAGGCGGTTTGGATTACCACTGTCGTCCGCTGAAGATCGTTGGGACATTTAGAAAAAGTGCGAAAACACTATTTGACGTAAGCTACGCAAAGCGGTGGCACGTGTGCGCACCGGGACGGACGAACGCAGAATGTCGACGACCGTCACACCGAACGCTCGGCCGAGCTACATGGTAGGCGGGTGTTAGGTTTTATTTTCGTTACGGAATTTCTTGATTCGGTCGCCGCGCTCAAAGCCCGCGATAAAAGCTATGCAATAGCTTAAAAATGTTTTAGATAGGCTAGCTCTCATTTGAGTTACCGATCTCTACTCTATATAATTTCTATACTCTCGATGTTAAGTAAATTTAACTAACTGTAATTAATGTATAGTTATTATCAAAAGAGAAAGAGGCGAATGTCAATTTTCTTGGTTGAAATATTGATTCACTGAATTGATTTCAGTGCTTCAAATCAATTAAAAAACAGTAAATTAATGTGTCCTGAAAAATCGATTCTTAGATTAATCGATATCATTCTGAAATGCTTACTTCTGAAGTTTCTAACTGTTATGCAGTGTTTCCACTTTTAGGGATTTCGCCCTTTTTTAGGGCGAAACTACTAATTAAGAATATGGCTTAGGGCTATTTAATATTTTTAGGGATTTAGGGTAATTTAGGGGAAAATTTAATATAAAAATTGCAAACACTATTTTATCATAGACTTTGCCGACCACAAACAATGGTTACCCTCAATGAGCTCCCAGAGTTCACCAACCTACCTTGTGTAAGACACGATAGTAGAAGAGTAAAAAAGAAGAGAGTATTTACAACGATAGTAGAATTTAAATTAAATATATTGCAGTATTTACATGTCGATATTTCAGGGCGATACTAAGAACTGGTATAGGAAAATTCGATTCGATTCAAAAGTCTCAATGAAAGAGCTGGCCGCCTGGCGGGCCGACGCCCGCCATGACATCATTGCCTGTTGGGCAGACCGGCTGGAGAGGCCTCGGTACGATGTTTGGGCCATCAAGGCCTTCCGGCCGGTGCTAATAGAGTGGTGAGGTCGGCGGCACGGGTTGCTTACTTTCCGACTGCTTCCTTGCTTACTTTCCGAACGCTTCAGCTTCAACATCAGCATCATGTTGTTCACCGTCTACTTCTTCCACAGATTAAAATGAATTCTTTTTATGATTACATGTTTACTACCTCTGATTAATAGATGAAAATTAAAATAAAAATCAAACCATTAAGTTTTGTTTTATTTCGAACTCATTTAAATTTTGTGCCATAAATCAAGTATTTTCGGAGACTGATTAGGGTATTTAGGGCAAATTAATGAAAAAATCTAAGGTAAAACTACAACGTGATAGTGTAAACACTGCTGTCATGTCAAGTCAACTCTGATCAATCGTTTCATTTATTTCACAAAAGCTAATTGTTTACCCGTTTACCGTTGATCGATTTCTTTAGAATTCGAGCTGTAGAAATTGTGTAAAGTGATGATAGTGGATGCTTTAATGATATAATTATTTACAAAGAAAGTAAATCATTTAATAGCGGGTATTAATTGTGTACTGATAGCTCTTGCGGAGTGGTGTTCACAATGTACGCTGTAGAAAAAAAATTTGAAATAGAGATGAAGTTACGGAAGGTATGTTTACATTTTGAATGTACTACCAAACTCCGTTGGTTTCAAGGTTTATCAAAATAATTGACGACTTTTTGTTTATATGCCACAAAGAACAGAAGTGGCCAGGTCGAGGCAGTTTCAATAGTCGATACTTATTGGGGGCGTGTCATACAGCATTATAAATTATTTGAATCCTCATTCATCTCTGCTCAGCTCGAGCTCCCTCCACAGTATGAGGGAAATTGACATGCCGCTCAGACAGGTTGTTATAGGGTTTTATTTCGAGTCGTCCTTCGCTTGCATAGATGTTATTTGCGTATTATAATCCCTAAGTCGTCTTCTACGACATTCACAGGCAATATAGAGAGTGGTGAATTTTATGCTTATTCTGTCACTACACGGACATTTTTTTTTTTTGTTTGTATTTTTGCGCATATGGTATTTGATCTTTGATTGCCCAACGTTTCGAACACCCACAGGCAAGATAAAGGGTGGTGAATTGTATTCTTATTTCGTCACCATACATATAATCATTTGGATATGTTTTCGATACAGTATTATTTTTTATTTATGCATATTTCTGCATGGTGATAGAGTAAGAATACAAATCACTACTCCCTATTTTGGCCGTGGATGTCGTATAAGACGACTATGGGATATAATATGCACACAACATCCGTGCAAGGGAAGGAAGACTCGAAAGGAAACCCTAAACCAATATGTCTGATCAGCATGTTATAGTAGGTTAAATTCTCTCCCATTGTGGAGGAGGCCTGAGCCCAATAGTGGGACATATGTGGGCTGCGATGATGATAACAGATATTTGCAAGCCCGATTATCCATGTATATGGACCAATTGATACAGTAGAGGCGCATAGTCATAAATTAATTTTAGAATTAATTATCAGGAAATGACTAACATCCAAGAATTAAAAGCCGCAGCCAAACGTAGCTCATCTCTTGCTAACGATGTGTGCAATGTCCTCGGTGCTTGTGAGCAAAGACTTCAACTACTCGAGACAGCTGTGTTGCCATTATATGGAGACACTGACAAATTACAGCATATTCATCAAAGTAAGACATTGAAATATTATAATTGATATACGTAACATCTATGTGAAAGATGGAAAACCTGAAATCAAATCCTGTAACAACATTGCTGACCAGCATGGTTATAATGGGTCAATTTGCCTCCTATTGTGGAGGAGGCTCAGGCCCAACAGTGGGACATTTATGATCTGGAATGAAGTAATACTTATTCCTGTTCATTGTGTTGTAATATTTACTATGGGGTCTATGTAGCATGTTTTGCGTGTGGTGATGGAGTAAGAGTACAATTGACCCTTTCTTGCCTGTGGTTGTCTTAAAAGATGGCTAAGGGATTATAATATGCAAATCACTCCTTTTCAAGAGGAGGAAAACTTGAAATAAGACCCAATACCAACACGTCTGACCAATATGATATAGTAGGTCAATTTCCCTCCTATTGGGAGAGGAGGCTCAACCTTAGCAGTGGGACGTTTATCGCTGAGATGATGATAAAGGCGGATAGCATGTTTTCTTCTCATAACACAAGTAGAACAAGACTGAAATGTGATGCTTAGTTTTATGACCAGCTGTCTGCTCTACCTGAAACATTCCTAGGAAGTGCAATAGTTGATTATGCAGTACTGGGTAGGTTAGTAAGCATGTTGGCAACCCCCTTGGTCAGTTTTTACGGCTATATATACAATAGTTTGTTAGTATTTATGTGATGTGCTTAGTATTATGTATAGTACTTATGTAATTATTTACTAAGTTACCTGCATTTATAAAGATTATTTTTGTCCTGAACATAATGAAATAAAATATATATCTTATGTTAACATTTGATGTAAAGGTTTAATCCTAACAGTAAGAAATATGTGGCTCAAATCTTAGTCATGTCCAATGAGTAGAACTATTGGACATATAAATCCTTTATCATAGCAGGTAAAATGACTTATGACGTTGTGTTGTTCTGATTGGTTGGCAAACTGCCATAGAGAGCGGGTTTTTCGAGGTTCAAATTTCTGGGAAATGTTCAAAATCATGAAGAAATTTATAACACTAATCCTTCAGTGTCTTTTATGATATTGGAGTGGTGAATTGTTTTTCTTGCTTTGTCACTGACACATTTATTCCAAACTAAATTGTCATATTTGATGAAAAAGTGTCCATGCTTTGACAGAGTAATACCATTCAGCACCACCTTTCTTGCCCGTGGGTATTGCAAAAGACGACTAAGGGATTATGGTGTGCAGATAATTTCTATATAAGAGAAGGAAAACTTGATCTGATCAGCATGGTATAGTAAAGTCAATTTCGCTCCCATTGTGGAGGAGGCTCGAGCACAGCAGTGGGACATATATGAACTGTAATGATGATGATGATGATAAAAATGAAGAGATTAGACATCAATAATCTATGTATTTGCATTCAAGTTTTTCTCGTTTTCAGATATGGAGCGAACTGTTAGATCTCTGGATCATGTGATAAACTATTACATGGTGACTAGAGAGCTTGCTGATCTTATACAAGATGGACCGCACACAACAACCACTGAATCGCTCAATGTTTATCTAGAAGTAAGTAACATATCAAACGATAGGAGCACCAATCTAAGTCCATACAAATTGGTCTCGCAAAAAACACCTCCGAAGATGACAGTGTAGTAGCCGTTTTCATAGTGACTGCTGAGAGAACAAATTTGTGATAATGTTATTGAAGTTCTCATCATCATCACAACTCATATATGTATGTCTCACTGCTAGGCTCAAGTGTCCTCCACAGTAGGACGGAAATTGACCTATTAAAGGGTGGGCCATCTGTTGGTACGTTTTTGAATTTCGTCGTATGTGAACAAGCGAAACTGCCGGATTTGGGGTTCGGAACAGCCACACGCAATCGTAGAGAGACCAATGCATCCTCCAAGAGTCACAGTTTGGTGTGGATTTTGGAGTGGTGGCATAATTGGCCCATTTTTCTTCGAAAATGATGCTGGCAACGCCGTTACCGTCAATGGCGAACGCTACAGAGCCATGTTGACCAACTTTTTATGGCCTAAAATCGACGCTATGAATGTGGACGACCTTTGGTTTCAACAAGATGGCGCCACATGCTACTTACGATCGACCTTCTGCGCACCAAGTTTAACAACCTCATAATCAGCCATTCAGGAGATGTCAATTGGCCTGCGCGTTGCTGCGATTTGACACCGCTGGACTTCTTCCTGTGGGGTGCCGTTAAAGGCCAATGTTATGCGCATAATCCAGAGACAATTTCCTGAAAAACAACATTACGACTGTTTTGAGTGAAATTGGCGCCGAGGTAGTTCAAAATGTCATCACTAATTGATGTGGCCGAATGGCATATTGTAAGGCCAGTAGAGGGAGCCACATGAACGAAATCGTTTTTCATTCTTGACGGGGATACTTTTAGCTTTACAACAACAAAAAAATTTATAAAAAATATCAATGCATACTCTTTTGATCGCATTTTTAAAAACGTACCAATAGATGGCCCACCCTTTATAACCAAACTGGTGAAATGGGTTGGTATAGGGTTATATTTGGTTTTTAGGTGGGTCGCGGGAGTCGCGTGCTTAAGTCCCTCTGTCGCCCCAGACGGAGTGGTGCGGAGGTGCGCCGACCGCGACTCACCCACAAAAAAAAAAAATAGGGTTATATTTCGAGTGTTCCTTCTCTTGCATAGATGTTATCAGCATATTGCAATCCCTTGGTCGTATTTTACGACACGGGCAAGAAAGTGGGGTGGTGAATTGTATTCTTACTCCTCATGTATTATTAATATGGATATTATTACTAAGATCCTGTGATGAGATAGATATTCCAAAAAAAATTATAGCATTAATAATACAAACAAACTTCTAGCTTCTAATATATTTTATTGTTCTACTTATTTTATGTGTTTTCAAATGCAACATTTTAAAAGTATTACAGAGAATGTCGGAAACACTGCAAATAACTATTATGTTTTTTACAGGCATTAGATAAATTGGCAGATGCTCAAGGATATTTCAACAAGAACAATCCACAGAGTGTTGAATTGGAAAACATTGTAAGTTATATTGAATTTCATTATTATCATCTTTCAGCTTTGTCCTGTGCCCTGTTGGACAGTAAGCCTCCCTTTTAGATCACAAATTGTGGTCCTGTACAGTCTATATCCAACAACTCTCATCTGTCACTAAGTTGGCGGTCCACATGGTTAGGGAGCGTCATATACTATGTTTAACCATACATGGTCGCCACTCAAAAGATTGACCCCCAGCGGTTATGATTGACTATTTTGTTAATATATAAGCCTTTTAAATAATGGCAGTGTGGTGATAGAAGATTAGAACTATAATATAATTGCCTAGGGGGTGTGGTGCTGCAATAACTATCATGTTGCTAAGCGTCTGCTAAGGTTCAATTCCCACATAGGACAATACTTTGTTTGATCCGCAAATTACTTCGAGTCTAGTAGTAGTCTAAAATATTATTTACTAGTTCTGACTAGTAGTTGGTTTAGATTTTCAATACGCTTACAGGTGAAGGTTACAAAGCTTCACCTGTATGTTTGTTTATCTTCAAAATACTGCGCTTGTAATAAAATTGGGTATTTTGTACTGCAGATAGTCACAGAGAGTTATTAGAAGGTTAAAAATTAAAATTAAAAAATGGGTCACTTAATATAGGAACATTCTCTTGTAATTAGACTGAACAGTAATATGTGGACCGCACGAAGAATTATCCAACGTGTGTGCATCAAGGCCACTACACAAAAAATGAGAGTTTGATATTATTAGAAAAGTAATTGTACGACTTTTTTTTGTTGTGTGTATAGCTGTTAGCTACAGATGGCTTTCACAGCTTAGTCCGGGCTATGGGTGAGCGCTGAGGGCTCTCAATCCGGTAATAAATTTAAGCGAATATCGCCTGAGGGCACCTCGGCTTGGGCCGTTGCTGAGGGCAAAGTGGGCGTGGGCCACGTTTAGGTTATTGACTATTGCTCGGCGTGGCCGCCGACCCCGATGGCGAGGCGAAACCGAGAAGTTTTATTTGTTACCTCTGCGCGAGCGGTGTAGGCCTTTGTTGGGCGATCGTGATGAAGTCATCCTCTTCATCGAGAAGATGACGCGGACGTCGGACCGCAATTGTACGTCATCATCATCTCATATACGTCCCATTGCTCGAAAGTTCTCCAAAATAGGAGTGAAATTGACCTACTATACCACGGTTATCAAACATATTGGAATAGGGTTTTATATCTAGTTTTCCTTCTCATGCTATAGATGTTGCTATATAGTGACATTATCGTCATATAGTAATCCCGTAGCCATCTTTTACGATACCCATGGGTGAGAGAGGGGGTGTTTAATTGTATTCTTACATTGTCACCTCTTGTCAGGTAAATGAACATATTAAAAAATTGTCAACAGAATCAGCTGTACAATACTGGTGTGTCCAAATTGGAGAATGCATTTGAAGAACTGTTAAGTCGCAATACGAGACCTCTATCACCAACAACATTGATGGACATGATTGCATTGGAAGAAGGTGACTTTTTATGCATATACTTAATTACATTGTTATTTTTCATGTGGTGATGGAGTAAGAATACATTCCACCATCGCCTTTAACTATTAAATAGTTATAGTAATATTATTTTTATATTTTTTACCAGCAACCCACCTTCGCCTCGGTTTCAATCGCCTTACCGGCGTAGTTCCTGTGGGAATACCAGAATAAATTATAGCCTATTGTTACTCCCCAATATTATAACTTTCCATTGGGCAAAGTAGTGAAATCGGTTTGGTGGTTTAAGCGTGAAAGCATAAAGAAAAACACACTTAAAAACAAACAAACAAACTTACTTTCGCATTTATAATATTAGTAAGGATTTCATCATCTCCGCTCATATATTCCTGGGCTCCTGGCCCTTCCACAAAAGGAGGAAATCTGACCTTACTGCACTATGCTGCTCAGACAGGTTGGTATAGGGTTTTGTTTCGAATTTTCCTTCTCTTGCATAGATGTTATGTGCGTATTATATACCTTAGTCGATGTTTACAACATCCATGGGCAAGATAGTGAGTGGCGAATTGTATTCTTATTTCATCATCACATAGATGCCATTATAGGATATGTTTTATTAATGGAGAACGAATTTGTCTATATCAATTGCATTGTTTTAGTATTTCTTATTGCCCTGAACAATGCTGGTCACATTCTTCTAATAGTCTCAGTCAGTTAGGGGGCGTTCATAAAATACGTGAGATGTTTAAGGGGGGGAGGGGGTCGAGTCAAATCTCATCTAATCTGACGTTGGAGAGAGAGGGAGGGGGTGTCTCGGCAAATATCACGCAATTTTTTTTCTGATTGAAACAAAAAAACTACTATTTTGGTCCATTTAATCCAGATTGAACATGTTTAAAATTTAATCTTATGCGTAATCGTAATACGATTAAGATCATTCACTAATTCGTTCGAAAGAAAATAATTTCATTCATACTTCGACGTTATACCATAGACAATTCACTACAAAATAAGATAGATGTGCAACTGAGGTTTTAAATTTGTAATCTGAGTACCTGCTTCGAAAGATGGCGCTATTTTCAATATTATCCAACGGGTTTACGTAAGAAACCCACATTTTGAAAAATCTCACGTGAGTTTGGGGGATGGGGGAGGGGGTGGAATTAAATCTCACGACATCTCACCAGGGGGGAGGGAGGCACAGAAAATTTAAAAAAACACCACGTGTTATGGACGCCCCCTTATTCTTTCCGTCACCACACTATTTGAAATATCATTAGGTAGTATGAAGAGATTTTTCATTCCTTTCTTTCAAATGTATGTACATTTTCAGATTCAAGTGTTGAAAGTATAAGTGTAAGCGGAAGTGGTAGTACATCAGTCACTGCGTTAGAGACAATGAGGGCGGCTGCGGCATGGCTGAGTGAAGCAGGTGTACCACCAGCTAGCCAACTTCTCGCCATCAGAGCACCTGCTGCCAAGAGTTCACTGATCGCATTCAAGGATTACTTACGCTCCCAGTCTATGGCCGGATCGCCTCTCATGGTATATTTTTTTTTTACATCCTGACTACTGATGATAAGGAACTCGCCATCGGTGGTCGGTCCAGAGACAAAGGCGACGTGCTATGAGCTAGATTACGGGGCTGCGCGCCGTCCCTCTGTCGCCCCGGACGAAGCCAGGCGGCGGATGCGCTGACCGTAGCCCACCTAAAAAAAATCCATCCATCCGTCAGCCTACAGACGTCCACTGCTGGACATAGGCCCACGAGAATGCCACTCGTAACGGTCCTGCGCCACTTGCATCCAACGGTTCTCTGCGACTTTGAGAATGTCATCAGTCCACCTAGTGGGGGGGTCGTCCTACACTGCGCCTTCCGATACGTGGTTGCCACTCAAGAACCTTTCTTCCCCAACGGTTGTCGGTTCTAGGAGCGACGTGGCCTGCCCATTGCCATTTCAATGTGCTAATTCTGCGGGCTATGTCGGTTACACCCGTTCATCTACGGATTTCCGTGTTTCGGTTTTTATCACGTAGAGAAATACTGAGATTTTATCACGTAGAGAAATACTGAGTATGTTGAGCAACTTTGAGCTTTTTATTATGTAATTATTATGTAATTTGTGTCCGTTAATTATATGTTTGTAAAGTTCCCAGCAATACAAGGATTATTTCCTTAGTGCATGGTGTTGTCTTAAAATTAAATTATAAATTAAAATTATAAATTAAATTAATTAAATTATGAGGCTGACATTTAGAGACCACGTTTCAGTGCCGTTAGTCATCGCTGGTAATACACACTGGTTACAAACCTTTGTTTTCAGACACTGCGGCATATTGGATATTGAAAAAAAAATGGTATCATTTTATTACTGTATTTTGGATGGTCTTTTTCGTCATCATCTCAGCTCATTTATGTCCCACTGTTGGGCTCGAGCCTCCTCCACAATAGGAGGTAAATTGACCTACTATACCACGCTGATCAGACGTGTTGGTATAGGGTTTTGTTTCGAGTTTTCCTTTTCTTGCATACATGTTATATGTATATTATTCCCTTGCTCGCCTTTTACGATACTCACGGGTAAGCTAGGGGGTGGTGAATTGTGTTCTTATTTGTCACCACACGGAAAGATGTTTTTTTTATGTGGCTATAAATACTATCAACTTGTCCATTTCTCTTGGGTGTCGTCAAAGTTGATTAACAGCAAATTCGGACCAACTCCATCTGGTCTACAATTATATTCCCAAGGATTGACTTCAGGCACGGGGTCAGTTATAAAACTATTGACAAGACTTTTGTAATATGTACCATAGAAGAATGGTATCTATTGTGTTGACCCTAATTATCAATTAAATAGTAAATAATGCAAATTTAAGAAAAATGTAATTATTAAAATGTGCTCTCTCTAAAAAGTTGCATGTTTTTGAGGTTATTAGGGGGCGTAAGCTATCCCTTTCTCTTTCACCTGTGTAATCGATATAGCCCGAAAAATTTGCATGTTGAAATGCCAATGGGCAGGTCACATCGCTTGTCGAACCGACAACTGTTGGTGGAGAAAATTTCTCGAGTGGTGACTATGACTTCGCCGTAGCCGAGGGACACGAACAGCGTGTGGTTTTTAGCTAGTAGTGACGCTAGTGCAGTAGTGACAATAAATCGACGCTGAGGCCGGCATACCCTATCTATCAGAGGTGGCCATGCGTAAAGGCTGCATTTACCCACGCGAAAAAATAAACATATCAAGGACCGTTTTGGATGGTATTCTCGTGGGAAGACCTCGTCCAGCAGGGGATGTTTACGCGCTGATGGACGGTTGAAAATATTGTTTAGTAAAGAGTGTTGATTATCTTTTCTATTACAGAGGGTAAAGAACATCCTAAACCGCTCAGACAGCACACAAAGAAGAACAAGTAGATTACAAAAAGTGTAAGTATTCGTTTCACCTTAAAATCTTATAAATAAAAATCATTTGTATATTATATTTATTTAAAAAGTTTATTATGTTCAGTATCGAGAAAAGAGCAAACAAGATAATGATGAGAGCCTCACAAACATTGGAACAATCAACTGGACTAGCTATTGGACCTAGGAAATCTGTTGTCGAAGCTTGTAAGTAATATTTTATTGTTTAATAACAATTTTGTCCTAATAAGTATGACAAAGTGTCTTATTAGGATAAAATAATATGTACATAGTATGTGATGACACACACTCTTGTCTGTGGGTGTCGTAAAAGGCGACTAAGGGATATCGTGTGTATATAACAGCTATGCTAGAGAAAGAAAACTAGAAATAAAACCCTATACCAACCCACCTGACTAGCGTTGTATAGTATGTCAATTTCTCTCTCAATATAGAGTAGGCTCGAGATCAGTAATGTCACATATATTTTGCTGTGATGATGATGAAGATGAAGTAACTTCGCCATAGTTAGATAACTTTGGTCTTCGAACTTTTAAGTATAGAAATTAGTGGTCTTAAAGTTGCACTCTGAGGTACACCTATAAGAATTAATCATGATCTATATGCGTTAAACCAAATAATTATTGAAATGAGGTTCCAACTATTTAAGGCCTGATTAATTAACTGAATCTTCATGTTCTTGGCTATTAAAAATATGATACTGATATATAAATAGTCTAAACACAATTAAAAGCCTATTAATAATCAAAGTCACCTTTATACATTGGGCCTTGGCCTCCTCCACAATAGGAGGGAGGATTGCTATATCCACCTGGACATATGGTTTTGTATAGGGTTTTATTTAGAGTTTGCTTTCTCTCGAATAAAGGTTAAATGTGTATTATATCCTATAGTTAACTTTTATGACATCTTTATGATGAATTGTATCCTAACTCCATCAGTGCAGAATAATATACTTCACGTCCAACAAGTCATTGTTATTATAGAGGGCGATCAAAAATCAAATACAAACCCGATAAAATCCGTCAAAATATTTTTATTTACAATTCCGTAATATTTATTTTCTGCAATTTCACATTATTTATCTTAGATATAGAGAAAAGTGACGGAGATTTTTAATTAGGTTCGCTTGTCTGTATTCTAGATACTGAAGAAAACAATGAATCCTTGGATGATTGGGAGGCAGAAATGGCTGGTAATGTGGCAGCAGCTGTCTGCCGACTAGCACGTCACGAACAGCGCCACCTATTGGGCTTGGTGCGGTTACCGAGACTGCCCACACTCTTGGCTGGAGTTCTGAACCAGTGCTTCGCTATACTGGCCACTGATGTTGAAGTTAGTATTGCTCGATTTACGCATTCAATTTTTCTGCAAATATTAACTGATTTTATTCTATGTTATTAGTGTTTCACATTTTCCCTGTGGAATTATAATTAATCTTAATATAATTAAGAATTTGAATATAATTAATCTTGCCCGTGGGCGTTGTAAAAAGCGATTAAGTGATATCTTGTGCATGTAACAACTGTGCAAGAAATGGAAATTATAAAATTAAATCCTAATATCTGGTTGACCGATCGGTCGGTATATTTGTGTCGAATTTATTTAGATATATATTAATAAAAAATAAAAATTAAATAATGAAAAACATATCAAAAATTACAAAAAGAGATTTTATGTCATTGTATTGATTAGCTAAAAATACCGACAAAACAACACTTTCTATAAATAAAACCTAGCTAGATCGATTTTTTGGCCCTGAAACCTCTAGTATGCCAAATTTCATCAAAATCGTTGGAGCCGTTCCCGAGATCCTGAATATATATATACAAGAATTGCTCGTTTAAAGATATAAGATACTAATCCACCTGACTAGCGTGGTATAGTAGATCAATATCCCTCCTATTATGGAGCAGGCTTGAGCCCAGCAGTGGGAAGTATAGGGGATGAGATTAGTCAAACCCCATAACAAGCGTGGTTATTATCGCAGTGTCTTTCCCTGTGGTGAGGCATATTTTCAATAAAGAACGTAGGCCGGTGATAATGTAATAACTGCACAGATGGCGTAGCGGTTAAGATGCGACTTACAGTGCCAGTGTTCTGGGTTCGAATCCCACGCAGAACAATATTTTATGCGATTCACAAATTGTTGTTCCGAGTCTGGATGTTATTTGTGTCCGTTAGTTATAGTTTGTTATGTTCGCCGCAACACAAGGGTTATTCACTTGGTACAAGGTGTTGTGTCTTTCCCGCCGCGCCGGGTCGGCCACGGAAGTAAAGAAATCGGCGGAAATCGATATTGGGGTAAGGAATGCCGTAGGTTATGGGGTCGCAAGCCTCTCATTCCTCGTTCCGGACAGATTTGGCGGGGTGTGCCCAGACCATAGACTACCAAAAAAAAGGTTGTCTTAAAAAAGAATAACAAGAATTCTATTTTTTTTATTGCCGATAGTGGTAAACGAGCAAGCAGCACATCCGATGGTAAGTGATACTGCTGCGCATGGACCTTTGCAATACCAAAGGCACAGTTAGGCTGTGCAAAGCATTGAAAAATAAAAAATAATAGCGTTTTATTATAATCTAGAGAGCATGTTCCCGTTCAAGACGTGCGGCCGCCCGCTGTGGGGGTGGAGCCGCTTGCTGGGGACTGCTGGCGCGCTTGCAGAGACTGCAGCCCGAGCTGGAGAGAGCGCTCGCCCCTGCATCACCGCAACCATATACAGCCATTGTGAATAATTGTCAACAGAATGTATGTAAACATTTCCATAGAGATCGGAACTTTATTGGAGTTTAGGCATCCGGTTGAACGAAGTACTAAGTGGACTGACGATATCTTCACCGTTGGATGTAATTGGCAGAAGACCGTTCCGAGTGGTATTCTCGTGGGGAGGCCTATATTTAACAGTAGACTTCTATAGGGTTGATGAATGGATGGATGAAAATAAATGGTATAACATAATGCTCATTGAATCGACAACGGTTGGGGAAGAAGATTTTTGAGTGGCGACCACGAATCAGACAGCACAGCGTAGGACGACTTCCTACTAGGTGGAATGAGGACGTATTGAAGGTCGCAAGGAAGGTGGAACAGTAGGATAAATTTTCTCCTATTGGGCTTGGAGGCTAGCAGTGTGTATATGAACTAGATGATGATGAATGTTTTATTTCATATCCTCCGCCTGATGATGGGTACAAAATGCAAGGTGTTCCTCTTACCTTCCTGTGGCACTCGGGACACTGACTAAGAAAGAACATAAAAATACATATTGTACATTCTTAGAGTATGAAAATTGTCAATACTGAAATACATGTTTATTTATTTTTACTGAAAATGATTTGTGCTTACTTACTTTGAAGACAATGCAATAAGTATTTTTCTGTCTCCATATAACTTTTTTACTATGTTTTATCCCCTTTGCGGTTGAGTTTTATAAAATTATTTTTTAGTGAGTCAGTCTAGTTTCACTTGTTTCAGCTTGTTACGTAAATGAGAGTTTCTTTATATATATAGACTAGCTGACCGGGCGAACTTCGTACCGCCATATTTTTTTTCGTAAATATATTTTCTAAATTTCCGAAAATATAGTCTCTAATAGAAGAACCATTAGGGCTTTGTCAGGAAAAATTCAATCGTCTTGGTCGCGGCATTGTTAATGATAATTCAAAGAGAATACAAATTATTGATGATTGATTTCTGACAAAATTATAATTACCAAATTTTCAACCATACTTAATCATAGACAAAATTACGTTTAGCTGTCATTTGCGTTTTGTTATTACATATCAAATGTGTTTTTGTTATACCACGTTTCATAGTGACTTGTAATCTGTTTGACGTTTTATGTCACATCCCACGGGAATGCGATCAGACGGGATAAAAAGTATCTTATGTCCTACTCCTGGTTCCAAGCTACCTTCCCATTAATTTTCAGCCAAATTGGTACAGCCATTCTTAAGTTATAAATAGTGTAACTAACACGACTTTCTTTTATATATATAGATGAAAAGAATTCAGTTTTCCGTAAAGTTCCTTATATATTTTTTTTTAGTGCGTAAAGTCCCTGGAGGAGTGGGTGGAGGGTATCCGCAATGACACAGCACCTGGACCAGTTGATGGTACCGTTCACCAGCTTGCTGCCGCGGCGCTGGCCCACTGCCATGCACTCTCCGCCCACATACACACCATAGGTACGTAACATCCTCTCCATGTATGATGTAATGTCCATCTTATAATAACATCTGTCTCACAAAGTCGTAAGCAGTAAACGTGCTCGCACTTCGTCACACATTCCATTTAGATAACACCTTTTTTGTGGTAGGCTATAGTCTGGATCCATTCTGCCCAATCTCTCCGGGGCGATGCTCCATAACCTATTTCTCGACTCTTCGAGATCCTTGGCTGGCCTGCTACCCTTTCGGGTATCGCCTTCTCCGACGCCCCCATAACAAAACAGTGTTGACGGGGCGTCGTCTTCACGCAGTCGGCCTCTCTGCGGGTGGCCGACCAAACCTCGGTCCGCCTTTTAAGTAACACCTAAGACAAAATAAATGACACAATGTCGACAATATTTTTTTTTAATTTTAAATAAAATTTAAGTTTTTGGACTATTTAGGTCGAAATTTGACACGTAACGTTGATTTTATGTTATATTGCCTAAGTACCTTAGATACTATGTCATATTTAATTTGCCTAATTAGCTTAGAACTTAGTCCACTACCCGCGGCGAGGCTGACTTTGTGAGGTTGACGCTTTAGCAATACTGTTTTGTAGCCGAGGCGTCAAAAGGGACTCGAAAGGGTAAGCCGCCGGGCCGTCCACGGATGTCAAAAATCGGTACCTTTTTTTGGTCTGGCAACCCTGAACTGACAGCTGTGTCTTTTTATTCTCGTATTTAATTTTATGTTTAATTTAATTTGTTTTTAACATCCGCTTGCCTATTTCTCGCTAATTTAGAGGTGTAACTTATAGAAAAGTGTTTTTCAAACACCAGTTAGCAAATATTTATTATTTTACATATTCTACTATATAGTGTTTTACAGTGACAGTGCATGTTTTACCGGTGTTTTGTATTTGAAATATCACTGCTGTTATCGTTGTTTTCTCATAATAAGGTACTAAATATTGCTTATAAGGTAACTGTAATATATTATTAACTATAAGATTTTTGACAAACATATTTGTACCTTTAATTTTCTGTTTCTGCTACCTACATTTTTCCTTTGCTTCTAACGTAATTTTATATTTTCTATTGTAAAATGTTGACTCGCAAGGCCCTTGCTCGTCAAGAAGAAACTAAACTCCATTTGGCCTTGGGTGAATTGAAGGTTGCGAAGGAGATGTGTAGTGCATTGAGTAGGGAAAGAGATGACAGCGAAAGGGAGCTGTTAGACTTACTCAATTCAAATAAAAATTTAAAACTAGAAATGGCACAACTTAATGCAGAACTCAGTGAGGCTGTACAGGTTCGGGATAGCCTCCAAATTATTGTAAATGGATTTCAAGAGTGTAGTCTTGAATATGTAAATAATTTGAATCGCATAAATACACTGGAACATGAGCTACAAGAAGCTCACAATCAGATATCTGAAATGGAAAATTCTAAATATAATGTGACAGCCTCGCTGAATCAAAGCTTATTTGATGAACTTGTTGATAGTGCCCCAAACTTAGTTTCTATTGCACCTGAGAATTCCTCTATGTCACATGACACAATTAATGAACTATTACCACCTTGTAATGAGGAGATGCCCAGGTGCAGTAGGAATAATACATGTAAAAAATATAAAATCTTTAAAAAGTTTGTTAACATAAACAAATATATTAAAAAAACTAAGAAACTTGTTAATAACCATAGATGTTTTATTAAAACTGTAAAATCTAAAAGGGAACGCTTACAGCTGATAGATAAGCTTGATTTTTATGTTAGTATGTTAGAAAATAAAACTAGAGAGCATAATGTAGATATTCATGACTTCCAATTAAAAATTGACTCTCTTCAAGATAAATTGGCAGATTTGACTATTAAGTACTCCAATTCAGAAAAACTGATAGCGGAGTATTCATCAGCAATTAATAAAATAACACTGGATAAATCTATTCAGTGCACTAAACAGTTTGATACCAATAACTACTCATCTGTAGAGTGTTTTCAGTTTTCATTCTCCCAGACTAAGCAATCTAATCTAAGCTTAGAAAATACTCCATTTTCTACTAACAGTTCCCTCTTAACAACCGTTGATGTAGTCTCAACTCTATCCACAGCTAAGTCATTTTTAAGTATTAAAAATGAAATTGTTATGTTTAGTGATGAAATTGGCAAGAATATGGGTGTCTTGCTGTCAGATAAAGGGCATTCAATTGTCAATTATTGCTCACCGGGTTTGTCATACCATGATATAATGGAAAAAATCTTTAATTATAAGTTTAAGCCTAGTACTACACTACTAGTCTTTATTGGCAATATGCGAAGTGTGAGCAAAAAGCAATTGCTAAAATATAATGACAAACTTTATAGATTAAATGTAGATAAAATTGTGTTGTTCACATTTCCTTATCTCCATAGTGGTTGAGGGGAGTGATGGCTGCTCTAGTAGTTAACTCGTGATCGGGTGCCGCTTGTGGGATCTGGTCCAGCCATAATCGTTTAAATTATATTAAGTGTCTTGCGGTTCGAAGGGCATCACACTGGAGCTTGTTCTTACAAAACATGTACACAATTGTATAACTAGTAAGAAAAAAAAAAAATTAAAAATAATGACAAGCCCGCTGAGTTTCTTGCCGGATCTTCTCAGTAGCGGTCGCGTTCCGATCCGGTGGTAGTATATTTTTTTTGGAAATTGTAAACCTGACAATATGTAAGTGCCCTCTCAGGGTTTATGCATAATAAAATAATTTGAATTTGAATTTGGTACCAGTGGTCAGCCCAATCGCAATGGGGAGGGAACATGGCGGGTTATGGCGTCGCACGCCGCCCATCTGTCGCCTCGAACAAATTAGGCAGGGTGTGTCCAGACCATAGCCTACCATAAAAAAAAGTATTACCTACCATAGGTGTCATTGGTGAAAACGGTTCATGATATTTAGTAAATTTTATATTTCAGGTCCAGCTCTTGCGACGGAGCCATCGTACGTACGTGCCATTGGCCAACTGTCCGGTGTACACGATAGAAACGCCGCTATGCTTGCTATTTATATGAGTAAGTCGAATTATCTTTGATAGTTTTCTGAAACTTGACATTATTGGAAGGACACGAACATCTGAAATATATTGGTTTTATATTCAATAATTTAGTATTTTACGTGTTATATAATGAACTGCAATGAAAGTGTTAAAGTATTGTTTATATAATTAAACAGTGATTTACATGTGATCTTGTTCAAAAAAAATTCACAGGGGAAACCTTTAATAAGAGCCATTTTGGCTATTATGTTATTGAAGGAGGGGATTTGATTTATTAATGGTAAATTACTTTAAATTAAATTATCTATATATAAATACATGAAGCAAAAACTTTGTACCCCTTTTTATGAAAATTGCGTGGATGGACAAGTATGAAATTTGGCACAATTGAAGTATATAATGAGGAGAAGTGCATAAAACTGCAATTTCATATAATAATGGATTAGAAATACATTAAATTCATTAAAAAAGGCATTACGCACACTACAACGCTATCGCTACACACACACACAGAAACGTTCGTGTGAGTGTATTGCGTAGCAACGCTTATACACTTTTGTTTACAATCATAAAATGTTGAATGTTAAACAATCATAACTATGATGACAATGTCTAATAGAGATTTGTGCTTATATATTAGTTATTAGTGAAATACAGCTTCCTCAATTTACAATTATACGTAAATAAAATTAAAGAAAATTGTGTAGCAGAAAAAATAATTAAAATGAATTATGGCCGAATTTCGACCACATGGCGACCACTAGTAGTGATAAAAATATAAACTCGACATAAAGGTTTTTGTAACCATGCCATAATATTTCTTAAAAAATTTTTTTAAGTGACTATGATCCGGTCTACTTTGTGATGACGAAGTAAGAATACAATTCATGGCTCTCTCTCGTGCCCGTAGATGTCGTAAAAGATAACGAGGGAAACGACATGCAGATAACATCTACATGCAAGAGAAGAAAATTCACCATAAGCCAATGGTAGATGAGGTTTGGGCATTCATCCGTCCAAACCATTCATGAGACTATGAACTACCATATAAACGCTATCTGTCATATAATATCAACTTTATATAAAATGTAATTGCTGTACATTTCATACATTTTGTCATGAATTTACGGTTAAAGTTTCGTTAAAATTCATGCAAAAATGTGCAACAAAGAGCACAGAAAAATTACCAAAAATGTCTGTGGAGCAATTTGTGCCTCCCTAGCAGCAAAAATTAAAGGAATTTTTTCATTTTGTTTTTTGTTACAGGGAAAGTATTAGCTCAATTGAACTTTGCACTGAGAACAAAGAGTGAGCAATATCCGGACGCGTTGAAGGCAATATTTTTGTTAAACAATACACTTTATTTACTACAGGTAATATATAAGTTTTTAACTGTTTTCTTTTACCGAATTACCATATCTTTATACCTATATGGGTGACTCTACATTAAGAGGTTTTAAGTCCATAGAATTTACGGCCAGCGAGAAAGTATTAATATTAAACATTTTTATTATGATTTTTGACGTAAGGACAAGCTGTTGTATACATATTTTGTTACTTGTTAGAAAACTAAAGGGTATAAAGGCAATTTAATACAATAAAATAATAAATATTAGAAATATCAACTTTTGTTAAACACTATATCTATAACGAAATTATCAAAATATAGATTTCTTTATATTTAAAAGAAGATCACCTTTAGCGTCATTACGGGTTGAGAGCCCTCAGCACTCACCCACCAGTCCGGGTAAAGTTGTCACAGCCATCTGAGGCTAACAATTAAGTCAACAAATAAAAAAAAAAAAAAAAATATTGCATCATTTATAGAAATATGTATATGAATATTAAGAAGAACACGCTTTGGCCTTTTTTAAAATAATTTTTGTCGTAGGGATCAGGCTCGGCCTGATTTAAGTTTGGGAGCTGTAATTCAGTGACTGACATTCTTTTGTAGAGTTTGCCATCGATGTCAGATGCCATCGACATCTGACATCGATGGCGTTATCGAAACGTTAATTACACTTTGAAGAAAAAGTTATTACTCTTTCTAGCTTTCCTCTTGCATATCTTTTGTACCTTCATTGCTATCTAAGAGGCGCTCGTTCGACAGTTTTAATAATATCTCTCTTATCTTTGGTAAATATTTTCCCTTTTATTTTGCTGTTCTTTCTGGTAGTTTTATATCAAGTTTTCCTTCTCCTGCATCGATGTTATATGCATATTTAATTCCTTAGTCGTCTTTCACGACACCCACTGGCAAGAGAGGGGGTGGGGAATTTTATTCTTACTCCGTCACCATCCGTCTGACCAGTGTGGTATAGTAGGTCAATTTCTTTCCTATTATATAGAAGGCTCGAGCAACAGTGGGACGTATATAAGCTGAGATGATACCTTTCCGAGTTAATTTTAATCTTTTGATATCTTAGTCTTTCCACTTCACACTTCGTCTGCAACCTTTTCTCATCTATTTTTAACATTTCTCTCCTTGCAATCTGTCTTATGACATTCAGCAATTTTTTTGGTAGTATTTTCCTATGTCTTGCGTGGAATGAGTCCATTGACCCACCCACCTTTCTGCTATTAATCTGCTGTTACAGATCTTGTGGGATTTTTCTTTTCAAACGTCGTCGCACAGTTGGGTCATTCATTAGATATTTTGCAAGTCTGTTAGGATGCTGCTTCAATCGATTTCTGTAAGTCTCCAATTCTGTCTGTAATTTCTTCTTTAATCGTTTTTATATTTAAATCCCGATGCAGTCGCTCATTTGTTATATACCACGGTGCATCAGTTATCATGCGTAGTATTTTCGATGGAAATCGTTGTAATATTTCAATGTTTGAGTTGGCTGATATGCCCCACAGTTGTAGGCCGTAAGTCCAGACTGGTTTGATTATGCATTTATATAGCAGTAATTTATTTGCCAGTGAAAGCTGCGACTGCCTTCCAATCATCCAGTACATTTTGCGTATTTGCAGGCCCATTGCGAGGCGCTTTGTAAAAATGTGCTTTCGCCAAGTCAATCGTCTATCAAGGTACATTCCCAGATACTTAACCTCATTAGCTTGAGTAATTGGAACACCATTTAAAGCTACAGATGGGCATGTGTTTCTACGCGTGGTGAAAGTAACTTGAATTGACTTAGATTCGTTAGCTTTAATGCGCCAATCTTTAAGCCAGACTGCAATCTCATTTAAGCTATTTTGTAATTTGTGTGATGCAATATCTGGAGAATCGTCCATCGCCAATACAGCTGTATCATCGACAAAAGTGCCTGTAATAACTCCATCCGTTGAAGGTAAATCGGCAGTATAAAGAAGGTACAAGGTAGGGCCCAAAACGCTGCCCTGCGGTACTCCTGCCTGTATCGTGTATAACGGCGTCATATATTCATCTTCTTTAACGTAGAAGTGTCTTTTTTCTAAATATGATTTTAGAAACAAGTAGTAATTTATTGGGACAGCTTTTTTGATTTTATATAGGAGGCCATCATGCCACACACGATCAAAAGCCTGTGCTATATCTAAGAAAGCTCCTGTACAGTACTGCTTAGTTTCAAAGGCTACGTTAATATTATCAACGAGCCTGTGGACTTGTTCTATAGTACCATGCCTTTGCCGGAACCCAAACTGATGGTCAGGAATAAGACGCTTGCTCTCTATTATTGGCGTAAGCCTGCTCAGGAATAAAATCTCCATTATTTTTGATGCAACTGGCAGCAAACTTATAGGTCTATAAGATTTAACGTCTTCTGGGCTTTTACCAGGTTTGCCAACCATTTTAATTTCTGCAACTTTCCACTGAGACGGGACTGATGCTCTCTGCACTATAGAGTTATAAATATATGTCAAAAACAGTATTCCTTGTTCAGGTAATTCTCGCAATATCTTAGCTGTAATCAGGTCATATCCAGGTGCTTTATGTTGATCGAGTTTATGTATCGCTTGTCTTATTTCATGTTTGGAGAATCTTTTTATTGGGAGATCCAACTGATGTGTTTGATTTAGGTAAAGAGTAATTTTTTCGTTCTGAGTAGATCCCAGATCAGGGTTTGGCACGAAAACAGCTTTCAAATGTTCGGCAAAGATCTCGGCCTTTTCATTACCATTTACAGCCCAAGAGTTATCCGTTTTTCGTATAGGTGGATGAGATGTTATAGGACGTTTCAGATGTTTCGTCGCCTTCCAAAGAGAGTAATCCGATGCAGCTGTGATATCCAAGCCTCGCAGATATGTTTCAATGTTCTGATTTCGATTTTCACTTAGCAGTTCTTTCAATTGGGTTGTTAGCGAATTTAAAAATGTCTTATCAGCTGGATATCGAGTTTGTTGCCATCGTTGCCGAGCTTTACGTTTTAGAGCCAAGAGTTCCCTTATTGCAATTGGATATTTGAAACCATTGGAATAGAAATCAACTTCAGGAGTGGCAGTCCAGGCTGCTTGCTGAATGCAGTGATTAAAATGTTCGATAGCCTCCTCTATTTCATCATCTGTTTTCAGTGAAATATTCATGTTGAGATGTGCTATTACCAGTTCTCGGAATTGTATCCAGTTTGTCTTACGATTATGGAGCCGACAGGGTTGTTTATTTCGTACTATGTTTTTGGCTAACAGTACCTCCACAGGTGAATGATCGGAAGAGAGTTCAAATCTTGAAGTACATGTAAAGTATGTATTTGCAATACCCTTGACAACGCAAAAATCAATTAGGTCGGGGATCTTTTTTACATCAGTCGGCCAATATGTTGGTTCGCCAGATGAGATAACATGTAATTTAAGTTTCTCGATTACTTTGAGTAGCTGTCGACCTTTTGGCGTGATAGTGCGTGAACCCCAAAAGGAGTGTTTGGCGTTATAATCTCCACCGGCGATAAATCGTTGACCTAAAGTTACAAAGTATTTCTCATAGTCGTCCAATTTAAGTTTATGTTTTGGAGGACAATACACAGCCGAAACTGTGAATGGGCCAGTCCAATCATCGACGACAATATTAGTTGCCTGGAATTCACTGGTGCAGTAATTAACCGTTACATGGTGTCTGATATTATTTTTAATCAACACAGCACTTCCTCCATGTGCAGTTCCGTCAGGATGTGTCGTATGATAAAATTTGTATTTGTCAAGTTGAAAGAAACTCTTCTTTGTAAAGTGTGTCTCAGAAATTAACAGAATGTCAATGTTTTGCAAGGCCATAAATGATTTCACCTCAAGGGTGTGTTGTGACAGGCCATTGGCGTTCCAGAGGACTATTTTGAGGGAGTCGAATTTGACAGTTTTGTCGTGAGTGTTAAAATTAAGTTGGTCATCATGGTAAGTTGTTGCATCATTTGCTTCATTAATATTAATAATTCCTGTATGTCATTTGAGTTAGATTTGTCTTCGATTTTAATGTCTTTATTTTTAAGCAATGCGTCTCTATATTGTGTGTTCTGCGATTGGTTTTCAAATTTATAGTCGTCTTTATTCTGCGGTTGCACAGGTTGATGCAGCTGGATATGTCGCCCTAAATGTTTTTTCTTGGTTGTGTCGGCTTTGCTAGGTAATTTAATTTGTTGTAACTCTCGGTATACTTGGCAACCTTTGTAATTTGCGGGATGGTTACCGTCGCAGAGTACACATTTTACTTGATCAGACCTAGTTTTACGTGAGCATTCTTTAGACAAGTGATCTCCAGCGCATTTAATACATTTCGGGCTTCGGCGACAGTATGATTTAGTGTGACCATACTGCTGACACTTTGCACATTGAGGTATCTCCCGCTTAGGTCGTGGTGGTTCAAATGATACCCGACAATTTAAGATGGACTTGATGTCGTAGATACTTTTATTATTATCATTTGACTCTAGCTCTACAATAAACATAGGCAAGGGCTTCTTTGATTGTCTTTGTTTGATGTTCCAGATGTTAGTGCATTTGTGTCCTAGGTCTTCTAACGCAATCTTTAATTCGTCGGTATCTGCTGATGGGTGGATGTTTTTAAGTACTACTTTGAAGGCTCTGTCCTGCTTAGGTTTGTAGGTATAAAATTCAGTATTTTTTTGCTCTAATTGTTTCACAATTTCTCTATATACCTCGGCAGTCTTTGATTGTATTCTCACTTTTTCGTTGTTCAGAATTTTAAGCTCATAAAGGTCATAAGCATATTTATTGAGAAGTTCAGTAAGTGGTTTCAAATTTTCAACTTTATCGACATATATAGGTGGGGGCTTAATAGACTTTTCTTTAGGCTGTTGAAGGGGCTCAACATCTAGTTGTGCAAAGCTATTAGTTGTGACGATCGGTTGTGATTGGGAAAGCCAGTATGTACTACGTTTTGTACTTCGTACAATTTCTTTCCTATTATATAGAAGGCTCGAGCCCAACAGTGGGACATATATAAGCTGAGATGATACCTTTCTGAGTTAATTTTAATCTTTTGATATCTTAGTCTTTCCACTTCACACTTCTTCTGCAACCTTTTCTCATCTATTAACTTATTTATTTTACCATAATCTGAAACATTAACAGTTAGTGATTTAGTAATAATATGCAATAAGAACATCTTTAAGAACCGCACTCCCTCTTACCAGTCTGTGTCATAAAAGACGACTAAGGGATATGACAAGCATATAACATCTATGCAAGATATAAAACAACATATCTGACTAGCGGGGTGTAATAGGTCAATTTCCCTCCTATGGCGGAGGAGGCGCGAGCCCAACAGTGGAGTTTATGTGGGTCGAGATGAAGAACTTCTTTTTTCCAGGTGACGTCATCTATTGATTTGACCTATTTTGTAGTAAATACATTTGTTTGATGCATAGGGTCTCCAGCGCAGCGCCCTGCTGGACGTGCTGACGCTTGCGGAGCCCCAATGCGAGGCGAACTACCGCGACATGATCCAAGAACACAAGAGCGCTTATCTGCACAGCTGGAACAAACTGTTACAGTATACCGTCATGGATGAACAGCTGCCAGCTAAACTGAGGGACAGAGACCGTCAGATACTAAAGGATAAGTTTGCTGTGAGTATATCATCAGCTGTATGGCATTTAAGATGTATCATCATTATGCTCCAACTCCCTATCTTGCCCGTGGATGTCTTAAAAGACAACTAAGGGATATAATAAGCATATAACATCTGTGCAAGAGTAGAAAAACTCGAAATACAACCCTGTTCCAACATGTCTGACCAGCGTGGAATAGCAGGTCAATTTCCGTCCTATTATGGAGGAGGCCTGAGCCCAAGAGTGGAACACATATAGACTGAGATGATGATGACGATACCATGTTGGGCAGACCGGTTGGTATAGCCTTGCATTTCGAGGTTTTCTTCTCTTTTTTTTTATTGCAAGCGGTAGCAAACAAGCAAACAGTTACACCTGATGATAAGTGTTGCTGCTGCTTATGGACGCCTACCGCGAAGAATTTGAGGTCCATCATTTCAGCTCATATACATCCCACTGTTGGGCTCAAGCCTCCTCCACAATAGGATGGAGATTGATCTCACTATACCCTGCTCGTCAGACAGGTTGGCATAAGGTTTTGCTTAGAGTTTTCCTTCTCTTTGCAATGAGGCTCACTAATACTAAAAGCATCACTGAAATCCACCACACGCAAACACCCTCAGAAAGTTGGTTGGTTTCTCTTTCATATATGTTACCTGCATATTAAAATCCCTTAATCGTCTTGTACGACATTAACGGGCAAGAAAGGGGTTGGTGAATTGTATTCTTATTCTGTCACCACATACACTATAAATATATAAGTATAAATATTGTAAGTTATTGTGTGAATTCTGACTGTCCATCTTTAGAAATCAATGTCTAATACTTTCATCATAATCATTTCTGCTTGCAGTCTTTCAATCGCGAGTGGGAGGAGGTTAGCCGTGCTCAGCGCACGTACAGTGTACCCGATGCGGAGGTGCGCGAAGCTCTCAAACGTGACAATAAGCAAGCACTTTTGCCACAGTACACCGCATTCTATGAGCGTTATGCCGCACTGCCATTCTCCAAGAACCCGGACAAATACGTCAAGTATAGTCCAGTGCAGGTCAGATGTGTATTATCGTTATTCTATACTAACAACCCGCCCTCGCTTCAGTTCGGTTTCATTCGCCTTCTCGTTCACGGGGGAATACCGGGATAAAATATAGCCTATGTTACTCCTTGATGTTATAGCTTTCCATTGGTGAAAGAATTTTTGAAATCTGTTCGATGGTTTAAGCGTGAAAGCGTAATAAATAAACAAACATACTTTCGGATTTATAATATTATTAAATTTTTTTTTTTAAGCAAAATCACCTTAGTAGCCATTAAGCGCAAATTTATTGCTTTGGTACGTTTAGCAGAAAAAAATCAGCAGCCATGTGCATACTATCACGAGATGTTCATATCGATTTATCAAAAATATGAATATTTTATCATTTTCTATGGATGGTTGGATAAACAGACGATAGGACGGATGATCTGTAATATGGACAAGTAGACGTACTTGTTGCACACACTTTTTTTTTAAAGAACACTTCGGCAATAAGGCTTATTATATTAATCTGGTAATTTATTTGTGTACTGTTCCAATATGTGTTAGTAAAGAAAGGCATATTGTGCGAGGGAGAAGGAGTGATAAGTGCCGCCATTTCTAATTTGTTTCCCTATTGACCCACATAGAGGAGAATTCGAAATGAAACCCTATACCAACATGTCTGAACAGCTTGGTACAATAGGTCAATTTCCTCCCTATTGCGGAGGAGTCTCGAGCCCAACAGTGAGACGTGTATAAGCCGAAATGATGAAAAAAATTAGAACGTGACTCCAGCCCAACTAAAAGAGCTGAGAGGATGATGGATATCATCATCTCACATGCACTATTGAGCAAGCATGCACATCCCACTGTTGAGCTCGGGCCTCCTCCACTATGGGAGGGAAGTTTTTTTTTTTTTTTTTTTTTATTGCGAGCAGTGGCAAACGAGCAAACAGTACACCTGATGGTAAGTGTTGCTGTCGCTCATGGACCTTTGCAAGGCCGCTGCCTACCGCGAAGAAAGTGAAGGGAGTGTGAATGCGTGCATTGAGGCTCGGTGATACCAAAGCCACCACCAAAACTCTCCACACGCAAACACCCTCAGAAAGTTGGGCTTCCAGCTCTCTCGCTCACCGAACGAAGCGCAGTAACAAATTGCTACTACTCAGACGTCGATTTTCTGCGAGAGCGTGGTACTACCCCGGACGGACCGGCCCGCGGCTGTAGACAGATAACTGTCGACAGTGTGGTCCTACCACTAGTGATTGATGAAGTTGACCAAATATACCACGCCTGATAGACGTGTTAGCATAGGGTTTTGTTTCAGGTTTTCCTTCTCTTATTTACATGTTATCATCATCATTCATCACTTCAGCTCATATATGTCTCACTGTTGGGCTCAAGCCTCCTCCACAATAGGAAGGAAATTGACCTTACCATACCATGCTGGTCAGACAGGTTGGTATAGGGTTTTATTTCGAGTTTTCCTTCTCTTTCATAGATGTTATATGCGTATTATATCACTTAGCCGTCTTCTACGACATCTATGGGCAAGATAGGAAGTTATGATCTGCATTCTTACTCCGGTTAGGTGTTATAAGCACATTATTATATGGGCCAAAATACTTTTTAATGCCTAATCCGAGAATACGAATTTCAATTTCTTTTTTAAATTTTATTTCTTATTATCTTATTTTTTTATACAGATGTAGATATGTTGTAGTTCGATTTATAATATTCGTACCTCTACAGCGTTAGTTTGATGATTTAACTGTATTTGTAGCATATAATACATCATGGTGTCGAAAAATTAAACAACTGCGTTACGTTTTTACAAATTTAATTTTTTTATTAATATTGTGAATTGAGACTCACTAATAAGTGAGTGTTGAACTGTAATGCTTATGGTAACATCCTATAAAGCTAAATCACAGAAATAATCAGTTTCACAGAATAATCTTTTTAACCTAGATTACTGCCTTACCAATGTTGAAATTTAAAACTTAAACTTTTCCATTAATGACAAAAAAAACCTTTAAATGAATTCTCATTGACGACACAATATTCTTCTTTTGATGAATAACGCGTATGTGTATATTTGAGGTATTTCTCATAATTAGAATCCTATGTATTATTGAAAATACAATAATAATCAGAGGGACACAAAAGTAACGCAGTAGTAAGCCTAGTAACACAGTAGTAGTTTTTTATCTAGAATACTTTGTACTTTCTATAGAGATCTCAATATAATGATAAAATCACAACAAATTTAACTTTTTATGACTTGACATAAATTAAAGTATCTGAAATAATTTTAAAGAAAACAAACCTTAATTAATTCAATATAAACTATAACGTATTACCCACGTCAATATTCTTTTAGGAATCAATTAATATTAGAAAATCGACCTTATAAATCAATGAGGTGCTTTCGATTTAGTCTTACTTTTCAAAAACATTTAGTGGCTTATCAAAGTTAAAGTATACCCTTTTACCTTTGGCGACAATCTTAGGGTTATTGACAATTTCTACGATGTTTTCGTAAGGTTCGTAAGAAATATCAGTCTCTACTGCTTTGAATCTTTTGCCAGTATTATCCAGTGTCTTGTAAAACATAATTTTAACGTCTCCTTCTTCATCAACTTCACTTTTAACAACACCTAGGTATGTGTAATGTTTATCCTTAACAGAAGACACTTTTACTAAAACATGGATACCGTCATATATCTTTGTAGGATGAATGTTTTCCTTTTCAATTTGCTGGATTTCTTCAATATTAGAAACTGATGGTTGGCTAAAGCTTGTTAAAAGCTCCTCATCAGAGCCGGAAGACGAGGAATAAATCGTATTGTAATAAGTTTTTCTAGGTAAGGCAACGATATTAGAAATGTCATCTAGGACTATTTCCTTATCAAATCCATCCAATAGAACGTCTTCGGAAAGTGTGTCAATGACGGGAGTAGGAACAGGCTGATATGTTTTAGGACTCATGCAAGAACAAAAACCCCTTTGGCAAAAACAACTGAGGTCTCTGTATTGAAGTTCACCGAGAGTGTCAGTAAATACTTGATGTACTTGCATCGTACCTTGAAGGGGCACTAGGTTTTTAGGTAGTGTTTTTTCAATGTTTTGAATGTCACTATCAGTCACTAAGTACAAACGGACCTTGCTCAACTCTTTCAGAGTGTAAAAAAATTCTTCTGCATTAGAAATATCTGACCCAGCAGCTACTTTTTCATCTGCAGTGCGTTTGAGATAGCCACCAACACCATCAGCAGCCCCTTTCCCGTGCCCGGCTTCAAAGAAATTCCATGTTACGCGAATGAAGTTATATTCGTTGAATATTCGGTGACTTATGAAATAAAAATTTTGCTTCTGTCGATACTGTGTAGCTGGTCCATCAGAGAAAAAGTGAATAGTAGTTATGTGAGGATTGTTATGTTTTATGTCGCTATTGGATGTATGTGTGCCCAAATAGAGGCAGGATTATGGGAATTATTTGCAGAAATGGTACAAAATGAATTTACAGTTGGCTTGTTATGTTCTTCAGGTTTTGTGTACATAACTCCAGTATGTAAGGTTACTTGCTTTCGTGACCCTCCAAAATGATGAGACTGCACTTCTTCAAAATGTTTACAGTTATAGTTTTCGCTGAAGTCGACATGCAGAACGATTTCGTTATTTTTCAAATTATCTATAGCAGCTCGATAACTCTTATATCGTACTTTAATGTTGTAAATGTGTTTCTTTAATTGCACCAAAGCCCGTTTAAAGCTGTCTGTCAATTCTGCAACTGTCCCTTCAACTATTTTCTTTACATTTTTAGTAACTTTTATTTTTTTGTCTGATTTTTCTATCGTTTCCGATTTCCTTATCCATTGATTCCATTTCACTAATCTAAGATTTCCTGTTGCTTCCCTATATAGTATTTGTTTTGTGTTACAGTTTTTACAATTGCCAGTCATGCAAGTTTGGTTATATGTCGAACATACTGTGCTAGTGATAAGGTCGTTCATGTGTGTGTGAGCAATGACCTTGGTTTTGTAGAGAGCATTTATCATATACTGCGCATTAGTATGTATCTTGCATAGGCAGGTCTCTCTTCCAGCAATTGAAGGCGGTTTTATGTAAAATGGCCTATTTTTTATAAAATATGAATAAGAACATCTCAGTTCTGGATTTTCTCTTTTGAATGAACAAAATAGGTTTTTCATTGTGTCCAGTAAATATCTTTTCTGCATTTTTAACTTTTTACTTGTGATAGTTTCTCGTTTTCCAGCCGTAGCTCTAGAAACATCGTCGCGAACCAAATAGTTTCTAATATTGTCAACCAGACGAATCTTCTTTGAGGAATCCTGCTGTCTTTTTAAAACTTTCATCTGATCAATGCCCAAAGTCTCGCGTACAATAGCAATCTTCATTTTAGACTTAGATATACCCTCTCCTTGAAAATTTTTTTTAACATTTTTTTCTCTTTCACTGACTTTAAGCTTTTATAGTGATCTTTAATGGCATTAGATAATATTGTATACTTATTTTGGTTCAGCTTATTTACTTGTTCCGTGTCTTTGATTAAAGTTTTAGCTCTTTGGTATCTCTTTTTGTATTTACTACACGTTCTTTTCATTTTTTCTAGTTCTTCCTGCAATTTCATATTTTTTCTGTACACTGCAGATCGATTTCTTCGAATTTGCCTTCGACCTCTAGACCTTGGTGAAACTGGAGTTGCTGGCCGTGGGCTAGACGGCGGTGTAACGTCTATAATCTGCTGAGCAGTATTTTGACGTTCTCGTCGTTTCTTATTTGCCATCTTCCATTTCCGCTTCGCACATCTATGTTCACGCTCTGTCATATCTTTTACAAGTTTTTTATTTGCGTGATACCTTTCTCGGTGTTTTTTTTTGGCTTCAGCATTTTTTGCCGGGTCTAGTTTTAATTTTAGTCTGTAGCGACGTTGTTTTTCTGCGTTCGTCAACGCCATTTAGTGTAAAAGCTTCTTTCTGCGAAAAAAAGATACAATATATGGGTATATCGGTTTTAATAACATATTAATGACATTAAAAACAACTGCGTTACCGATGCAACCACTGCGTTACTTTTCTTCAGTAACGCAGTGTAGTAGTTACGCAGTTGTAAATATTCGATAATCTTGTACATTATCACCATATAAAATAACAAACTGCAGATATTTTAACATTTATTGATTCAATACGTAACTAACTGCGTATGACAATAATAATAATGTAAACATCGTCAGTACAGTACCTTTCGACAGCGGTAACTCAGCGGACACACAATTAATACACGCACCTGACTCGACGACTGTGACGCGACTGATTCGGCTAACGTACTCCCCCCGCGCAGTTGCTGTCATTTTTTATACAAATTATAACATGTTGAATCGATTAAAATGCAACCAAACGTAACATATTTGCTTTAAGGTTTATTTTCATATAACCACGCAGGGTAGTTAGGGTTTTATTCTTTGTTGGGGACACCGATTAAATTCTTCTTTATTTGATTAAATGTTTAATGTAAAAGAATTCTTTTTGGATTGTATTAAGGTCGAAAGCCGATATTTTTATAGTAGTATTTAAGATTAAACGCCATCTAGGAAATATTATGACAAATTTTTCATTATACTTGAGACACGTGCTCAAGGACAGCGGTATTTAGTATGAAGAATTACTGCGTTACTAAGAATGTCAACGTTGTTACCGTTAATTTTAAATTGATAATATATTATTTATGTTCAAGTCTTGTTTTTTGTATTAGCCATTAATGTTATAATTTCAACTTAGTATGTAATTTCCAAAAGTTTATACAGATTTCCCATTTAATTTAATTATCATTTCAAGGGACTGGTTTTTAGGTATCTAAAAATATTTTGGCCCATATCCCTTAGTCGCCCCCACGTGAGAGAAAGGGGGTGGTGAATTGTATTCTTACTCCGTCACCACCCGTAGAACAAAATGATGTACATATACATATATATATATATTACATTTTTTTTTACAGATTGCAACACAGCTAGATGGCTACTTCGACGAAGCCGCTTGATCGACACTAAATTTAGATTATATAAAAAATAATATAATATACTTTATTACTTAACAACCAAACATTAAATATTAGATCTCACTAAATAGGTTCTCATAAATTAATATAAAATCTTACAAACATGAAAAATAACTAGGCAACCCACGACGCCTGTTCTGCAAAAATCTAAAAAAAAAATGCAGCAAATCGATCAAGTAGCGTAGCGCTACGCAATGACGATAATTGTTAATATCTCGATTAAAAAAACTGCAAGTTTATGTTCTGGAAAGTGCTCATGAGGTGAGAGTAAGAGTTCTTTATTTCCTATTCCACCTTAATCCTATCCCGTAATTCATTTTATTGTGGTGTACGGTATGTTGATTACCGTGAAAAAGTGGTGGGTCTCCCTTCCTTCCTTCCATTATAAAATAAAAATCATTGCCTAATTCAATCAATTATTAATATCTCGATTGCTGGAATGACTGAGAATTAGATTCTTAAAAGGTTTAAAATATATGGGTTTTCATATTAACAAATTCATAAACAATGGGTGCCCGGTTGTGTAGACTATAATGATACTACCATGATATCCTTAGCCATGAGAACGCTTTTTAAGGCTTTTAAAATTAGTGAAAACGGTGCAAAACTATAAAATAAAAGGATCTCTACGCCAAGAAAGTACTTACTATATGTTTTTTGGTAATTCTACTAGCAAATAGGTCTATATCCGGTTTCTCAAACTACTATCCTTTCACATTAACTTGACGCGTGAACTGGTTGGTAGCACTAATTTTGTTTAGTGTTGTTAAGTGAAGCAGGGTCTATACTCCCACAATACAGAGGAAAATTAATTAAAATCTATTATTATGATTAATAGTGATGATATTTGTTGACAATAATTATTGCTAAATAATTATTGTCAACAAATATTACCACCAATTTCATCCTCTCGGCAATCGTACAGGGCGACTACAAAATGCACGTCAGTATAATTTATAAATACTGGTGGTAGGTTTGAGTACCATGTGATGCTTGTTCAAATATTAAGGCTGATCAGCTTGGTGGCAAGGTTTCCCTTTTACTCGACTGTAAAACATGTGTTTCGATCGTAATTAGACATATATTAATTAGATTATATCGTTAACCAAGTAGTGATTTTGTTAACTATAGTAAAGTACAGCAAGGCAGTGGGCCTGGCTATACTTTCTTGAGTTTAATAGACACGGCTGACACTTTCTATCAAGTGAGCCGTCACATGTCTACAACTTTATGCAATAAAAATAGGGTTCAGTCGAAACAATTGCGACAAAGTTTTTATTTTATTTTCAAGTTAATATGTTGCCACACATAACGTAGATTAGAACTGATAAAAGAATTTTCGAAATCGGTTTAGTAGATCCAGAGATTACCTCCTTGAAGGGGTCACAAACTCTCAAATTTTACCTTTTTATATTTCTATGGAGAGGACGAAATAAAAACGAAAAATTTCAACATAGGGTTTAATAATTATGGTCTGCAAGATGCAATGGAACGATATCATCCTCGTCATCGAAGTCATTTTCGCTATCACTTTCTGACGAAAGTCACTATCGCTATCACCAATGTGGAGTAAAAATCGGTCACTCTCTTCGTCAATAATTTGATCTTTTTTTCTATAATCTTCCTCAATATTAATTATATGAGCACACTCTTTTTTCCACATTTCGCCATCAATTGAAGCGAATGATTCTTTTAGTAGCGATTCTACGTTATGATCTCTTTGTGCGACATTTTTTTCTGCAAAACGTCTTTTCAAAAAACTCCATATCAACTCAATTGGATTCAGATCTGCATGGCATGGTGATAGCCGCAAACAAGTATGGCCGTGAGCTTCAATTAAGTGATCTGCCTTATACAATGGCTTTGGTTTATGTTTTTTTATTAGCTCATATAGAACATTTTTGGTTAAATTAGGAGAAAATAACTCTTGAGCCTCTAGCCATGCGACCATGTCTGCTTTTACATTTGACATTGTCGGAGTTTTATTAATTTGTACCGTATGGTAAGGTGCATTATCCATCACAATTACACAATTAGGCGGCAAAGCTGGCAGGATCTGTGTTTCTAGCCATTTAATAAAATTTTCTCTATTCATGTCATCGTGGTAATCGGATGATTTCGTTTGTGATTTAAATAGTAATAGGCTATTGTTTATAAAGCCATTGCTAGTTCCAGCATGTGCTATTATCCATCGGCGACCTGTATTCGGTTCTTTGGATAATAACCCCTCCACAGTTTCTGATTGCCAGCATTTTTTAACGCCGTAAGACGAGTGAATTTAAGTCTCGTCTTAATAAACAATAGTCCGACCTTCTTCTCGAAACTTTTTAATTTTAAGTAAATAATCATACCGCCAGGCAGCTATGTCAGTCCTTTCCATCAAAATTTTCTTTTAGATTGACATCTTCTAAAAACGAATCCCAGGCATTTTATAATTTTCCATAGTGTTGACCTTCCACCTTAAAAATTTATATCATTTCTTAAATCCACAAGTAGCTTATTTATTGTAGGAATCTCTTTTCTTACAGCGTAGAATGATAAAATTTTTTGACGAATTGCAGATGCGTCAATATCGTCGATAATTATCTTTTTTTTTCGATTTGGTCTGAATTTGCCTGGTGTTGACACTTTTGAAAGTCCAGGTAATTCCGATAAAGGACTAGATTGCCTTTCTTGCCTATGAATACGGGTAACAGTTGATTTCGATAAACCTGGATAACTTTACTTCAATGGATGCGATGGAATCCGTAAAAATTGTTTAATTGCAGTGAAGTCTAAAATCTGCACACTAGCTAAAACTCTTTTAGAATTAGATAGCCCATTCATCGCAGATGGTTATAGGCTATATATCACCATGCGACGACCAATAGAAGTGGAGTGGCAATGAAGTATCAGAGGAGTTCATATTTAAAAATTCTATGCGAGCAGCTAAACAGTAACTCTAAAAAACTAAAAGTACTTAATTGCTCACAACTGTCGCGTTGCCACTTAAGAATTTTCGACTTTAATGTATATATACAAAATCCTTTTTGCGTCTAACTTCTAAGTCACCATAAAGTTTGAACACATGAATACCCTCTAATTTAAATCTAATCTAAAAATGTATGACTATAGATATAAAAATAAATCAAAAAATTAAGCAGAATATAATTATTATGAAACTGGTCACCCTAAAAGCATATCGGTCATGGCGGCAACTCTGGCCCGAACTTGTTCTAATGGGATAAGCAGTTTATTCTGGGCTTTTTCTTTTTCACAAAAGGCATATACTTGAAGTATAGTTTGTCTTTTGGCACTTTTCACAACTTTTGGCATGTTATTAAGTCACAAAAAACTAAAATATACTAAAATTGCATTAGGTAGCAACCGATCTGACTATTAGCAAGATGGCGACTGAGAGCGCAATGCTGCCAATCACTCACGCGTCAAGTTAATGTAAATGGACAGTAATTTACTATGTCCTGGAAGGCGTAATTTGACAATTACCATTCGAAATCCGGGTGAACGTATCTTGACTCTATATCTGCAATTTTTTTATTTAATGATCTTATACATGAAGCCTAAATAAATACATATTGTCCGTGTGGGGACAGAGTTTAAATACATTTCACCACCCCCTCTCTCGACCGTCGGTGTGGCAAAAGACGACTAAGGGATATAATATGCATATAACATCTATATTATAATATGCATATAACAGGAATTTGCTGAATACTCCATCTTTCTACAATAGTTTTGTGCTCTTTTGCAAATTTTCGTGCTAGTATATGTGCCAGAGAACGGCTTCATTGCTAAAACGCCATGTTCAAGAATAAATTCGAGAGACCCAGGAAAATAAAAACAAAACTCGTTATTGTGCACATGCCAATATATCAGATGTTAGTAGTACTGCTGTTGCTCGCGAATGATTTTTCAGGTAAATTGAAACCTCGTGGTTCGTTACCTCCATAGTATTAATGACTCCAAACTCATTTTCTAAGTGTGTGAGCATGTGTTTGTGCAAATTTTCCTCTCTAACAGTATTAAAAAAACTGACAACCACTCATTGTTAAACAATTTTGTTTTCTTAAACTGATTAAGAAATAAAAATACTTTTAACCACAAACTATTTGTTGTGTTACAACAACATACGAAATCATTTTTTTTTAATAATATTAAAATAAAACTTTTGGGTTTTTTTTTTCTACTGGACAGAAAACTAATATCTTTCAGGAACACCGGTATGTAATAAGCGGTCCAAAAGCCTGGTTCGGATTGTTGTTATAAAATATCCGAAAATGAATTAAAATTTAATTAATGAATTACAAATATAATAACATTAACCTTTAACTGGTGACATGTCAAATTTATAACACTATAAAGGATATGACGTCTCACAGACTACTATTTTAAAATTCATTTTTATTATGAAAATTAACTTGAGTGTTTCAAAATTGCCTTAATATTCAATCAACGGTATATAATAAAAAACACATTAGTAAATCAAATCAACTTTTTTTATAAAATATCGAGAGTATCTAGTAATAACACTTAGTGGTATTTTACAGCCTTAATTGGTATGAGATCCTCATTTCACATTTCAGCCGACCTTAGGCGAGAAAAACGCTAAAGTTAATATCTTTTACTTAAAATCTAATCTAGAAGGAACGAAAAAAACAAAAAAGTCATTCCTAAAAACAAAAAATAAAAATTCTGACAACGACTCAATTCAGCATAAATTACTGGCAATTTTTGCACAAAGAGTGAGAACATTGCAAACATACGGGATCGCAACACCCGACACATGTGTACACAGTCATTCTGTGCAATTTGGGTGGGCAAATATTGCATGCTTTTCTTTTGCCTTGACTAGTTTCATGACTTTGGACATCTTCTTCGACCATATCGTCACCCAGAATTCGCTTTATCACGAAGCGTAACTCCCTCGGTAATCGACTGCAGACTACGCGTCTCTGAATATGGGGGAGAACTAGCGAACGAGCTAAAGTCTTTAGGAAATCTCCCCTTTCTATAATCTTGGGTTGGTGCATGTTGTGCAGTATATGAGCGTTCATGCTGCTCAAATCCAAAATGCGGTAAAACACTACCATTGGCCATCTTCTGGTTCGGCGGCTGCTGGAATAAATGGAACATTTCTTGTCTGCTTCGTCGACACCTTCTTTAGTTGCGTTATAATAAATAATGATTTCAGGCTTTTTAGTATACTCGTCAACCTCATTAGTATGATGCATTGAAGACAAGAGTATCACAGCTCTATTCTTCTTAGGCACATATGAACATATAGTTTTCTTATTCGTAAAACCAAATAAAGTAGACTGGGCTTCTCGTTTTTTTTGCGGTTTGAATTCACTAGATATTTCGCGTTTGTTTTTTTTTCATAGTACCTACGTAAGTGAGCTTCCGTTCTGAAAGTTTATCGACAAGTTCTATAGAAGAGAACCAGTTATCAGCAGTCACATTTCGGTTACTTCCTTCGATTGGCTGTATCAACCGCAGGACACACTGAGTAGGCACGAGAAGTTTTTCATTTTGGGTGGTCAATCCTTCACCATCTGACCCTTTCCCGGTATAAACATACCCATTATAAAAGTAGGAACTTTTTGCATCACATATGGCTCTTATGACCAGTCCGTATTCACCTGGTTTCTTCGGCATGTATGAAATCATATGACTTTTTCCACGAAACTTGACTAACATCTCACCCACGGTGACGCATTCGCTCAATTCATATAATTGTTGAGAATTATTGACAAACTTGTTGAATATGAAAGATATAGCAGCTAGTCTGTCATTTCGTTTCCTTTCGACGCGATCATTTGGATTATCGAATCGCAGACACAGTAGCAAAACAAGAAATCTATTTTCTGACATGCAACATCTAAAAATCTCGCAACCTGTACCATCTCGAGCAAATAAATAACTTGAGCGTTCATGATTAGATTTCAAGACAGCTGAATATAGTAAAAGAGCTAAAAAAGCCTTTAGCTCAGTCATATCTATGTCTTTCAGGTCAGGTTTATTCTGACGAGCAAAGGACAATGGGCAAAAATGTATGGCGCTTGTCCCATCGGCGGCCACATCTGTCCTATATATTTTTTAGTCGACAATTATGTATATATTAAGACTGCAAAAAATTATTTCGGCAACTTGTTTAGATAAAAAGTTATAAAGCGTTGATCATATAAAAAAATCGAATTAATTAAACCGAAAGTACGTAAATGATAAAACGTAATGCATGTCTAAGTATAAGATAATGATGGATTAAATAAAACTAAAGGTTAATTGGTTATTAAATACATCGATTTATTGACAGACACATATACAATGCTCGTATATAATGCTAGTATTCCTTTAAAAAAAGAAAATGATGGGATTCAATTGTCGTCTACAATAATATCGTTTAAAAAATGAGCTGGTAAACGGATATCTTCCTCTTGGTTTCTCGCCCACCCTAAATACCACACTACACACATAATGTGGGCACAGCAACCAAGAGTGCGCTTACCGCTTAGACAACTGCAATAGTAGTTTTCTATGGCTTCTCTGCCGCTTTTCTCTCTATCTACTATAATGTACGAATAATATATTTTTGACCTAGTATGTCTAGATTGTATTCGACATCTTAGCAGCCAAACATTTGTTGCTGTGATGCCGCACCTGCCTAGGCCTGTAACATCGGGGTCCCTATACGTTTCTATATTATAGAGACCTTGTCGCACATGCTCCGCATAATAGCTGCGGGCTAGCTTCACTTGGTATGTACCAAGTGCAAAAATGGTTAAATCGTCCTCAGTCAGCAAAGGAAAATCACTTATGTTAGGTTGGTTTCCTGTAATGCTATCGAAACTAGCCCGTCTACGATTAAGGTTGTTGGCTAGGACATACTCTGCTAGGTTATTTGGTTGGTTCACTCTTTGGTTTATAACTTCTATAAATGTTTCAGCGTGAACGTTATCTGACAATGGTTCTCTGCAAGCATTCAATAATGCAGCACCTATTCTAAAATCTGTCATCATATGAGGCAAAGCACGATTGAAAAAGTCTTGTCGGAATAGTTTAAAATCGCGTTTGAACCAACCATTTATAACTTCAACAACCCAGCGGCACATAGTAACCAACCTAGACTTATTCGCTTGTTCTGTCGTCAATTGATCTTCGTCTCGATTTTTTGTTTTCGGTAAGTGAGCTTCATAACCATAGGCATGTAAGTCGTCGATTACGTCGCGAAACCCACGGTCTAAGATGAACACATCTCCATGTTCAAAAAACCAATGGAAAGGATTTCCTTCGTCGTCAATCATATTTTTCATTATTTGTGCATCTGATTCTATGGCTGAATATGGCCCAAAAGCATCTAAAATGTGGCCTTCGCAGCACACTATTAAAAACGGTTTCAACAAATTCGTGTATTTGTGTAGACTATATGATCGCTTTTGGAATAAATAGTTTGCGGACTTTTGTATATATATATAAGTGGCGTCTGCTATCACAATTGCCTTTCTGTTTAAGGCATTTGCATTTCCAAAAATTGCATTTGGAACTTGTAGGTTTCGGTTAGCTACATCAATTCTATTGAGATGATCATAACCAAGATGCCGGGGAACGAAGTCCAGTAAAAGAGAGTCTCTGGCGAACGTTAAATGTCGTTCTAGGGTTTTACGGCTCATATTAAAAAGCGTCGCCAGCCTTTCATTTGCTTCACCGCTTCGCAGTTTCATTAAGTAGCATGCCAAAGATGTTTTCGGGCGTGTTGATACGTTCGACAATGAAGGAGTTTGTTCCAAAATATTCATAAATTGGTCTCGACTAACGCCTAATCGGATGTATACTTCATTTGGGTCCATGTCATCTATATTATCAAAATCTAGTATAGATCCTCGAAGCACCGCGATTTTCATGAGACTCATGATATGCACAAAATGTGTGGCATTGAAGTCGTGGAGCAAGTTAGGGCTGTCAATTATTTGATCCCAATCATTGGATACCAAATGATGATCGCAAACTCTTGCACTATTTGGAATATAAAAATTAAAATGAATCAAGAATGTCACTTTAATGTTATCCGGAATCCTTCGGAGATCCGTTCGTCTGCAGTTTTCATACATACAACGCGTTGCTGTATTAGGGGATCTTGAATATTCTTCAATATGTAATACACATTCGTGTGGAGGGTCTTCTCTTGGCTGCGCAGCTCTTTCTGCCCGTTGCCAGCATGGTCGACAAATGTACTCTTGACCATTGTATTGTATCTGAAAATGAGAGTATTACAATTAGTTAAAACGCTTAGTTATTTTCATTGAACGCTGTTCAAACAAAGCGAAATATAAAGAAAAATATTTTACTCGATTGCCTAAGCAGTATTAATTATCTCGCTTACTCATACGTAAATACCGATACTTCTATCCCGTTCTCGCCCCGTGGATCAAACGGAACGACAACGTCGCCGCGTCGGTAACAGTTTACTTACTACTTACAGCTAAATGTAATCTCAATGCGCGAGAGTTAAAACACTGTGACCACCTCAAGTTAAACAGTACTATATTGTTGACGTGACAACTAAGAAATAATGATTTCGTTTGATGTACTTACCTGATGTTCAGAGGTAAGAGCTTCAAAGATATATTAGCCTACAGCGGGATGTTCTTCAAACCGAGCACGGGTTATTTCGTATCTTCTTCTGTTTATCACGGATCGATTACATAAAATACACACTTGGCGATTATCTGCCATTGTTATAGGAATCTGCTTAAAAAAAGTCCAAAAAAACGAGCACAAGTCACCAAGATAGATATTAACAAGTCCGATATGCAAGCCAGAGTCAAAAGAAATTGTCAAACAATAATAATCGCACAGTACTCAACGAAACAAATGTCAACGATGGACTGCGCTGTGCGCTCGAGCATAACGGTAATCGCCGAGTCGCCGAGTGCGAGCGGCGCTCGTCGCTGATTGGTTGACGCATGAAACATGGCGAGACCGATTTTAACAAAGGTTCTTAGACCTCTAAGGGGCTGTCTCCACGAGCGAGAGAATCGCGACGAGTCCGCCCTTAAAACGTCGGATAATCTCCACGAATGAGCGATAATTCCGCCACGTATCGTCGCGAGTCGTAACGGAATCGCAACGTTTCCGTCGCCGCGTTTCCTTGACGACGCGTTGCGAAAGAAAGAATTTAGTTACGTGCCAGACGAGAGTGAAATAAGTAGTGTCTCAGTCGATAAAATAATTCTTTATTATGGATATAGTGTGTGCTTCTGCAAGTACGCTAGTGAATATGCAGTTATTGTTATTGTTAAGAAGGGAAAAAAAGCGCCGTTGGTGGACACATCCCATGTTGCTACGTCGTGACACTTATCAAAGCAAGATACCAATATGAGGAAAAGTATCGGGCCATGTGAAAGATTAGCAGTAACACTACAGTAAGTTTAAAGCAGATTTATTTTACTTAAACGCTTATCTACATCAAATTAAAACTTAAAGTTTACATTCCATCAAAGTGTTCTAACATTTGAGCAATATCGTCCTCGCTTGTTGGTGTGGAAGTACGAGAATAAGAGTCTAGTAATGTATATGATGATGGTGTGTATTTCTTAATTACGGCCATAATCTTAGTTCTGGCATCAATTAAACAGTCTTCTTTTATTTTGTCCATAAGTGGTAGCAACGAACGGAAAAATGCCTCATTTCCACGCTCGTCACGATACTGTGGTTGAACATTATTTCTTTGTATATCTATACTCTCGCGCATAACATTCGATATCTCTTTATTAGATTCCAGAAACATTTGTACTAATGTTTTCTTTTTATTAGACGTGGAGGGTTCCGTAACACTAGGGGTGGTATTAACTGAACTGTTGTCATCCTCAAAAACATCTTGACTGTCTTCATTGAACATGTTTGACGATGTTGAAGCGTGTTCTGTATGTTTCTTTAAAAAAAGTAATGCATCATAATGAATATACTTTCGTCGTTTTGAGGCAGCTTGACCGGATTTTGAACATTGCTGCAACTTTAACTCCGTACGAAATTGATCCCTTAAAGATTTCCATTTTGTCATTAACTCAAGTCCTGAAGCAAAGAGATAACTTTTAATTTAAATATTCTAATAATATATAAGTATACATAATTGTATTAATTATTATGTACCTACTTTAATAAAAAAAAATAGATTTTTCAGATTAATAAATCCGAACGCTTTGATAGAGTCTTCGTTTTACATCCCATTTCAAAAAAAAACTATCCTTTAGGTGTGATTGAAAACAAACGCGAGCCTATTTTATATTAAAAAAAAATATATGATAAAGTAAATTTTTTAAATACCTAATAATGTCATTTTCCAGATATCTCGCTTCTGGAACAAGTTATAAACGCCTTCAGAATAAGTACAGAATTTCGAAAAAAACGTTGGCTAAATTAATAAAAGAAACATGTGGGAGTGGGAATTATATGGAAAGTGCTAGCACCTACAGAAATGGCAGCCCCGAACAAAGAATCATGGAAAAGAATCTCAGGGATTTAAAGACAACGCGAATTTCCCACATTGCTTGGGAGCGCTAGACGGCAAACATATTCGAATTCAGTGCCCCCGGAATTCCGGCTCTCTATACTTTAATTATAAAAAGTACAACTCAATCGTTTTATTGGCTTTGGTGGATTCGAATTATTTATTTACTGTGATTGACGTAGGTTCTTATGGCCGTGAAAATGATTCTACCATTTTTCAATCTTCAATTCTAGGCCAGAAGCTAAATAAAGAAGCCCTTGATTTGCCGGAAGAAGAAGAACTGGTATTTGGCGGACCCAAAATGCCATATGTGATTGTAGCTGATGAGGCCTTCGGTATTCATCGAAATTTAATGCGACCGTATCCAGGTCGATGTCTTCCTACGGATAAAAAGATTTTCAACTACAGACTGTCTCGTGCGAGACGTTACGTGGAATGTGTCTTTGGACAAATCACCTCAAAATTTCGCATATTTCATAATACAATAAATCTTCAACCGGACAGTTCAATTCTTGTAATAAAAGCAGCTTGCGTTTTGCACAACTTCATAAAGCGTCGAGCATTAAATGCCACTGACGGGGAAAATGAAGACATATACAATCAACAAAATATTACACCCGTACTTCAAAGGACAAGGAATTCGGGATTGCAAATTCGAAACTCATTTAAAGATTATTTTAACACAGTGGGGGCGGTTCCTTGGCAAAATGACTACATCGTTTAATGAAAATTATCTACCATATAATTATTGTTGAAACAACGCTTTTGTACCGACGAATGTATATTATTTTGTTATACCATAGACAATAAAAACTAACAATTTATAACAACAAAAATTACCTAAATAAATAATATTGTACGCTTACCTTTTTCTTTTTTTTCTTTAGAGGTTAGGTCATCCCACTCTGTGAACATAGCATTTCCCACATCATACCAATACTTTGCTTTAATTTCTCTGTTTCGATACTCGGCCAACTGAACATCGTAAAGGGCAGGTCTCTCCCTCACTTCAAGTATAAACTTTTCAATGTCAAACATTGTACTATTGTTTAAAAAGCTTCTCAAAACGGCCTTGTTAACGAGAGGCAACGCTGAAATGACGCTGCGTTTGACAACGCGCCCGCTGCGCGCTCGTCGCGAGAGCGCCGAGTCCGCTGCGCGAGCGCGCGGCGATCCCGCTGCTAGTCGCGGCGGGCTAGCGACGATGTAATGACGTTTCGCGCGCTCGTTGCCATTCGTCGCATCGCGGCGATAATATCGCCGTGTGGAGACGGTTCAATAGAGAGTGTATAGAAATACGTGGCACGACGATAATATCGCCGCGATTCCCTCGCTCGTGGAGACAGCCCCTAATAGAAAAAGTATTGAATATTAGGATACATAAATAATAATAAAAAAAAAAAAATAGTATTTTAATAATAGTATTTTAACTATATTTTTTTTCCCAAACGGTATTTCATAGTATTCCTTGAACAATATTTGTTGTCAAAGATCTCCCCTTTCAAATGACACTAGTTTCATTGATGGCCGCTCATGGGCCGCTATGCCCATTGTCCTTTATCTTGTAACTGAAAATTTTATTATTTGTCCAGATCAAAATTTCATTTAGCATTTCTTCGCCGAATAGCTTATTCCAGATGCTGGAAAGATCTTTTTTACTCTGAACAGTCAATTTTGAGGCACAAGCACGAGTAATTATATTATGCTGAGCTGTGCGTACTCTAGTATTAGGAGGCGCCTTCGACCATTTATAACGATTTTTACCGTAATAAAAATATGACCGCCGTAATTCCGAGATAGGCACGTCGTCTTCATCTACGGAACTATCGCTGTTGACTTCTTCTGGATTTATCAGACTCTCCTCTGAATCTTCCACTCGATCACTTTCCTGATGGTGTGAATGATCGCTCTCAGATATAATACAATCTTCGAAATCACCTTCGCTATCAGATTGGTTCGAAGCTAGCAACAGGGAATTTATTTCCTCTTCAAATGACGGACTCTCTACCCGCAATATTTTTCTTTTTGATGGCTCAACTAAACTTGTTTTCGGACGTTGACGTTTATTACCGTTTTCTGCCATTCTAAACTACAAAGTATCAAAATTAAAAGAAATAGTTCAAAAAAATATTTTGCAACTAGGGACATGAAGCCTGACAGGCTACGTCCGATTTTTCGATGAGTGTTACTACTCACGTGTTATACGACCGACAACACGTCTGCCTCCTTCCGTAGTCTGTTTTCTACTATAACAAAGACTGAGACTCAGAGTCGCGGCGAGCGGGGGGGAGTGGCGAATTCTAAGAATTCGCAAAAAACGCGACGCCTGTGAGACTCCATGTCATTGGTTAAAGGTTAAATAAAGGACAAAATGACTATTTTTATAACACAAATTCTTTCCTTAACTTCGTGCCCGCAATCATAGGGTGAAATGGAAGCAGTGGCTGTATTTATAGCTTTTTTATCTTCTAACGAAGCAGCAAGTTTGTTGTTGGAACCATGTCACTAAGTGGCAAATCGTCGTTGAATTGTCGTTCCTCACCATATTTAATAATTTAATTTTTGGAACAGTCTCCAAGATACACGAGGAAAGGCTTGCCCGATTATGTAAATATTTGACAAGAGAAAATAACGCGTATCTTTTCTTTCTTTAACCCTCCTGCGTAGATTTCGTCAGATAAAGGAATATTGATTTTATAGATCTGTCAAAAGAAGAACTGATGAAACGGCATCGCAGGTAAAAGTAATAGTATCCTTGCAACTCGGTTTGTCGACCGCTAAAGGGCGCACTTTTTGAATTATTTCTTAAGTATTTTATAGTATATATATATATATATACATGGTCAAAATTATTGCACTTGGTTAGTAATCCAATATAATATTTAGTCAACTTTGGTGTAATAAATTTAACGAGAACTTGTCTGCCAATATTAATTTCACAATTGTTATTCCCGTTTTCTTTTTAAGTTTGTATGTCACTATTAGATGGAAAAAAAATGCCCATCACAAGACGAATCATGTATACTATACATTCTTCAGCTGTATGAACTAGATCTTTTATTGCTTCTTGATTTTTAAAGACGATTTCCAGCTGTGCATTTGGAGATTTGATACAAATATTGGACAGAATCTGGTTTTCTAATTTGTTACCTTCAATTTGTATAACTCGGTTATCGTCAAAAAGTTCTCAAAATATTTCTTCTTTTCATAATCGTAAATTTTTATCGGCGCTTACAACAACATCTGATGGAATCATCGAATATTTTTACTTTTTTGTATTGTCATTCAATAAGTCATTAACACAGATTTCCCAGGTTCTATTGGCATTTATATAATAGCAATAGCTTTTTGTTAGCATTTTTCTTTTGTTTCTTAGTCAGAGTTCTCAAATTTTGAAAACAATTGACAAGGGTCTCGTCAACACTGATATTTGTTTGGATCCAATGATAATCTGGCAATTTCTTTCCTCTAGATTAATGGGGTGTATAATACACAGCGTTTAATTTGTGTCCGCAGTCTTGACTATTATAATTGTGATGATGTTTAATACCATGAAAAGTTAAAGTAACTTCAGCAGCGGTAATTAAATCCTCTCCTTTACTGTTATTAGACAGAAAAAAAGACGTAATACCTTGATTTGTTTTGGCGTCCTTAACAAAGGTGTGATACTTCGAAGATTTTTCATGCTGTATCACAGATCCAAAATCGTCATATTTAACCGAAAATAAATATAAATATATATATATAAATATAAATATATGACATATGTTACATTTTCCTGTGAACTCGTCTTTTTCGATATCCACGAATGTTCTTTTAACCACAGGTCATTGAAAGAACAATAGTACTTATTCTGCTTTGCGTCTGTACTGCTCTCACCTTCTGAATTATTACGATACATTTTTTCAAATTTCTTATAACCTCTCGTTAGCGCAACACACACTTCAATAAATGACTTATCTAGTTAGACTGGGAACAAGAGACAAACGCGTGACATACTCTGCAAGCTGCGGGGGGAAGTAACGCGTCGGCGGTGTCTAGCGAAGCGACAATATCTATTAACTCTGTTAGAATATGTGGCGTAAAATACGTATGTCTTTATTTAGTGGCTCGATTTGCGCTCTAGTCCAGCCTTATAACATAATGTTATAATTATATTTTCAATGTTATTAACACTCGTAAAAAAAGATTTATTTTAGTAAAACTAAATACAAAGCAACTTACCCAAACGAATTGGTCAACAACAATAATACAATGAATACGCCCCTTGCTTTCTCCTTGGTAAAATTTCCTCATCCGCCATCCGTCTTTGAATGTGGCGTATTTTGTTGAGTCTTTATCGTTTTGTCCTGCATAAACTTTTCAATGTCCCAAATAGACGTCTCATCTGTCTTTTTTTAGGGGTGTGTTACGGTCGGCGCGCTCCTCGCTCCACTCCGTCCGGGGCGACAGAGGGGCATAAGCACGCACACCCATAACCCACCCGTGACACGTTGCCTTCGTCGTTGGGCCGACCACCGGAGCAGGGTGACTTGACGTCAGTGGTCGGCCCGACGGAGGGTACTCCTCAGGGGGTATCCCTGAGGAGTACCCTTTCTTCGAACGACGTCCCCCCCCTCGGGGAGGACGCCGGTCTTTCCTCACGCGGTCGGCCTCTCGGCAGGTGACAGACTAATTCCCCGGTCCAGTCGCCCGCAGCCACGACTAGGGCGGCATTAGGCGCAGGTAATCGCACCTGCGCCGCTCCAGTCGCCGGCGGCGGTTCGCGTCGTCGAAGATACGCTTCTCGCGCACATGCTCCGCCGCCTCCTTCCGCGAGACTACTGCCTACCTAGCAGAAGGCTGCGATCGCGTTCCCGTTCCTGACGCTGTCGAGCATCGCCCTGGCGATGGTCAGCAGCGTCAGGTCGGCACCGGTGATTGCAACGAGTTCACGACGCTGCTCTGCCCAAGCGGCACAAACTTCGAGCGTATGCTGCGCCGTGTCCTCGTTGCAATCACAGTGGTGGCAGGACGGTGTACTCTCCCTCCTAACGACCGCGTGCAGGTATTTGGCGAAGCTACCAAGCTGCGTCAACATCTGCACCAATCGGAAGGAGAGCACCCCGTGCCGCCGTTTTAGCCACTGCATCAGCACCGGCCGGAAGGCCTCCACGGTCCTCACACCGAACCGAGGCGTCTCCAACCGGACTGCCCAACGGGCAATGATGTGTCGGCGCTCCAGGCGGCGAGCTGCCTTAACGAGACCACACCACCCTCCGCTTGCACCCCCGACACCCGCCATTACAAACCGCCGAGCATTTCCGCCTCCAGGTCCCACGGGGAGTCGCGATCAACAGGTACGCTGCCTCCGTTGACACCGTGCGGTACCCGCGTATGGCCCTCTGTGGTCGCCACAGAAGAGCCCTGAGTCGGACAGTCGGGGACCTCACCCACACCGGTGCGCCGTACAGGGCCATCGACCTGTTGGATCACATCGGGGTCATCACTGTCTGTATGTGAGTTGTTAGGTATAGCGTGTATTCGGGTTATATGGCGAGAAAAGACAGCACGTTTCACAGTGTTTATTGCTCGGCGACTCGTAACAGACTAGCTCATACATTGTCATGTCGTCATTCATATATACCGTTACAGACCGGATGACCCCTGCGCGCAGCCGTCGACGTCTTATCTGCCTGGGAAGATGTTGATGGTACTTTAGATGTTGGCTCTTTTCAGTCATGTCATGTCCTATATGGGACTCTGCATTTTGTCCAGACAGCATTATTGTGATCAGAAAACGCAGTCACTTTATATTCGGCGTCTAAAAAGTACATAGTGAAAATGTGACACTTTTTTCTATATTTTCAAATGTGTCGTTTAATTGCCTTTCTAGTTTTGCAATGAACTACCTCATTCGCTCTGTACTTACCTGAGTTTTATGCCGTTGGCAGATTTCTTTCAAAATCCTTGTAACCACCATTGTCACCCTCAGTCACGTATTTCTCGCCAATGAAAGTGGCCGTGATTGCCTCGAAAGGTTTTAAAATAGCTCCTTCTGAGACTATAGGCAAATTTTTATTCAAAAGGACCAAGTAGTCTTTATTTCTCCTTCTAACTCAGTAAAATGCACTAGCTTATAGTACGTTGAATTCTAGCGTGTCTCTACTTCTTGAATAACCTCCTTTGGCGTTTTGTTATTATTTGTTTGTTGCTGATCAAATTTTTCTGTAGCTGTAGTCCTTTTTTTGAAGAGACCTACGATTCTTTTGACTTTTGATATGCTATCTTCGAATGTTTTCCATGTAATATGTAGCACCAAATTTAATTTATGGGCGTAACATCCGTGTTATATAAAGTATATAGTATAAAGTGTTCCCATTTCAAGTCTTCTGTTATAGTACTCTTCTGCTCTTTTGTAAATTTTTTAGGTATATAGGAATCTATTGCATTTATAAATCAAAATTTCTTTTCTGGGACTTTCTGATTCAGTTCCACTATTCGGAACAACATTTTTAAGGTAACTTTTATGAAATTAAATAAGAGGCAAAAGAGTCTATTTAATCTGTACTCTCTGGTTGGTTATTATATTCTCATGTTATTTTATATGTAAAATAAGAAGGATAATAGGAAGAAGAATAGGATATATAAAAAAATAGCAATTTTGTTGTGTCAAAGTAATAATCCATACATGGGAAGTTGGACATATCATATTTATTAAACGTTTTATAGCTTTAGTGTAACATTAGTTTATTTTAACAAATGTCAAGGTTCAGCGGAGTCCTGGAGTTAATAAAATCATGATGTTGTAGTTTTATCTTTATTTAAACTCTTGGGTAACCACAATTAATAACAGGTTGTCAAATATCTCCCTTCCGCTTTTTTGCTCTTTATTCAATGCTTTATAAAAAGTGTTACAGTGATCGGATTTAGTTCAAATATGCGCCGTTTTGTTCGATAATCTGTTTCCATCTAGACGGCAACTTCATAATACCCCCGTCGTAGAAGCCCCCCTCCTTATTTGCGAAGAACTCGGACAGCCACTTTTCACAAGCCTCTTTTGAGTTCAACTTTACACCACCAAGGGCGTTCGCCATGGACAAGAACAGGTGGTAATCACTTGGCGCTATGTCCGGGCTATATGGTGGATGCGATAAAACCTCCCATCCGAGCTCCCGTAGCTTCTGACGAGTCATCAACGAAGTGTGTGGTCTGGCGTTGTCCTGGTGGAACACTACACCCTTCCTGTTGGCCAATTCTGGACGCTTCTGGTCGATCGCCTGCTTCAAGCGGTCCAGTTGTTCGCAGTAGATGGTAGAATTAAGCGTCTGGCCATATGGGAGCAGTTCATAGTGGATGATTCCCTTCCAATCCCACCAAACACACAGCAAAACCTTCCTGGCCGTCAATCCCGGCTTGGCCACTGTTTGGGACGATTCACCGGCCTTCGACCACGACCGTTTCCGCTTGATATTGTTGTATGTGATCCATTTTTCGTCGCCAGTCACCATCCGCTTCAAAAATGAGTCGAGTTCGTTCCGTTTCAGCAGCATATCGCAGGCGTTGATTCGGTCCAGAAAGTTTTTTTGCGTCAAATCATGCGACACCCAAACATCAAGCTTTTTTTTGTATCCAGCCTTCTGCAGATGGTTTAAAATGGTTTGGTGACTAACTCCCATCTCCTGGGCGACGTCACGAGATGCCACATGCCGGTCTAACTCGATCTTTTCCATGATTTGATCGGTATTCGTCGTCACAGGTCTTCCGCCGGCTGGCTTATCCATGGTGTCGTTTTCACCGGCTCTGGATCGTCGAAACCATTCCTCCGCGGTTCGAAGTGATAGAGTACCATCCCCCAAAACACCATTAATCTCACGGAACGTTTCTCTAGCGGATTTGCCTTTAACGAAGGAAAACTTTAAAATAGCGCGAATTTCGGCGTTAGTAAACTCCATGTTTACACGTCTATAACTGTTGAACGCAATATCCAAACTAATCATGCATAGCGTCGTTTTGTAGATTATGTCAAGACCATTCAAGTGATGTATAGTATTGCCAGATACGAGCTCTGTAGCGCTTTGTATATAGCCGCGAAATTCAAAAGACAAAAAGACGGAAGGTAGACATTTGACAACCTATTATCAACATTCGAATATTTTTGGAACACACATTTGGTAATAGGTTTTATATTATTTAAAATCTCTTATAAGCTATAAATAATTAGGCTGATGAAAGGCTTCTTCACCTAATTCCTAAATCTATAACGAGCAAGTCATTTTCTAAATGATAAACTCACAGAGATTTAATTTTAATTTTATCTGTATCTACAATTGATACTATGTCATCGAACTTAATTCTGGTCATCCCTTTTTTATCTGGCCACTTCCACCCACCACCCATCGACTTTTTCATAGCTGCAACTACATAATATAACAACAAGGACGATATGACTTTCCCTGGGATCAGACAACCTTCATATCTAAATACGCCTGTGGTTCCCGACAGAACTGTTGCAAATTTCGAAGTGTCGGTCATTGATAAGTAGCTAGCAATTTCAACTATCTTGGGGCCAGAATGAAGATGCTTAAAAACAACAGTCCAAATCAACGAATTCAAAGATTCGTTATTGTTTTGTGTCTCTGCCCCTAAACAACGAATTAATAATTCGTCTTTCGATAAATCTTCGAAAACAGGTTTGATAGCTACTTGTAGTTCTGGTATTAGAGGTGGTTTATTGTGATGAAATTGGTCGAGCTCATTCTTAGCTTTTGCCTTACGCCATTCACACCAACTGTCTTCGCCTTCTGGACAAAATTGATGTTGAGGGTTCTCATCTAAAGAACATTTGTGATAATACGTTGCCCAAACTTCCTTTTTCATATCTTCAAGCGAATCTGGATGACGTCGAATAGCTAATCCGTAGAATTGCGTTGTTTCTTGAATAACTTTATCAGTATGTTTACACGGTCCTTTTCCACCGATTTCTTTATTTGTTTTATCCTTTTTAATAGCCCGAAGTCATGTTCCCATTCTCTTTTCTACGTGGCCCACACATTCTTTTTTTGCTACTACAGTATTTCCATACGGTTTAGCATCTAGGATCCCCTTGTAAGTTTTACTGTCGCCATCGCTGATGTATGTAAGATACTTTACGCCATATTTTTCCATAGACCTCAAAACATTTTCGTGATGGCATTTATTTCCATTTTACCGGAACTTCCAGAATGGTTTATGGTGCATTCATCTACATGCGTTTCATACCAAATTTCGTACTCTAAAGGATCTGTTTTTTTTTCTTTTCCACGTATTACATGCACCACAAAACTACTCATAACGATGATATCTAAAACTTGCCCGGTGTACTTTCCAATCAATGTAGAAACTCCAAATAGAGATGAAAAGCCTCTTTTCTTCCAAGGACCGTCACCTAACACAATCAATTCATCCTGTGGTTTTCCTCATTCTTCATTCATAGTTTTTCTTGCGTCACAGTGAATGATAATAAAGTTTAACACAGTGAAGATGTGGCAATATAAATGTTTTTCAGTAGTGCAGTATAAGTTGTATTTCCAATACCCGAACATACGAGGGGAGGTAAATAAGTTCGCGGAATAAGGGCTAAAAAAGGCAAAGTAAAAATCAAAATTATTTTTATTTCTCAATATATTCTCCCTTAACCCTAATACATTCTCAGATCGTTCAATTAATTTATTTATACCATCAAAAAAAATATTTTTCTTTGTCGTGAAAATAGACTGAAATTGCGTTCTTCACCTCATCATCAGAAGAAAATCTCTGCCCACAAAGTTCTTTTTTCATTTTTGGGAATAAATAATAATCGCTGGGAGCTAAGTCTGGACTGTATGAATTATGTCCCAACATTTGGAAGCCCACTTTTTGTATGGCAGCCGTCGCAACTTGCGCCTTGTGCACGGGTGCATTGTCGTGTAAAAGCAGCACCGTTTTGGTCAATTTGCCCCGCCACTTCTCCTTCACAGCATCTCGCAAGCGTTCTAGCAGTGCAGCGTAGTACTCTCCGGTTATATTGACACCCTTTTCCTTATAATCTATTAACAAAATTCCTTCTGTATCCCAGAAAATCGGAGCTTTCCAGCCGTTTGGGACACCTTAAATTTCTTGGAAGGTGGTGTACCCTTTTTGTGCCACTGCATGGACTCCTGCTTTGACTCAGGCTCATAATGGTGAACCCAAGTTTCATCCCCAGTCACAATACGGCCCAAAATGGCTTCTTTGTCCTCAGCACAGAGGTCCAAAAACTCTCGACAACACGCAACTCGTCGCTGCTTCTGATGTGGCGTGAGCATTCTCGGTACGTGGGTACCTGCGCACATCTTTGACATCCCAAGATTGTTGTGTAGCATATTTAAAATGGTTGTATCTGATACTCCAATAATTTCTGCGAGTTGTTTCTTCTTTAAATGTGCATCTTCCATTATTAATTTTTCAAGTTTATCGACGTTTTCTGCAGTGATCGCTTCAATAGGCCGCCCTGCCCGGGGGTCGTCTTCTAGTGAGTCTCTGCCGTGCTTGAAGAGGTGGTGCCACTTGTAAATCATGGTTTTACCAGAGCAAGAGTCCCCGTAAACAGAAGACATCTCTTCTAATATGGTTTGAGAGATATTTAAAATGGTTGTATCTGATACTCCAATAATTTCTGCGAGTTGTTTCTTCTTTAAATGTGCATCTTCCAATATTAATTTTTCAAGTTTATCGACGTTTTCTGCAGTGATCGCTTCAATAGGCCGCCCTGCCCGGGGGTCGTCTTCTAGTGAGTCTCTGCCGTGCTTGAAGAGGTGGTGCCACTTGTAAATCATGGTTTTACCAGAGCAAGAGTCCCCGTAAACAGAAGACATCTCTTCTAATATGGTTTCCTTGCTTGGTAAGGAACTTGATGACAGCACGAAACTCGAATTTCTCCATTTATGTAGTTTTCTTCCAGATTGACTTGTTTGACCCATGATAGCTCAATGAATAATGACCCGATTTTTATAAAATTTGGTATTTATACTCATACGTAGTCCTGAAATTAGTGCAGGTAAAAAAAATAATAACACGCCCCCGCCAACACCCCGTTTCCTCCCCTCGTATGTCCATGAAGCTGCAAAAAAGATTTATTCCTTCGTGACCAACTCCTAATAATCGCATCACAAATACACACCGGCGATTAACTTCAAATGCATTCTCGATCAATGGGCCCGAGTTTATAACTGTCTGTTTTTCATACTCAAACGATAGAATAATTTTAAAACCTAAGCTTCGGAAACTTGAATGCGAAATAGACATATCACTTTTACAAGTTTTACATATTACCATTTCAGAAATTGCAGCGAATACAGAAACAAACTCCAAAATGCAATACGCGAAATTCGAAGCGATAGGAACCTCCATGTTCATGCTATTTTGAAGTTTTTTCGCCGAAGCTGATGTAAATGCCGTTTCATTTTGGGTGGTAAAACGGTTTCCACTAAACTTTCTTTTTTTACTACGACCAGGATGAACATTTCCACTCGTACTTCCTTTTCGTCCACTCATTATGAAAATAAATAATTTGTAGTTGTTGCACTCTTCGAAGTTCGACCAAGACTAAAATAACTTCGAAAAATATTTAATAACTATGGAAATTCCTGTTTAAGCCTGTAGAAACTTGTATAAACGTATATATGTATAAAAGGGGGCCAGGTATCAAGCCGACTGTACACAATAGGCCCAGACCCAGCTGCCAATTCAGCGCTCCGAACAGCTCTTTCTTCTACCTACTGTATCTTTCAAACGACTTCGAATTTTCAAAAATCACTTTATTACCGTATTATAGACATGTTAAGAAAGCAATTTATGAAAAAAAAAAACGATTTTTTGAGCCCATCACATGGGGGGTCACCCCTTAAATTTATTTACCGGCACTGCCTCTTTTATAGGAACTGATAAGGACTTTGCTTTGAGGTTCTGAGCTAGTGCCTGGTAATAGTGATGGAATAGTGTTGTGTGCATCATTATCTAATAAAGGAGGCAATAAAGACGTAGCTTTTGGTAGTGGTAAAATTTCTTTCAGTATAAAATTTGTCCGTGTGGTGACGGAGTAAGAATACAATTCACCACTCCCTATCTTGCCCGTGGATGTCGTATAAGACGACTATGGGATATAATGTGCACATAACATCTGTGCAAGAGAAGGAAAACTCGAAATGAAACCCTATACCAACATGTCTGACCAGCATGGCATAGTAGGTCAAATTCCCTCCCATTGTGGAGGAGGCCCGAGCCCAACAGTGGGACGTATGTAGGCTGCGATGATGATGATGATGATAAAATTTCTGGCAAAATCATTATTTGTTGAAATTATTTTAGTTGCAAAAATAGCAGTCATTTGATTAGTATCCAAAGATGATTCTATGTATATCATTTTCACAAAGAGTTTCTGGAACAGCTACATCGTCGTCTATCTGCCTTTGAGAGCCATTTTTGGGACAAATGTCATCCATCTGTTCTTTGACATTCTTAGGATCAGACTCTAGAAGCATTGGTTGAACGAAATATTAACGTCTTGATCTTGTAAAAAATTCATAACAACATTTCCTGACAGCTGTTTAAGAGATATTTTTGCAATATTTTCAGCTTCTGTAGAAATAGCGTCTTTTTTCGGAGCAGCAGTGATATCTTAGCAAATGCGTGGCAACATTTGGTGACACAATTGTAGGGGACGAGTTTCTATTTCTATAAAAGTAGCATCAGCCTCAAAATTTATTTGCAGTTAGATTTACCAGGTTCAAAATATATCACTTGTTCTTCTGCGTCAGTTGATTCTAAGGAATTTGATTTAGCCTGATTTTGCTAAGTCTGTGACTGTGTGTCAATTGGCTCGTCACTGTTTATTTCGTTTTCGGTAATTACGCTAGGTACATGTCATCTAGGAAAATGTCTTTGTTGAAAGTAGGAATTCCAATTTTCTCAAAACCACTTGTTGTATTTCTAACGGTAGCTACATTTTGTAAGCTCTTCCAAATATCTGAGCAACATGGTGTAAGCCTAAAAATCCAGGTTGCCATCTCGTGGCCATAATACGCCGCGTTCCAAAAAATGATACATCCGTCAGCTGCATTCGGTTCATGAATTAATATGGTGGAAGACAGAGCAATGTCGCGCCGTAGGCCTTGGAAAATTCAAGTACCTCCAGAATTTTGCGGCTGGAAGGTCCGTCTAGGATTAACAACACCTTATTAGTTCAGTAGCATTAACAAAAGTAACGAAGTGGTGCGTCCACCTCACAAATAAGTCATCAATCATATACCAAAAGGGGTCATCTATGACGGTCTCCAAAAATGTCGCGGGTTTAGATGGACCGTGAATTATTTAAAAAATACTGCTGGTGTGCCATCTTACATATATGAGTATGCCATCTTGAGCACAACACTCCTACATAGTCAATTCTGAAATTATTTCACAGAGACACTGTCGGCCCTAACAATTGTCAATCATGTGATTGTGTTTTTTTTTATGTTACCTTCGTTTTATTGCATCTCGTTGTTAGCGTAACTGTGGGTATTCAAGCATTTCTTATTTATTGAGTACCATAGTTACTTCATTTATAGCTTTTGATACATATTGTTGTGATATCAATGCCTCACGAGTCCCACCGATCAATAGTTGGTAACTTCCGTTGGCATATAAGAATATATATATAGTAGTTGTATAAATATATAATAGTTGGTAACTTCCGTTGGCATATAAGAAAAGAACGATGAAAACCTTAAAATATAAACAGGACTAAGTTAAAACCTTGCATGAAAAAAATGTTTCACCAACTAACAATAAAAGTATGTATACTTTGAATCCTATCGATATATCAATGAGACGAGTTGGCTTTGGCATTTTAAATAATTTTGGCAAGTTTAAATGTTCATGTATCACCTCAAAAAGCTGTTATGTGACTGCAGTTTTGAGTGAACTCTTCGAGAGTCATGGAAAAAGCTTTATCAGTATATCGCACAACCCTCTTTAGGTTTCGTCTTTCCCGTATATGTACCCTACGAGCATTATTTAAAATATTACCACCAAACATACCATTCTTTTTTATTAGTGAAAACACTGAACTCGCTCTCGCGGATCGTAAAATAAATACGATCACAACTAGTAGCCTAAGAGCCCACGATGGCTACACCTTCATCATTTTATAAAAGCTGAAAGTTTGCCTATACATATTCCCTTTATAGGTAAGAAAAAGGTTGTAAAAAAACTTTTACATAACGATGAATTTTATTGCAACATATTAGACAGTAATGTGGCTTCTCTTGAACCGTAAGTTTTTACACATTCTTATAGTATGCCAAACAGTAGTGTCTCATCTTTGTGACTAATCCCTCGTTTCTGCGTCGAAATATTGCCTGGCTCATGCAAAAAACTAGCTTCAAGTATATCAATGTTCCGTAACTCTTCTAGTGAAATATTCACATCTTCCATGTCAACATCTAAATCCTGTAAATTCATGGTTCATTTATCTTTACAAAGCCGCACCAACATAAAGCGAAAAATGAACACACCGGCACAACCATTTCGTGCAAAAACTGGCAGGCGACTGAGAGGTACGCATGACCGGAGGTGTGATCTATGCGGCGCCATAATAACGAAAACATAATTTTTCGTATTACAATGCCATGTAGGTCACACGTGACCTCACGAGGTTTTTTTGAAATATCTAAAGATCCTACAAGCTCATTGCAGCCTTACTGATACCATACTTTAAATTTTAACCTAATGCATCAATTTCGAGCAAAAAGTTTTTTGTTGTTTTTATACTTTCGGCAGAGAACGTGTTAATTAATTTATTAGGGACAAAAAACAGTTATACATTACAGTATTGAACTTAGTGTACTAATATAATTAAATTAACATACATATAACCAGCACTTCTATCCACGGCTTAACAAAAGACATAATGGTGATAATAAAATACTATACTATACATGGAGCAAGACGTACTATTTGCTCCGAAAATGAAACAAAACATAAAAAAATAAAAAAAAAACCTAGAGCATAAGATTAAAAAAAAAGTACAGTAAAGAAATATTTAGATACAAAATTAAGGTTAATTAAGGTTTACCTTTTACAGTTCTGTAAAAAAAATATAAATAAGAATACGAAATTTAACAATTATCCTTCAGAGCAACAATAACCTTTTTTTTTTAATCTTAGATTGGATTCAGCAAAAATGTCTATAGCTGATAAGTTTGTATTATCAGTTTTGATAAGACGGCGCAGGGATGCTCGCACACCGGCATTGGTTCTACACTTAACAATATGAAATAAACGCGAACTAGGTTGTTGCGGTACAACACTCGCTACAATAGCGCGGGCAATGCGGTCTGCGCGGGGGAGAAGACGCGTGGGCGCAGCAGCGAGCAGCGACAACGGCACTTGCGATAAGGCTTCGCCGTGAACGGACCGACCCGTTTTAGTTTTTATAATATCTTATTTGTTTGTAATCTTATTTGTCTGTAAAGAAAATTCGAATGTTAACTGACATTGAAACGGCTAGAATAGTTTATTTCTCTTATTTTCACAGCCTTATGTCATATGGCATACTACTTTGGGGATGCTCCGCAGATTTGAATACCATCTTTGTTCTCCAAAAACGGGCTGTCCGCGCTATTTATAATCTAGGGCCAAGAGCTTCACTTCGGGCAAAGTTCAGAGAGAAACATTCTAACTGTTGTATCACAATTCATATTCGAGAATCTTATGTATGTAACAAAGAATTTTGAAAAATTTGAAAAGTACAGTAGCATTCCTCATGTAAACACTAGGAATAAGGATAATCTAGTAATTCATACTACTCGTCTACAAAGAATTAGTAGGTCTTTCATGGGGCAATGTATACGTTTTTACAATAAACTACCTAAAAATGTCCGAGACATGCCAATTAACATGTTTAAAAAAGCTATTAAGAGTAGACTTTGTAGCAAAGGCTATTACAAAATTTCGGATTATTTAGATGATAATACAGAGTGGTTATGAGCAGCTCCTCATTAAGCAATTAATGTTATTGTAATTGTTACAGCTTTAAGGTGCATGTAACTTGTATGAATTCACAGGTTTTTTATTTTAATTTTTTTTTCTCTTACTCTTGTGATTGTACAGCGTAGCGTGTTTTGCCTGTCGAATTTTGGTTTTGATCTCTTTTTGCATAACTGCTATAGTTCATAGTTTATTTTATAGTACTTAGTGGTTTTTTATTATAGTAGGTATAGTAGTAGTTCGTTTTGTTTTTTTATTTATGGTTTGGTCATGCTCACTGAATAAGGTTCTGCTTGCGGTAGCTATGTGGGGCGGGTCGCTCCCTTCCCTCTAATTTGGTTGAGGAGAGTGATGGCTGCTCTAGTAGTTAACTCGTGATCGGGTGCAAGCATAATATTATGTATATTTAAAAAATTAAGAAAAAAAATTACTGCCCGCTGAGTTTCTGGCCGGATCTTCTCAGTTTGTGGCCGCGTTCCGATCCGGTGGTAGATTCATTCATCAGCATTCATCATTTCAGCTTATCGCCGTCCACTGCTGGACGTAGGCCTCCCTCATGTTGCGCCACAATGAGTGGTCCTGTGCCGCCTGCATCCAACGACGCCCAGCTAGATTATTGTATTGTATTCAAACGTGTAATTTGACAATATGTAAGTGCCTTCAAGGGACCTGTGCAGAATAAATGATTTGATTTGATTTCTGCGATTCTTTTGCCTAAAGGCGAGATAAATACCAGTACTTAAATACAGTCCACTCATTTCAAGTCCAACAAGACTCTTTACAAGGTACTATATAGCAAAGTTTGTCTGTAAGGTTGATACAGTCATAATTATTGTTGCAGAGGCCATGTAATACCATAATACTCAACAATGTGCGCCTGGATTCTAAGCTTCATTCATCATCATTTCAGGTCATATACGTCCCACTGTTAGGCTCGAGCCACTTCCACAATAGGAGGGAAGTTGACCTTACTATACCATGCTGGTCAGTCAGATTGGTATAGGGTTTTATTTCGAGTTTTCCTTCTCTTGCATAGATGTTATATGCGTACTATATCCCTTGGTCAGCTTTTACGACATCCATGGCCAAGAGCACTAGAACTTTTTGTACTAAATTTAATACTAAAAAAGGCACTTAACTTTGACCTTGAATAACTTTTGAATGAGTTGATTCATCGAAAAATGATATCAGAACTTTTTGTAGAGCGTTCAATTCTCTACAAAAATATTTAATGGGAATCGCAGAGCAATGTATGGTTCATTAGTTACAAAAATCAGAATAAAAAATAAAAAAAATCCTGTGTTATTATTATGGGAAATCGAAAAATACGATGCGGACGTCCTTAACTTTATATATATATATATATATATATATATATAGCAATAAAACAAGTATTTTATAAATCACAAACAGTTTATTATTATTACACAATAGTACTTTGGACACTAAAAATCAACATCTATTTGCCCATATATTTATAAAATTTAAAACTAATAACAAATTTAAACGTGTATGAATTAAATCAGCCTTTGTTAATCTTATGACATTAGAAACTCTGAAAAAAATAAGCAAAAATAGGTATTCTTCTAACAAAAAAAATATAAACCTCTTGGAATACTACTCTTTTTGTACCGTCAAACAAGTACTGCAACAAGGCACAACGTGCTCAAAACACAAATATTTCTTGCATTTGTGGCCACTATTTAGATTTCAGTTCCACTAAATATTCAAGATATTTACTTTTTCTATTATTTTGTCATCCGCACTCATGGCATCGACCGTTTCGTAAAGGACCAGCAGACCCAGGTATATCATGGATCTTCAAAATTTCTGAAAGCTTTGTGTTAATACTCTAGACAAATTCAACTGTGTCTGTCGTTCTCTTATATGAGGTTCTATTAATTTGATGACTAAATTCTCAATAAAGTGACAGCGTTGTAATTTTGAGTTTTGTTTATTATCTCTATGAATCACCTGGCTGTTAATTGTACTAACATTGAGCATAGAGTAAAACACTACCATAGGCTATCTTCTTGCAGCTCGAGCACCTTTGTAATTTGCACATAAACGATCTACGACATCAACCCCGCCCTTGGTGGCATTATAATCGAAAATTATTCTAGGCTTTTGAGTTTCATTGCCGCATCACTGCGCATAGTGCTAATCAACATGACATTCTTGTCTGTCCTTGGAACACGTGAAACCAAAACCATATTGTCGCGAAAACCAAAGAAGTTTGACTTGACACTCCGACCACGTAATACATTGAAGTCAGAAGGGGTTTCCTTCTTGTTCTTCCTGATTGTTCCAATTGTTGTAATTCCTTTCTGTAGGGCCTTTCTGTCAAATGCCAAGAGGGTCCGTTTCACCCGAAATTGCCCGTTTAGGTCCCGGTAACTACGTTATAATATTGTGCCCTCTAGTGCGAACGGACTGGCGGTGGGGTTTATTACTTCATTTGGTACCAATTATCCTTTCCTAAATAAAAAAAGGAGTTGTTGTCACTTGAAGTTTCTAAGTCACTCAAATCTTCTTCGCTGTCAAAAGTTTGATCTGGTACTAGATTTTCCGGTTCTATATCGCTTTCAGCCTCGCTATCCGATGATTTTTGTGAGAGATCTTCATCGATTATCATGGTCTCTCTTAGAAGCGCTTCGAGACGACGTTGTTCATTTTCGTAAGACATTCTGAAACAAAATGGAACTATTTATTTTGCTTTGTAAAATTTCAATAAAATTATGCAAAAACTGATTTATTAAATAACTATAGGTACTATGATGAAAATAGCAGTAAATATAGCACTTACTTTTGCTATTTTACAAAGTTTTAAAAACTTATGTAAACTCAATTTTGAATACTTCACTTACATAATTAGAGACGCCGGTCTCACTGACCGGGTTGAGGCCAAAATTCTGGAACGTGCAGGTGCAGCGCTGTCGCGGAGAGATCTAAGGGCCGTCCATTAATCACGTGATCTTTTTTTAAGCATTTTTTAGCTTCGTCCGTAGCCAATTTGGAATGAAAAATTAATCAGAGTTCCTTTAAAATTCAAATTTTCTAACTCTTTCGCGAAATAGCTTGATTAAATTTGTTCAGACCCAGTTATAGAGTACTCCAATTGTGCGGGTAACCGTTGAGAACGCTCGTAATCTTTGACCGATGGAGTAAAGTATTGATCACATCAGTTCTCGACGCTTCAAATTACAAATAACCATTTGCAACAATTTTTCTAAATATTTCCAAATGTTTTTGGAACATTTTTCATTGTATGCAGTAAGAAGCAACCGTCAATTTCTATAACATCCATATGATGTGGTGCTCGTCCTGGACCTCTTTTTCTAGATATTTCATTACAGCAGATTTATCTGTTTTACAAATAGTGCCATTCAAATGGCACATGGACAATGGCACTGAAGTAATTGAGTAAGCCAAAATCTTTGAAATGTCTACATTAAAATCCATTGGGTAAACCAGCATGCGTCCAAATAAATGTTTTTGGATTTTAATTTTCAGAATTTTACCACCTACTTGAACTTTATTTTTCTTCTTATAATCTATAGAAAAATTGTCAATTGAATTTTTGTTGTATAGCTTTTTCAAATCTGGTAATATCTAATAAACATTCGAAAACAAATGTTTTACGAAGATAATGTCCATTTTTTTTTCAATACTTAGAAGAAATGTCTCGATAACGATGCGGATTTTCAGTTAGCTAGAAAATGGTTTAGTGGTCCGTCTGATACCAAAACAACCTTGTTTAAATCCTTCGTTTCGCTCAGAATGAGTTTCTGCAACTTTCAGCAAATTATCACAAAATTTTACGGTCCATCGTGAATAATTTTGTTGGTTGCATATAAAAATATATTTGTAATTTTCGGTAATATTGTTATGAAAAGCTCAAAATCTCCCGTACGAATGCTCCGTGACATCTTCAGGTAATGACGTATGAGATTGATGTAAATTAAATAAAATTGTGAAGTTTTACCATGCTCCTCCCCATCGAGACATGATTGCTGGAAAATATTGTAATTATTCAACAATTCCTTCAGTTCATTACTTTCAATGTTTAATGACGATATTTCACAGCTTTGTAGTCTTTTCCCTTCCTCTATCACTTCATCTGTTAATGTTGTATAAGCATGTTGTTAAAATGCTTAAAGTTTAGAACTTCCATTCCCAATGCTATTAAAGGATGCAATCTTTTACAGCGATTGATGTGTTTTCCATCAAGAAACCCATTCATAGAACCGCTTGCCAGCAAACCACTTTCAACCATAACGTTTGTTAACCCACAGTCACTAATTACTTTGCCGATTACTTTAAAATAAGCCATCATAATGGGAAACGGTCCGAGGTGGATAAATAAATTATGAAATTTGGGTTTTTCCGTAGATTGCATTTGAATAGCAAGATCGTAAGTTACCTGGATGTAACGTTGATGTAAATCTTTAGCATTTTTTACTCTGTTCTGTAGTTTCTAGCTACTTTAGATGTACTAGTTGGATGATACTAGCTAGCTACTATACTAGTTGGTTATGCATAAATTAGAGTTAAATAAGAAATAAGTTGTTGTGAGCTAGCATTGTTACATATCCGACTATTAAAACCAACCCACATAGGTATGTTAGGTACATGTAAAACGTGACTGATCATCCACATATTGTCGATTTTGTTTTATAGCTGAGAGTTAGTACAGAGTATATTTTCTGTATCATCAATTTTTGATCGCAATTCAGTTGTCATTTTCGGTTTTTAGGATACGAAATCTTCTGTAGATATGACTTCAAAAGTTCTTCTTTTTACCGTTGTACGTGGTAAATTATTTTCATTATTTGTAATCGGTGCTTGTTAGTTCTTCGGGCATCTCATATGTTCTAGTATATAATTCCTAACGTCATGTAGGGTATATAGCTAGTCTTGCCATAAATACTGTAACGGAATTACTATTTATTATTGTAAATAACATTTATTACTTTTACAGTGTGTTAATTTCATCATCATCATCATCATCGCAGCCCACATACGTCCCACTGTTGGGCTCGGGCCTCCTCCACAATGGGAGGGAATTTGACCTACTATACCATGCTGGTCAGACATGTTGGTATAGGATTTCATTTCGAGTTTTCCTTCTCTTGCACAGACGTTATGTGCACATTATATCCCATAGTCGTCTTATACGACATCCACGGGCAAGATAGGGAGTGGTGAATTGTATTCTTACTCCGTCACCACACGGACATTTAATGTGTTAATTTAATACATACATATAAAACAATTTATAATATAAAAAGCTGATTCGAAGTGGTCTCCTTTAGATGCAATACAGTCAGTTTAAACGTTGAGATCACTTGTCAATAGAAACACGCACTCTTTCCACGGGAAAATTCTTTGCTGCCATTCGTATGGATTGTTTTAGGGACTCCAAATTATCCATGTAATACCATAATACTCAACAATGTGCGCCTGGATTCTAAGCTTCATTCATCATCATTTCAGGTCATATACGTCCCACTGTTAGGCTCGAGCCACTTCCACAATAGGAGGGAAGTTGACCTTACTATACCATGCTGGTCAGTCAGATTGGTATAGGGTTTTATTTCGAGTTTTCCTTCTCTTGCATAGATGTTATATGCGTACTATATCCCTTGGTCAGCTTTTACGACATCCATGGCCAAGAGCACTAGAACTTTTTGTACTAAATTTAATACTAAAAAAGGCACTTAACTTTGACCTTGAATAACTTTTGAATGAGTTGATTCATCGAAAAATGATATCAGAACTTTTTGTAGAGCGTTCAATTCTCTACAAAAATATTTAATGGGAATCGCAGAGCAATGTATGGTTCATTAGTTACAAAAATCAGAATAAAAAATAAAAAAAATCCTGTGTTATTATTATGGGAAATCGAAAAATACGATGCGGACGTCCTTAACTTTATATATATATATATATATATATATATAGCAATAAAACAAGTATTTTATAAATCACAAACAGTTTATTATTATTACACAATAGTACTTTGGACACTAAAAATCAACATCTATTTGCCCATATATTTATAAAATTTAAAACTAATAACAAATTTAAACGTGTATGAATTAAATCAGCCTTTGTTAATCTTATGACATTAGAAACTCTGAAAAAAATAAGCAAAAATAGGTATTCTTCTAACAAAAAAAATATAAACCTCTTGGAATACTACTCTTTTTGTACCGTCAAACAAGTACTGCAACAAGGCACAACGTGCTCAAAACACAAATATTTCTTGCATTTGTGGCCACTATTTAGATTTCAGTTCCACTAAATATTCAAGATATTTACTTTTTCTATTATTTTGTCATCCGCACTCATGGCATCGACCGTTTCGTAAAGGACCAGCAGACCCAGGTATATCATGGATCTTCAAAATTTCTGAAAGCTTTGTGTTAATACTCTAGACAAATTCAACTGTGTCTGTCGTTCTCTTATATGAGGTTCTATTAATTTGATGACTAAATTCTCAATAAAGTGACAGCGTTGTAATTTTGAGTTTTGTTTATTATCTCTATGAATCACCTGGCTGTTAATTGTACTAACATTGAGCATAGAGTAAAACACTACCATAGGCTATCTTCTTGCAGCTCGAGCACCTTTGTAATTTGCACATAAACGATCTACGACATCAACCCCGCCCTTGGTGGCATTATAATCGAAAATTATTCTAGGCTTTTGAGTTTCATTGCCGCATCACTGCGCATAGTGCTAATCAACATGACATTCTTGTCTGTCCTTGGAACACGTGAAACCAAAACCATATTGTCGCGAAAACCAAAGAAGTTTGACTTGACACTCCGACCACGTAATACATTGAAGTCAGAAGGGGTTTCCTTCTTGTTCTTCCTGATTGTTCCAATTGTTGTAATTCCTTTCTGTAGGGCCTTTCTGTCAAATGCCAAGAGGGTCCGTTTCACCCGAAATTGCCCGTTTAGGTCCCGGTAACTACGTTATAATATTGTGCCCTCTAGTGCGAACGGACTGGCGGTGGGGTTTATTACTTCATTTGGTACCAATTATCCTTTCCTAAATAAAAAAAGGAGTTGTTGTCACTTGAAGTTTCTAAGTCACTCAAATCTTCTTCGCTGTCAAAAGTTTGATCTGGTACTAGATTTTCCGGTTCTATATCGCTTTCAGCCTCGCTATCCGATGATTTTTGTGAGAGATCTTCATCGATTATCATGGTCTCTCTTAGAAGCGCTTCGAGACGACGTTGTTCATTTTCGTAAGACATTCTGAAACAAAATGGAACTATTTATTTTGCTTTGTAAAATTTCAATAAAATTATGCAAAAACTGATTTATTAAATAACTATAGGTACTATGATGAAAATAGCAGTAAATATAGCACTTACTTTTGCTATTTTACAAAGTTTTAAAAACTTATGTAAACTCAATTTTGAATACTTCACTTACATAATTAGAGACGCCGGTCTCACTGACCGGGTTGAGGCCAAAATTCTGGAACGTGCAGGTGCAGCGCTGTCGCGGAGAGATCTAAGGGCCGTCCATTAATCACGTGATCTTTTTTTAAGCATTTTTTAGCTTCGTCCGTAGCCAATTTGGAATGAAAAATTAATCAGAGTTCCTTTAAAATTCAAATTTTCTAACTCTTTCGCGAAATAGCTTGATTAAATTTGTTCAGACCCAGTTATAGAGTACTCCAATTGTGCGGGTAACCGTTGAGAACGCTCGTAATCTTTGACCGATGGAGTAAAGTATTGATCACATCAGTTCTCGACGCTTCAAATTACAAATAACCATTTGCAACAATTTTTCTAAATATTTCCAAATGTTTTTGGAACATTTTTCATTGTATGCAGTAAGAAGCAACCGTCAATTTCTATAACATCCATATGATGTGGTGCTCGTCCTGGACCTCTTTTTCTAGATATTTCATTACAGCAGATTTATCTGTTTTACAAATAGTGCCATTCAAATGGCACATGGACAATGGCACTGAAGTAATTGAGTAAGCCAAAATCTTTGAAATGTCTACATTAAAATCCATTGGGTAAACCAGCATGCGTCCAAATAAATGTTTTTGGATTTTAATTTTCAGAATTTTACCACCTACTTGAACTTTATTTTTCTTCTTATAATCTATAGAAAAATTGTCAATTGAATTTTTGTTGTATAGCTTTTTCAAATCTGGTAATATCTAATAAACATTCGAAAACAAATGTTTTACGAAGATAATGTCCATTTTTTTTTCAATACTTAGAAGAAATGTCTCGATAACGATGCGGATTTTCAGTTAGCTAGAAAATGGTTTAGTGGTCCGTCTGATACCAAAACAACCTTGTTTAAATCCTTCGTTTCGCTCAGAATGAGTTTCTGCAACTTTCAGCAAATTATCACAAAATTTTACGGTCCATCGTGAATAATTTTGTTGGTTGCATATAAAAATATATTTGTAATTTTCGGTAATATTGTTATGAAAAGCTCAAAATCTCCCGTACGAATGCTCCGTGACATCTTCAGGTAATGACGTATGAGATTGATGTAAATTAAATAAAATTGTGAAGTTTTACCATGCTCCTCCCCATCGAGACATGATTGCTGGAAAATATTGTAATTATTCAACAATTCCTTCAGTTCATTACTTTCAATGTTTAATGACGATATTTCACAGCTTTGTAGTCTTTTCCCTTCCTCTATCACTTCATCTGTTAATGTTGTATAAGCATGTTGTTAAAATGCTTAAAGTTTAGAACTTCCATTCCCAATGCTATTAAAGGATGCAATCTTTTACAGCGATTGATGTGTTTTCCATCAAGAAACCCATTCATAGAACCGCTTGCCAGCAAACCACTTTCAACCATAACGTTTGTTAACCCACAGTCACTAATTACTTTGCCGATTACTTTAAAATAAGCCATCATAATGGGAAACGGTCCGAGGTGGATAAATAAATTATGAAATTTGGGTTTTTCCGTAGATTGCATTTGAATAGCAAGATCGTAAGTTACCTGGATGTAACGTTGATGTAAATCTTTAGCATTTTTTACTCTGTTCTGTAGTTTCTAGCTACTTTAGATGTACTAGTTGGATGATACTAGCTAGCTACTATACTAGTTGGTTATGCATAAATTAGAGTTAAATAAGAAATAAGTTGTTGTGAGCTAGCATTGTTACATATCCGACTATTAAAACCAACCCACATAGGTATGTTAGGTACATGTAAAACGTGACTGATCATCCACATATTGTCGATTTTGTTTTATAGCTGAGAGTTAGTACAGAGTATATTTTCTGTATCATCAATTTTTGATCGCAATTCAGTTGTCATTTTCGGTTTTTAGGATACGAAATCTTCTGTAGATATGACTTCAAAAGTTCTTCTTTTTACCGTTGTACGTGGTAAATTATTTTCATTATTTGTAATCGGTGCTTGTTAGTTCTTCGGGCATCTCATATGTTCTAGTATATAATTCCTAACGTCATGTAGGGTATATAGCTAGTCTTGCCATAAATACTGTAACGGAATTACTATTTATTATTGTAAATAACATTTATTACTTTTACAGTGTGTTAATTTCATCATCATCATCATCATCGCAGCCCACATACGTCCCACTGTTGGGCTCGGGCCTCCTCCACAATGGGAGGGAATTTGACCTACTATACCATGCTGGTCAGACATGTTGGTATAGGATTTCATTTCGAGTTTTCCTTCTCTTGCACAGACGTTATGTGCACATTATATCCCATAGTCGTCTTATACGACATCCACGGGCAAGATAGGGAGTGGTGAATTGTATTCTTACTCCGTCACCACACGGACATTTAATGTGTTAATTTAATACATACATATAAAACAATTTATAATATAAAAAGCTGATTCGAAGTGGTCTCCTTTAGATGCAATACAGTCAGTTTAAACGTTGAGATCACTTGTCAATAGAAACACGCACTCTTTCCACGGGAAAATTCTTTGCTGCCATTCGTATGGATTGTTTTAGGGACTCCAAATTATCATGGCGTTTAGTACAGGCCGTACTTTCTAAAACTGACCATAAATTATAATCCAGCGGATTAAGAGCGGGACTAGACGACGGCCAGTCTTCTGCTCTGATGAAGTCCGAAACGTTTGTTTCCAACTAAGACTGCGTAGACCGAGCTTTATGACCCGGCGCCGAGTCTTGCTGGAAGGACCATTCTTGGATATTGAATACTGTGTTGTAAAGGGGCTTCACTACCTTCTCAAGAATGGTATTTTGATACACTTGTGGCGATGTTTTGATACCATTTTCACAAATGTATGCCTCAGTCTGTCCTTCATAGCTAATACCCCACCAAACCATCACTGAAGTCGGATGATGCCCACGTTGCACTTTGTCGACTAATTGGAAGGCTTCCTCAGAGCTTTGGGCATAAATACGGTCATTTTGTTGGTTAAAATGTTGCTCAATTGTAAAAAAATTCTTATCCGTAAACAAAATTTTTCTGTAACCTCCCTTTGCATACTCATCCAGTTGTTGTTTCGATTTTACCACCCGATTGTTTTTTAAATTATCAGTTAAGAAATGACCAGTACGTCTTTTATAGGCTGCACGGCCTAAGTCATCTTTTAAAATACGCGACATGGTTCTAGGTGCTATCTTCATCTTCCGAGATAAAATATTTTGCTTTTGGGCAGGATTTCTTCGAATTTTGCCCTTATTGCTTTGACCACCTTTTTCGTACGAGCACGTAGACTGCCAGATCTTTTTCTGTCACAAACAGAGGTCTCATTGTACTTATTAATAGTCCGGTACACAAACATTTTAATAATACCAAGCGTATGGAGTTTTAAAAATTGCATTTGGCTCTATACCTACTTTGTGTAATGCAATCGGTTCTCTTTATCACCCGACTGCATTTCAATATAGCAAAATATTGTGCAATGTATTGGCGCCAAAACGAGAAAACACAATGAACAATTATATAAAAATGACAGATTCAAAATTAAAATGTAATATTTGGTTTATTTTTAATTGTAACAGTATTTATGGTCAGACTAAGTACACTAATAAACAACAGCGCCCTTTCTTAATTACGTCGTTCTCGATGATGCCACTTATTACATTAAAAGCTAATTGTGAAAAAAATGCCAATTAATTTTACTGGGTGGTGTTTTTAGTAGAGAATATTTTATTATTGAAACTAATTTTTCAATTGGTATGGTAATATATTTTTGGACCAGAAATTTTGTTAAATTTATTTAATAAATCTGCATACTCCTCTTGACCTTTGATGTAAGGACACTAGATTTGAATTGATTGGTAGCAGCTTTATGAAGTGAAGTTTTTGCAGGTTTTTTTTATTTATCCTGTTACAAAATACACAAACAATTTGATAGCCGCTGTTATCAGCTTCTTTTTCGGGTAGAATATTTTAATCCTGAGTCGAATCATTATCTTCACTAACATTTGGTTCCAGTTTCAATATTTTCTTGAGAAGTTGTAGGATGAAGCCCTATTGATTCAGAAGTAAAACTTGATTGAATTTTATTGAAGACTAGCAACCCGCCCTGCTTCGCTTTCAGTCTTTCCTGGGTAGTTCCCGTTCCCGTGGGAATACCGGGATAAAATATAGCCTAGTTTACTCCCTGATATTATAGCTTTCCAATGGTGAAAGAATTTTTGAAATCGGTCCAGCCGTTTTGAAGATTACCCGGAACAAACAGACAGAGAGACAGACAAAGATTTTTTAATCTGTATTTTAGGCATAGGTGTCGTGCAAATAAATAACCGTGTGAGCATGAAAAAAGCCTATTATTTTGACATTACAAACAGACACTCCAATTTTATTTAGTGGTATAGATTCTGTAGAGGAAGTACTATAAATGAGATGATTCTGCGATTAACTTAGGTATCAACGACGAGGTTGATGAGCTATTATCTGTAGATCCACTGGCTAATTTTTAGGTTCAGAAGTTAATTATTTTTTCATGAGTCCAGTATTCACTGGACTTTAAACATTCCCGGTGATAACCAATTTCTGTATACTCACCTGGTAAAACAATGTTATATAAAGATAAATACAATACTTAAGGTTATGTTTTTTCTGATTTTCAAAACAGTTTGACATTTTGGTCGGAAGCCCAACTTTCTGAGGGTGATTGCGTGTGGAGGGTTTTGGTGGTGCCCTTGGTATCACCGAGCCTCAATGCACGCATTCACACTCCCTTCGCTTTCTTCGCGGTAGGCAACGGCCTTGTAAAGGTCCATGAGCGGCAGCAACACTTACCATCAGGTGTACTGTTTGCTCGTTTGCCACCGTTTACAATAAAATAAAAAAAAAATTTAACGTTTCCTCCGAGAACAATGTTATTTCATTATTATTTTTATTACGATCGAAACAAGTTAATGTATCAGCCACGATAACAATTTTAACTCAAATTATATTTTTATGTCACAAAACTGCGAAAATATTAATTATAAACTATAGTTAAAACTTGGCTACTTACCTTATCCTATGAAGCTACAGAGAAACTAGAATACAAATCACCTTTTCTGTGATATCTAAAATAATAATAAATGCCATCCAAATAACACACACATACACACCCACGCATACATATCCACACATACACCCACACTCATAATAGACTAGGGTATGAGTGAGGTGATGATAGGTTTTGTGGCAATTGTGGTTGCTTTTGATGTTTTTTTTTTCTGTGTCTCTCCCCTGACCCTCGACCGGCGCCACCAAGCATGATGCGTGTATTACGAGTAATACAAGCAGATGCACAGGCCGTGGGTCGGGGCATTCCTGTTAAACCAGACGGTTACGAACCGAATGGGTAGGGCCTCGTTCGGATGACGAGGCCTGGGGTGAGGATGGAGAAGGAGAGAGGTAGGTAAGGATTAGGCACTGGTATCCGAGGGTACCAGGCTGGATGAAGTTTTTAGTTATGCTCTGGCGAAGTCCCTGGGAAAGGGTAGTTCGCCAGGATGAAGATCTGGTGGGCGTGCATGGAGGGGTGTGATGCCTCTGATGTGATCCCACTCAGAGGCATCGGCGTGGGAGAACATTGCGGTTGCTAACCATTGTGCGAAATCCATCAGACTCTCCATTCGGAGGTCTTTATGTATTGCCGCATTCCTGACGAACCAGGGAGCGGCCAATATGGTGCGAAGGGTCAAGTTGCGTTGCGCTTGCAGGCGCACAAAGTCGAGTGGGCGCACCAGCCCGTACCAGGCTGGGGCTGCATAAGTGATGGCGGAACGGATGTAAACTTTATACACCCCCAGTTTGGCACGAACTGGGAGGTGAGAAGAAAGAACAGGGCGCAGTAACCCTCGGGCAACTGGCTTTGGAAATGAGACTCTTAAGGGCTCACATATAGCTGAGCACCTAGAAGTAGGGTCATGTTTAAGATTTTTTTTCGTGTATAAAAGTGCATTTTTTAACAAACCATAATAAACATTTTGAAGTATGGCATTTATTATAAATTGTGTGAAAATTGGGTTCGAAAATTTTGAATGGTAAAAAAATTGCAGTCGTTCTCCGGGGTGTGTTTTTTTCGAGAGCATTCGCGGTACCAGACGTGCCTCTGCCATTTCTTATCTGAAAAAAAAAAATAGTTTCTCAAAGTAGATAGACAGACCTAGTACTTATCGAGCCGGAATTCGCGAATTAAATTTTTTCGGGTCATGGCAGTCATTTGCATAAAATTGGCGGTTTTTCGCCTTAAAATTGTTGAGTAATTATAAGAAAAAAAAAAACTATGTAAAATATCGAAAAAAGGGCTCGATAAGTACTAGATTATTGTGTGAAGCATAACTTTGAAAAATTTGATCCCGATCGGTTCAGTAGTTGCGGAGATATTTCTGGTACCGATTTTCAAAATACTGTTTCGAGTAAAACGCATTTAAAGTTTTGCTTCCACTTTACAATGGAATAACTGGTATATTTTTAAACTTACATGAAATCATCGATTCCTGGGCCATATGACGGATCTTCTCTAGACGTTGATGCTTCCATTAAATCTTTTTTTTTGTTGTGTCAACCTCGTTCTTGCTTCTTTTGACGCCCTTGTCGCAGAGCGCTCGACAAACCGAATGCGTCGCGTATCTACAGATTCAGCCCAACAATGTGCGTTTCTCCCTGTCTTGACGTCTAATATTTGCATTATCTGCAATATACTTCTCGCGCCCTCATTGAAGATACATGCACCGATATTTGCAGCAATTTCAACAATTTTAAGGCCGCTGTGCACTTCTTTTGGCGCAATTTGCCAGATGACGTGATTTATACTTTCGTTATTATTCTGTGTGAATCCATCAACACATCGTCCCAACAAATTATCGTCACTGAGGTCGTTATAAATAGGCTTGATTGCAGTCAGAACAACTTCAGGAAGTGCTGTATAATCGTGCGTGTAGTCATCCAATTTGTTATCTGCCTTTGCCTTTTGCCATGAGCACCAAGAATCTGAGCCCTGAGGACATTTCTCGTGTTGTGGTTGTTCGTTCGTAGAGCTATAATGGTAGAACGTAGCCCATATGGCATCTTTCATTTTTTTTACTGAATCACAGTTTCTGCGGATTGCTAAGCCATAGTATATGGTTAATTTATCAATCATTCTTCCAGTCAGTTTATTCCTACCACCAATGCCTTTATTTTTTTTCACACACTGTCGAAGTCGCCTACCCATCCGCTTCTGTACGTGGCAAATGCACTCTTTCTTATTTATTTGTATCGACTCTCCATATGGTTTTGCGTCGACGATACCTTTATACGTTTTTGAGTCGCCATCCCCGATAGACTTGGTATACATTACACCATAACGATGTTTCAACGATCTATGCAGAGATCGTTGAAACATCTCTTTTATCCCGTCTACTTCCATCTTCCCGGCAGACCCCTCATGATTCGCCGAGCACTGTTCTTCGTGGCTTGCTTTCCATTCTTCATACTCAGCGGTGTTTTCTTTTGATGTCCAATATTCGCAAGCCTTACAATAGGAACATTTTACAATGATATCCACAACCTTGCTTGTGTACAGTCCAATAAGCGTCGCTACTCCCAATAAAGACGTGAATCCACGTTTCTTCCACGTTCCGTCTCCAGATACTGTGAGTTGCTTATCGTCATCAATGCCATTATCTCTTATGGCTTCTCTCTCTTCACTGATAGCTTTTTTACTCAGCAAATCAAAAACTGCAGAAGAAGCCGTACTAATATTTTGGACTATGATGTCGTACGTCGCTTGTGCCACGGGAGGAGGCAAGTCCATAATGCCGCAAAATTTTTGAGCACCATTCAAACCAATTCCTAACAGTCTTAGAGCAAAGAAGAATCGTCTATTGATTTCGTAGGCACTCGCAATCAACGGAGAAGCCGTATCAAAACAGGATCACACGACGAGCATATTATCATAATTTTGAACCAGAGTCCCCGAGTACTTTCGGTTTTGAATTTAACGGCACCACTACACTGTTTACATTTTACGTATTCAGATATAGCACTGTAAATAGTGATAAAATTGAGTATTCTGTACCCAATAGTTTCTCTTCTCTTCAGGATAAACACCTCGTGTTTATTTTTCAATTTCTTCGCAGCTGTACTCGTACTCATTTCCTCTTTTTCCGCTTGATGTTGATTTAATGGTTACTGCCTCTTCTTTTTCACATCTTTTCTGAGTTGCCCAGACCGATGATCCTGTCGCGAACCCTTTCGTCGTTCCATTTTTGTAATACTTCCGCACTAACAGCGATCAATTTTAATACAACAGTTCGTCTCGACGAACAGCGAACGACTGGGCACTAACATAAGCGTCGCAAAGTACGCATACCTAAGGCCTACCAACTTGTCGGAACATGCTCTTGCTATATGTATAAAGGACGATAAATACGTAGAATCCAACAGGGGCGAGAACACCCAAATCGTGTAGTGTAGACGTAGACTATAGCCAAACAGATGACAAAGGCCGCGTCTACCTGCGCCCGACCGTTATTCGTTGCTTACCAGAACAGTTACGAAACGCTATAACTTCGTCATTACTGCGAATTTCTTTATGAAATTTTCAGGGTAGACACTCGAAGGACAGTACTTTCGAATGAGCACCTTTTTGAAAAATCGATTTTCCCAATTTACCCAGGTATATGTGAGCCCTTAACGTGGTATTTCAATGTCAGGCGATTATCCAGGGTAAGTCCCAGATATTTGCACTTTTTACGCCAAGGAATAATTTGGCCATCTAGTTTAAGTGGTTCCATCTGCCAAGGGTCATCGCCTGGGTCTTGGCCACATTCACTCTAAGCCGCCATTTGAGAAACCAGGCTGGTAAGAGGTCAAGCACTCGTTGCATCTTTTTAGCTGCATGGGATGATGTGATGCTTGTTGTAGTATAAGCCACATCGTCGGCAAAGAGTGCTAGGTCTGCTTCTGCGGTGAACGGAATGTCGTTTGTGTACAGTGCATAGAGTGACGGGGAAAGGCAACTGCCTTGCGGGACGCCCGCTAAAATCCCCTTGACAGGAGACAAGTCCTTGTCCACCAACACGCGGAACGTCCTATTGCTAAGGAATGAGGAGACCATCCTCACAATGCGACGGGGTGCCGGTGTTCGTGACATCTTGAGCAGCAGAGCGTCGTGCCATACTCGGTCGAAAGCTTGTTCAATGTCGAGGAATACTGCAACGGCTTGTTCGTGACGGTTGATCGATGCCGTAATCCCGTGCAGTACCCTCGACAATTGGAGAGTGGTGCTGTGTCCAGGCCTAAACCCAAATTGTTCAGGTCTGGGTACAATATTTGGAGACAGGTGGCGAAGAAGTTTTTCAAATAGTTTGGAGATACTAGAGAGAAGGGTAATGGGCCGGTAGCTCCCGGGTTTAAGTACGTTTTTCCCCTGTTTCGGCAGCATAATGATCCTTCCTTCCTTCCAGATAGACGGCACCTCTCCCACCCGAGGGATTCCCATGGTAAACAGTCTGGCAAGCGAAGATATTAATTTGTGAGGAAGGTATCTTAGAGCCGAGTTGGGAATCCCATCGGCTCCTGGGGCTTTCCTGGGCTTTAGATGTTTGATCATGCCTCGAACTGCGCCGGGGGAAAACACCAGTGGGTCCTCTTGAAATGAAATGAATTTATTGCAAGAAATATGGTTTACATTGTGTGGTTAATGGTTCACAAAGAGGTCTCACATACTTCGTCGCTCATTACGACATGCAACATAATACACATATACATACATGTTTTTTTTGTTCGATATTAGACTTCTGAGTCTTACATTTGAAATTCTAATTTTATTCATATTCATTAGATTTTTCCAGTCAAAAAAAAATAATTTCATGTCATAATTATATAAAAAAAATGTTAACAGAATAATATAAAAAAAAAAACGTTAATACAAAACATAAAAATTAAAGTGTATAATCATATCATTTTATAAATAAGGTTATGTCATACCAAAAAAGTCATTCATTGAATAAAAACATTTCTCAAGGAGCCATTTACGTAGATTTGTCTTAAAAGGCTTAAGTGGCAGATCTCTCATAATTTTTGGTAAATTATTATAGATTTTAATTATCATATAATAGCAGTTTCTTTGATACAGTGTAGTTGAACAACTAGGTGTAATTAGTCTTGTCGGATCCCTATTTTTTATTACTGATTTATGTTTTTTTTCAAAAGTGCTAAAATATGAACCGTGTTCCTTAACAAAACAACCTGCCTGAAAAATGTATAGACATGTAAGAGTCAGTATCTTTAATTTTTTAAAAAGTGGTTCACAACTTGCTAGAGGATGAGCAGCACATATTGCTCGTACAGATTTTTTTTGCACAATGAATGCTCTATTAATATTTGTTGAGTTACCCCACAATAGAAGACCATATCTCAAGACTGAGTCAACGTAGCCATAATACGCAGTAAGTGCAATACTATGTCCCGAGATACGCCTTAAAGTTCTAAGCGCAAAAATAAATTTATTTAATTTTTTACAAATGTCATCTGTATGCGTTTTCCAGTTACAGTTTTGGTCAATATTTATACCTAAAAAAATTGTATTGTCAACCTTCTCTATAATTTCATTACAACATGTTAAATTAAGATTCAAATTATTATCATTTTTATTGTAATTACAGAATTGCATATATTTAGTTTTAGACGGATTTACTTGGAGATTATTAGATTTCAGCCACTGGACAATAGAAGCTATCTCGTTATTGACTATATGCTCATAATTGACAGACTTTATTTCATTTTCTATTATAATAGATATATCATCGGCAAAGAGGACGCATTTATGTTTGGTGATGGAAGGTAGATCGTTAATGTATAAAAGGAACAATAGTGGCCCTCATATACTACCTTGAGGCACACCAAAAAGATTATATTTTTTACTTGATTTGTACGTCGTACATAATAAAGAGCTATCAGTGCTCCTAATTTCCACATATTGTTCCCGATTTTTAAGATAACTCTCTAGCCAATTATGAGCTGTACCACGAATACCATAAGTTTCACATTTCTTTAGTAAACTATTATGGTTTACAAAGTCAAATGCCTTGCTCATATCAAAAAAGACCACTGAAACCGGAATACGCTTATCAATATATTCAACTATATTACGTACTAATTGAAATGCCGCAAGAGTAGTAGACTTTTTCTTTTGAAACCCATTTTGCTCTTTATTTATTACTTCGTGTACTGCCAGGAAATCAATGATGCGTTTATGCAAAGCTTTTTCAAATATTTTGCCGAAAATCGATACGAGAGTAATAGGTCTGTAATTATTTAACTCCTTCCTATTTAGTTTTTTAAAAAGTGGTTTCACTACAGATAGTTTAAGTCGGTTTGGATATATTCCTTGAGTAAAAGAAAGGTTTAATAAATACTTCAACACGTAACAGATATGGGGTGCACTTTTTTTTAAAATATCCGTCACAATACCGTCAAATCCTACTGACTTAGTGTTGTTTAACGCTGAAATTATAGTAGCAACTTCATTTGTTGCTACCGGTCGTAAAAATATAGTACTACTTACGTGTTTAAATTTTGCAACGCTATGTTTATTTTATGTGTATTTTGTGAATGTTGTTGGTGACGAGTTAGTGTTAGTTATATTAATAAAATAATCATTGAATGCCTCGGCAATTGCGTGAGGATTTTTAGTAATGTAACCATTATTGTCAATTTCTTGAATACTGTCACAAGATTGTACAGAGTCTACTTTATTTTTAATAATATTCCACGATGTCCTACATTTATTCTTCGATTTTTTAAAAAAATTCATGGTCATATTAGATTTAGCTTTGATTATACATTTCTTAAGTATGTTGCTGAAGATATTATATTTTGCCTTATTTTTGGACGTTTTATATTTATAGTAACGATACCTTAGTTCTCTTTTAGTTTTCGTAGAAGTTATAATGCCTTTTGTAATCCATTTCGGCGCAGAAAGGTTACTTTTAACTATATGTCTTTCTATTGGAAAACAAAGGTTATAAAGTAGGCAAAACATGTCATGGAAATTATCAAATGCCTCATTTAGATCAGTGGCCATGAAAACATCGGACCAATTGAGGTTGGATAGGTAACTATTAAATTTCTCTATATTTTCCTTGTGATAGTTTCTTTTTTCAATATACCACTGATGCGGTGTTTTATGTCTATGTGGAATAGGGACTGTAAGTGTCTGACAAGTTTCGTGATCAGAAAGATACACTTTGTGGATACAACCTTTCGCGTTATCTAAATTACTTATTATGTGATCTATACAACTACACTGCCCTTTAAAACCAACAAAGCTGCCCATACAGTAACTTTGGGTGAATGCAGGGGCTTTTGATGCTTTAATTTAGGATTAGTGTCACTCCAGTACCTGCAATTTTGCCGGGTTCACGTGTCCATTTAAGTGGAAGTGTGCTTCGTCTGAGAAAAAAATGTTGTTAAAGTTGGTGAACTTCTCTAGCATATCGTTAGCAAATTGGAGCCTGTGAGCACGATCTTGTGGCTTTAATTCCTGTACCATTTGAATTTTATAAGGATGAAAATGTAAATCTTTGTGGAGAATACGAATTAAAGATGTTCTTGGCACATTTAAGACACTTGACCGCTTTCGAGTGGAGAGGTTAGGCTGTTTGCGAACAGATGTTCTTACACGCTCTATGTTTTCGGCATCCCTTGAAGTCCTAGGTCGGCCGCATCGTGGTTGATTCATTGTTGAACCTGTCTCCTCAAACTTCTGTATCCATTTTCTAATCAGTTGAATTGATGGAGCTTCATTTCTATGCCGTAGGTTGTAGTGAGCGCAAAATTTTCGTTGCGCTAGTCGGAGAATCGTTGTTTCGATAGTACTCGCGTACGCAGAATGCACGTTGGGCTCCGTTGAATGGCGCCATGGCACTGAATTCCCGTAGGCTGCTCTCGAGTTACGTATCCCCTCCGCCCCACCCCGCCTTCGCTGCTCCACGTAGGTACTGATTTAAAAGTAAACGGACTTTTGGTCCACCCTGTATAATCTACATGGTGTGACCATGAAAAGGGTTCATCTATTTTCATGCCGAGGTATGTTACACAATTAACTATTTTAATAGGTTTACATTTACAATTTAAAAATCTATTATGGATGCATGAGAATTTATGAGTGAGTAGATGTAAAGAAGGGTCCTGTATGCGTAGATATGGTGAAGTATGGTTTTGTCTCCATTCAACATAATGGCATTGTCATGCGACCATTTTACAACGCCGTCTATGTCTAGCTGAACGAGTTGATATACTTTATCGAAATCAGTGCCAGCGCGCAGTATGCACAGGTCATCCGCGTACATGTATGCTGAGCAATGCTGCATGACACCACACAAGCTGTTCACGTGCATTAGATAGCAGATCGGCCCACATCCTGATCCCTGTGCTACCCCGCGGTGTACCGGTACACTGTCGCTAAAGGCGTCTCCTAGCTTAACACTGTAGGAACGCGCCATGAGATAGTCACGGAACCACTGGTTCAGTGGCCATCCCACCCCGCATTCCGCCATCGCATTAAGTAGCGTGTCCGTTTTAAAGTATCGAATGCTTTTTTAAAATCAAAGAACAAATTCACCACAAATTGTTTGTTTTTAGGCATATATCTAAAAGGACCTTGTGTCCAGTGGCCAGTGTATATAATGTTTTTCGTTGGTGTAATAATAAAACTCTCTAGCCACTTTTCCAACCGGTTACTGGCCTTTTTTCGACTTTGACCTTTTTGGTTTTCATAACTTGTTTCGTTATTTCCTTGCGAAGCTTCATCGCCAGATTGTAAACAGGGCAGCCCTTCGAAGAGAGTACTACCAGCGATGAGAATGTTCTTTTCCTCCAATATTCGGTCTTGCTTAGCTTCGAACAATCTTTGAAGGGGTATAACTCTAGCTTCATAAGCATCTGCCCAGATTCTCCCGGCGTGGACATAGAAATATATTGATCGGTGTCCTTGATTAAGATACTCTGAGAGATTTTGCCAGTATTTGACACCAAGCAATGAGCTTGGGCAAGATTTCCGACCATAGATGCGAAGTCCTCGTCGTTCGTCCCCGCATCCGAGTCTTCGTCCTCCTGGCTCTCTACACTCGGAGTTCTTAATTTTCTTTTTATCGGTTTCATTGTAGGTTTCACCTGAATGTCGATTTCGGTTTCCGACTCGTCCTCCACGCTCAACTGACTCTCTTGAAATAATGTACCCGGTCGATATTCGTCGTCGCTTTCTTCGTTCGAAATCTTCTGCTTCTTCGAGACACACTTCTCCTTCTGGAATTGTACTCGTTTGAGTGCTTTCCCATCTTTTTGATTCTTCTTCGTTATGACCTTCTGTGGTGAAGTCTCGAAGTCTTTGGATGTGGAGGCATCGACACGTTGATCCCGAGTATGCGCAATCGTGGATGACATGGAGGTGTTCTTCGTGTTTCGCAATGATGAAGATATTGGGAGCTCCTCGTCCGAAGTCTCGTTCTCCTTTTGACGTGCTTCCAGTTCCATTACACAAGCTGAGTACAGGTTGAATAATGTTTCTTCGAAATCGCTCTCCCAATCCATCACTTGGAATCTCCCATATATCGTGGATAACCCGTCGTTTGAGTACCAATCCTCGAAATGCACGAATGAACAGTTCATCAAGTCCTTCTTTCCTTCTTTTAACCATAGAATGAACTCCTTCATGATCTTCTGAACGGCGCTTCCGAATTTGTATAGTTTTACGTTCTTGTTCGTCATTGCATATTTCTGAATGCTCTGAAGCCATGGCTTCATCACTCTCAGAGTTGTTTCGGTTTGCCACAAACTCTCTAACCATACTGTAAAAGGATGCATCGCTATTGTCTTCACTTTCGTCATTTTTCCCGACTTCTTTCCAATTCCTTTTCCTTTTTTCTTTGGAGGTTCCAAATCTATTTGAAGTACAGCTTGCGTGTTCATCGTATCGTCCATTATTTCCTCCTGATGATTCTGGTTGTCCGCAATCACTACACAATCTTGCTGTTCTTGTGATAAATCTGGTGATGTCTCCCTGCTTTGACTCATCTTTGAAAATTAAAAACTCTCGTAGAGACTCAATGATGTTAACTCAACCGCGTATCGATCGAACTACCACAAATTGTTTATCGCCTAAATATGTATTAATTTTATTAGTAAACTTTGCCAGTAATGTAAAGGGTGGGCCATCTATTGGTACGTTTTTAAAAATGCGATCAAAAGAGTATGCATTGATATTTTTTATTAATTTTTTTGTTGTTGTAAAGCTAAAAGTATCCCCGTCAAGAATGAAAAACGATTTCGTTCATGTGGCTCCCTCTACTGGCCTTACAGTATGCCATTCGGTCACCCCAATTAGTGATGACATTTTGAACTACCTCGGCGCCAATTTCACTCAAAACAGTCGTAATGTTGTTTTTCAAAGCTGGAATTGTCTCTGGATTATCCGCATAACATCGGTCTTTAACGGCACCCCATAGGAAGAAGTCCAGCGGTGTCAAATCGCAGCTACGCGCCGGCCAATTGACATCTCCTAAACGGCTGATTATGCGGTTGTTAAACTTGGTGCGCAGAAGGTCGATCGTAAGTCGGCTTGTATGGCATGTGGCGCCATCTTGTTGAAACCAAAGGTCGTCCACATTCATAGCGACGATTTTAGGCCATAAAAAGTTGGTCAACATGGCTCTGTAGCGTTCGCCATTGACGGTAACGGCGTTGCCAGCATCATTTTCGAAGAAAAATGGGCCAATTATGCCACCACTCCAAAATCCACACCAAACTGTGACTCTTGGAGGATGCATTGGTCTCTCTACGATGGTGTGTGGCTGTTCCGAACCCCAAATCCGGCAGTTTTGCTTGTTCACATATCTGCCGAGATGGAAATGCGCTTCGTCCGAAAAGATGATTTTTCGACCAAAATCGACGTCATTATTGAGCTGGTCTATGGCCCACACAGCGAACTGATATCGAAGCGGATGGTCATTTGCTTTCAACTCCTGAGTCATCTGGATCTTGTAGGCGAATAATCCGAGGTCTTTGTGCAGTATTCTCCTCAGGCTGGTGCGACTAATGCTCAGTTGCTGCGATCGGCGTCGAGTTGAGGTCGTCGGATTCTGTCTCACACTTTGGGCCACAGCCTCAATATTCTCGGGTGTGCGCACTGTCCGAGCTCTGGGACCACTTCTGTCATCCACTAACATCCCTTTCTCACGAACTTTCTTCACCAATTTGCGTATAGCGCCTTCGGTGGGTGCTTTATCACGACCCATATTTCTTTTCAAAATTCGCACAGTTTCGGCGACACAGCACTGACTTTGAAAATAAGTTTTTAAAATTTCAAAACGCTCTTCAAGAGAAAACATGTTGTTTCGTGCCGCGGACGGTATGGCTAATGAACTGTAAAAATTTCGGGTCTGTAGCTCGTTTGCCGTTGTCATACGACGAAATTCAAAAACGTACCAACAGATGGCCCACCCTTTATTAGTACTTTTACCTTTTTGAAAACCGTGTTGACATTCATTTATTATACTATGTTTTTGTAGATGCTTTCTAAGCTGATTGACAATACATTTTCAATGATTTTATTTAGTTGCGATTTTCTTCTTTTTTCCTAACAAACTTATAAGAGGGTCTGAGGTTAAAAGTAACCTGTGATAGACGTCTAAATTGCATGTTTCCCGTGAAAATTTTCGGCCAAAATTAAGCCGGAACAGCCTAAAATGTTTGTTTCGTGCTTCTGCAGCTTCTTCGGAGAGCTGTCCGATCGGTAAAATTGCATTTTCGCAAATTTAGTCTTGCATGTATAAGAATTTTGTGCATGGTGGGAGTCATTGGATGCCACCCATACAGTTTTCAAAGTACAGCTTGGCCGTCTCAGTTGTGTACGTATCAAATTTGTCCAGGTTTATTTTATGACTACTGCATATAGCCTCTAAAATTACTTTTATTCTAAAAATTAAGTCAAAACTAATACCAGTTATTTCGGCAGCTAGTTCAGGGTTTTCAAAAATCCTTCTGCTTGTATTCCCACCATTCGTATTCCCAAAATTTGCCTTTGGCATGTCTATTAAAAGTCCCGTTTCTTTTCCAAATCTTTGTTGAATCGCTCGTTACCTTTATTTTTCCAATAATTTTTCTTCTTGCGTTCTCTTTTCACGATATTTCTTCACAGGTTATTTATACGATAAATGAATGCTTTCGAATAATCTTATTCGAGCATGTAAGTTTGACAAGTCAAACTCAAGAGCATCTGGACTAACTTCGTGTTTTTTGTCCAAATCATTAAAATCCTTTGACGTGGCACCACATATGTAACACCTGCTTGTTGCTTTTGTGCCGGTTGCTGCATTGCACACTTTCCCGTCCACGGTAAGGTACACGGTACCGTACACGGCGCACCAGCTACCGTGTAACGACGTGGCGCGCACCGTACATGTCTACGGTGCGGCGCGCAAACTTTCGCGCACTGACGAATCAAAGTTCATCAATTATTTTCGGACGACTTTCAATAGACATAAGAGTACGAGATACAAGTTTCAGAGAATGTATTTGCCCAGAACAAAGATTATCCGTATGTCTAAGGTAAGATTATTTTATGCACTAGTGAACTTATTGTGTAATAATATTTTTGACGTAAGTATTCAGCCTGAGGGAATGAATGTTTGCTATGTATATGTTTGTTTGATGGTTGTGAATATATATAACATGCGTGGGTGTGAGTGTATTTGATAATATTATGAATTAAAAATGCAAATAATAACATTTAAGTATTTATTTGTACTCAAACTTGAAACCTTTCAAAATCTAAGTATTCCGAGTCTTTGGAATGTATGGAATGATTACTAGATGCTGTTGGCGAAGTTAGAATTGGATTGGATGACTGAGATGAAGTTGATGCTACTATTATACTGCGTAGAGTATCCAGGTTGATGTTGCTCTTGTGTAGGTGTTGCCTGTTGATTGACGCTATTATGATGTGTGTAGTATTCAGAGTGATACTGATATTGTCCGGTCATCTGATTATATGAATCACACTAATGTCCGTAATTTGGTCTCTTATAATTTCTACTTTTAATTTTTTGCAACATTGTCAGGACGCTAGCTTGAAATTTTGAAGTCTCTTCGATAATTAAAGTGTTCCAGATTGGTATAATGCCTTTGAAAAAAGACAGATGATGATTTTCCTTTTCTGGGTTCAATCTGGAGTCCAAAAACTTTACCATCTTGTCGTTTACCTCTTTATTATCAATTTTTCTTTTATCTTTAATTAAAGGTAAAGGAAAATCTGATTCCATACCTACTTCAGTCTCGGTTCTTGCTTTTTTTTGAAATTCACTCATGAGGTGGTCGAGGTTCGGAGACTTTCTTCAAAAACATTAACTGCTCGTGATATAAATAATTTCATGTCATTTTGGGCGAAGATCCAGACTTAGATTTCTTTTTGTTTCTTTACTGTCTTAAGCCACGAATCGCGTATATTATTCCATTAAGTTAAAACCAGTTTTCCTGAAATCAATTAAGAAATATCTTTATAGAATAGAATTTGTTTATTGGTGACGTGTACAGTAATAATGTAGTAACAAAAGATACCTTTTTTCAGATATTTAGCTTCAGGTTGTTCATTCAAAGATTTATATTACTCATATAGAGTAGGCGTTTCAACAATGAGTAAAATAATTTAAAAAATGAGCCACGTCATTTGGGCAAACCTAAAGACAGATTTCTTTAAGCTGCCTGATACTGAAAGAGAATGGGAGGACATCACTTTAGGATTCGAAAGAAAAGCCAATTTTCCTCGCTGTGTTGGATTAGTAGATGGCAAACATATTAGAATCTGAGTGAGTGACCAAGGGTGGTTCTATGTTCTTTAATTACAAGGAATATTATTCTTTTGTATTAATGGTACCTATTTATTTTTATTAGTGTGGGCTCATATGGCAAGGAATGCGATTCCACTATATTCAAGGATAGTACATTTTGGCAAAAGATAAATGATGGTACTTTAAATGTACCAAAGCCTAGCCTACCTATCTCACGGACAGATTGGAGTCGCTGGAGCAGTGGAGAGACTTTGGGTCACTCTGTATACTCTACTGACTCTTTCACGGGGAGTGCTCCGAGGAACTGTTTGACTTGGTACCACCGTCACCATTCTACCAACGTACCACTCGACTTCGTAGCAGGGTTCATCCATTTCAACTGGAAACGTTATGGTCTTAAACTGTACGTTTCCAGCGATCATTTCTCTCATGTAGGTACGTGCAAGCTCTGGAATAAACTACCTGCTGCTCTGTTTCCCGAGCGCTTGTCTTTGTCTTTCTTTAAACGAGGTTTAAGAAGAGTATTTTCTTCACGGTAGGCAATGGCTTGGCTGTGCCCCTAGTATTGCAAAGGTCCATGTGCGGCAGTTTCACTTACCATCAGGTGTGCTGCTTGCTCGTTTGCCACCATTGGCAATAAAAAAAGGAAAACCGCTTCATGAAAACTTATACGAGAAATTACCGTTTATACTAGTTGGCGATGAAGGCTTTGCTTTAACTCCTAATCTCCTACGTCCGTATGGAGGTACATATTTGAATGCTGATATAAAGATTTTTAACAAGGGAGTACCCAGGATTTCAGATAGGAGGGGGCAGCTCCTATGATGGTCATGATGGTCGGTCGGGTATATTGAAACAAAAAATCATGAAAATTGACTTACATATATATATTGTTACAAATAGAAACAATTATTGATTTGTTTAAAAAGAATTTAATAGCCAACTACAATTGTAGATGAACTAATTAAAAAAAAAAAGACTACGAATTACAATAAGACCCGACAAACGGAACGGTGGTATTTATAGGCTGCCACGGTGTCACTGTTCGGTGTTTTTGATTTAGTTCCAACAATATAAGATTGCTGTTAAATTAATATATATATATATTATATATATATATATTAATATATATATTATATATATATATTAATTTAACAGTAATCTTCTCGGATTTGCCGAAAATTTGTCTATGACAGTCTTTTGAATAAACTCACTGTTTTCTTTTAAATAATTGCGATGTACGCTCATCAGACATAAACCCGTAAGCCTTTCTTCACCCATGGTGAAGACATGGTTAAAACGTGGCTTAGAAAGCCACGTTTTAACTCTTCGCAGCGTACTGAAGGACCGTTCTACGGTCGCCGTGGTGCATGGGATAGTGCTTAAAATAATCAATGCCTTTCTGACAGCAGGGTAAAAAATGTTGTCTTCGTTGAACAGATCAACTACTTCTATGTCCCTTAATTGATTATCTGATAAAGCATTCTTCATCCATAAATTATCCACGGTGTCACTGTTCGGTGTTTTTGATTTAGTTCCAACAATATAAGATTGCTGTTAAATTAATATATATATATATATATATATATAATATATATATATATTAATTTAACAGTAATCTTCTCGGATTTGCCGAAAATTTGTCTATGACAGTCTTTTGAATAAACTCACTGTTTTCTTTTAAATAATTGCGATGTACGCTCATCAGACATAAACCCGTAAGCCTTTCTTCACCCATGGTGAAGACATGGTTAAAACGTGGCTTAGAAAGCCACGTTTTAACTCTTCGCAGCGTACTGAAGGACCGTTCTACGGTCGCCGTGGTGCATGGGATAGTGCTTAAAATAATCAATGCCTTTCTGACAGCAGGGTAAAAAATGTTGTCTTCGTTGAACAGATCAACTACTTCTATGTCCCTTAATTGATTATCTGATAAAGCATTCTTCATCCATAAATTATGCCAAAGGTTCAGTTCTCCGGTGATATCCAGGTTATAAAATTCTTGGAATGATTCTGCATTCTTGTGTAAGTCTGTAATGCTGGTTTTGGTCATATATAAGGGATGTAGCTTACTTAAAGCAAATGCCGGAGTATTTTCTTGGGAGAATCGAATATTCAACGATGAAATGAGTGAATCAATGTATGGTATTATTAGGGAACGCCGCCAATATTCGTTATCATTGTCTGATGGCGGGTTACTTCTATGTGTTTGCTTGTGAGCAAGTCGTGGAACCGAAATTTCTATGTTCAAATCCATTGCAACAGATCGCGCTTTTTGAAGCATTTCATTACTTATTTTATCAGGAAACTCGCGGTCATTTCTGAGAATGTCCTTGATATTTTTGATGTGTTCCCCCACCGCACTGTGGGACCGATCGGTATATTTCATCTCAAAAATTGATAACTCTGTTGTTTTGTGATGTTTCCCCTTGAATTTTTTTTTATGTATTAATGAATATATAGGCAATAAAATAAATTAAACATTATTTTAAAAGTTATATAATTTTCATAAAAAAATGACAAAGATAACGATATACGAAATTACATACAAAAAATTATACAGTTATAATAAAATGACAATAAAAGTAACACTTTTACTTAAAATAAGTTTAAGACTTAATTATTATTATTATTATCAAACAAACATGCTAAAAAATGACACCATAAAAAAAATTGCGATCCTATTCATAACCTTCTATTTCCAATAATTCTTTAGCTTCGTCAAACAATTCTTTGGATATTACAAAACTGGGTTTATTTAAACTAGATATATAAGGATCAGATGTATATAACAAAATATGCAGAACGTCCTCGTTTGTTGCTGATCTGGAACACCTCCTAGCGTGATGTAACCTATATTTTTTGTAATCTTTATTCCTGGCTTCCTGAGCATCTTCGGATAATTGTCCTATAGGCAGAACTGCATAATGCTCTATTATTTTAGCACCATGTATAAGTACTTTATGGACCGAAGATGGCATGTAATACCAGTTATATTTGCTTACGTATAATTGCGCGGTTATCAATGTATACTGACCAAATTTTTCTGCGTTTATAGGAAATCCCGATGACATGGTTTGAAGAATTACATAAAATCTCTTAATTAATTCTCCATCAATTCCAGTTATCCCTGCAGAGCATTCGTAATTTTGGAAAAATCGCCTTGCTGTATTTCCGTCATTGCTATTACCGGAACCTTGACGTGGTTTATCAATGTGCAAACCAAGCACTTCTCGGAAACGTTTTTGGACATATTTTTTCTTGTCTTCTTTAAGTTGCTTGTTTTCTGGAGTTGTGCCGACTACTTCTCAAAACCCAAATTATAAGAAATATGGAGGATCGTCTCCATAGATCTTATCCATGCATGTAGTGTCGACAATCCGTATTTAAATGCATCTTCATTTTCAACTCTTGATGTAACTTTTAAAAGATCGTTCATTTGTCTGGGAGTTGCTCCACAAACGGTGCAGGTAGCACTGGATGATGTGTTCGTTAACACTTGAGCAACTTTCCCATCAATCATTGTCATAAACAGTTAATGTTTAACCTCGATGACTTTGTCGTCTATAGACACAAGAGTTGAAATCAATTGATTAATTTTGGCTTCAATTTCACTGACAACCGCTGTAGTTTTTTCGGGTGTTTCTTTTGCAAATTCTAATGAAATTGGTCTGCAATATCTAACAGATGAGCAAGTAGGATTCTGCCATATAACTGTAGACGTTTCTTCGTCTACTAGTCGCAGTGGTACAAGGGACACTATAAACAAATTAGCATCCGATATTTGTTCGTTTTCTTCCGGTAGAATTTGTTTATACTCACTTTGCCCGGAAGATCCATCACACCCCCATTTAGTGAACAGCTTGAGACGATTGTAGTTTGTCGAACCTGACTTTATCTTTATAATACGGCAGACTGTATGGTCTAAGAGATCTTGCAGATTAATTTTTGCGCTTATATTTGTCACCGTTATGCTAGATGCAGGCGGATAGCAAGCCTTTTTTGCTTCACTTAGTATTTGATACGAAGGTAAAACAGAACTTAAATTTTTATCAACGAGCCTTTTTCTTAGGTACCCATATTGGGCTTTCGTTAGATCCGTTTCAATACACATGCTCAAAAGAAGAGGCATTCTTTTGTAAAAGAAAGTGCACTATCTGGACTGATTATGGTTTGTAGAATTGCTTTCTTCTCGTCTTTTTCCTTGTTTCTGATAATAGACACAATTGACGCTTCGTCATTTTCACCCATAGATCGTAAACCTTGCACATAAGCGTTACGGACATGTCCCATTCCATACTCCTGGAGCAGTTCCATATTTTTTCGTTTTTTTGTGTTTTCCGAACACTCGTCGTATGGTTTTGTTGGTCTACCACGATCACCAGAAGTATTCAAGCCAGATATTTCAGAGGTTGAGGTACTGCAAGAATTCAATGGTACTTTAAATTCACCGTTTAACCAATTTGAGTATAGACTCTCGAACCTGTCTGGCTTTCTTTGAGCTTTCGTCCATTTCTGGTTGCAACTTGATGTTAAATTTTTTTGAATACTTTCTATTACAGTGATAACGTCAGTTTCCGACAGTTGAAAGTTGTTCAACAAATATTGTCTAAGGTCTGAAGTACTCTTCCCTCTTATTATTTGATCACAAAGATCGCGTCGAACACAAACGAATTCACTCATGTTTTTTTTCTGTTAATTGTTATCGAAAAGAAGTATCTGAATACTTTGATGAATAGTATGCTGAAAACACGCGTATATAAAGGACCAATATTTTGGTGCCTTGTGCAAAAACCGCAGGGTAATTGATTGTGATAGTTGTCATCGAAATAGTGTAATCAGTAGATACTGGTTGTAATAAATTACCGCAACAGATAAATAAAACTTCCGCAACAATATAGTTTATCATACTTGTGGTTCATTCATAGAACACGGTGACGTGCGTACGCATACAATTCTGTGTCGCTCCGTTGCTAGTTATTAATTGTCTACAATCATGGAGATTATTGACGATGATCCCGAAAAAAGTGATGATGAGGTAATACAAGAATGTGAACACCTAATGAAGGAAATTAATAAGAACGCAAGTGGCGATGAATTGGAAAATTTAAGACATGTTGAAAAAAGATTGAGAGATAATAGTGAAGAAAGTAGCGAAGAAGGGTATATAACAGTTGTGAGAAATAGAAGGAAGTCAAAACGTCTGATAAGAAGTAATTCTATGGACGTGAACAACAGTCAAATTACTACTAATTCTATAAAAAATAATGAGGGTAGTTGTGAAAAAAAATATGAATTATGCTTAACATCGCTGGAATTGTTGCCTAAACAGATGGCCTTGGCAAAATTGTTACATAAAGAAAATATACGAGGTATTGAGAAGATAAAATATAAATCTCCTTATAAAGCTTTCATTCAATTTAGTAATAAAAAACAGGCTGAAAAGCTTATGGAATGCCAACAATTCAAAGAATTTAATTTGCGCATGCATTTTACAAATGAACTCGCGTTATCCTATGGTATCATCAAAGGAATTGACCTAGACATGTCAGAAGAGGAAATACTAGACTGTCTGCAAAGTCCGCATGATATTGTGTCAATAAAAAGGTTAACCCGCATAGACTACGATGGTAAATGGGTAAACAGTGAAACAGTGAGAGTGTGTTTTAAAAATCCGATTTGCCCTTCATTTGTCTACGCTTTTCAGTTGAACGCTATATTTTCCCAGTCACTCAGTGCTCACTCTGCTGGAAATTTGGGCACATAAAAAAATATTGCCCTTCTAAAATTATAATATGCCCAAAATGCGGTAAACAGCACAGCAATTGCGCAATAGAAAGATTTACTTGTCCGAATTGTAAGGGGCCGCATATGGCCCTGGATAAGTCATGCCCCATGTACTTAAAAGAAAAAAAAATACACGATATAATGGGTAACGAAAATGTGACATATAAAATTGCACTAGAACGCTATTTGAATACCGAAAAAAGGAATTATAATACAGGTCAAGAAAATAATAGAAACAAACCCTTAGACAAATTTACTTTACAAAGCTCAGAAATAATTACCGAATGTGTTAGTACATCTCCTGTAATGATAAGTAATAGTGCTACTGAAAAAGAAGAATCACCAGTCATTGAGTCATATTGCGAAGTTGCTAAAGGGTTTAATAAAAAATCCAAGAAGAAGAAAGGTACTAATTTACCCATGGAAATTGAATGTAATATCCACGAATATATAGAACAATCCAGCGCTAACTCAGGTGAAGAGAAAAAACCAAAGTGTAAAAAAAAAAGAAATGACAAAATACAGAATTTAATTGAAAAAATAAAACAAGCTGTGTTGGAGAAGAATAAATCATTGATAGAAAAAGTTACACAAATATTGAAAATCATTTTTGAAGAATGTAAGTCATTTATTTTAAATTTATTATGTGGTGATAATTTTATTAAATCTTTTATAAATTTATGTAATGGATAGAACAAATATGAAAAATTCAATTAACATAATTCAATGGAATGCTCAAAGTATACTACCGAAACTAACAACGTTCGAATCACTACTAATTCAACAAAAAGTACACATAGCAATAATTAGCGAGACATGGCTCAATACAGATCGCGATGTGTTAATTAGGGATTACCAATTTTATAGAAATGATAGATGTGACGGTTATGGTGGTGTTGCCATTTGTATCCATAAATCCCTACAATCTAGAAAGGTTCCTATAACACTAAATAATGTAGGCATTGAGGCAGTTTACGTCCAAATTTGTAATTGTAGTGAGCTACAAAATATAATATCCATTTACTGTCCTTCTAGTGTGTGTACTAGACAATCTGACTGGGATAACCTCTTTTCATTAATATCTAAAAAGACCTTATTCGCAGGGGATTTTAACGGCCACCATACAAACTGGTCATATAAAACTGATCAGAGAGGTACTCAACTATTAGACTCAGCTCTCAATAACGGTTTTTCTTCTTTAAACAACAACGACCCGACGAGACTTAAACTCGTCTCTGGCGCTTTGCAAAGCTCCTCACCCGACATTACATTTGCATCATCGGATATAGTCACTGCAATTGACTTAATAGTTTTTAATGAAAATCTTGGCAGTGATCACATGATTATAAAGATGTCGATTAATTATAATTATAGAAATTATTTACAAAAGACCGAAAAATTTAACTTCGACAGGGCTAATTGGAAAAAATATAGATCCGATCTCACAAAAGCATTTACATCTTGCCATGAGTCTGAAAATATTGTTGTTCAACAGTCATACGATTACCTTGAAAAACAAATAAATATAAGTGCAGAAAATAATATCCCAAAAATTAAATTATGTACTAACCCACTTGCAAATTTTAAACCTAAAAAGTACTGGAACCCGACGTTATCTAGAGCAGTGGCCATTCGTCGACTAGCTCTTAAAGAATTTAGGAAAAATCCTACTCCTGACAACCTTAGGAAACTAGAAGAAGAAACAAAGAATTCGAGAGTATTAATAAACTCATTTGCAAAAAAAACGGGCACCTAAGCAATGAACCATTTCAAATGTTAATATTTCTTTGTTTGATAATTATAGGTAGTTTTATCCACACAATTTGCTAAATTAATAAGAAAATAATCGTTTTCATCAGTATTTCATAAAATTTAGATACAATTTATGGGAAATAATGCTAAACCTCGCTAGTAGTGTATATTCGCTAGTAGTGCATATGCTCATGAAGTAAAAATAAAAAAGTTTTTTTGTTTGTTTTTCTTTAATAAAGTAAAAGCAGATAAATGTTTAGTATCGAGTGTGACCCCCTCTAGCTAAAATCACAGCTTGAATTCGTCTGGGCATGCTAGCGAGTATATCCCGGATACTTGCTTGCGGAATACGTTCCCACTCCGCAGTAATCACATTCTTCAGCTCTCTGATGGTCTGCGGAGCCGGGTGTACTGATCTCACACGCCGTTTCAGAACGTCCCAGACATGCTCTATGGGATTGAGGTCGGGACTTCGAGCTGGCCAATCCAAACGACGAATGCCGACCTCTTGCACATACGCATTAACATCGCGGGATCGGTGGGCGCGAGCATTGTCGTCCATAAAAATCGAGTCTTCACCTAGAGCGGCCAATACGGGTTGTGCATGAGAAATTAGAACTTCCGTTATGTATCGATGCCCAGTCAGTGAGCCGTTTTCAATGAAGACTAACTCTGTACGATCCATTGAATTTATTCCTGCCCAAAACATAACAGAGCCCCCACCATAAGGTGTGATTTCTTCGAAACATGCCTCTGCAAAGCGTTCTCCTTGTCTTCTTAGCACTCGCCGACGTCGATCTTCACCGAACAGAGATATCCTGGCTTCATCAGAGAACAAAACCCTATTCCAATCGTCTTGAGTCCATGATTCACAATTTCTAGCGAACCTAAGCCTGTGAACTCTGTGCTCACGGAGTAATTTGGGGCCGCGGGCCGGGCGGTGACTGCGTATATTGGCAGCGAGAAGCCTCCTCCTGACCGTCCATAGACTAATATGGACATTTCTTACTTCTTGGAGGTTGTTCTTAAGATCCACATACGAAGATTTGCGATTTCTCAATGCGCGACTCACAAGAAAACGATCATCCCGTGGTTGGGTACATGGTTTTCTTCCAGAACCAGGCCTTCTCTCGACGGAACCAGTCTCCTGATATCGCTGCCAGGTCCTTTGGACTGTCGAGCGACTAACATTTAGCCTCCTAGCCACGAAACATTGGCTGCAACCCTCTTCAAGCAGCGCGATAATTTTGGTAGCTTTTACCACTTTATCTACCATTTTTGATACAGCCAAACAGCATTAAATAAAGCTTTGACAGTCAAGGATATGAAATTAATCGATAAAAATTGAATAAAAGTTATGAAAGTCGATGTTAACTTCTGGAACTTCGCGCCAAAAATGTAGGATAAAAAGGGGTTTTCTGTGAAAATGAACATCAAATGAAAAATTGAATTTAGAACGTACTTTTTTAAATACCACAGCATTTTTAAAACCGGCCAGTAACGTGTACAAACGATTGAAACCTTTTTGGTATTGTATCTTTTTAAATATGAATGAAAATCAAAACCGCCCGTTTTTTTTGCAAATGAGTTTATATAAAGCTAAATTAGAGAGCTGGAAACAATTCTGCGTAGATATAGATCAAACAACCACAGTATCAAACATGTGGAAGAAAATGAGATGGTTGAAAAATCACCGCAAGCCTTATTTTCATATTCCGGAGAATAAACTAAAAGTTTTACTTTATTCACTCACACCAGACATGGCTTTAAATCAGCCACCTGTTATTCTATCCAATAATGTATTACTACAATCCCCAATAACCGTACATGAACTACAGGGTGGCCCAGAAAGACCGAAGTGGTGTGAATTCCTTATAACTTTTTATTTAAGAGATATTTTTTTAATTTTTTTTTTTTAAATACATTAAATTTATGGGGAATATTTTTGGATTAGTTATTAAAAATGATATCCCGCAAGTGGTGGCCATATTCTGCTTCGCACAAATGTGCTCTTTCCAACACATTTTCCATGACCTTTCGCAAAACTTCCGGTGGTATGTTGTTAATTTCTTCTCGAATATTGGTTTTTAACTCCTCAATAGTCCTAGGCTTATTAACATAAACTTTTCCTTTTAAATAGCCCCAAAGAAAACAGTCTGGAGCGGTTAAATCCGGGGAACGCGGAGGCCAATTAAAATTGCTGTTACGAGAAATTATTCTTTCACCAAAGATGTCGCGTAAAAGAGTCATTGTGGCCCTCGCAGTGTGCGCTGTGGCTCCATCCTGTTGGAACCATATTTGCGGATGGTTTTCCACGGCTGGCCTTACAAAATTTTGCAACATGGCCCGATATCGATCACCATTGACGGAAATGGCGACACCTTGTTCATTTTCAAAAAAAAATGGGCCAATGATCCTTTCTGAAGAAACACCGCACCAAACGGTACACTTAACTGGGTGCAATTGTCGTTGATGAAGTACTCTCGGGTTTTCCGTAGCCCATATCCTACAGTTTTGCTTGTTAACGAACCCATTTAATTGAAAATGGGCTTCGTCACTCATTATTAAGTTATGAATAAAATTTGGATTCTCTTGTGCTTTTTGCTGGAAATAAATTGCATAGTCAAGTCGTTGCTGGTAATCTGTTGGTTTCAATTCTTGGACAAGTTGAATTTTGTATGGAAACAATCCTATGGTGTGCAAAATTCGCTGCAGCGACGTTCTTGAGAGGCCCAGTTGTGACGAACGTCTCCTGGTTGATGTTTCTGGATCCTCCCGAATACTCTCCTGTACCACTTGAATATTGTCAGCCGTGTGGACAGTTCGGTGTCTGCCGGGACCAGGAAGGTTCCTTACTGCTCCTTGTTCTCGAAAATTTGCAACCAGACGGTTTATTGTTGACTGAGAGGGTGCAACCCGCACATTAAATTGACGACGGTATGCACGCTGAGTCAACACAATGGACCGTTGATTTGAAAAGTAAATTTCAACAATTTGGGCACGTTGTTCAATTGTGTATTGCTCCATTATAAATTATCCAAGTCTTCTTTACAAAATACTGAAAAGAAAAGAAAAAAAAAAATTATAATAAAAAAGTTATAAGGAATTCACACCACTTCGGTCTTTCTGGGCCACCCTGTACATATATGTATTAAGAAAAAAGATACTGCCCCAGGTCATGATGGCATCACATACTCTATGGTCTATAATCTGCCTACTCCAGTGAAGCAGTTTCTACTTAATATTTTTAATGAAATTTTTAGAAGTGGTATTATACCTAAACAGTGGCGAACAGTTGTAATTTTTCCGATCCCTAAAGTTGTAAATTTAAACGCTGCTGACATAAAACTGAGACCTATTTCACTCATGTCTTGCCTATGTAAACTTTTTCATAATATACTATGTAAAAGAATAGAATGGTATACAGAAAAAAATAAAATTTTGTCGCCACTCACTACAGGCTTCCGGAAAGGACAGTCGACATTAGATAGTTTGGTAAGAATTATTTCACAAATACAGATTGGATTCTCAAAAAAAATTCCTACTGTTGCCTGTTTTATTGACATCGAAAATGCTTATAGTAATGTACACATTGACAAATTGATATCTATATTGGACACGCTAGGGTTAGGGTGTTTCATTTGTAATTATCTGTGGTCTTTTTTAAGTTCAAGATGCATTATTATTAAAAACCGCTTTAATCAAGCTATAGATGCTAGAAACACTAGTATGGGTTTGGCCCAGGGTGATCCTCTTTCGCCTTTACTATTCAACCTAGTGACTCATAATTTATGTCATAGTATTACTGCGAGAGAATTTAGTGTCTCACAATATGCTGATGATTTTGTTCTATACAAAAGCCACCACAATTTAAATATTTGCCAAGCCAGTTTGCAATCAGTACTAAATACACTAGTCGTAGAGTTGAGTAATATAGGACTTGAGATTGCCCCACATAAATCTAAAATATGTATATTTCATAAGGGTCATAAAAATTAAATATAAATATTAGTATCAATACTAATACTGTATCATGTGTTGATCATTTTAAATATTTGGGATTCTGGTTAGATCGAGCCTTATTATGGAATAAGCATATAAATGAAATATCCTCAAAAACCTCAAAGCTATTAAATTTGTTAAAAATTTTAACAGGCCCTACTTGGGGCGTTCATCCCAAACATCTACGTTCACTTTACATATCACTTATTAGAAGCAGACTCGATTATGGCAGTTTTATTTACGATAACAGTGCAAACACACACCTATCTAAGTTAGACAAAATCCAAAACCAAGCTTTGAGAATCATTGGTGGATTTATCAAAAGTACACCCATACACGTAATGGAATCAGAGTTAAGCATACCCCCTCTAAATATAAGAAGACTCTACCTTCATCATTTCAGCCTATTGCCGTCCACTGCTGGACGTAGGCCTCCCTCATATTGCGCCACAATGTGCGGTCCTGTGCCGCCTGCATCCAACGACGCCCAGCAACTTTCACTAGGTCGTCGGTCCACCTAGTGGGGGGGCGTCCTACACTGCGTCGTCCGATGCGTGGTCGCCACTCGAGAACCTTTCTTCCCCAGCGGTTGTCGGTTCGTCGAGCGATGTGGCCTGCCCATTGTCACTTCAGCGTGCTAATTCTTCGTGCTATGTCGGTTACACCCGTTCTTCTGCGGATTTCTGTATTCCGGATTCTATCTCGCAGAGAAATCCCGAGCATAGCCCGTTCCATAGCACGCTGAGCGACTTTGAGCCTTGATATGAGGCCTACATTTAGGGACCACGTTTCCGTGCCGTAAGTCATCACTGGTAACACACACTGGTCGTAGACCTGTGTTTTCAGACACTGAGGTATGTTGGACGAGAAGATCCTCTTAAGTTTCCCGAACGCTGCCCAACCGAGTTGGATTCGTCGGCTGATCTCTTTCTCGAAATTGGATCTACCTAACTGGACTGTTTGTCCTAGGTAAACATAGTGATTGACAACTTCGAGAATCGCATTGCCAACTAGGACCGGTACAGGAATGACATGGGTATTTGACATGACTTTCGTCTTGTCCATGTTCATTCGTAGACCCACTAGTTGGGATACCCTGCTGAGATCATTGAGCATAGTGCCAAGGTCCTCCATGGATTCTGCCATAACGACGATATCGTCTGCGAATCGAAGGTGAGTGATGTATTCGCCGTTAATGTTGATGCCGAGTCCAGTCCAGTCTAAGAGCTTGAAGACATCTTCCAGTGCAGTGGTGAACAGTTTCGGAGAGATGACATCTCCCTGTCTCACGCCTTTCTGCAACTGGATCGGTTTCGTACTCTTATCCCGGATACGGACTGACATTGTGGCGTTCCTATACAAACACTTCAGCACTTCGATATAGCGATGGTCGATTTGGCACCGCTGAAGGGACTGCAGCACCGCCCAAGTTTCGACTGAATCAAAGGCTTTCTCATAGTCCACAAACGCTAAGCACAGGGGCCGATTATACTCCTCGGTCTTTTGTATAATCTGCCGAAGCGTGAGGATATGGTCTATGGTGCTATAGCCTTTTCGGAAGCCGGCTTGTTCGGGCGGCTGGAAGTCATCGAGCTTGCGCGTGAGTCGATTGGTAATGACCCTCGAAAACAACTTATAAACATGGCTCAGGAGTGAGATGGGTCTGTAGTTCTTTAAAAGAGCTTTGTCACCCTTCTTGAAGAACAGCACCACCACACTCCTGGTCCACGACTCTGGAACGTCGCCCCCGAGGATAACGGAATTAAATAGCTTCTGAAGGGCTATTAATACCGGCTTGCCGCCCGCCTTCAAAAGCTCTGCCGTAATTCCGTCATCTCCCGGTGCCTTACCGTTACGTAGTTGTTTGAGAGCCATTCTGATCTCGTACAAGCTGATGTCCGGGATTTCTTCGGTATAGTGCCGAGTTAGCTTGGATCTGGGATCTTGGACCAAGCCGACAACAGGATTTCGGGATGATTTGTATAACTGTCCATAGAACCTTTCGACCTCTCCCAAGATCTCACTTTGGGATGAAATGACAGTGCCGTCATCGGTCTTCAGCTTAGTCATTTGGCTTTTCCCAATAGACAGATCTTGTGCGAACACTTTCGAGCCACGATTCCGCTCTATCGCTTCTTTAATACGGAACGTATTAAATCGGCGAATATCGCGACGCACAGACCTGGAGATCTGTCTATTTAGCTGCCTATGTTTGGACCAATCGGCTGCAGACTGCACCGTCATCTCTTTTCTCCTCTCCATGAGCTCGAGAGTCTGGTCAGAAAGTTTTTTAGGTCTATTAACGCGGTGAGCCTTGAAAAATTTCGACCCAACCGCGTGGACAGTTTCCACGAACCTGTTGTTCATATCGTTCGGAGATTCGCACTCGTCCAGACATTGGAAGCGATTATGTAGTTCGAGTTGAAAGTTTTCGAGGTTCTGGTATTGGACAGATGTAGGTCGGAGTGTAGACTTCATCAAGCGTGACCGCTCGACTTTTGTATGGATATTCAATGTGCCTCGTACCATCCGGTGATCGCTCCCAGTTTTAATTCTGCTGATCACTGAGACATCATTGAATATCTGTCGTTTGTCTGACAAGATGAAGTCTATCTCGTTTTTTGTTGAACCATCGGGGCTAATCCAGGTCCATTTCCTTTGTGGCTGCTTCCTGAAGAAGGAATTCATCATAAAGAGGCTTTCCTTCTCCAGAAAATCAACCAGTTTCTGGCCCCTCTGGTTTCTCCGTCCATATCCATGTTTCCCCACTCTCAACTCATCATCACTCCCTTTGCCTAGTTTCGCGTTAAAGTCTCCCATAACCACCGTGAAGTGGGTTTTGAACGCGTGTATGGCTTTCGAGATGTCCTCGTAAAATGCCTCCACCTCGTCGTCGGAGTATGTCGAGGTCGGTGCGTATACCTGTATAACCTTCAGCGAATACCTCTTGGTAATTCTGAGTATAAGGTACGCTACCCTTGTCGACACACTCTCGATCCTCTCCACGTTGTCTACGAGAGACTTACGAACGATAAACCCTATACCACCTTGGGACGGGTGATCGCCCTCCCGGTAGAAGAGCAAGTTTCCAGACTGGAGGATTATCGTGCCCTCGCCCTCTCTTCGCACTTCTGATAATCCTACAATGTCCCAGCAGATTTTGCTCAATTCCTCTTCCAGCTCGATGACCCTCTCGTCAGTCCTGAGTGTCCGAATGTTGTGTGTTACCAGGGCCAAGGGTCGTTTTTGTTGGTAGCCGGATCGCTGCCGGAGATTCCTCGCACCCCCCGCTCCACCACTACTGGGCCCGCCACCAAAATGAGCCCGTAGGGTACCGGAGCCGCCGTGACTGGGGGCCATTTTTTTGTTGTACGCCATTTTTAAAAAGGGGATATTGCCGTAATCGCCACGCTTGGCAGGCGGGTTGGCGATCGCAGTATGGATGTTTTACGTTTCCCAGGAGAGAGCTGCTGCCCACTCTCCTGGTGAACCCTCAGCCGATTTTTACGACTCCCACGGGCAAGTAAGGGGTGGCGACACATGTATTCTCAAACCGTCGCCACACGGCCATATAAATATTGCCTTAAGAGTATGTCTTGGACAGACAGTTATACAGTCCAACAGTTAGAGACTCTTGGCACTTTAACACAGAACCCATATTCGCAACATAAAAAAATACCTTTACTGATTACTGTCTATAATGCTTGTAAATTATTTGATATCCATTCATCAAATCCACTTGAAATGTTTTCACTTGATGTATGGACGAGTTATATTAAAATAGAAGAAATAATAAAATTACAATTAGACTCAATCAAAATAGCAAAAAGATACCTAGAACCAGTTTCACTAAAATGGGAAGTTACTAGAGAAATACAAAATAAATATAATAATTGGCATATTTTCTTTACTGATGGCTCAAAAAATGATAATAGTAATGGTGCTGCATACTATGACGCCACTAATAGAACATCGGCTATGTTTAAGTTAAATTCTAAAGTTAACATTATGACGTTGGAGCTCTTTGCAATCTCAGAGGCCTTATGTGAAGTCGCTAAAATAGATAGTGAGAGAATAGCCATTTTATCTGACAGCAAGAGTGCTTTACAACATATAGCTCGATGCGCCTCTAACTTTAGAGGCACACCAACAGCTTATGCTATTCTAAAGCAAATTCATGAACTACAAAACCGTGGTAAGACTCTGAGGTTGCAATGGGTTTCATCTCACATTGGTCTTTGGGGTAACGAGCAGGCTGATAAGTTAGCTAAATTAGCATCCTCTGATGGGATTATAAACAATATTAAACTATTCTATCTCGAATATCTTAACCAAATAAAACAAATATGTTACGATAAATTTAAAGAATATTTTGATGAAAGAAGTAAAGAAAAAGGAATCTGGTACAAAACTATACAAAATCAGCTTGCTCGCGTACCTTGGTCCTGTAATAGCAACCTAAGCAGAACTTTTATTGTTATGGCACATAGATTACGATCAGGGCACTACCCAACCAGGAAGTTTGGACACCTCATGAAGAAAGTGGAATCACCAAATTGTGATCTATGTGGTACACTTGATGATGTCCAACACTTACTTATGGATTGTGAAAAAATTCGAAATTGGAGAGAGCCCTTATTACTGAAGTACGACTTGAATTTATACGATGTTGGAATGTTTGTCAACATTCTATCAGATCCAACATCAAATGCAGCAGTAGATTTATATAAAATGTTAATATACCAAAGACTGCATGAACCTGTAACATCCTAGAATAAAATACTGTATAAGGTACGATGGGACTAACATATTACTATGTAATAAAAGTCCCTAAATAAATAAAGATTAAAAAAAAAAAAAAATACTTGTGGTTTATTACCGCTATCGAAAGTACCAAGTGAATATTCTTGTAGTCTATTTATTTGTTAATGTATCCTTCTATCATAGAAATGAAAAAAAAAAGACAAGTTAGACATCAAATATAATATATCACAGTAAAAAAGAAGAACCGAACATTAGTTTCGAGATTTTTTTTGCCCCCGATTGACATATTGCCTTGAAATCACCATTCGCGCAAAAAACGCGCAATTTTTTTTTTTTGATCCTCGTATTACTGAATAGGTAAGGTCTCAAATAGAGTGATTAACTTGACACCGGCAGCTTTCGGCAACATAGAAAAGTCCAATTGAAATAAACAAAATCGAAATTTTCTTTACTTTACTAAAAAAAATAAAAAAAATATATAACATTATTTTTTTTTACAAAACTGAACGTGGATACAAAGTGTACATTCTGATCTATCTAATGATGTATTACACTAATATGTTTCCATGGAAAACATCCGAATAATTTTGTGTTGAACTTCCTTAACGGTAATTTAATTGGCATGAAAATATTTATGCTCAATGTTTGAGGTTCACTTTATAAACATGAAACTAAATTATTTAATTTTTTTTGGAATTAATTCGAAAGTTGCATCCTTTGAGGGTATAAAACTATAAAAGGATCTATGGATTTACGACTTTTGTCAAAACCATTTATGAGATGGCAAATACTGTTTGGGCCCATAGTGCACCGAGATCATATCGATCGATTTAGCTTGCAGTGCGTTAACTACTGGTTCTAAAACTGCTGAATACTTGGCTATTGTTTGTAGAGCAACAATAAACACTGGTTTTGTAACGGCTGAATGCAACTGATATGCAGATTTTCTGGTGGCATAATTTCCCTCTACAGATAACGTTTCTAGAGATTTCACAAGCTCTGGGAAATGTTGAGAAAACTTTCTGATTGATTTATATTTTTCGGACCATCTCGTCTCACACAATCGTGATAGGTTTGGAGCGTAGTTTCGACGAGTAGTCGATTCTCTGAAAAACGTTATAACATCCTTTACAGTGGCAACAGTATTTCTAATTTCTGGCACTGCGTTCGCATCATTCACAACAAGGTTGAGTTTGTGACTTGAGCAATGAAAATATAAAGCACGAGGATATTTTTTTCTCAAAATGGCTTGTACGCCACCCTCTTTCCCTGCCATTGTAGAACAGCTATCGAGTCCAAACCCTACGCAATCTTCAGTTGGGAGATTAGAACTAATTAAGAAATTGTCAATTGCTTCGGCAATTGCTGAAGCATTTTGTGCTTTTAGTTCAACGAACCCTACAAATTCTTCTCTGATTCTCCTTTTGCTTTCGTCGTAGAACCGCACGCCTATTGATAGCTGTTCTTTCCCAGCTACGTCTGCTGTTTCATCAGCTAAGACTGCGTAAGCCACGGTCTTCTGAACCTCACTTATTATATTCTCCTTAATAACTTCGCCACATAAATTAATCAATTCGTTTTGTATTTTTGGCGATGTGTAAACTGCATTGCGACGGCCCTTTTCGAAAGAAAGAAAAAGCTTTTATTTTCACGGTCTCGACACAACAACAATAGCAACACTCCAAAACACAGATTATGCTTAAATAAAAAAAAAATAATAAAAAGTTGGCAATTGCATGTGTCGTGAGCGTGTCAACGAGGCGTACACTCAGCATGATGCTGCGTTGTGAGGGCACAACACGGCGCTGATTTTCAGTGTCAACCTCAAGTGACTTGCGTGGTACAATTACATAACTAAGTTAACCTAACCAACAACATAAAACAATAACCTATATAAAAGCAAAACATTAATAATAAAAGTGAAGAGTGAATAGCAATAGAATTACAATACATAATATTCAATGAAATTATAGTAAGTGAATTACATATATACACATTAAATAAATACATTATATTCAGCGTATACAAATATATAATACATTACAATATGATACATACCGATAATCTAAACATATATACTTCTGTACATCATCTATACCAACAAATAAAATTGGAGTATCTGTTTGTAATGTCAAAATAATAGGCTTTTTTCATGCTCACACGGTTATTTGCACGACACCTAAAATGAATGACGATGCCTAAAATAGTAATTAAAAAATTTTTGTATGTCTGTCTGTTTGTTCCGGGTAATCTTCAAAACGGCTAGACCGATTTCAAAAATTCTTTCACCAATGGAAAGCTACAACATCAGGGCGCAAACTAGGCCATATTTCATCCCGGTACTCCCACGAGAACGGGAACTACGCGGGTAAAACGACTATAACCTATAACTGAAGCGAAGCGAGGGCAAGTTGCCAGTACGTAAATAATAAAGGTGTGATGTTATTCAATAAAATAAATATAAAAAAAAAATATTTATATTCTGCTTTTTAGTCATAAAAAATGTGTAATGTTTTTTAAACTTTCAAACAAACAAACAAGCAAACAAACGAACAAACATCCACTTCTGACCTACAGTGCTACAGTCAAAATTTCAAGTCTCTAGCTCATCGGGAAGTTAGTTTAAAATCAATTGCAAGATTTGTATGGAACAGACAAACAAACAAACAGACAGACAAAAAACCAATCTAATATTGTATTGTTATCCACTTCTGACCTACAGTCAAAATTTTAAGTCTCTAGCTCATCGGGAGATCGGGCAGTTAGTTTAAAATCAATTGCCAGATTTGTACCGAACAGACAGACAGACAAGAAAGCGACCTAATAAAAACGTGGTAATAAATAAAGATCAAGATACCTATAAAAACATCACATTCAAATTTCATTTACTTCCTATACACTTACAAGAGAGCCCCCCTTAAACAAATCAAATAATCATATTAGGTACATATGTGTTTTGTTTTGACTCACCTCTTTCTAAGAATTTCCTGATATCCATTTGACGGAGTAATATTTCCAGTTGTTGCACAGTAAACGTAAATCTCGTGTCGCCGCAATTAAACTATAAGACACTATTATGGCGCATGAAATATTCGCTCGTATTAAACTCCGAACTGAATTGAATTGTATTCGAAATTTCGAACTGAATTGCCATGCTCTGCCTCACGATCCCGCTTATATATTCAAATATTCTCGCTCCCGAAATACGTAGAAAATACTAGACTCTGTTTCCATCCTTGTCTCATACTTGCTATCACTGTCTTTCCTTTCCAGAATAGTCCATGCTAGAACGTTCTTCGTGGTGTTGCTATTCAATACAAGATGTCGCTATTGACCGTATATTATAAAATAAATTGATGCTATTTCTCTTTACTGGAAAAAGTACTGTCGAGTGTCGTCCGTAACTAGATAGTGCTAGCGCTAGATGTTGTTTTCTCCAAATTATATTCGGCTTTAATCCTAGATGGCTCTGATTATCACGTCGCGAGCGGAAACTACGAGATGCGACGGTTTCGCGGGAGATTTAAATTATATTGCGTCGCTAACAGTATACTATATCGAATTTTGTAGAATATTTAATTATAGATAAAAAATATTAAATCAAAATATCTGACTGAAAAGATGTTTTGTTTCCAACACTTCATTTTGCGCAGAGTAGGTAACACGTTTTTAATTCCCACTTGCTAGGAAAATTGACGTTTATTTTATCTTCTCTCAGCTGCGAATCCCCCCCCCCCCCCCCCCCGCCCCTATCTGGGTACGCCCATGAATTGTTTAATTACTCAAATTATAAGTAATTAGAAAAAACAGTTATCTAATTGTCTCAAAAATTAGTAATTGGCAAAATTAAATACCTAATTATTTAAATAATTAATAATTAAAAAGATTAATTACCTAATTACATAAATAATTAATGATTAGAAAAAAAATAATAATAAATATATAATAATAAATATAAAAAATATTAATCTAATTTTTCAAAAAATTAGTAGGTACTCCAAGGAAGTACATTTTTAGTTGGTTAGTTATTGGTTATATATTTGGCCAAAATTACCAGTTACTAATTCATTGTATAATACTCATTCATAAATTAACAAATTTCTAAATATCAGAAATAATTTACGGGCTAATTTTTCAGCATTTCAGTAATTAGTCATATTTATCAGAACAATTATCAAATTTTCTAACACAGAGTAATTAACGCCAATTTGAGTGACGAAAATACAATTTTTGCCGGTCACTGCTGTTGACACAATGAAACGCAGTTCCTTCTTGAAAATTGTGGTTTAATTTACTTGTGATTACATTAAATTTTGAATAGCTAGTTTTATAGGTAACGAACATCGAAGAAGAAGAATAAAGATATCTGATGTTTACGCGAGCACTACAATGTGTAGTGCTCGCGTATTTACGCGTGGTGGTCTCTTTGGATTTATTTTTAATTATGTTTATAACAGGATCCCAGCAACACCGATACCTGCCTAGAATGGTACGCGAGGCTATTGAAATCAAAAAACACAAAAATTTCAATAGAGAGGATGGCTGGGTATTACCATCAAGCTGGGATCCTGTTATAAACATAATTAAAAATAAATCCAAAGAGACCACCACAAGACTGCATGATACTGTGAGCACTTATTGTATAGATTTGACCCACAATAATAATGGTTAATGATAATTTTATAAATCAAAAATCTTTTAGTAAGCCGCATCTAAAATTAAAAATCAATATTAATTTAGCATCATGTGCCCTGAGTTTTCTTGCCGGATCTTTCTCAGTGTGGCCGCGTTCCGATCCGGTGGTAGTATATTAGTTTTGTTAGTTTTAAATCAACAAATTGTAATAATAATTGCTACAAGTTTAATAATTAATAATTACTAACCATAAACAATATAATTTTTTCATATAGATTCATTTTCTTCTTACACTGGCAATAAATCTGTACTAAGATGTGGGTAACAATTTAATAAATTTATAACTATTTTCTGTATCGGGTAGATAATTGTAAATGTCTGTAATAACGATTACTTGTTGGACGTGAGACACCTTAGTCCGCCCGTGACCATGAATGCTGCAAAGTGTTCGAAACGTCGGGCAATCATAAATCAAATACAAACACAGAGTAGGTAAAATTTCACAGAATAATGTCTAACGCACTAAGTCGAATATGAATCGAGTTGAGAGTAATACTGGACTGGCGTAGACAATATAGTTTAATAAATCTAAATTCATTAAAACGGAGGAAAAGGCACATTCAAATAACGTATTACCTGTTTTCCAAGGACTACTAAGAGATACTACATATCAAGCAGCCATCTGCCGAACAAAAATTTCAACCGTACGTTTTAAATTCGTATGACAGCTAGTTTTTTTTTTGCGTATTAGAGATTTCCCTTTGTCTCGGTTTTTATAACCGAAATCTCTTATACTGCCAATTGGAATAAATACCTAAAAATATATCTATATACATATATATATGAGAGGAGGGTTTTGTGAGCGATATATTGATCATCATCACATCTCTGGAACCATAAGGCGTACAGACTTGAAATTTGGCAGAAATATCCCTTTCATCGAGTAGAGGTCAGCTAAGAACGTATTTTACGAAATTGCACCTGCAATGGGTGTTACGGGGGTGTTAACAATAATATACATATAAAGGAACAGGGTGAGCCAAAGCTACTGAAGTTAGAAAAATGAAATTTGGACGGTAGTTTCATTTCGTGACGTAGGCACCCACTAAGAAAAGATTTTTTGAAATTCCACCCCTAAGGGGGTGAAACGCAACGGTAAAATTTGTATACACAGAAAAAAATCTTTAGCTACTGTCTTCAAATTAAGCACAAATACTCTTTATTAAAAATAAATAAACACGTGTTTCAGCATTTTTTAATTTTTACCTTCTAAGGGTGTACCTAATCTACACTTATATTATAAAGAGGAAACGTTCGTGACGAACTTAACTCAAAAACTCCTGGACGGATTTCGATAATGTTTTCACCATTAGAATGTTACAGTATCCCTGAGTAACATAGGCTATATTTTATCCCAGTATACCCACGGGAACGGGAGTAAGGCGACTGAAACCGAAGTGAAGCGAGGGCGGGTTGCTAGTATATATATATAACGGTTTTATTATTTCTCTTTTAAATAAAACAACTAATTATTTGTAAATTATTTATTGAAAGATTTATTTTTCAAGTTTTTCTTAAACTTGTCACAAGCTTTTTTTTGCATCGCAGGCAATTCATTACATCGAAAAGGGAAAACTTTATTTATTATACTGCACCAATTCGTTATGGCAAACTTTATAGTTATTTCTATGAAATGATCGAAGATAATAATTTTGTGTTCTGGACCGTCTATAAAATTAAATGAATATTTAGATAATATAATATTCTTTATTTTAACTGATATACTGTTTTGATGAGCGTTTTGCTCTAAATATTCTTTTGTTTCAGTAACGGCTGTTCACGCTTACTTATCCGATCATGAATATTTGATTGACTGGTGGTGAGGTTACTGTCGCATATATTGCAATTAATTTTAGCTTTATGAAGAATTTTCCGCACTACCCATCCGGCAGTGTAAGCCCAAGAATGACCATTTATACGTTCTCGTAGGGCCTGTTCCACAATCATTTCTATATTTTGCATTACATTAGGATCATCCGTCATGGTACTAAATTGGTCATTGTTAAATAAGTATTGCATGTCAATAATGTGATTAGCCGGATTATCCTCACAATTAAATGATGCATTATGGAGTTTAATAATTCTGGATACCATTAATGTAAACCATTAATGGTTTATAGGTGCAGTTGAAACTGTGGCAGTTTGGGTTATTATGGCGATAACAATACGTCCGCACCTGACCAAAAAATTTTCTATGGGGTCTGAATTAAAATATCTTGGACTCATTATTTTAATGCCTTGTGTTTTTGAATTCTGCCACAGTCTCGTATAACTTTTTATAGTAATAATGAAGTTTTGTACAGATGGCACTGTTTTTTCCTTCCCTGATGTATCCACAAATTTTATCATTTCTATTTTTATTTATGGCTTCCTTCCAGAAAATGTGATGTTGTGATTTTGCAGTTACTGTCAGTTGTAAATTTTTCTTGCCCTTTTTTTTAATATAATGAGGCTCCTTTCACACTATCGAAAAGGTAATTTAAAAAGTACCATCTCAACGGTGTTTTTTCATGTCTTGCTTTTTTTCTTGTCTTGTAGACCTGTAGTCTACCATCTGCATAGTGTGCTGTAAAAATATATTAATTACGTAGGAAATTAGCAAAATGGCAAGGAAAGTAATAAATAAACGAATTGGGATCAAACAAAGATGATGATATTGTTTATTTAATTTTTATTTCATCAGATGTTAATTGTTTTGTATTATTAGGTAGTAGGTGGGGTTCTTTAGACCCAAGGAATTAATTCCGGTGGTTAGCCCAAATGGCACGATGAATTGGGTGAGTAATCTCAATATTAGCATTTTGAGACTCACTTAAATATCATACTGCCACAAAATTGTATAATTTAGCAATATGGCGTACTAGATGCAAAACAAACTGACAGTTGAAGCCTCTCCTCTCTGCAGATTTCTTTCGCCCTTGGTGGACTTGTATGATATAGTCATTTATGATAGAGCTACACTGGGGATAGGTTTCTGTCAATAGACATAGATATGCCAGGCTAATTTGGGGTATCATACAGTAGTAACTATCTGCTACTACATATCATCTGGAGAGCCGGTGGCACAAACCCCTTACGGTGGGCAACAGCCTGGCGATACAGCTAGTGTTATTAAAATTCATAAGTGGCAGTACCCCGTTACCATCCAGGGTTCTAGACGACTGATGCCTGTTGTAGATTAAATAAAAACTATTATATGCTATTTATATAGAATGCACTTTACATAAGTACAGTAGAAATGTTATTAGTGTTTAAATTTTACTTACAATATTTAGCAGTGTATGTTAAAGCAGCAGCTACAGTCCAACTCAAAACTCTTACACAGTTTTTTACTTGGAATATAAAACATTGTATGTTCATTAGTATCTCTGCATTTAGATATATATATAATAGACTTATAAATTGTGATCTTCGAATAAAACTCACGCTAAGCACAAAGTTACGTGCATATTATATTGTAAGTCGTTAATTATCGTTTACTACTACAGTGAAAGAAAATATCGAAATGGAATGCAACATAACTGACTGTATGGGGAGTTTATGCCGGCAACATATCGACGTGGGTGACCTCGAAGGACCAGTGGGAAGCCAATCCTACAAATGGGACCGATTCTCACAAAATGTGTTTGTCAGGGAAGCGGTGGGAAGTAATTGAAGAACTTACATCGCTTCTCCAGTGTCTCCGGAGCTGATGATCTGCTGTGCTGAAGGTGTTCCCGACGAGCTGGTATAGTAAGTTGAGCCGAACGCGGACTCTGAATTTATTGTCTTTTAATATGTGAGCACTATAACGATATATACACTTGCGCGCGCGGGTTCGTCGACCAGTGTAGAATGCTTTCGGTGCTTATTTTAGTATGTGGGTAGAAGTTACTGATATAATTTGAATAGAATAAAGGATATGTTAATATGTAGATAAATTATTACTGGTTAAATTATTAAATAATTACTGGTATTATCCGACTCGAATGGACCAAAAATATATGTAGAGGACTGTATAGGGGTTTATGCCAGGAACATATCGACGTGGATGATCTCGAAGGACCAGTGGGAAGCCAATCCCACAAGTGGGACTGATCCCCACAAAATGAGGGTTTGTCAGGGAAGCAGTGGGAAGTAATTGGAGAATTTACCTCGCTTCTCCTGTGTCTCCGGAGCTGATGATCTGCTGTGCTGAATGTGTTACCGACGAGCTGGTATAGTAAGTTGGGCCGAACGCGGGCACTGAATTTATTGTCTTTTAATATCTGAGCACTAGAACGGTATATACACTTGCGCGCGCGGGTTAGTCGACCAGTGTAGAAAGAACGCTTTCGGTGCTTAAGCGGAGGTTTTTTTTTTCGGTAAATGTGTGTGCCGCTTAATAGATACGTCACGATAATAAAGTCAAAATGGCGGTCAAGCGCTGGCGCACAGCGGAAGTAAAACGAACTTAGCCAAATATCACACATCGGGACGTTTGGCGCGAACACTGACTTTTCAAAATTTTCTCAAAGATGTGAAAAATTCCATGCTGATAGTATGTTAATCTATCCGTCCAGACTATCATGAATATTTATGACTGTCTGTAAGAATTAGTTCTTCAATTATTATGATATGAATCAGTTCTTCAGTTCCCTCGATAGCCTTTTTCCTTTTCCTTTGGCAAGCTATGGTCTAGTCACATCCCACATGAACCATATAGGGCAATAAAAATATTTGAAGAAAATATGAGACGGGGCAGTACGAACAGTTATTGTAACCTACTAAAAATACAAAAATAAATTAGAAAATGTATATAGCATGCATACACGGAAGTTACACATAGATGATAAATTCAGCTGGGGTCCTCATATTGATCAAATTTGTGACAAATTACAGGCGATAGTGGCTAAATTTTATATAATAAAAAACCGTATTTCCTTTTCAACAAAATTACTGTTGTATAACGCGATCTTTTGACTCGATCGTATCATATGGATTGTCGAGTTACGGACGCACATTTAAAATATACTTACATAAAATTTATAAAATCCAACGCAGGTTATTAAACATAATAGTTCCATACAGAGTCCGATCTAAAAGCTCAGACGACAATATACTTTTTAAATTTTGCAAAACACTACCAGTACATAAAAAAGTCAAGAATAGCCTCTTGAAAGAGCAATTTTTTAATATCCAAGTACAACAAAAATTAAATCATGCTATATATATATACACGACGAGTAGCACAACAGATGTTAGTTACTACTACAGCCCGTAATTGTTACGGCGAACGGACGAGCGCATACCTAATATCAAGATTGATAAATTCTTTACCTACCTCCGTTCGCAATAAGATTACTAAAAACAATGTTAGATATGTTTTAAAAGAACATTTCTTATCGACCTTATAGTGGGGAAGATACTTGATGTGTATTGCTTAGTTTTTAATTATGACTTTCTTTTTCTTACCCAAATACTCATGGTTGTATAATGTAGAAGAATATGTGACATGTATGCATGTGTATACATCTATGTGTATATAGGTGTGTATGCGTGTGCATATATGTATTATATGTAATATCTATCATGTTTGTTACCGGGAATGGATTGTAAAGTGTCACATACAAATCCGAGAGGTTTAAGTGACACTATATTCAAATTCTTTTATGTCTTTTGTTTGGTAATTAAATATATATAAAGTATACCCATAGGGAAAACAAACCTGGTACTTGAATCCAAAGTATTTGTTCACATTTAGTATCAGCCTTTAAGCTTTTTAAAGCTGACTGAAAAGCAGCACCTTGGTCACATACAATGGCTATCGGATGTAGCCCACAATCAACTACAGCAGATAAGACATATTTTAATTCTACCCTAGCTCCTTGGGAATAATAAAAACCAATTGGTTGTTGCAACGTATAAACTACACCTTTGAGCATAAAAACCAGAGCGTGGTCAGCAAACTCATTCCGCTTTTGGTTTAGTTATATGAAACCATTTATTGTGACTCTATGCTTGTCATAAGTAAGAGCAGTTTCCAAACTCATTTCATCAAAAATAATTGAGCATATTTTCTTTTTATTTTGCCATGTTCCGACCTGAAGAATTAAAAAGGCTGCCCAAGGCAACTTCTGCCAGTCCAATCTCCCTCCACTGCAGAAACACGATGGCAATCTGACCCACAGCGCAAAGGAGAAGGCCGATCTTCTAGGTCAATTCTTTGCCTGTAACTCGACTTTGGATGCCGGAGCTGCCACACCACCTACTATCCCACGGTGTGAAAGCTCGCTTCCAAAAATCCGCATCACGCAGCGAGCTGTCAAGCGGGAGCTGCGGCTTTTAGACATCCATAAGTCGAGTGGGCCAGATGGCATCCCTGCAGTGGTCCTAAAGACGTGCGCCCCTGAATTGACTCCCATCCTCACGCGCCTATACCGACTTTCCTACGCTACTAATAGGGTTCCGTCTTCGTGGAAGGTAGCCCATGTCCACCCGATCCCTAAAAAGGGAGACCGGTCTGACCCATCGAATTACAGGCCAATTGCGATAACATCCTTGCTCTCCAAGATAATGGAGAAAATTATAAACCACCAGCTTTTGCAGTACCTTGAGGATCACCAGCTGATCAGTGATCGCCAATACGGCTTTCGTCGTGGGCGATCGGCTGGTGATCTTCTTGTGTACCTCACTCACCGTTGGGCAGAGGCCTTGGAGGGCAAGGTTGAGGCGCTAGCGTTCAGCCTAGACATCGCAAAGGCGTTTGATAGGGTCTGGCACAGGGCACTTCTATCGAAGCTACCATCATACGGAATCCCCGGGGGACTCTGTAATTGGATCGCCAGCTTTCTGGATGGTCGGAGTATTAAAGTCGTCGTAGATGGCTCCTGCTCCGATACCATGACCACTAATGCTGGTGTACCACAAGGCTCGGTGCTCTCCCCGACGTTGTTTATCCTGCATATCAACGACATGCTCTCCATCGAGAATATGCGTTGCTATGCGGATGACAGCACGGGTGACGAGCGGTATACTGAGCAACGGAATGTCCCTCGGGAGTACACAGGAAAGAAGAGTTCAACTTGTGTCTGAAGTCGAGCGCTCTCTGGGGCGGGCCTCGGAATGGGGTGAACGGAACTTAGTCCAGTTCAACCCACAAAGACACAAGTTTGCGCGTTCACTGCAAAGAAGGACCCGTTTGTCATGGCGCCTAAGTTCCAAAGAGTAACTCTCCAAATTTCCGATAGTATTGGTATCCTCGGCGTCGAAATATCGAACAAAGTCCAATTTGGGAGTCATTTGGAGGACAAAGCCAAATTGGCTAGCAAAAAGTTGGGCGTCCTGAACAGAGCCGGGCGGTACTTCACACCGAGACAGCGCCTTGTACTATGCAAAGCGCAAGTTCGTCCTCATATGGAGTACTGCTCACATCTCTGGGCAGGCGCGCCTAAATATCAGCTAGACCCACTTGACTCCCTCCAAAGGCGTGCTGTTCGAATCGTCGGGGATCCCAATCTTACGGACAGATTGAGTCACTGGAGCGGCGGAGAGACTTTGGGTCACCCTGTGTACTCTATCGGCTCTTTCATGGCGAGTGCTCTGAGGAACTGTTTGACTTGGTACCACCGTCACCGTTTTACCAACGTACCACTCGACACCGCAGCAGGGTTCATCCATTTCACCTGGAAACGATATGGTCTTCAACTGTACGTTTTCAGCGATCATTTCTCCCATGTACGTGCAGGCTCTGGAATGAACTACCTGCTGCTATGACATGTCCTTCTTTAAACGAGGTTTAAGAAGAGTATTTCCTTCACGGTAGGCAGCGGCCTAGCTGTGCCCCTGGTATTGCAAAGGTCCATGTGCAGCAGTTTCACTTACCATCAGGTGTGCTGCCTGCTCGTTTGCCACCATCGGCAATAAAAAAAAAAAATGTTGTTGCAGAGCGCCAGAAACCATGAAAAATTCGATAAAAACATAGCTGAATGTTTGATCGATTCTGACGTCGAACTCCGGACTCTTTCTAGCTATTTCCGCCGCCGAAGTACTTGCAAATGATGTATCGGTCTCAATGAAATGTCGATTTGTTCCCTTGAACTTTACGGGTCTTTTTCTATCACGTCGTGGATTCATGCCTCTCGCGCCTTTTTTGTCCATCTTGATTCTTTTCTTGGTAGTTTCACTCGTATGTCTATCCGTTGTGAATGTCGAAAACGAACTGAAATGCCAGTTTATTTGGCAAAGTTTAGAAATTACCTTAGAAAGGTACGCGCGCAGGTAGAAAATCAGCAAACGGTCGAGTTGAGCGACGAACGAGGCTGATGTCTCGCTCCATTCCCCGTTCAGATCCCTTTCTACAAGAAAGGCTGTAGCGACCGTAATAAAATTTTATTCGATTTGAAAATTTGAGAAAATGTTTATAACAGTGTATAGTGTTTATAATAATGCAAAAAGAATAAAATCGATTTTTTGAAAATTTCAAACTGTGACGATCTCTTAAATCACCCACGCTCATATGGCCCACCCTGTATTAACCTTTAAAATGCTAATAAGTCACTAAAAAGTAATGGCTTTAGACGGGCAATTATGAAACCTTACACCCTACATGCATTGGACCGCTTTTCAAAATATAAAACAAATTACTTGCTTCCTTTTTTATCGATTTAAACACTAGGGTGCAAATCCCTGTTTGAATGTTTAATTTTGACACCATTTTATTTTACGTGGATCTTGACGGCATAATAAAAATATTGTAGGCTTTCAGACTTGGCTTCATTATAGATAAAGCTATATTTTTTCTTTCATGAAGAACCGATGCTCTTTTTTGTTTAGTGCCAAAGTTTATTTTCACGCTCATAATAGTTTTTGTATATGAATTAATATTTGTAGTAAGCTTTTCAAATGAGTGTTCTTTGCTGAACTTAAGAGCATTTTTAGCTCTTCGGTAAAAGTCTTTTTGACGTTTTGCCTTTTTAATTCTTGGTAAATCATCTTAGCTGTTGGTATCAAGTCTTTTACCGTTTTAATTATTCGTTTCTTTTTCATTTTATCCTGATCTAAAACATACCAAAATAGTGTGTTTAAGCATAGTCGTTTATTTGTCTTTGATGAGGCGCAGCCAGACGTAGTTATGTCATAAAAGACAGTGTTAAAAAGAAACAAATTGGCAGTGAATGTCTGTTTCTTTTAATTTATTTAGGGAAAACAAACAGATACACATTCTTATTACTAAATGACAAAGTTGTATAAATATAAATAGGCCAAATGTGTAGCTCACTACGTTATTTCCACGTATTTTAAACTAAGTTATAGCTGACTCGTTGAGTACATGTGAATCAGACAATGAGATTTCCTATTTTAGTAATTTTTTTTTTCATTATTAAATTCTAGATAATACAGTATAACAAAATTACTAACATAAATATAAGAGTTTAACAAATACCTTCATGCAATTTAACAATATATCAATTATGTTTAAGTTTCTCCATTACAGCTTTTCTAAACCAACTAACAGATATTGTAAATATCAATCAATAAAATGTTCGTTATAATTTTTGGTTATTCTATGAAGTGGTGCGTGATCGCCGGCGTTTGTACGTGAAGTTGAAACAGCGAAAAGGGGGCGACCACACACCCCTCACTTGCACTCAGAACTGCAAGGTCTTACTACCGGATTGCGGTGGAAAGGTCTAAAGATGCGTTATTAAATAGGGTAGTAGAAAACTGGAAAATGAAGGACCGTGGTCTCCATTATATCACGAATTTAAAGCCAATCGATCAGTTGACCTAGCTTATATATATACCAAATATCAAATTAGATAATAAACACACCACGGGTGTAGAGGAGACCACAGAAGCTTTAATAAATACTTTAATACCGGACGATAACGTAACATCTGATAGCGAACATCATACGCAAATAAGAGCGTGGGCCACTTTGCCATCTCTATCTCCTATGTCTGATCTTCCCTCTCTAATTGAACTTTTAAATACCGTAAAAACCTTTCCTCTAAACAAAGCAGCCGGTGAAGATAAAATCTCGAATAAAATGATTAAAGAAGCTTGTCGAATATCAGCCGTGAAGAAATAAAAACAGAGTTGATAACTTCTTTAAATATATTTAGATTTATTTCCATTACAAAATGTACGGTGCGCCATTACAAGAATTAACAAGGTAAGAAGGAAGAAAACCACAGACAACATAAAAGTAGTGTTGCGTATAGCAAATAGGGTTGGTGTTTAACTATATCTCAACATCCTCTCCTGGACGCAAACCCATTGCATGCGTAAAGACTTCATGTTTAGGACGATGTAATCCCTTGGTGAGAACATCAGCCACTATATTTTCGGACTTCATAAATTTCACAACGATTTGATTTGCTGTGATCTTCTCTCTGATGAAATGGTAACGTATGTCAATATGTTTGCTTCGCGCTTGATAACTTTCGTTACCTGAAAGACTGATACAACTTTGATTATTACAATATATATACATAGACTTATTTTTGAATTCAGGCCAAAACTCTTGCTGCAGTTGTTTTAACCACATAGCTTCTTGTACAGATGCAGCCAGAGACATATATTCAGCCTCGGTGCTAGATAAGGCGACTGTTTGTTGTCTCTTAGAGTCCAAACTTATAGTGGCTCCCTGAAAAGAAAAATATATCCTGTGCAGGATCTTCTATCACCAGGTTGACTTCCCCAATCAGCATCACAATAGTCAACTATGAATGTTAATTTGTAATTTATTGTAGCTTTTAAATACCTTAAAACTCTCTTTAATGCACTCCAGTGTTGAGCTGTTGGTGTGTTATTGTACTTACTTAAAGTGTTTACTATATAAGCTATGTCGGGTCTTGTGCCTTGTGATAAATATAGTAGACATCCGACAGCCTCATGATATGGAATATTTATAAGTACTTCACCTTCATGTTCAGCCTTCTTTAACTGAATATTTGCTTCACAATGTGTATAAACAGGCTTACAATCTTTCATTTTAAAACGATTTAGAATTTTCTCAATATATATTGACTGATCCAATGAAATTTCCTTTTCCTTTTGTATAATTCTAAAGCCAACACACTGTTTCTTGCCAACACACTGAGCTAACACACTGTGCCAACACACTGAGTCTTGGAATGCTTTAGATAAATTGTGCCAAACCTCTTTAGCTGACTGTGCTTCTTGGATGTGGACAAACAGAATTGGGTCTACCAGTAGTATGAGCTTAGACTTGGCCTTTTTGTCCTTTATTTTGTCAGTAGGTCCATTTTCAACAATCTCCCAAAGATCTTCATGCTTGAGGTAAGCTTTCGCGGCAAAACTCCAAGTTGTCCAATTATCGCGGCCAGCTTCTGAATCAATGTCATTGCGTTATTTGAATTCATTTTCGTTATTATTTTGCACCTGAAAAGCTTAAATAGAGAAACTGGCGACCGCGTGGCAACTAACTCGGTTACGTCTACTTTTATTGTTAATACGTGAACTTTTAGCGAAAATACTACGTACAGGCACTACTGGGCCCATAACCTGAAGAAATAAAAACAGAGTTGATAACTTCTTTAAATATATTTAGATTTATTTCCATTACAAAATGTACGGTGCGCCATTACAAGGATTAACAAGGTAAGAAGGAAGAAAACCACAGACAACATAAAAGTAGTGTTGCGTATAGCAAATAGGGTTGGCGTTCAACTATATCTCAACAAGCCGACTCAATGTTACCAGTTTTCAATCGTTGTATAGCGGAAGGCATCTTTCCTCGGCTATGGCGTCGCGGGTTTATACGTATAATACCGAAACACGGTGATAAGCCACCGGATGACCTGAAATCATATCGACCAATTACTCTACTGCCGTCACTAGGAAAACTCTTAGAACGTCTGATTGTTCCCCGTTTGTTACCGGGTGGCCCCACATTCAATCGTAGTCAGTTTGGATTTACCCCGGGGAAATAGACTGTCGACGCGGTCATTGCCGTTAGAAAATTAGGAGTGGTAGGACCACACTGTCGACAGTTATCTGTCTACAGCCGCGGGCCGGTCCGTCCGGGGCAGTACCATGCTCTCGCAGAAAATCGACGTCTGAGTAGTAGCAATTTGTTACTGCGCTTCGTTCGGTGAGCGAGAGAGCCGGAAGCCCAACTTTCTGAGGGTGATTGCGTGTGGAGGGTTTTGGTGGTGCCCTTGGTATCACCGAGCCTCAATGCACGCATTCACACTCCCTTCGCGGTAGGCAACGGCCTTGTAAAGGTCCATGAGCGGCAGCAACACTTACCATCAGGTGTACTGTTTGCTCGTTTGCCACCGTTTGCATAAAAAAAAAAAAAAAAAAAAAAACTTTCCCTAACAGATTTTAAATATATACTAGGTATTTTTCTAGATATCTCAGGTGCTTTTGACAACGCATGGTGGCCGATGCTACTTCTTAAACTGAAGGCTCGTGGATGCTTCAGGAACATCTACCAACTCGTACAGTTATACTTTCTACAAGGTTCAACCACACTGAAACTCGGTCACCATGCCGTGTCTAAATCACTGACGTTGGGCTGTCCTCAAGGATCAGTGTTAAGCCCATACTTGTGGAATCTAGAGTTTGATGACCTTCTTGAGCTACCTCTACTGCAAAACTGCTCATTGATTGGCTATGCTGACGACGGTCTCCTACTTATACAGTCAAACACTTGAGACGGACTGGAGAAATTGGCGGATATATGTCTCAACTCAATACAAAAATGGGGCATACAAAATCGACTTACTTTCGCTCCTCACAAAACGAATCATCTTTTACTGACAGGTAATTTACAGTCGACCCCCCCGTATAAAATTTAACAACGCTGTGACGTGACGCACGTTTTTGTATCTCATGTATTATTCCACTAGGGAAAACATGACTAACAATTTTCTTTTACCACGCGATCGTAATAAAATTACTAGACTATTTGCGCCGCAATCCGTCGTTAACCATAAGCTCCTGACCCATTCGGTCAGGAAAGATGGGATTCGTCAACAAAAGGTCGTCATCTATATCTATTCTTTCCATCTGTTCGTGAACGTTTGGAGAGAACTTGGCTAGAAATGGACCACTATGTAGCCCAATTCCTCACAGGCCATGGAAATTTTAGAAGTAAATTATTCTATTTTAAACTAGTAGATTCACCATTTTGTCAATGTTCGACCTCAAACTCCGATTTTGAACAAACAGCTCATCACATCCTTTGGGAGTGCATTCTCTGGCGCAACGAGCGGAACCTCATGTTAGATAATATGCATGTCACGTCTGGGGTAATATACTATTCGGATCTTGTAGCAACTCGAGAAAATTTCCGTGCGTTTAGGCGCTTTTGCCATATCTATTACTGTAACCAAACCTAAAGCTCACAAATAGGTCAATTAAGCTTTGTCCAATCCGTGGTGCTGTACCGCTGCGTTTCACGTAGTTGTACAAACTCTTATTTACTGGCTTATTAGCCAACTTTGCTTGCCGCTTTGCATAGGAGGGAAGTGGAATCTCTCCAACTCCTCCTGTTTTTCTTTTCTAATTCAATTTGTTGCGGGTCCCAAGGCAATTAAAAGCGATACCCGGGACTTCCTGAGGGTCAAACCTCAGTGTCTTATACGGAGACCATTGTGGTTCCTGGCTTACAGGAGTTACAGTGGTGGGAATGTGTGGTGGGATTAGTCCCAATAAAAAAAAAAATAAGTAAGCAAGTCTTTAACTAGTAACTTTATTAAAAGTAAGAACACTACAATATCCACAACGTCTTTTTGTTGAAAAAAGGTGGAGAGAAAGAGGGCGCTTAAGATCTAACATACAATAGTGTTGCCAGCTAAACAAATATAATATTAAAATAAAAGTATTACATTGTATTGCAACACCCCTGCTCAATGTAATACATATAACAAAAAAAATAAGAATTTACTTTAAACCACATTCAGTAACACGTTTAACACTAGAAAGACCGGGCTTCATACTATACCTTCAAAGACCGCAGCGGTCAATTTGACGGTACTAGAGATGCAGTCAGAATACATATGAAATTATTGCGAATATTGCATTAAAATAAAATAAAAATAACTTTAATTTATTTTGTTGTTAATAATAAACAAATATAAACTGAGTAATAGATTTTTTTTTATCTTTTATACATTTTCCACAAACAGTTTTTTTTACAAATTGTGCAGTTTTCACACGTATTTTTTTTACATTTACGATTGACTTAACATTGCCGCCTGTTATTATTGTTTGTAGTACATCGTTCACTAGTTTCAGAATTAGTTTCTTGTCTTCGAGTTGCAGTTGAAATAGATTTTTTTTTCACATAATCTGCACGTAGATCGCTCACTAGTTGAAGGATAAAATCATGGCGAGAAATTTTTAATGCTGTGACTTTTCTGTATATAATCCACAAGTTTATAGCTGCTAAATTAAGTATATTGTAAAAAACATGAGCTGGCCATCTCCGACTTCCAACTCTTACGGTGTACTTGCGTGCCAATTGATTGATGATGTCTACCAAATTTCCAAATTTTGTTTCATTATAAAATTCAATTGTCTCAGAGAGCTTTTTTGATACTGATCAAAAAAGCTCTCTGAGACAATTGAATGCACAGGCACTGGCCTATGCTCACGTTGGCGTGATAATATTTTTTCTTGGTTTTCCTGATAGACAGCAAGGGTTGCATCTGTCTCGGTTTTCATTATAAAAGTTTCACGTCTTGTAGTACGAATACCTCTACAAATCGGCGGTACTTCTCGTCTTGAATGCCGTGTTGTTCGAACAATGCTAGTCTTTTCGAAATAACTGCTCATCAATGGTCAAATATTCTCCCAGAATGTAACACATTTAACAACTCAACTTGCTGCTTGTAAAATACCGACTTCCGGTACTGATGTCCTAGCTGAACATAAAACGCGCGCTGTTCGCCCGCAGCAATATCGCAACAGTTCTTTTTCTATTTGAGAACTATTGAGACTGCGACTCATTTTTTATAACAAATTACGACTGCTTACTAAACGAAACCAATGTCTACACTAAGTGTAATGTAAACAAGGTAGGCAGTAACAACTTACTCGGTATTCAACATAAATAAAAACAAAAATTCTCCGTGTGATGAGGGAGTAAGCATACAGTTCACCACTCCCTATTTTGCCCGTGAATATCGTAAAAGACGACTAAAGGATATAATAAGCAGATAGCATCTGTGCAAGCAAAGGAAAACTCGAAACAAAACCCTATTCCAACACGCCTAACCAAAGTCGTATAGTAGGTCAATTCTCCTCCTATTACGTAGGAGACCCGAGCCCAACAGTGGGACACATATGGGCTAAGCTTATAAAAAACAAAAGTACCTTCATTAGTATGAAGGAATCGTTGTTTACTATATTTTTCTAGCTGTCTTTGTATGCCGTCATATTGACGGTGTGCGGTCTTAGTAGGTATTTGTAAAAGAATCTCATATATAACATTCTATATGTTAATGTTAATATTTTTTAAAATAAATTTAGCTTCACAATAGCAAATTAGGAAGAGTCATAAAATATAGAAAGAAACAAAAATATAGTTTATAAAATATTTAAGAATGAAATCGCCGTGCGGTCAAATTGACGGTCTTGGTCTTTCTAGTGTTAAGTAATAATTCTTTGTTCAAAGATTTAGTAAATATATCAGCAACCTGATCCTCAATCTTTACATATATCATAGATATTATTATCTTTAATTAAGTCTTTAATAAAATGGTATCTTATGTCAATGTGTTTTAATCGTTTAATATTATCAGTATTTGCAACCATTATGGTAGATTGGTTGTCGTAGTAAAGTCGTTTGCAATAGAATCCAACAATCATGTAAACAAATATGGCGGACTGACATTGACAGCGTATTGTTTGTGCCCATAGTGATGTCATAGTGTTCTAATTTAATTTTAATTAAATTTATTTTTCTAATTATTTTAATTTTAAGCCATAGAGTATGGCCCATAGTAGTATAAGTACTAAAATAAAACTGACTAATAGATTAAATATATAAGCCATAGACTATAAAATAAAACTGATTATATAAAAAAAAAGTGTTTATTAAAACAAATTTAAATCTTCGTCTTCGTCATCATCACTATCAGAAGTGTCGCCGGTGACCGTAATTATAAATGGAACCACTGTGTCATCGCTTGCCGTTTCTAAAATGCCGTCGAGCTTTTTCATTTCTTCCTCTTCCTTTAGGACGTGACTTACGCATTTCGACCATTGTTCGGCTCCGATTCTCGCCAACCCTTCGTTCAATAAAGTTTTTATTTCCGCCATTTTAAAAGATTTGTTATCTCCCAACATATGACTTAACCTGTGCCCAAATGAGCTCAATTGGGTTAAGTTCGCAGTGGTAGGGAGGAAGGCGAAGCACAGTTATTCCTTTCGATGCGGCGAGCTCGTCAACGTATTTTATAACATATTTTTTTTTATCAAATTTTGTGAGTAACTGTGCTTTTATTTCACTTGTTTCAAAAGCTATATTTTTGCTACGTAACCATTCTTGTATAGTATCCTTCCTCCAGCTCATGTTGGGCACTCGTTCGAGTTGGCGAGAATGGTATGGAGCATTATCCATTACAATTACAGATCCCGGCAGAATTTTGTCTAAAACCATCTTAAACCTAAAACAAAAAAGATAATTTTCTGTCATAATGTAATTTCATATCTATAAATACCCTTAATAATATTAATTTTATATAGTTTTATCATAAATGTACAAAAATCAACAAATGAAACCTTACCATTTCTCAAAATTATGAGCATCCATCTCCCCGTGATAATCGCCATCTGACTTTTTTGCTTCAAAAACCCAATCTGCGCCTTCTAAAAAACCATCTTCATTGCCTATATGTGTAATAATCAGCCTCTTTCCTTTCTGAGGATTTTTTAAGCCACTTGAAAGGCCTCCCAAGAATGCCTGTCTATTACTCTTGATGTCATTATCCATCCACACATAATTGCAGGTGTGCCCTAAGTAAAAAAAAAGTTTCAAATACATAATTATGTCAATAAAAACATTATTTAGATTTAAAATTAAGCAAACATGTAACCTCTATCACAATTTAAAATAATGTGTGAAATAAATATATCTTATCTATCACCATATCTCAAACAAATGTTTTTAAGTAACCTGCGGAACACAAAAAAAATTTTAAGCATTTAAATAAATAAAAAGCTCTCACCCTCATTAAGCCATGTTTCATCCAAATAATAAATCTTTTTATTTTGCTTTCTGTATTCATTGATTTTCAACAAATAATTCACCCTCCAAATTTGTAAGTCAGGTCTATCTAGCAAAATGCTTTTTCTTGATCGCTTGCTGTATGTGAAGTTTAATTTCTTCAATATTCTATACATTGTACCGAATGTAAAATTTGGTAGGCTGTCATCTTCATTGACTGCTGTCATAATTTTGGCAATGGTTGGCAATTCCCCATCAAAGTAAAATTTATGCACCTTTCTTCTTATTGCAGATAAGATAAAATCATCTAACTTATCAATTATGGCTCGACCTGCAAGGTCTCTCCTAAAAAACAGACAGAGAATACTAAATTGCACAAATCATAACATAACAAATAAAGTAAAGCTCAAAAGAGTAAAAAAAAGGCTGGCTAAGTTAATATTATAAATACCTTAGGCTGGGGTACTTCTTGATTTTGTGTGTAATGTTTCATTACGTCACGAACAATATATTCTGAGACCTCCATTATTTTTGAGGTGGTTTTATATAATTCCATTTTTGATGGGTATGTAGAAGAGGTTTTCTCCAAGTGATTATAAAGAAGAGGCGGTAAGCCTGGCGACCTATGGCACCGAAGAGGTCGTCAGGCGGATCGAGGCGCTGGGGTTGAGGGTCGCCCTGGACAAGACGGAGGCCCTCTTGTTCCATGGGCGCCGTATGAGCCCTCCCATCGGCGTCTCGATCACCGTCCACTCGGTTGACATCAGCATCCAGGCCCATATGAGGTATTTGGGCCTGGTGCTCGACGGGCAATGGTGGTTCCGGGAGCATTTCCGCAGGCTCGCTCCACGGCTCGTCGGCGCGGCGTCCGCCCTATCGTGGCTTATGCGGAATGTGGGCGGACCGAGCGCTACGTGCCGACGGCTGTACGCGGGGGTCATCCGGTCGATGGCCCAGTACGGCGCACCGGTGTGGGCGGGGTCCTTGACCGTCCAACTTAGGGCCCTTCTGTGGCGACCACAGAGGGTCATGGCGGTCAGGGCCATCCGCGAATACCGCACGGTGGCGACGGAGTCAGCGTGCCTATTGGCCGGGACTCCCCCGTGGGACCTGGAGGCAGAAATGCTCGCCGAGTTGTATCGGGGGTGCGCGGGGAGGGCGGTGTTGTTTCCTTGAGGGAGCTCACCGCCTGGCGCGTCGACGCCCGCCGAGACGTCATTGCCCGTTGGGCAGTCCGGCTGGAGAGGCCTCGGTTCGGGGTGCGAATCGTGGAGGCCTTCCGGCCGGTGCTGATGCAGTGGTTGGGAAGGCGGCACGGGGTGCTCTCCTTCCGACTAGTGCAGGTGTTGACGGGGCATGGGAGCTTCGCCAAGGTCGTAAGGAGGGAGAGTACACCGTCCTGCCACCACTGCGATTGCGACGAGGACACGGCGCAGCATACGCTCGAGGCCTGCGCCGCTTGGGCCACGCAGCGCCGTGAACTCGTTGCAATCATCGGCGCCGACCTGACGCTGCCGGCCATCGCTAGGGCGATGGTCGACAGCGTCGGGAATTGGGACGCGGTCGCAGCCTTCTGCGAGACAGTGATCTCGCAGAAGGAGGCGGCGGATCGCCTGCGCGAGGAGCGCAGCCTCGATGAGGAGATCCGCCGCCGGCGAATGGGGCGGCGCAGGCGCAACTACCTGCGCCTCATGCCGCCCTAGCCGAGGCCGCGGGTGACGTGACCGAGGATTAGTCCGTCACCCGCCGAGAGGCCGACCGCGTGAGGAAAGACCGACGTCCTCCCCGAGGGGGGGACGTCGGTCGATGGGAGGGTACCCCACGTAAGGGGTATTCCGTCGGGCCGACCACTGACGACAAGTAAACCTGCTCCGGTGGTCGGCCCAACGACGAAGGCGACGTGGTTTTCGGGTGGGTTGCGGGAGTTGCGTGCTTAAGCCCCTCTGTCGCCCCGGACGGAGTGGTGCGGAGGCGCGCCGACCGCAGCCCACCCACAAAAAAAAAAAAAGTGATTATAAATATTCACCAAATTTTTTTTCTCCCTTTGCGATAACTGTTTTTTAACAGCCAATTTTGGTTTTTTGACCGGCGGCGGAGGAGCAGTCCCCGACGAACCTGGCTGCGGCTCGCTCATTATAACCTTAAAAACAAATATAATTTTACACACATACATTTCAGTAATTATGATCTATTCAAATAATTAGTTACGAGGGCAATACAATATTAAAGTGCGTCTAATAGATTTGTGTTGTAGGTAATAGATCTAAATCATTCTTACCTCCTGATTACTCCTTGAGAAAAAATACCAATCGTATGCTATATCAAAGTCCGTGATTCCGTGCAAAGGTCGTCGTTCCAAGAAAAATATGTCCAGCCAAATCGTAAAGCAAAACAAAAGTCCAAAATGAGAATGCAAAGTCGTAGAAATCGAAAACAGAAAACGGAAACAGAAAACACTAATGCACAGCGAACCCACAGAACAGTGAATGACAATTCTATAAACAAAATGGCCACCTGTCAATTTTATAAAACTAACCATTATTTTTATGGCTTAGGATACAATCCGTTTTGGTATAATTATATGAAGCTCTTGAAAAAAAATTTATTGTATTCAAATACGAGGGGTGATCCAAAAGTAATGATAATCAATAATAAACACAATGAATAAAATAAAAAAATATATTTATTTCTCAACATAGTCTCCTAGCAAGTCTATACATTTAGTCCATCTCTTTTCTAAACCTAAAATTCCCTTACAAAAAAAATCTTTATCTTGACTCTCAAAAAAGTCCTCAACCGCGGCCATCACGTCGCTATCATCATCAAATTTCTTGCCTCGGAGGTGTTCCTTGAGTCGTGGAAAGAGATAGAAGTCACTGGGGGCTAGATCTGGTGAATAGGGGGGGTGTTCCACCAACTCAAAGCCCGCTTCCTGAATGCCAGCCATGGCAATTGCAGCTTTGTGAACAGGTGCGTTGTCTTGATGGAACAACACTCCAGCCCGCAGTTTGCCTCGCCTTTTCTCCTTAATAGCCTCCCGCAATCTTCTTATTTGTTCTGCATAGTAGGAGCCTGTAATAGTGGCCCCCTTTTCCAAGTAGTCCACCATGATTATTCCTTCAGCGTCCCAAAAAACAGACGCCATAACCTTCCCTGCTGAGCTTGACACTTTGAATTTCTTCGGCGTCGGTTCATCGGATCGTTTCCATGTCATCGATTGTTGTTTTGTTTCAGGATCAAAATGGTGGATCCAGGTCTCGTCCATGGTCACAAAACGTGACAAAAAATTGTCCTTGTCTGCCTGGAACTTTTCGAGATTTGCTCTTGACATGTCGACTCGTTTCTTCTTTTGCTCGTCGTTTAACATTTTCGGTACCCAACGCGCGGAGACCTTTCTCATATGCAATTCGTTCGCAAGGATTCTTTGAATGCTGCCATATGAGATCCCTGTGACCTCAGCTACATGCCTGATAGTCACTCTTCGATCTTCCAATACAACTTCTTCAACTTTTTTCACATTTTCTTCAGTGAGGGACGTCGATGGGCGTCCTTCGCGGTGTTCGTCTTCCGTCGATGTTCTTCCCAGCTTAAACTCCTTAGCCCAGCGTGCAACTGTGGAATATGGAGGAGAAGAGTCCCCTAATGTTTCCACCAAGTCGCTGTGTATGTCTTTGGTAGACATTTTTTTCAAGCAGAGGTATTTAATGACAGCTCTGATTTCGTGTTTTTCCATTTTGATGTTCACTCCTTGACAGTCCGTATTCAAATGAATGTAGCTCCCGGGAATTGTGGCCTATTTATATGATTTTTTTTTCCTGAACTAGTGGGTAACTGAGCAAGTGACTGAAATTTTTTTGTATTTTTGTGTGCACTAGAAATAACTGATTATCATTACTTTTGGATCACCCCTCGTAATATTAAATAAATTAATTAAATTAAAAATAAAAGTTAACTTCAGATTACGAACAACACTAACTTTTCAACGACTTATAGAGTTCGATGAGTAAAAAACTAAGATCACGGCTTGTCAAATACTTCGAAATTTTTACGTTGCAAATGTTTTAATCAAATTTAACATATAAATACAGTTAAATCGTGTTGAAGATAATGTGAAAACAATGGTGCGTTCGTTGAAATCAGCCTATGTTCATAATTGATCGTCAAATGTATGTGATTACGGAGTAATCGTGACAAATTGGTTTGTTTACATGATTGTTGAATTCTATTGCAACGACTGTACATAGGTACTGGATACACATTTACAATATTAAAATCCTTTACCAAATTTGCTAACCAACAAGACTCACTAGCTGCCATGCTGATTGCAACATACTCAGCCTCAGTTGATGACAAGCTCACCGAGCACTGTTTCTTTGAGCACCATGATACAAGACAATTACAAAATTTAAAACAGTAACCAGTGTTGGATTTTCTATCTGTTAAATCACCACCCCAATCTGCATCGCAATGCCCTATAAGCCCATCATCATTACATTTGTAAATCAACTTGTAATCTAAAGAACTTAAAACTCTTTTCAAATGAGTTAACAAAACATCACTAGCTTTATTTTGGTACCTACTTAATATAGATACAGCTATACACAGATCTGGCCTAGTGCATGACATTTCATACATTAAGCTTCTAATTATTGCTCTACATAAATTTTCTATCTGTTTGTCTGACTTACATTCTTTAGTTTCTAAAATTTTTACATTAAAGTTTTGATCAATAGGAGTAGATATGGGTTTACAGTTTTCCATGTTAAACCTTCTTAATACACTTTCTAAATAGGATTTTTGGCTTAATTCAGCTACATGGTCTTTAAAATTCTGTTTAACATTAATACCAAGGAAATTTGAACTCAATCCCAAGTCTTTCATTTTGAATACTCTATGTAACTGTGATTTAAGATCGCTTAACACTTGTTCATTACTACTAAACATCAAAAGATCATCGACATACAGTAATACATACGTTTGGTCTTTTTCATTGCAATTTTTAAACAAACATGGATCATTCTTTGACTTAACAAAACCTGCCTTACTTATTACATAGTTAAATTTTTCATTCCAATATTTGGGGGATTTCTTTAATCCATACAAAGATTTATTTAATTTCACAATGTTTTCACAGCCATTATGTGCCCCTTCTGGTAATCTAATAAACACATTTTCTTTAATAACTCCGTACAAAAAGGCTCCAATGACATCCATCTGATGTATTGCTAAATTTAATTTAATTGCAACAGAAACAATCTAAATTTTGACAATTTGGCTACAGGTGAATAAATTTCATACAAACCTAATGTATCATTCTGCTCAAAGCCTCTGGCCACCAGTCTAGCCTTATACTGAACACCATTTTCATGTTTCTTAAGTTTAAATACCCACTTACTACTTACAATGTCTTAATTCATAGGTACTTGACACACTGTCCATGTATTGTTTGCCTTGAGGGTCTCCAGCTCCTGTTTGACAGCTTCTTCCCATTGACAGGCATCACTCCTCTCCATGGCCTCCTTATAAGTGTTTGGTTCTGTTTCAGCCGTGTAAACATTTTGACAATTATAAAATTGTGTTTGTTTTCTGACCCGTGTGATTCGACGAGGTGAAGCTAGTTGCAACTCATTATCACTATTACATTCACTAAATTCATCACTAGTTTCCTCTGGTTTATATAGACTATGCTCGTCTTCATGTATTGTTTGATCTGTATAGCTTGAATCGGTCATACTAGCTTCCAACATATCTGGCTGATTCTCATTAGGTACTGGTGTTTCATTGTTAGACATTTTTGTTACAAAATCTAGGTTAACTTTTTCCTGTTTCTTAATTAATGGTTTTAAAAATACAACATCCTTTTTAATAAGCACTTAATTTTTTTCTGTATAAAATATTCTATAACCTTTTACAGATTCTCCATAACCAACCATAATTGCAGTCTCTCCTTTAGCATCCCATTTCAATCTCTTTTGTTTTGGAATATGAACTGATACAGGTGTACTAAAAATATGTAACTTGTCGAGGTCAAACTGTTTATTTGTCCAAAGTTCATGTGGTGTTTTACCTGGCTCGTTACTTCTACCAGTTCTGTTTATAACATAAGCAGCAGTATTTACTGCTTCAGCTCATAATTTCTTTGGAATATTTTTGGCACATAGCATTGATCTTGCTGATTCTGTCAGGGTTCTTATCTCCCTTTCTGCCTTGCCATTCTGTTGAGGTGTGTATTGTACAGAGGTTTGATGTACTATACATCAGGTCGTGCCTGAGAAAAATATTAACAAGGCTTTATTTATAAATTCTAAGCCGTTGTCACTTCTAAAGTTTATTATTTTGTTACCAGTGACATTTTCTGCTTTATTTACGAAATCTTTAATACAATTTACTGCTTCCTCCTTCTTTTTAATGAAGTATACAGTTCTATAGCACAAGTAGTCATCCTTTAATACTAAATAATACTTTGATCCTCCTACAGATACTTCCTCCATAGGGCCGCATACATCAGCGTGTACTAACTCGCATGTTTTCATTGTTTTTGTATTACTGCTACTAAACGGCAAGCAGTATGCTTTTCCTCTTAGGCAGCCTTGGCATTCTTCCAGGCACTCGTTAGATGCTTCAATATTATTGTTTATTAATACGTTTTTCACATGCTGTATCACATCTTGTATTTTGATGCACAAGTTTCTCATGCCACTCACTTAAACTTGATTTAACTTCATTTACATTTGCAAGACCACATTTATAACAAACATCCAATATATACATGTCTCCGACGCGATTTGCTACCGCCCGAACTTTATTTTTCTTGAAAAACTTGCAAATATTTTGATCTGTCATCATAAGATATCCTTTATCTGCCGCGCAATTCACAGAGAATAAATTTAATTTTAGATCTGGTACACACAATACATGTTCTATAGTTGTCTCAATCCATTTATGACCATAATATACTTCAAGCGCCACTTGTCCATAGCCGATGACACTTATCTGAGTTTCATCACCTATTATTACAGATTACCGTATTGATATTGGCGAGAATGACGAAAAAAGATTTTAATCATGACATATGTGTTCACTGGCACCTGTGTCTACCAACCATTTTGACATTTCATAATGTTCTGTAGGTGTTTGTTGCACTACAAATGCATTTTTCTCTTTTCCTTTTTTATACCAGCACTCACTTTTGTTATGTCCAATTTTATTATAATAATAACACCTTTTCTCCCTTTTACTGTTCACATTACTTGTACATTTAACTTGATAATGACCCATCTTATTACACTTGAAACATTTAATATTTTTTTTTTATTTATATTATGCTTTTGGGCATTTCTTTTTGCAATAAACGCTGACGACGATAAAGCGATTTCTCCCTTTTCTCTTACTCTCTCCTCTTCCACCAACAAACGAGCAACAAGGTTATCACATGTCTGTTTGTCGTCCGGGGCAGACTCCCATGCGGATACGAAATGTTTATAAATATCTGGCAAAGACATTAAGACTTTTGTAATGACAAGTTTTTCAGAAATTACTTCGCCCATCTGTTTCAACTGATTTTGTAACTCCAGTATTTTTGATAGAAATACTGACATTTCAGTTCCTTCTTTCTACTTATATTGGAAGAATCTTTGCTGAATAATATGAATACTAGTTCCACTAGTTTGTTCAAAAACGCTTTTCAGCTTTCGCCACATCTCTGCTGAGGTAGTACAAGATATTATATGAAGCATCACTTCCTCGGTCATCCTGGTCACTAGCATTGTTTGAGCTTTGGGATCCTGTATTTCCCATGTTTTCTGTTCTTCTAAAGTTTTTCTTTTACATGTTTCCCTTCAACGACGTCAAGTAGACTTTGACCCCGCAGTTAAACCACCGTTTGGAATTTCCAAACATTCCAGTTCTTTAATCCTTCCAGTTTAATAACTGTGTTACTTCCGTCCATCGTGTATCTACTATCTTTTGCTCTTTCCTAGTTTTTTCCTTCCTTGCTAACTGCAAGCCACGTTTTCCCGCCAGCCTAACCTCTTACGCTGTCACTTGTTTCGGCTTTGTTTCACAAATTTTTATTCAACTATTAAAAGTTCTTATTATTATAACATACGTGGCCTGGGCCCATAACCTGTTGTTTTATTATAATAAGTAAGCAAGTCTTTAACTAGTAACTTTATTAAAAGTAAGAACACGACAATATTCACAACGTCTTTTTGTTGAAATAAGGTGGAGAGAAAGAGGGCGCTTGAGATCTAACATACAATAGTGTTGCCAGCTAAATAAATATAATATTAAAATAAGTATTACATTGTATTGCAACAATTATATCAGAAAATAATCGATATATAACGGTGATTTTATTTTTTTCGATATATCGATCTTCGATATTCATTTTCGGATGTTAAAACCGATATCCGCATATAAATATCATCAATAAAAATTATCTATAGACTGTAATCAGTTTGTGGTCTGTGCAGTGCAGCCAACCTGAGCCAACTATGATAACCACAGGATACTGACTGACGTCTGACAGTGACTGACGGTCATCAGCTGGTTTGGTTGGTGGTTTAGATTGTAGATGTTGATGGAAGGGAATTATAAGCTGTGTCTGGTTCTGTATTTTCAGAAAGTAACGAATTTTGGATTCCTGATGTTGACGGACGTTCAACGGATTCATTTGATTCTTTATTTGTAGGTACCTAAGATGCTCATATTTTTAACAGCTTGTTCAGCGGCAATCCTGTCAGGAGAGTTTTCATTTCCTTCTTGTATCAATTGGCTGAAAACGTTTAGATTGAAGGGCCAAATACCTGATGCTCGGAATCCACTAACTGCTTTTTCTGCATTAGCTACGTTCAAATATGCTTGATTGAACCATGTAATCAATTGCAGTGGTGTTAGTTTTTCATATTGATGGAGTTTCATATATACATCACATTCTTTATACAAAGTTGTTTTAAATGGACTGTACACTGTAAGATTTGGGTTGGTCCGGTTGGTTGTATGTTTTACAAAATGCACTAGCCATACGTAGAACAATTCTTCAATCATCCATCCAGACTTACTACATCTATAAATTGAACCGTTCGGGCCTCCTTGCTCTAGTAATGGATGCATTTTTAACCAAGGATAGATAATTAGTGGTGGAACATACAGACCTGTTGCGCTAATACAGCAACAGGCAGTAATATTCTTCCCAAGCTCCCAGCTGGTGGCAGCTCCTACCTGCTTAATTCCTTTAGGAGCAAGTATTTTTCCGGTTTGTGAACAGCGTTGATACCTGTTACGTCGACATTAAGTATTCTATAAGGGCGAAATTTGTATTTGTCGTATGTTGATGAGAAATTATCAAGTAATATCTGTAACTCTGTGGCATTAAAGGCAACAATACTATTTACGCTGGTAGGTTCCGGGCGCCTAATACTTATTTCAGGGTTTCTTTTTAAAAATCCGTACAGCCAATCTTTGCCAGCTTCTTTTTTATCATTATTGAAACAATGTTTAATTTTATTAGACTCAACATAAACAAAAACCACTGTCTTTAATGATTGTGGCGTCAATCCATAAAATATGCTTGCCAAAAGCAATATTTGGTCTTTAATTTGTCTCCTGTTCAGGAGTAAAAACGAGTTTTCTTCCCATTCGAAAAGAAATATCATAGTTGTCCTTTTTTGAATAATAAGATAAAGTCATAACAGGAATACCATACAAAGCAGCTGTCGGCCTTAACTTTGCTCTACCACGAATGGCCCTTATGGCAGTTCTAAAATTAGAATTGTCCATTTTACAAAAACATTCTATATTAAGTGAAAATAAATAATAATACATATGAATATATTAACTAAAAATTTGTTTCAATAAACAGCCTTCTCGATGCTTGTCCAGATGTGCTGTCCAGCATACCTCTAGGCAATTGTTGGCTTTCATTATCATCACTTCTTATGGATTCCAGAAAATCTAAATTTTAATTCATATCAAGTGCAATGTTGCGCAATACTGCAAGAGCTGCAATATACAATTTTACATTTTCTAAAGATACACTAAAACCATGTAATATACATCTAAATCTTTGTTTCCAAATTCCAAAACACCTTTCAATTGTATTCCTGGTTAATATATGGCATCGATTATAAGCTCCTTCCTTTATGCCGGTTGCAGACCGAAAACTAAGCTATGCCAAAGCTAAACTAAGCAAGCCAGGCTGAGCTAAGCTAAGCTAAACTTGAAATAAGTGGCTTGCACACCAAAAACTAAGCCAAAGCTCAGTCAGTGTTGGGAAGTTTAACTAGACGGACGACGCTCGCTATGAATGTAATCGATGAAGAAAGCAATGAATACGTCAGACATAGAAAAAGAAGATTAATAGTGATTTATTATTATTTGAGGAAAAGATACTCCAGACCTTGGATATGTCAACACATTAAATCTCGGCACACAAGTGGAGAGTTTAGAACTTTATTTTATGAGTTAGATGATGAACATTTTCAGTTATATTATCGTGTTACAAGAGTTCAGTTTTATGATTTGTTATCATTGATTATTGGAGATATTACCAAACAAGATACTAACTATCGAAAGGCTATAACCCCAGAAGAAAGATTAGCTATTTGTTTGAGGTAAGTAAAACAATTTTAATTCAAAAAAATGTTTATTCATATTTTTTATTGGTAACTGCCAAAAGGTTACAAATTATCTAAGCTATCGTTTTGAGCTGGTGTCGAGTAACTGGATGATGATGAGTACCCATATTGGTAAGTCTGCGTAGACAAATATCTTTCATAATTTTCCTCTGCTTCGTTTACAATTTGAAAATCTTTTTTTTTACATCTCTTTGTATCCAATCGGGAAACTTTTTAGTTGACTCGCACATACTGTCAAAAAACAAATTAAGCGGATGTCTGTTTCTCCGCCTCTTTTGCCTCCTCAGCCTTCCGTTTCTCTCTTTGCTCACATCGTTTCATAAAATCGTTATCGACTTCCTGAAGTAAGTCGCGTAATGATGAGTCATCGGCAACTTTTCTTTTTTTTAACCTTGGTGGTTCGGAAGTGCTTTCATCATCATCATTCGGAATTGCTTCGAAAATCCCAGTACTTTGATCATCATTTGATGCACCGGGCAAAATACTTTGACTTTCGGTTGATGGGCCAGGAAAAATACTTTGACTTTCGGTTGATGGACTGGCCACTGTACCAGTTCTCTTACGGTTTTTCATATAAGGTAAAAGAAATTCGAGAAGCTCGGCATATTTCCAGTTATTCGTCGGAGAAGCAGCCTGACCACTTGTACTGGCTTTCATCCTTTTGAGTGATTCCCGATGACTATCGCGTAATTTTTCCACTCATTTTTCGCAGTTTTCACTGTAACATACACCAAGTCAAACTTAGTAATAAATATTTATGTGTTTCAGGTTTTTAGCTACGGGCGACTCCTTTAGAACGATTGGATACAATTACAGAGTGGGTAATAATACAGTTTCTTTGATAGTAAAAGATGTGTGCAATGCACTTTGGATTAATAATCAAATAATAACAATAATTAAATAATAATAATTCAATTATATTAAGTAAATTAATAATTAATTTTAATAATAACAATAATTCAAAAATAATTCTAGTAAATTAATAATTAATTCTAATAATCAAATAATAATAATTCTATTAAATTAAGTAAATTAATAATAAATTTTAATAATAATAAAAATTCTAAAATAATTCTAGTAAATCTTAAAAATAACCATAATTAAAATTTTAATAATAACAAAAATCGCATAATAATAATTCTAGTAAATATATGTAATAATTCTATTCTAGTAAATATATGTAAAAGTATGTATCATAAAATTAGGAAAATTCATAAAAATGTTCCTCTCTCCTACTGTTGCCGTGCCCTACAGGGTCCATAATTGTTGCATGTTTTGTTGTTAAGATCTTTTATACATTATGGAGTGCAATAAAGTTTGAAATTGAAATTAATTTGCAACCAACGTATATGAAGTTACCGACAGAAAGTGAATGGGAAGCAATTGCAGAAGACTTTAATGATAAATGGCAATTTCCTAACTGCCTTGGTGCCGTGGATGGGAAGCATATCTCAATAAAATGCCCTCCTCAGTCGGGTTCTAATTATTATAATTATAAAAAATTTTATTCTATAGTCCTTCTAGCAGTCGTTGATGCGCACAAAAGATTTATTATAATAGATGTTGGTTCAATGGGGCGATTTAGCGACGGAGGTATTTTTGCAGAAAGCGCATTTGGCTACAAATTACAAAACGGGCAACTAAACGTACCTAATCATAAACCTTTAACGCCCGGTGGCGATCCAACACCTTTTGTGTTTATAGGTGATCAAGCATTCCCGTTATAAAAACACTTTATGAGACCGTACCCACGGAGTACATGTTTAGATAACAGAGCAAAAAACACCTTTAACTATCGTCTCAGCAGAGCACGAAATGTAGTAGAAAATGCGTTCGGCATATTGTCAGCCCGTTTTCGTGTGTATCGTCGACCATTTGAATGTCAATTAGAACTAGTAGACGTCATTTCAAAAACCATCTGTGTCTTGCACAATTATTTAATGTCTACAACAAGAACAACAACTAGTAACGCCAATAACGTCAATATTGAAGAACAACAAACTTTAAGATCGGTACAATACGACAACATACGAGCAACTAGAGAAGCATTTTGGATCAGAGAGTCATTTTGTAATTACTTTAATAGTGTATTACATTAAACTTTATATGAATATGAAATAAACTCACGGTCTGGTATATCTGGATTACTTATTTCCTCTACTATTCTTTTCCATGCACTATCCTTTTTTCCTAAATTGTGGTAGTCTTTAAACTGCGTGTTCCACAGTATAGTAAATTGTTTAACTGTTTCGATAAATTGCTCCATACTCGCTATAAAATGACGTGCATATGACAGAAGACACTAGACGGCACTGGCGAAGGATGTGCAAAGGGTGTGCGGGGAAGGCGGGAGGGGCTTAGCTTAGCTCAGTTAGTACGCATCGGCATACACAACTAACTTAGTTTTGCATATTTTAGTTAGCTCACATAGGTTAGTTCGCATAGTTTGCGGTCTGCACACAAGTATGGAAAACTGCGTCAGCTACGCGAGCTAAGCTAACTTAGCTCTTGGTCTGCAACCGGCATTATGCTATGGGGATTGTGAATTGGAGTAAACAAATAATTTGTTAAAGCATAGCCAGAATTTCCTAATAAATGGCCATTGAATTCCCCATTTTCAAAACGTTGTCTTAGACGGCTTTCTCGGAATATTCTTGCATCATGTGTGCCACTATGTCTCTTATTTTTAATTTGGTATCACACACCACTTGTACATTTAATGAGGAACATCCTTTTCTATTTATATAGTACTGAGCACTATCACGACTAACTTTTTTAATTCTAGCATGTGTGCAATCAATAGCACCAATTACTTGTCTATATAGTAATAGGTCTATAGGTCCTCCACAAATAATAGGAACCTATGTAATTGCCGTTCTGCAGTACTGGCCATTTAAAATCAAAATAATTTAGTCATTTGTTAATTGATTAGTGTTACGTTTTCATCGCATTTCAATCTTTTTCGTCATCATGGATACGTTAAAAATTCGACTAATTATGGAATATGAGTATCGTCGTGGCAGCAACGGCACGCAACATCAACGACGTTTACGGAGCTAACACTACAAACCAACGCACCGCCTATTATTGGTTTGCGCGCTTCCGTTATGGAAATTTTGACCTGAAAATGAACCTCGCGGTCGTCTGAGCGCGCTTCCGTTCTGGAAATTTTGACCTGAAAATGAACCTCGCGGTCGTCCGAAGACTTTGGTCGACAATGACAAATTAAAGGCGATTGTGGAAGTCGATGATACACAATCTACGGTTGAATTAGCAGCAGCTTTCGACGTTAGCGTCAAAACAATATTGGTCCATTTGCGTCAAATTGACAAGGTAAGAAAGCTTGACAAATGGGTGCCCCACGAACTCAATGATCGCCAGCGCGAAGTACGCGTCGAAACATGCCTTGCATTGCTCAACAGACACACAAATGAAGGAATTTTGAAACGCATTGTTATTTGCGATGAAAAATGGATTCTGTTTGATAACCGCAAGTGCGCAGCAAGTTGGTTGGATCCTGGTTCAGCACATAAACAATGCCCTAAACGAAAACTTACCCCTAGAAAAGTGATGGTCACTGTTTGGTGGTCTAGCGCCGGTGTGATTCATCACAGCTTCTTACCAAACGGGGTGAGCATTACTGCAGATGTGTACTATGAAGAATTGAACACAATGATGGAGAAGCTGGCACATCTCCAACCAGCATTGGTCAATCGCTCGTCTCCGCTGCTCCTGCATGACAATGCGCGACCTCATACTGCACAGCAGACGGTCTCCAAGTTGCAAGAACTGGGGTTGGAAGCTTTCCGTCATCCGCCATACCCACCAGACCTTGCGCCTACAGACTACTTCTTTTTCCAGAATTTGAACTTTTTGGCGGGAAAGAAATTATTTACCCAGAGGCAGTACAAAATGCCTTTGAAGAATTTGTTGCCTCCCGTCCAGCTGATTTCTTTAAGAAGGGCATCAGTAAACTGCCGCTGCGTTGGCAAAGATGCATTGATTGCATGGGTGATTACTTCGATTAATACAAATAAAAAATACATGAAAAAAAATCGTTTAATTTTTTTCATACATAACGGCAATTTCATAGGTAAAGACCTAATATTTCTAAACTCCGATATAATCTCTTCTTGTTCTGCAACTGTCGTAGGGATTTTTATTGAGAGTATTTAATTGAGCAGCTTTGTTACACAAAGATAAAGCTACTCTTCGGCATATGTTTGTGATGGATTGCTCACTTATACCATGAATGTCGGCTGCATCGTCTTGCACTTCTTGTCGAGCCCATGTTCTGAGAGCAGTACATACCTGAGTTTCTGCAGACAATCCAACCCCACGATTTTGTTGTTCAATGTCGCATCTAAGTCTACAATCCTTGTCGCATATATTTTGCTAAATCTATATTTCGCTCGAAATTCTTTTTTCTCTAATGTAAAAGGATCATAGCGATTTTTGTAAGATTTCTTTTTTCTTGGTGGTTCTTCGCTGTCTATTTCATAAAATATATCATTATAGTGTAAATAATCCATTGTTAGCAGATATCATTTTTTAAACTGCAATAAGCAGTCAAGAAATTTTAGGTTAATCGTTTGTTAAACAAGGGTTGCTGACTGAATAACGGTTATATAACTTTCATAGAATTTACACAACCCTTACAACAGATGTATAGAAAGGAACTGTCAATAACGTTAATTGGTAGCGTGGACGTTACAACGCCGGTAAACGTCGATTGTAAAAGATTATTAGTAAGACAGTATACAGTCATGGACAAAAGTTTAGGCACAAGCTGTATTTTTACATGAAATATAATTTTATTTGTATTTCAAAACAAATTAAATATTTTATTGACATGTAATGATTACAAAACACATTCATTCATAAACGAACAAGGAAACTCAAACAAATTTTCTTCAAGAACAAAACTATAACGAAAAATATTAAAAAAAGTTCGGATTTCTGTAGGACAAAATTATAGGCACAGCAAATGTTATGAAAATGAAATATTACTTGAAATCTTGAGTTAATATTTTGTTGGCAATCCATTTTGTTTTATAACCGCCTTTAACCTGTTTGGCATGGAATGTACTAACTTTTTTGTAATATTTTCGCCAATTTTATTCCATTCTTCCATTACACTGCTTTCAGATCACTTCGGTTTGAAATATTTCGTGTCCGCAGTTTTCGGTCCAATTCTTCCCACAAATTCTCGATGGGATTTAGGTCTGGGGACTGCGGTGGATGTGGCAAGACATGTGCCGTATTATATGCTAGCCACATCCTTACGTCGTGGGCTGAATGTTTGGGATCATTATCGTGTTGGAATGTGAATGACCGCGGTAGATTTAATTTCTCTGCGCTATTTTTAAGAGCTGTCTTCAAAAGATAAACAGTTTTGTCCATTATGCCATCTATAAAGACGAGCTCCCCAACACCCGCAGCGGACATGCAGCCCCAAACCATTACGCCGCCGCCACCATACTTTACTGTTGGTGTTAAAGTTTTTTCGGCATATGCTGTGTTCGGCTTTCTCCATATTCTATAATGTCCATCAGGTCGAAAAATATTAAATTTACTCTCATCTGAGAAGAGCACTTGATCCCAGAAGCTACACGGATCACTTTCAAATTGTTTTGCATATGACAATCTTTTCTTTCGATTGATAGCAGATATCAATGGTTTTCGTCTAGCCACTCTCGAGTTGTAACCAGCTTCATGCAACAATCTCCGAACAGTTTTAGAGTGCACCTCCTTACCAAAATCTTCTTTTATACTTGCAGCAAGCTGTGTAGATGTTATTTTTGGCTCAACTTTAACTTTGCGTACTATTTGTACTCTTTCTCTTTCCGTTAATTTACGCGGTCGCCCACTACGCTTAGCACTTTTAAGGTTTGTTTCGCCTTTAAAACGATTTATAATTGTTCGAATGGTAAAGCGGCTACGATCCATTAATTCTCCAATCTCCGCAAAAGATTTACCTTGATTATGCAGATGGAGAATAATTTTTCGCTGAGATTCTGTTGTTTCACTTAATTTTGGACTCATTGCAAACAAATAGCAAATAAAATATTTATTTTTACAAGTTCCGTCAATGTAATCAAAACAAAATATATAACGGAACATTCCAGCTTGTGAAAAAAAAATAAAATGTTGCCACATGCGAAATTTTTAGCTTCATTGATAATTGTGCCTATAGTTTAGTCCTACAGAAAATTCAGCTTTTTTAATACTTTTTGTTATTGTTTTGTTCTTGAAGTAAATTTGGGTAAGATTTTTTTTTATTTCATAAATGTATATGTTATACAGTAGTTGTATAGTCACAAAATATATATTTTGTGTTTTAAAATACAAATTAAATTATATTTTATGTAAAAATACGGCTTATGCCTAAACTTTTGTCCATGACTGTATGTATATATCGGAGTATACGTTATCCTCACGGTCACTCATTGTGGGCATCAACAGGGATCCGGGCGAGAAATAGACCTTAGTATGGTACTAAGGAAATCTAATTATACATCAACGTTCAAACACAATGGAAATTATCATTATCCGCTCACTATAAAATAATACACAGTACAGTTCCTGGGCTAGTGTTGCCTCTACCGCGAGCACTGCGAGAATGGTGCAAATACAGAGTGCAAGCCCCTTTTATAGGCTCTGTACACGCCGCTACGACGTTTGTGTGTTGTTGTTAACGATCCGTACTAATGACGGATGCGACACGGCCATCCTGTGCTGCAGACGTCCTCGTGTGCTAATCTGGAGAAATACTCGCACAGTAAATGCTTTTGTACGCTCGGCCAACCTGACCGGCTGTACAAAACTCGATTTTACTTTTCAAAAAATAATCTTCATCACTTATAATGGCATTGTCGCAATTTACAGTGGTCCATAGCTTGAATTATCTTAAAATTACAGTTAACTTCTAAACAAGATAACAAATCTAACTGATCCTATCCGTCAAACAGCACTAGATATAATTCCAACCAAAACATGAAAAACAGAATGCATACAGAACCAGTAAAGCCATCAAGACAACCATCATATAGCGTCTGACAAGACTCAGGACAGTATCCATCCGGCGTCCGATAGTTAATCTCATTTCTAGACTCAAGACAACCAATCGCTGGCGTCTGATAGTCCATCTTGTCCTTAAAACACTATTTCAAACACAATCAGTTACAGTATTTAAATATTATCCAGCGCAAAAAGGAAAAAAGGTGCCTACGATTTCTATAAGTTCGTCTTATACACTTTACGTAAACAGTAACAGTAAGTCATCCCTATGACCTCGACAGCATATATTGCGCATACACTTGTAAGTCAACCCTGTGACTACGAGTGTTCAGTGGTAGTCATTCATGTGACCTTAATCATTTTAACAAACAATCATCCCTGAGACTGGACACACACGCATTTGTCAATCCAGTGACCATGCGAGTTCAATAATACAGTCATCCCTGTGAAAAAAAAAAAAACAATCTGAACACATACACTATGTGTGGTGTATGCGTCAACTCCGTGACGTATATGGGTTCAATTACACAGTCATCCCTGTGACATAACAATCTCAACACATACACCGCACATACGTCAACCCCGTGACGTACATGGGTTCAATTACACAGTCATCCCTGTGACAAGAATAATCTAGACACATACACCACACTTACGTTAACTCCGTGACGTATATGAGTTCAATTACACAGTCATCCCTGTGACAAGAATAATCTAAACACATACACCACACATACGTTAACTCCGTGACGTATATGAGTTCAATTACACAGTCATCCCTGTGACAAGAATAATCTAAACACATACACCACACATACGTTAACTCCGTGACGTATATGGGTTCAATTACACAGGCATCCCTGTGACAAAAATAATCTAAACACATAAACCACACATACGTTAACCCCGTGACGTATATGGGTCCAATTACACAGTCATCCCTGTGACATAACAATCTAAACACATACACCACACATACGTTAACTCCGTGACGTATATGGGTTCAATTACACAGTCATCCCTGTGACAAATATAATCTAAACACATACACCACACATACGTTAACTCCGTGACGTATATGGGTTCAATTACACAGGCATCCCTGTGACAAAAATAATCTAAACACATAAACCACACATACGTTAACCCCGTGACGTATATGGGTCCAATTACACAGTCATCCCTGTGACATAACAATCTAAACACATACACCACACATACGTTAACTCCGGGACGTATATGGGTTCAATTACACAGTCATCCCTGTGACAAAAATAATCTAAACACATACACCACACATACGTTAACTCCGTGACGTATATGGGTTCAATTACACAGGCATCCCTGTGACAAAAATAATCTAAACACATAAACCACACATACGTTAACCCCGTGACGTATATGGGTCCAATTACACAGTCATCCCTGTGACATAACAATCTAAACACATACACCACACATACGTTAACTCCGTGACGTATATGGGTTCAATTACACAGTCATCCCTGTGACAAATATAATCTAAACACATACACCACACATATGTTAACTCCGTGACGTATATGGGTTCAATTATACAGTCATCCCTGTGACAAGAATAATCTAAACACATACACCACACTTACGTTAACTCCGAAACGCATATGAGTTCAATTACACAGTCATCCCTGTGACAAGAATAATCTAAACACATACACCACACTTACGTTAACTCCGTGACTTACATGAGTTCAATTACACAGTCTTCCCTGTGACTGAAACGCACTTCATACGAGTACACCTCAACTGTGACCACGTATGTACAATGATAGTCACCACCGTGACTATACTAACGCATTACTAATTGTCATCCCTGTGACAATACCAAACACATAGGCAGTCATCCCTGTGACTCCCATAATCAAACGTCAATTGTCATCCCTGTGACAATAACAAACACGGGCAGTCATCCCTGTGACTCCCATAATCAAACATCAATTGTCATCTCTGTGACTCCCATAATTAAACACGAATTGTCATCCCTGTGACAATAACAAACACACAGGCAGTCATCCCTGTGACAATAACAAACACACGGGCAGTCATCCCTGTGACGCCCATAATCAAACACAAATTGTCATCCCTGTGACAATAACAAACACGGGCAGTCATCCCTGTGACTTCCATAATCAAATATCAATTGTCATCCCTGTGACAATAACAAACACGGGCAGTCATCCCTGTGACTCCCACAATCAAACATCAATTGTCATCCCTGTGACAATAACAAACACACAGGCAGTCATCCCTGTGACTCCCATAATTAAACACGAATTGTCATCCCTGTGACAATAATAAACACACAGGCAGTCATCCCTGTGACTCCCATAATTAAACACGAATTGTCATCCCTGTGATAATAACAAAGACACAGGCAGGCATCCCTGTGACTCCCATAATTAAACACAAATTGTCATCCCTGTGACAATAACAAACACACGGGCAGTCATCCCTGTGACTCCCATAATCAAATACAAATTGTCATCCCTGTGACAATAACAAACACACAGGCAGTCATCCCTGTGACTCCCATAATCAAACACAAATTGTCATCCCTGTGACAATACTCTTTCGCTGCACCTCCACTGTTCTTCCGTCATGATTGCTTCGTTGCGGGCACCTGAAGGCGTAGTCGTAGTGACGCTGGCCTCGACAGCGGAAGCAGGTGGTTGCACGTTTCGGTGCAAGTGATGTCATCGTCTTCGAGTGGTTGTTTAGGTTGTGAACCCAAACGCTCGTCCGGTCGCTTACAGGTACGGCGCTTGGAGAGACAATCTGTAAACTCGTGACCCAGTTGGTCACATTAAAAAGACTTTTGAGGAGAACGATTATCATGAATACACATTTTCTTTACATCCGGGCTATTGTGTTCAGCAACAAGGGATTTTCGTTTGAGAAATAAAATGGCCTTGAGCTCCTGCTGTAACCGATTGCGGGTCGTCATTTCGGTTGTAAATGACAGTCTTTGTACACGACGATCAAAGCGTGAAACATGTGCTAATACGACAGTAATAGTAAGCTGTGCCATTTAATAAACCTTTCCATCTCGACATAAGGACGAAGACCTGGCGCGATGCCAGTCGCCGTAACGAGGCCTCCATGATGGTGAGGGAGGCCTCGAAATCGGTCACACTCCAGTTAGGGGAGAGATAAACTCCGAAGAGCGTAATCTCCCCCCAGTTCGCCGCGACGTATCCGACGCCCCTGTCCCTAAGGGTCAGAGACGACGTAGGCCACGACGTGGAGGCGACGATTCCCACGGTGCCATCGGTGCTACCCAACCAGTTAGTCCGGTCGGGCACCACGTACGGCTCCGCGGCTACAGCTACTCCTATCAACCACTCCGCCATGGCTTGCAGGAACACGTCCTGTGCACCGGCGGAGTGGTTGAGATTGGCCTGGAGGAGACGAATGGATACGGGGTCCATTAACGGTCCGTATTCATCGTCACCTAGTAATTATTAACACATACGAAACATTTATCACAACTTTCAGTATATCACAGTTTATTCAGGTCAGACCACAGGCAGTTAGCTTTCAAAGGGACCAATGCCTACACCGGATTTATTTGGGTAAAAGAGACGGTGCTCTATCAAAGAATGAGACATACGAACTACGTCATTGACATCTTAAAAAAACTATTTGACACTTGATTTGACCTACTACTCTATAATTTGATCACCACCATATTCCTTACTCCGTGGATTTGACATGGCTTTAATGGCTTGTGTAAATTCACGTGGTATCATTTCCGTTTATTTAATGGCTGTTACTTGTTTTTTAATGTTAGTTTTGTAAGGTGATTGTGATTTTTAGTGTGAGTTTTCAATCACTGTGCGAAATTGACGCTTTGTGTGTTGTATAACAATAATCTATGAGATAAAGACTCCATTGTGAAATTGACGCCTTTGTGTTATTTATTAAGAGCGTTATCGGTAATCGGCACTTCTCGCATTTTAAGTATTTTGCTACGGTCCGATATCGACGCACACTAATGCACTACACACACGCGAGTTCATAGAATGACCAGTCTTGAGCCTTGGCGCTTATAATCAATCTCTAATATATTCTTCGGAGAAGGAGATTTTCAAAAATCAACATGATGTAAATTTTAAAATTTTTAATTAAAAACCAAATCTCATAACAGTAAAACGGTTAAAATTGTATTTTTAATATGCAAAGTACAGGAAATAATAAAATATAGGCACAGAGTGTAACTTACAAGGAGACCTTCAGACGTGTGGGTCGGGGATTTCCATGATTTTTGGTGGGGTGGTAGAGGGGGCACGAGGGTATCACAACTACCAAATATTAGGGTCAACTGGGCCCTTGTTAAAAAGATTTTAAGGGTCAAAGTTGGATGGGTAATTTATGTACTAGAAAAATTCAAAGTCGAATCGTCAACAAGCGGTAATCTCGTGGTAACGTGCTCGCCGGCGGGAACTCTGGTCTCGGGTTCGAGACTCGACAACTTATTTTTTTTAAATTATCACATTATTGTGTAATAATTTAAAAAAAATAAAAAAATCCCAATCGACGTCCCTATCCCGGGACGTCGGTCGCCGTCACACGGTCAGGCTCTCTTGCGGGTGACACACTAAAGTCCCCGGTCCGGTCACCCGCGGACTCGCCTAGGGCGGCGTGAGGCGCGGATACTCGTATCTGCGCCGCCCGAGTCGCCGGTGGCGGAACGTGTGACCAAAGATTGATCACAACGAGCCGGCGTCTCCTTTCGTGAGATGACAGCCTCACAGAAGGCCGTGACCGCGTTCCAGTTCCTGACGCTGCTGAGCATCTCCCTAGTGATGGTCGGCAGGGTCCGGTCGGCACCGGTGATTGCAACGAGTTCACGGCGCTGCTCTGCCCACGAGGCACACACCTCGAGTCTGTGCTGCGCCGTGCTCACGTCGCAATCGCAGTGGTAGCAGGATGGTGGTGTGCTCTCCCTCCTAACGAGCTTGCGCAGGTACTTGGCTATCGTGACCCATCAATACCTGCACCAGTCGGAAGGAATGTACCCCATGCTGCCGACCCAACCACCCCATCAGCACCAGCTGAAAGGACTCGACGGTCCTGATACCGTATGGAGGCTTCTCCAGTCCGATTGCCCAACGAGCAATGGCGTCTCAGCGGGCGTCGACCCGCCAGGCGGCAATCACTTTGATTGAGGCTATATGTGGCTCGCGTCTCTGATACTCGCAGGTAAAGCTCGGCGAGTACCTCCGCCTGCAGGTCCCACCGGAGAGTTCCGGCCAAGAGGCACGCTGCCTCCGTGGCTGCAGTAGTGCAGTAGTCGAGTATGGCCCTAGTCGCCATGGCCATGGATGTCTAACAAGTCCAGTCAGAGATTTAAATCTACCCACTACAGAAATTAGTTATTAAATTTTGATCCACATTTTGCTACATATTAGATTTATTAGACTTCAAAATAATTTTGATGTTTCACATCTGCCAGGCGACCTGAGTGACGGCTCACTTCTCTTTTCGTATACTCTTTTGAAACTATAAGTACCTTACAGTTTTGTCGTGTGTTCTCTTTTTCCTTGCCTTGTAACCGATTTTGTTCCCAAGATACAATCTGCTTTTTCGACCCATCACCTAAAACGTAAAAAGATTCTACATTATTCTTTATAGAGATCGCATGAAAGTAATTAAAAGAATTAGGTAGTAATAAATACTTACGAATCAAAACCGATCAGTCGCAGTATACGCTCAAGTTCGTATTGTCGTCTTTTACGCTGTGAGCGGAGAGCTCGAGCGACGTGACCCTGCTCCGTTGAGCGCCAAGGCGCGACTGGCTTATAAACAATTATGCCGTTCAATTTATAGTAATATTTAAAATTTAATTACGAGGGTGACTATTCGTATTTCAATTTGGTTTTTTTTTACTGCTTCTACAATAGTCGAACAAATAGTGGATATTTTTTTAAATATTCCAAGGTTAGTATTATTCACAAAATAAAATGTTTTACAGGAGCCATTTTCGTCAAATTAATCTTAAGGAAATATTTTTTTTTAGTTTTAAAAGGAAGAAATCTTGAATTTCATTTTATACATACCCAAGAACAGTAATTTTCCTAACATCTACAATTTTTTTCGAGCTGCCACGACTTATCGTTTATTCGTACCTGAACTTCAAAACTCAGCGTTTTCGTAAAATCTCATTAACTTAAGTTCAAAATACCCTTGCCTTTTAATAAAATAGTTACAATATTGAGTTATAATTCTGTACAAGCACAATATAAAGATGTGTTTAATGTAGTGGTTATATAAATTTTTAGTAAGCTATTATGATGAACGAGTAACCAGTCCTCAAAAAACCACATTTTTGGGCTTACGGCCGCTTATTACCGATAACGCTCTTAAGGTTTTAAGAGATAGATACTCATTATATTTGTAAGATTCTAACTCGTATTGTTTTCTATAATGGCTGAAAAAGAAAATTTAAAATGCGTGAAATGAATTTCTTTCTTTCTTTCTTTCAAATGTGGTATTACGTCAAAGGAGAGTCCTTCTTTGACTTTCCACAGGTTTCCTTTACCATCAAAACATGGGTCTCTCAAGTAAGTAGTTGAATGAAGTGCCGTTTATACAATAAAACTGTTTAATAATTCAATTTGAGGCTCAATAAAACAAATATTTTTAGGGTTAAAGTTTGGGCAATATTTTGTTATCCTGATGACGATTGGATGAATAATAATGAATCGTTAGAGAAATTGCATAAACAGCATAAGATGTTATGTGGGAATCATTTTGATGATTTATCTTTTACCAGCAGTAACAGAAGAAGATTGAATAAGTTCGCTATATCGTTTGAAGCTCAAAATATATTGTCCCAATTACGTGATGAGCATCTTAATCCTCCTGGAGAAGTACACGAAACCCAAGTCAGTATTTGGTGTTTAACTGTTTCTATTAAAGATAACATTATAGAAATAAGTTTCTACTTTGTTTCAATATTATATATTAGAATATAGGTAGGATTGTTATATTGTGAACACTGTAGAACAAGGTAAAATAAAACAGAATAGTTATAATAAAACATTCCATGGGGTGATGGTGTGAGAACTACCATACAGAGTGATGGAGTAAGAATACAATTCATCACTCTATCTTGCCTATTGATCTCCTTATATAACTATGGGATATAATATACATATAACATCGGTAAAGGTGAAGGAAAACTCAAAATAAAACCCTTTTCCAACATGTCTGACTGGCATGTTATAGTAGGTAAATTTCCCTCCTATAAGAAGGCTTAAGCCTAACAGTGGGATGTGTTTGAGCTGAGACGAGGCAAAAATACAGTAGAACCTCTAAAAGATAAAGACCAAGGGAAGCATTAAATTATTTGAGTTATTGAGGTTTTTACTTACTGAGGGTTTAACTTAAGGAGCTTTTATTGGTTTATATTTTTATTTACAGAGGTTCGTTTATGAGCTTTGTTTAGTACTTATAGAGATAGACGAGTTAGGTGAAATGTATATTAAACTTGGAAATGTTAGTATGTACATACATCCTTTATTTTACATTTAAAGGTACATTTATTTAGATATTCTACATAAAAAAGTTGGTAACTTTTTTGTTTCAACCGTCACACTTTTTACATCAATTTTATTTTTAACTAGCTGACCCGGCAAACGTTGTTTTGCCATATAAATAATTTCCTAGTAATTTCTAGTGTAGACAAAAAATAGCTTACTTATTGTAAGTATGTATGTATGTTAGAATGTGTATATTGTATGTATGTAAGAATGTGGTATATGCGTGAAATAAGCATGGAGCGCTGTGAACGATGAGGGAATATAAAAATAACAAAAGGCAAACATTATTTTTAAGTTATTATAATTTATTCCTTAAAATTATATATCATTAATTAAACAATTACGACAGTAACACTATTAAATAATATCAATCTCTTAATGCTATAGGGTGAACAATATTTTTTGTTAGTCCATCGTTGATAGTCATTGCAAATGCCAATCTAATCGGAAACTGAATACGTTTGAATTGAATTGGCACATCTGTAGGTATAATAGGAATCCGTGGTATGAGTATATTTTCACCTCTGAACTTGCCATTTAAAATCCTGGCTTCGATCACGTTTTTCATTAATTTTTGAATGACTAATCGCGTACCGTTGCACAGCCGGGGCGGGTTCAAATTACGAAGCAAGATAATTAGAGATCCAACCTTTAATTGTAAATTATGCGGTGGCATGCCTGGCAAATCCAGTGAGTTCAAAAACTCTGTGGGCAAATTTACTGCTTCGCTGTCGTGGCAAACTGTATCAATAGATTTATATGATACCAAGTTCCCTGGCAACAACATTTGTATCTTCAGATTTAAATTGTCAACGTCTACATTTTTTGCCGCTAAAATCGCTCTTTCTGCAAGCCACTCATGATTTATGTACTGTGTGTGTACATCGGGAAATATTTGTTCAATGAGAGTATCTTGCGAATCAGCGATTGTGCAGAAATCGGTCGGTAATTTTACGTATCCAGTTTCATCTATAGCAACTTTTCCATCACCGATATCTAAGAGTTGTTTTGAAAATGTTTCAGCGGATGCATCTTGAAGCATTTGAACGCGCATATTTATTTTTAGCTGTAATTTTTCAACATTACGCCACAATGGAGATGATTTTAAGCAAGTGTTGATCTCATCAGCGTATGTTGAACGTGGAATGACTGGAAGTGTTTGTCTGAAATCACCTGAAAGGACCAACAGAGTTCCGCCAAATAGTTTGTCACTGTTTTTAATATCTTTCAATGTCCTGTTCAACGCCTCAAGTGAATGTTTGTGTGCCATAGTACATTCATCCCAAATAATAATTTTACACCATTTCAGCACAGTGGCCATGGACGATTGTTTCTTAATGTTGCAAACTGCGTCAGGGTTATTCTGAATATTTAGTGGCAGCTTAAATACTGAATGAGCTGTTCTACCTCCATCCAATAAAGTTGCTGCAATGCCCGATGATGCAACGGCCAATGCGATGCCATTATTTGATCGTATTTCAGCAAGAATTAGCGAAATAACGAATGTTTTGCCAGTTCCACCCGGTGCATCCAAAAAGAAGAACCCACCTTGTCCAGCTGAAACTGCGAGCATAATGCGATCATAAATGGTTCTTTGTTCCTCATTCATTAGTGGGACATTGCGGGCAACAATAGCTGCCATTTCTACAGTACTGTACTGCAGTTCACGATTCATTTCAGTATTCATTAAATCAGATGCAGTTCGATTTGGCGAATTCATACCGAAATTACTAAGTGGTAAGTTGGCAATAACAATGCAAAGATCCTCAATAGCAATCAATGCTTCATTGTACATTTCGTCGCTGAATGTTATGGTTAGATCGTGGCACCGTATACGATGTTGATGCAATATATCATCAGTCATTGAATCTTTGTGATTTTCCCATAATATCTGTGCTCGGGCTGGGAAACATGTAGTCAACACTATAGCGAATAGTAGACGAATTTGTATTGCTGTACAGTTCAATGCAGCTTCAGCAAGCATGCATTCCCACTGGTTGTCGTCTTCCAGCAAGCCGAGTGCAAGGCATACATCTTTATACGTTGGATATTGTTGCCCATTCACTTTACGTATATCTTGAAATGATAATGGGCCAGTAACATTAACCAACAACAGTCGAAGATAAAAGCACTCCGTGTGTCTTGGATTGACTGTAAATAATCGCCCCAAGGCGTTTGATTTAAATAAATTGAGACATGCAGCAACTGGTGAGCCTTGCTTGCGGGGCATTCATGTTTTTGTTTGAGTCCATGTGAAATAGCGTGGTACTTGTGAATAGAGTAATGTTCGTGCAAAGGCACCAAAACCATCCGCACGATTACACAATTCAAAAAATGCAGTGAGTGTAGTTTTAGGTGGATTTATTGCACGATCAATCGCTGTCTCGTTCGTGAAAAATACACGCTAACCGTTTTCAAGATGGATGGCTAACTGAACAACTGCTGGATCCCGTTCATGAATTGGAAAACCAAAGATACGCCAAGCAGCTTCATTGGAGCTGATGTACCGACCAATTTGGTAGAGCGTTATTTCATCGTTTTTATTCACTGCTATTTTCCACTCTAAACACAGCCATATCACTGCCTTTATGGACATACTTGCAAATGTATTTGATGCTCTTCACAGAACTGCAGAACTCAACATTAATATGAGCATTATATGTCTTGCTCAGCAGAGGCGAATATGGCACCACCCAACGATTGTCAATATCAATGTCTGTGTTGATGATATTTTTAATAAATGATTGTCCGCCATTTTCAGGATTTCTTCGACGATATATTGGGTATCCGTCGACATTTGTGACCGTATCATTGGTAAAATCTTTAGGGAAATTTTTAGTACATTTTCCATCAGCCATGCAAGGCGATGAACTATTAAGAGTACCACATGGACCATGAATCATGTTTGTTGTAACAATATCAAACAGCAGTTGGTCAGTGGATGGATCTGGAATTTCGGCAGAAATGATACTATCGATTTCTTCAGGACGGATTTTGTCGATGAACCAAACCAAAATGTGTGCATGAGGTAATCCTCGCTTTTGCCACTCAACCGAATACATCCAGCAACGTGTGGGACCAAATACATGTGATTTAGTAATGAAACTTATTAAAGACTTCAACTTTTGTCTGAACACACGTGCTGTAATGTCATGGCGATGTATTGCATTTTGGCCAGGCAGTAGCAAAGATGTAATCTCTGGCCATTTTGGATTACATGTGGACGTAATAAATAAACATGGTCGTCCATATTCGCGCACGAAAGTCAGAGCATCCTGTATATATTCTTGCATATGACGTGGACTGCCTACGTACGATGATGGTAAAATGACATGGTTAACAATTTCGGCGACGTCGCCGTTGTTGTTGATAGCGTCTCGCAAATGAATGTACTCTTCCGCGCGCAGCTTTTGTTGATTATATCGTAAGTATCGTAGTCGTTCGCTCTCAATCTTCGCGTACATGTCGACCATGAATTGACAAAGCTCACGACATCGTAAAATGACGTTGTCCAGGCCACGTCTAATCATTAATCGGTACGCATAATAATCCTTTGAGCTAACGTTCTTGTTTGTTTCAGCTCCTGTAATATTTGTTCATAAAAATTAATTTAAATTTATTACGTTCAATAATTTAATTGTTTTGTTAAATGATTAATGATCAAATTAATAATCAATGAAGTACCTGATACGGGATCTCGTTGTTTTATGTTTATGCAATATCCGTCTTGTCCCTTCCAGAATATTAGCGGATATTGGAGAGCGTCATATGAACGATGTGTGTCAGCAATGAACTGAAGATTATTATTTCTTCTACGAATCACAATTTATCGTGCAGCTGTACAATCGCCAACCATGATTCCAGCAACATCATCAACAACGGGTGCATTGAATCTACGAATATGCTCTCCAGCTGGTGTTTTATCAGGATTAATGACGATAGCGTGATTATCGCTTTGTAATTGGTGCATATGTGATTTGAATATTTTCAACAACTCGTTGTGCTCGTTCAAAAGAGCATCTAGCTCGCTGACGATGCGCCTGGCATAAAGTGAATCAAGGTTATTATAATCACAACGTGCATTCACGCGATTGGCAAGTGCGCTTCCGGAATCCTCGCCGCCCATAAAGTAGATTTGTAAGAATTTATGTGGTTCGTTTGGCATTGGTAGCAGTGAGCCCATTTTATGATAAACTTGGCCTCTGATTTTGAATGTAGAATTGAATTGTTGACCATTTGCATTAGTATTTCGAACTATTTCTGTTGCTCCGAACGATTTCATTTGAAAGCATGAATTGAATCTTCGAATTGACTTCAGGAACACGTTAGAATCTGGATCCGTGCCGATAAGTAAGCCGTTCAATGGTTCAGGTGGTGTTTCAATTTCGGGTAGTTGCACTTTTCCTGACGCGCAACACATCCCAGCTGGCTCATTTTTGAATTTCAGAGCATGACAATGCGGACATTCCTTGTCCATAGCACCAATTACCACTTTTGAATGAGCATAATATTCAATATCGGGCTCATACTGGAATGCTAGACGCAGGAATGAATCAGATATAAATGCTCGATGTACCTGTTGTCGTTGTTGGTCATTTGTTCTGCGTCTATTGACTGTGAAACGGCGTGATTGTCGTTGTTCTAATCTTCTGACTTCATTGCGTTCAGCTCGTGTATCTTCTGGCTCTTCTTGATGCAATTGCGCCATTCTGACACGTGCATCAGTATTTTGTTGCTGGATTTGTTCTTCTGTTCTTTCGGATCTGCTATTTCGCAAGTTTCGAGCTTTACTTGTACTGCGGCTCAAATCAGCCCCTTTGCGTTTTCTTGGCATTGCTCACTGTACAAAACATACATAAATAGAATTAATGAAATTATTTAATGATGAAAAATGTTAAAAGTATAATTAAACCCAGGATTTTTGCCGCAGTTTTGAAATGATTAGTTTTAATTTATGAAATTATAACAAAAATATAAGTTTTATGGAAAAATTTTTCAAACAAAAGTAAAAAATTAAATTTTATGAAAACATGGTCTCGTATAATTTTTTCATACAACCAATATTTCCATTGATATTTCAAAATAAAGATTCATAATAATTCAATTCAAAAATAAAGATTCAAATAATTGTTCAATTACATTTTTTTAATAAAATTAAATTAAAATTACATTTTTATAAGATCAACAACATTTTCGATATAAATAAAAAAAAGTATACTTACAACACAAAATCCGTTGTTATTGGAAGCTCGTGTCACGTGTTGAGTACTTTTGAGGTTATAAAATCACTTGATTAACTAATCGTGCAAAATACACTCAAAATTGATAATTTAATTATTATTGATAAAATAGGAATGATTAAAAGTTAATATGAGAGTTACACTGAGATAGCAAAATAATAATTGTCAACGTTACTACTACACTTGATGCATAAACAATAATGATGGCCGACAACTGTGTAGGGAGTGAGAAAGAAAGGAGACCGGCTTCGTTCTCATCCCTACTCCGTGCTGTTTACTGGGTCAGAAGTGACACCTGTAGACATCTGGCGGTTATAACTAATTAAATGACGATTGATCAGTTTTCGACCGGAGAGGAAAAATGATTAAATTACTAAAATGGCTATTAAAAAATATAGGTTGATCGTAGAAGGGTGAAAATTGAGGATTGTATGTATTTTTGTATGTTGTATCATAAAAAAATAGAAATTAAAAATTTTGTCTAAAAAATAAAAAAAAAATTAGGGGTGGACTACCCCTAACATTTAGGGGGATGAAAAATAGATGTTGGCCGATTCTCATAGATAACGGATAAGCACAAAAAATTTCATCAAAATCGGTCAAGCCGTTTCGGAGGAGTATGGCAACGAAAACTGTGACACGAGAATTTTATATATTAGATTTTAAATAAAGAAAAGACAATATCGAATGAATTCGAACGAAGGCTAAAAGCTACTCATACATACAAATAAGTTACTGAACTTAGACCTTAGTCTTTTGTTTACATGTGAAGCCATGTAGTAAACACGTGTAAGCAATAAAAATGGTTTACAGGGAACCTTTTTTGTTTGCACATTCATTTAAAATGACTTATTGATAGATTATTGAAGTTACAAAGGTCGTCATCATTTTCAAATCAAATCATTTATTATGCATAGGCCCCTTAAGGGCAAGTGCCCTTATGTAAGTACATATTGCCAAATTTTACTAAGTTTAAACACAATGCAATTATCTACCAAATAACTTTGAGTTACTGAGGTGCAATGCCCAAACTATTTGTTTAAGTTATAGAGGGTTTTAAGTAAAGGAGGTATTTTAAGTAAAGGAGGTTTTGGACTATTAGGGACACAATATTTTATTAATTTATAGAGATTTTTACGTTGTCGAGGTTTAAGTTATCAAGGTTCTGCTATAAACCATAGAATGGAAAGTTATTATATGTTTACCTAGTGTCATATTGAAAGTTTGAGTTCACTTGCCACTAATATATTTATGAATTGAAAATTAAACTATTAAGATTAGGTTCTAATACTACATGAACATCAAATATACCATTGGGTATGAAAAAATTCTGAGCAGAACTGACAAGAATACTTTTAAAGGTTAACCATTATATAATACCAGTAATTTAGACACCTAATGAGTAGATAATACTTTACGGATATTACTGTAACTTCTAAGAAAAATTAATTTCTTTCACGGTAACTTGTTCAGAACCATGCACCTATTCCTAATCAGTTCAATTCAAATTCAAATTCAAATTATTTTATTATGCATAAACCCTGAGAGGGCACTTACATATTGTCAGGTTTACAATTTCCAAAAAAAATATACTACCACCGGATCGGAACGCGACCGCTACTGAGAAGATCCGGCAAGAAACTCAGCGGGCTTGTCATTATTTTTAATTTTTTTTTTTCTTCTTACTAGTTATACAATTGTGTACATGTTTTGTAAGAACAAGCTCCAGTGTGATGCCCTTCGAACCGCAAGACACTTAATATAATTTAAACGATTATGGCTGGACCAGATCCCACAAGCGGCACCCGATCACGAGTTAACTACTAGAGCAGCCATCACTCCCCTCAACCACTATGGAGGGAAGGGAGAGACCCGCTCCACGCAGCTACCGCAAGTAGATCCTTATGTGAGCATGACCAACACCACAATATGTTACAAACGCTGAAAATACAAAAATTCGTTAGGCAAAACACGCTACACTTTACAATAAAAGTTAAAAGTACATTTACAAACAGTATATTTAAAATAACAAGGAAATTGCTGAATGAGGAGCTGCTCACAACCAATCTGTATTATCATCTACATAATCCGAGATTTTATAATAAGCTTTTTTACAAAGTCTATTCTTGATGGCTTTTTTAAACTTTTTCATAGGCAGGTCTCGGATATCTTTAGGTAATCTATTGTAAAAGCGTATACATTGCCCCATGAATGATTTGTTAACTTTTTGGAGACGAGTAGTGTGTACAACTAATCTATCCTTATTACGAGTATTCATTTCATGAATGTCACAATATCTCTTAAAGTTATACATATAATATATTTTCGTATATATATTGTGATACAGCAGTTAGAATATTTATTTCTTTGAATTTCTCCCGAAGTGAGATTCTTGGGCCTAGATTATAAATTGCACGGACAGCCCTTTTTTGGAGAACAAAGATTCTATTAAAGTCCGCGGAGCATCCCCACAGTAATATACCGTTTTGGGTGGGCTATGCTAAGCGCACGCGCGGTCCTGTCCGTCCGGGGCGATGAAAGGACGGCGCGTGGGCCCATAACCCACCCGTACCCACGTCACCTCGTTGTTGGGCCGACCACCGGAGCAGATGTCACTTGTCGTCAGTGGTCGGCCCGACGGAATACCCTTTCGGGTAACCTCACCTCTCGACCTGGGACGTCGGTCGCCGTCGCGCGGTTAGCCTCTCTGCGGGTGATGGACAATTCCCCGGTCCGATCACCCGCGGCCTCGGCTAGGGCGGCATTAGGCGCAGATACTCGCGCCTGCGCCGCCCGAGTCGCCGGCGGCGGAACGTGTCGCCGAATAGAAGCTCTACTCGCACACGATCCGCCGCCTCCTTCCGTGAGATAACGGCCTCACAGAAGGCGGCGACCGCGTCCCAGTTCCTGACGCTGACGAGCATCTCCCTGGCGATGGTCGGCAGCGCCAGGTCGGCACCGATAATTGCGACGAGTTCACGGCGATCCTCCTCCCATGCAGCACACTCCTCGAGCGTGTGCTGCGCCGTGTCCTCGTCGCAACTGCAGTGGTGGCAGGACGGTGTGCTCTCCCTCCTGACAATCTTGTGCAGGTACTTCCCGAAGCAACCGTGCCCCGTCAGCACCTGCACCAGTCGGAAGGAAAGCACCCCGTGCGTCCGCTCCAACCACTCCATCAGCACCGGCCGGAGGGCCTCGACGGTCCTAACACCATACCGAGGACTCTCCAGCCGGACTGCCCAACGGGCAATGACTTCTCGGCGGGCGTCGACCCGCCAGGCGGTGATCTCTGTGATGGAGACCATGCCGCCGCGGGCGCGCTTCTCCGACACCCGCCGATAAATGTCGGCGAGCATCTCCGCCTCCAGGTCCCACGGGGGAGTTCCGGCCAGGAGGCACGCTGCCTCCGTCGCCACCGTGCGGTAACCGCGTACGGCCCTGATCGCCATGACCCTCTGTGGTCGCCACAGGAGGGCCCTAAGACGGACGGTCAGGGACCCCGCCCACACCGGTGCGCCGTACAGGGCCATCGACCGGATCACCCCCACGTACAGCTGTCGGCACGTAGCACTGGGTCCGCCCACATTCGGCATCAGCCGCGAAAGGGCGGACGCCGCGCCGACAAGCCGGGGAACAAGTCGATGGAGATGCTCCCGGAACCAAAAATGCCCGTCGAGCACCAGGCCCAAGTACTTCATGTGGGCCTGGATGCTGATGGTGACCGACTTCACGGTGATCGAAGCGCCGACGGGAGGCCCGGCGGTACGGAGGCCATGGAACAGAAGGGCCTCCGTCTTTTCCAGGGCTACCCTCAACCCCAGCGCTTCGATCCGCCTAACAATCTCCTCGGTGCCGAGAGTTGCCAGGCGTGCCGCCTCCTCTAGCGTCCCACCCCGGGCTGTGACGAGTGTATCGTCGGCGTAGCAAATTACACCCAGCCCGGGTGGGAGGCTTCCTCTCAACGCCCAGTCGTAGCCGATGTTCCACAGGGTCGGACCCAGAACCGACCCCTGTGGGACACCGCACGTCATGGGCGTTCGCACAACGTCCCCTACTCGGTCAACGTAGAGGACGCTGCGCCCCTCCAAGTAGTCTGCCACCAGCCGCCTGAGGTACACGGGCACCCCGTGATACCTCAGCCCCTCCCTGATGCAGCTGAATGGCAGACTGTTGAAGGCGTTGGCGATGTCCAGGGACACCGCCAACAGGACTCCTCCGCCGGTGACGGCCTCCGCTACCACGGCCTTCAGGCGCAGCAGGGCCGCGATCGTCGAACGCCCTCTCCGAAAACCAAACTGGGCGTCCGACAAATCGGGCCCGTCCCCGACGAGGTGCCGCTCGATGCGGGCAGCCAACACCCTCTCCAGCAGCTTGCCCGCATCATCGAGCAGCACGATGGGCCTGTAGGCCGAGGCCGACTCGGGAGACCGTCCCGGCTTCGGCAGGAGAACCAGCCTCCCCTCTTTCCAGCACCCAGGGAACTGTCCGGACGACAAACAAGCGTCGAACAGTCCCCTGAGGCGTGGTCCCAGGTGTTCGAGGACCAGAGCCAGCACACGGTTCGGAATACCGTCGGGCCCGGGGGCGGTGGATTTGACTCGCATACGCGCACCGCCGCCCCCATTTCCGGCTCCGTGATGGGCGGAGCACTTTCATCGTCGGCCTCCCGGTCGCTGTCCAGCGAAGCCATGACCGGTGGCGTGTGCTCCGCCCGCCGTGGAAAGAGGTCCTCGACAACTCTGGTGAGGAGGCTGGGCTGGAGAGTCTCGGTGAGGGGGGGGGCCCGCCCGCGGAGCTTGTTCAGCGCCGCGAGGTAGGGGCGACCCCAGGGGTCACGCTCGAGACTGTCCAGCATCTCCCGCCGACTAACGTCCTTGGCGGTACGGACGGCCAGCCTGAAGGCAGACCGCGCACTGCGGTAAGCCTCGTACAGCTGGCCCTCCCGCTCAGCGTCGCGGTGACGCGCTCGGCTGCGGGTGTAGGCCCTCCGGGCACGTATGCACGCGGCCCGAAGGTCCGCCAATTCTCGGGACCACCAGGGGACCGCACTCTTCGGGGGCAGGCGCCGCACACGGGGCATGGCCGCATCGCAGATCTGCGTTAACGCACAGCGGATGCGGCCAGCCTCGGCATCCACCCCGTCCGCCTGGGGCGGTGAGGACAGCCATGACTGAACGATGGCTGCCTCGGCCAACAGGTCCCGATCCAATCGACCCACAGCCCACCGCGGAAACGCGGGAGCTCCGTCCGCCGTGTGACCCCTGCTGGGCTGCAGGAGGGTCCGGGAGACCTCTATCCGGATGTATCGGTGGTCGGATAGGGTCTCAACCTCCTCCTGGACGCACCAGCTCCTCACACGTGCTGCGACATTAGGGCTAGCGAACGACAAGTCCACTATCGACCCGCCCTGCTGCCGCACGCACGTTTGCACCGAGCCCCTGTTCAGCAAACAGAGGCCCAGCGCCGCCGCCCACTCTTCGACCGCCCGCCCGCGGTCATTCGTCCTGGGGGACCCCCACGCCGTGGACTTGGCGTTGTAGTCCCCCAGAACGAAGACTTGGCGCGGTGCCAGTCGCCGTATCGAGGCCCTCAGGATGGTGAGGAAGGCCCCGAAATCCGTCGCGCTCCTGTTAGGGGAGAAGTAAACACCATATAGCGTAACCTCTCCCCATTCCGCCGCGACATACCCATCACCCCTGTCCTTGAACAACTTAGTGGGCCGTATCCATTACCTCCTCCACGCTGGCGGGCGATTGGGTCGCGCTAGGGGCGGGAGCGGCCGGGGTCGTCGGACCGCTCCGCCCCTTTGGGGCCAAAGCCGGGGGTTTGCACTCCTTGCTCCCCATGCGGTGCTTGGCGGGCCTATTGCCCGCCGCACACGCGGGGCAGTGGAGAGTGGCGGCGCACGATGCCGCCTTATGCCCGGGTTGACCGCAGCGGAAACAAAGGTCGCTGCAGTCAAAGCAGTTAGTGCATGTCGGCCGAGTGTGTCCGACCGCCATGCACTTGTAGCACCTCGCAGGCCGGGACTCCAGCACGGTCACCCGCGCTGAGCTCCAGCCCACGAGGAGCCTGCCTGAGCCGGCCAATTGCTTGGCCGACTCCACCGGGCACTGCACCCAGACAGCACCGACGCCGCCCGGACCAGGGCGGATGGCGCCAATTCGGACGGTGTCCACGGGACATCCGGTTTTCGAGACGATGGCCTCCCGGATGTCATCCACCGTCACGGAGTCGTCCAGACCCGTGACCCGCAGTTCCGCACACTTGACGGGTCTGGCGATCTTGACGCCATCCTCCGCAGCAAACAAACCCCTCAGCTTCGCGGCCATGCTATCGGCCGTCTTGGCGCCCTCGGCCCCAGGGAACTCTAAAATCCGAGCCCCTGTCCGGGCCTTGCGGGTCCTGGCTTCGACGCCTCCTAAATCGGAGACGTCAAGCTCCCGCCGGGCGCGACGTAAGACGGCCTCATAGCTGAGGCCGTTCTCGGCCGCCTCAGGCAGGACGGTGATCACCACCGCGGCTGACTTTGGCGGCCGGAGCCTCCTGCGCGACCTCTTGTTACCGGCTCCTGCCTTGGGAGCGGAGGCTTTGGCGGCGCTTTTGGCCTCCGCTCTCCTCTTCTGGCCGCGACTTTTTCGGCTGCGCTCGGCCGTCTGCCAACCCTCTTCAGACACGGCAGGGGTGCCGAGCACAGCAGTCACGGCCGCGGCTGCGTTGGCCGCCACCGACGGTGCATTTGCCGGCAGCGGCTGGAGTCCGGCCTTAGCAGGAGCCGGTGCCACCTTCTTTTTCGCGGCGGGTCCCTTGGGCTTCGGCCCAGCAACGGCCGCAGCGTAGTTTCCTACGCGCCCACCCTGGCAGGGTAGCGCGGCAGGGGTTGACGCCACGGCTTTCGGCCTATCCGCAGCCAGCGGCGGCCGGAGTCGGGGCTCCGGGGGCAGTCTCGCCTCCAGAGCCGCCATGCGCGCGTCGAGCATCTTGCCGAAAACATCCACCATGGCGCGCATGGTCTGGTCCGGCACGCCGTCCACTGCGGGCAGCGAGACCGCTTCGGCCAGCTGGGCCCTCTGGGGACTTGCCGCAGCGCAAGTTGTCGCAACGGGGACGACGGGGGCGGCGGCAGGGCCGGGACTTGTCGGCGGCGCGGTTCTCGCCAGCTGCGCGACCTGGCTCCGCAAGTCGGCCATTTGCTTGGCCAACTCGCGGTTCGCCTTCTGCACCGCCGACAGCTCCTTTTGCAGGGCCTTATTCTTCTCCTGCAGGCCTGAGACCTCACCACTAAGGCGGGTGTTTTCGGCCTGCAGGGTGGCCATATTGGCAGCTCGGGGGTCGCCACCTATAGCGGGCTCAGCAGCCGCCGTGTCGGTGGGAGGGATGTCTAACAACACCCTCATCATCCTCGCGGCAGCCGCCTCATTTGCCCGCTTCTGGGCCTCAGTCCCCCGTACTGCGCCGGCCGGCGACGGCGTCGCCGACCTTGCCGCCACTACTGCGCCCCCTCGTCCCCTGCGAGAGGCTGGAACTTTGGGAGGAGGCATGTTGATGCCACCCCCCTCGGAGGCAGACTCCGAGCTGCCACCCTGGCTAAGGGGGCGCTTGCGTACCTGCGAGGGGAGGTCCTCCTCCCTGGCCGCTAGGGCCGCCGTCAAGGCCGACGCTGGAGACTGGGATGATCCAGCGACGGTCTCTGCAGCTGATGTGCTGCCGCTCTCAATGTCCGACGGCTCTGCGGCAGTACTGCCGCCCTCGTCAGCCTTCTTTGCCGCCCTTTGCTGCTTCGCGGCGCGCCGTCTGGCGCGCTCCGTTGCAGGGGTGGGCTTCCCTCCTCTCTTCTTTTTACGGGCCTCTGTTTTCGCCGGGCCCTCGGCTGACCTTGGAGCCTCAAGTGCCAGACTAGCAGCTGAGCTGCTGTCGGACGAGGCATCCCTCTCCTTTGGGCCAGTTTTACAGTAGCTTGGCCGGGCTGTAATGTGGGAACTAGGCTCCCCGTTCCCTGTGGTTTTAATGGGCGTCTCACCCCTCCTATCTGCAGCGTCGTTTAAAGAACAAGTATCCATACAGTTCCCACGAGTATGGGAGAAAAAAGAGGTCGACCCGGGCAGAGATCCCGATACCCGGGCAAGCGTACATTTGTATCCCAACACAGGGGGTCCGCAGGTACCCTGGCTGGGGGCGCGCTAACGACTGAACAACCCATCAGCCATGCATCCTCTCGCCGCGCGCCAGAACTTAGGATTCTGGGTGATTGTTTTATAGAGGTTTTCTTCCTCGCGGTCCAGGCGGTTAAGCCGAGACCCTCGCTCCTGAATCTAGGCCTCAGGACAAATGTCCCGAAGCAAGAATCAGGTCTACGATTTGTCGCGGTTGGCAAATGCCTGCCCAGTCCTCAAACGAATGAGTGACTGGGCCCGTCGAATTTTCGCGTCCAATACCCTCTACAATTAGAGGGCATGGAGCGAATTTGGGGCATCCCACAAACTGGGCCCCCCCTCGGGCCAGATATTTGCCACGAGCGACAATTCCAGAGAGCAGTCCAAGAAATTGTCGCTCGTGCCCAGGGTACACCACGCGGAGGTTTCTGGCGTAGCACCCCAATATACCGTAAGACATAAGACTATGGAAGTAAGTAATAGATTGTTGACAGAAGATAGTATGTTACTTTGATGAATTATGACATAGAATTCGAGAATTTCAGTTCATATACGTCCCACTACTGGACTTGAGCCTTCTCCACAGTAGGAGGGAAGTTTACCTACTGTATCATGATGGTCAAACATGTTGCCTTACGGTTTTATATCAAGTTTTCCATCTCTTGCATAAATGTTATAGGCATATTCAATCCCTTACTTGTGTTTTACGATACCCACGGGTAAGAGAGGGGGTGGTGAATTGTATATTTATGCAGTCATCACATGGAAACTCACAGACATAGAATTTATTACAATTTATATTTGATTGGAGTTATCACAAATTACTATGCAAACTATAATATATATACTATTAGGGAAAATATGCTATACTAGGTTGACAAAGAGATATAATTAAAAATAATACTAAAGAATAAAGCTAGCTATAAAATAAAGAAAACGAAAAATAATATTTTCTAAAAATATAACATCAGTCAATGTATATATATTGTGTATTATGTTATGTTTCAGCATGGGAAGTCTATACTTCAGACTAATATTGAAGTTATGGCCAGCACGTCTCAATGTTCTAAATTTATAGAACATTCAAATGAAAATCTTCAGGGTTCAAATTTATCTAAGGTAATTAAAATAGTAAGTATACCTATGTGCTGCTTTGTAAATGCAAACCAAAGTTTGTATTCACCTACTTTCTTATGGTTATCTATATATTAATACATGAAGCAAAAACTTTGTACCCCTTTTTACAAAAATTGCGTGGAAAAGTATGAAATTTGGCACAGTTGAAATATATAATGAGGAGAATTGTATAAAACTGAAATTTCATATAATAATAGATTAGAATACATTAAAATCATTTACACTTGTTTACGGTTAAAATCTCTGGTTGAACTGAAACAATCATGATTATGATGTCTAACAGACATTTGTATTTATATATTAGTTGTTAGTGAAATACAGCTTGCTCAATATACAGTTATACATACATACACATAGTTAAAAGAAAATTTTGTAGCAGAGAAATTAAATGAATTATGGCCGAATTTCAACCACTCTGCGGCCACTAGTATTAATTATTATACATACTTCTATATTTATTTGTGTTTTTAAGAACTATTCTAGAAGAAAAAATATTTGTCAGTATTTGAATATTGGGAATTATGACCTTCTTATTGTATTAGATTTATGCTTAATTTTTTCGCATAAGGTTATTCTCTATGGAGTGAATAAAAACAGCAACTTACACTTTTAAGTTTTTATTGAACATTACAACAAATAATAACAAACAAATAGAAAATAACAAAAAAAAAACAAGTTCATTAATAAATAAATATTTTAGTGGATCTTCTGTTTGTATGGGCTTTCTCGTATTAATCGACAAATATAATCTCCCATCATATTCTCATTGTACTGCCCTTTGTAGACATTCAAAGTCCATCAGGCTCTGCTATTGGTTTCGCTTTCACATTATCTTTTGCAATTTGAAATTCAAGTTGATCAGGTCATACACGCCGTTGGTAATGTCTTGAATCTGGTCTGTTATCCCATAGGCATATCTATGCCTAGCTATGCCTGTCATCTGACAAAGACATTTAGTGTCCGCCCTGGCATTCCCATCAGAAAACACAACCATTTTGTAATCGCCAATTACTAGCCAATTGTATTCTGTATCTTTTAAGTTTTCCAGTATTGGCGCCATTTTCTAACTAAATGCGACATAAAAGTTAGTTTTTACAAATAATAATAATAAGTCTTTATTGGATCAATAAACAAAAAAACATTACAATCCATGCACTACTACTAAAAAGTACCTTAGGTAAATATAGCTATTATTACTTACATAGAAAAAAAAAAGAAAACAAGATAATAATAAAATCAAATAAAAACAGCATAAGATTCATGTAGGTACATGGATAAGCTCTAACTCCTAACTAGGTCACCCTGTGTTTAGGATATCAGACCCCCCTTGACCTTACTGAAATATGTGTGTCTACGAAGCGGTATGATGAGATTAAAATTAGGCATACTTTATTTATAGTAAATTATGGCATCTATATTTCCAACAATAAAGGAAAATAAAAAAAAAGAATATTAGTAAGGGTAGCTTCTAAACAAATAAAATCTAAACTATTTAATACCAACTACATACAGCCTATATACTATTTATTAAACTAACTATAAGACTACTAAATTAAAAAAAAAACTATACTATCTATAAAACTATTAAGCATTATTTAAGATATTGGTACTTACAATATTTTAAGATGGCTTAGATCCAGTGTTTAAATAAACTACAAGTATTCATTACAACACATCAATTATATAAACTCACCATCACATTTATATTATACTAAGTATATAACACAAAGTATATAATACAAATGTAATAGACTTTTATTTAATAGTAATGGACAAGTTACTTGGTTGATTTAAAAAAATACTGCAGAGATATAAATTGTTCTTCGATTATGTAAGAATGTTTTACATAGCTGTTCCCCATGATTTAAACATAAACTATAGATTTAACAAGTCGTTTTGTTTTCAGGAATTACCTAAAAGAAAAGGTATACTTAAGGAACTGAACATGAAGCATCTTACAGAAATGACACCCCGAAAACGGACTCTATATAAAAGATGCAGAAAAAATTTGACTGAGATCTTCAGACATAGAAGACAGTTAAAAACAGTAAAAAAATGCAATAGGGGTGTACTAAGTGCTTTGCAATCCAATGATGCTGTGAACAGCATTATTAAAAGCAAACTGAGCAATTCATTTTATTTATTATTGCAAAGTCAGTTGAAAAATGTACCAAGGAGATTAACTGGGCGGAGATGGACACTAGACGATAAGGTTTTAGCTTTAAGTATATATAAAAAGTCTAGTTCATGTTATAGGCTATTAAGGCGATTATTTTGTTTGCCTAGTATCAGTTCTCTTAAAGTGTTGCTAAACAAAATACCATTTGATGTGTGGAATTAGTCATCAAGTAATTAATACTATTAAAGAGATCACTAAAGGTAACACAATCCAGGATAATTTATGTGTGCTGGCTTTTGACGAAATGTCAATTAGAAAAAATATCTGTTACAATTCCAAACCTATTTGATGGCTACCAGGATCATGCTGGTCAGGGTCGCACATTAGAAATAGCCAGCCATGCCTTAACATTTATGGCTATTGGAGTTAAAAAAAATTGGAAGCAGCCAATAGCTTTTTATTTTTCTGGAGATTGTGTCACGGCAGACAGATTAGCTGTACTTATCAAGGAGGTGAGTCTTTTAATTTCCATATTGATAAAATTATCTTAGCCTAAAACTGCTTATTTATTTAATATTCATCATCATCATTATTTAGCTATTGGCTGATGAGGGAATAATGCCGTAATCGCCATGCTTGGGAGGCTACTTGGCGATCGCATTGAGGCTATACGTCTCCCAGGCAAGAGCTGCTGCCTGCTCTCCTGGTGAATTATTAGCCGATTTTTACAACTCCTATGTGCTTACAAAGGGTGGCGACTATTGTATTCTTATTCCGTCGCCATACGAGAAATTGGATATTAATAACTACGAATCGTCGAAATTCGGCGATAATTCATTTAAATTAATTTCAAGAAAATTGTGTAGTAGATACACAATTTTCATTTAATTTTATTTATGTATAATAATAAACAACTAATATATGAGTACAAATGTCTATTAGAGATTGTCATCATAATTATGATTGACGTTCATCATTTTAGACATTGGAAATAACAGATATGCCGACAAAGCCAAAATTTGTGCGAAGCTTGGGTTCACCATCAGAAAGAAAACTTGTAGAGCCTCCATCGATCCCATGCGAGCTACCAAAATTATTTGGGATCAAAGGTCAAGGGTTGAGGTCTTTTGGATTTTTCTCGAAAACGGTAAGTTTTATCGAAAATTACTTCAGATTGATGTTGTAGATCTGAAAATTCTCTACAAAAATGGTCCTAATAATTTTTCTCTAAGAGTCACTAGTTCCGAAATATCGCGATTGTAAGAGTAACGTTATACATGATATGCACATTTTTCCTCGCCACCTGTGAGGTAGTGTACACGACGCGTTTTTTAAGGTTGTTTCCCCAGTAGGCCTACTCCACGAACTGTTATGATGTAAATTTCAGGGATAATACTTTTCTAAATGCATAATCAATATTGATAGTTATTGCAAATAAAGCAAAATTATGCCATTTCTTTAAATATTGAATAACACAGGTAACATAAAATGTAGACGCTTGTAATAAATATGTATATTCATCATCGCCATCATCATCATCACAGCCCACATACATACCACTGTTAGACTCGGGCCTCCTTCCTGATGGAAGGTAATTTGACCTACTATACCATGCTGGTCAGACATGTTGACAGACATGTGTTATGTGCATATTATATCCCTTAATCGTCTTTTACGACATCCACGGGCAGGATAGGGAGTGGTGAATTGTATTCTTACTCCGTCATCACAAGGAGAAGGTATATTCACTCAAATTAAACGGTCAACACCACAGAAAGTAAGTGTATGAACGACGCAACATAGATAATAGCCAGATGTTATTTTAAGGCATACTATACAGTTGGAGGGGATTAAGAAAGGGACTGACTCTTGAATCAAGTTTTAGGAACTGTATAGTTTATTAACTATAAATACCCTATTTGTGTCCCTTTTTACAAAGTAAATAGTATTGTGTGCATAAAAGGGACACAAATAGGGTATTTTTACTTGTGTTGTACTCAACACAAGTAAAAATACTGACATTGTAAATATGTGGCATATCATGTATAAGGTTAGGTCTCACAATCGCAATATCTCGGAAGTGGTGACTTAGAGAAAAAAATCATAAGGTCCATTTTTGTACAGAATTTTTTAGATGTACAACATTAATCTAAAGTAATTTTTCGATAAAACTTACCGTTTTCGAGAAAAATCCGAAAAATCTCCAACCTTGACCTTCAACCCCAAATAACTTTGGGACAAACACGTGGGATCAATGGGGACTTTTGAAGCTTTCGTCCTTTTTTTCTTTTTATTGCCGTTGGTGGCAAACGAGCAAGCAGCAAACCTGATGGTAAGTGATGCTGCTGCACATAGACCTTTGCAATACCAGGGACACAGCTAGGCCGTTGCCTACCGTGAAGAAAATGCTGCGAAAAAAATGAAGGACAACGGGCAACACAGCAGCAGGCAGTTCATTCCAGAGCCTGCACGTACATGGTAGTAATGATCGCTGGAAACGTACAGTTAAAGACCATAACGTTTCCAGGTGAAATGGACGAGCCCTGCTGAGACGCTGTCTCGGTGTGAAGTACCGCCTGACTCAGTTTAGGACGCCTAACTTTTTGCTTGCCAATTTGGCTTTGTCCTCCGAATGACGCCCAAACTGGGCTGTGCTCGATATTTCGACGCCGAGGACCCCAACGCTGTCAGAAATTTGGAGAATTACTCCTTGGAACTGAGGCGCCATGATAAATGGGTTCTTCTTTGCAGTGAACGCGCAAACTTTGTGAGGTTGAACTGGACTAAGTTCCGGTCACCCCATTCCAAGGCCCGCCTCAAAGAGCGCTCGACTTCAAACACATGTTGAATCCTTCTTTCCTGTGTACTCCGAGGGACATTCTATTGCTCGGTGTACCGCTAGCCACCCGTGCTGTCAGCCGCATAGCAACGCATATTCTCGATGGAGAGCATGTCGTTGATATGCAGGATAAACAGATAAACTGCCTGATGGTGAACCAAAGCCTCCCACAAAAATTTGGCTCTGTCGGAATTTTTGTTATAGAATAGTGATCAAATTCTTGTCTAACTTGACTGTACTATCAATTCAACCGGAGATTTTAACAGTAAACAAAAAGTATAAGCGTGGTGTGTGCGTGTATATGTGTAACGATTGTATGATAGAGTGCGTAATGCCTTTTTTAATGAAATTAATGTATTTCTAATACATTATTGTATGAAATTTCACTTTTATGCACTTCTCCTCATTATATACTTTAACTGTGCCAAATTTCATACTTGTCCATCCACGCAATTTTCATAATAAAGGGTACAAAGTTTTTGCTTCGCGTATTAATATATAGATACTTTTGAATTTTCAGATACTAAGTGCTTGTTTTGGTGTTGGCTTGGAAGTAATTGGCATTGTATGTGACTTGGATGGCGTCAACATACGTGCAATAAATTCTTTGGGATCATCGAGAGATCATGAGGGACATGAAATAATTACAATTTTGGACCCACCCCACTTGCTGAAATGCTTCAGAAATAATTTTTTAAAATACAATGTTCAATTTCAACAAGATGTACAAGAAGATGACCAACAAACTGTGGGTTAGTATTCGGTATGTTTTTTTTTTGGAATCGGTAAAACAGATTGTAGTATTATTTAACAGTATCAGTTATTTAACTGACTGTAAAAACAAATAATGCAACAAGTGTATTAGATGCATAATTAAAATATGTAATTATGTATTACTAGCTTATGCTCGCTACTTCGTCCGCGTGGAACAGTTACTTTGGGCTAATGCTAACTTTGACCCGCGATTTTGTTTACGTAGGTGAAAATATTTTTAAATAATACAATTCTGTGACACATGATTTTTGAAAATTTTAACCGTTTATGTAATGTATGCTGTTGAAGCTCTCAAAAAGAAAAAATACCCGATTTTGAAACCTTTTGCATTGTTGCTTCGCTCCTATTAGGTATAGCCTGTAGCCTTCCTCGATAAATGAGCTGTTTAACACTAAAAGATATTTTCAAATTGGACTGTTTGAGTTCATGAGATTAGCACGTTCAAACAAACAAATTCTGCCACTTTATATAATAAGTATAGATGAGTTATATATTTTCAATAACGAGCTAAGTGAGATCTTTCTAAATAAAATCATGACTTTCTAAATCTAAAGTGTATTGATACTTTGTCATCATCATCATTATCATTTTAGGTTATATACGTCCCACTGTTGGACTCGATCTTCCTTCACAATAGGAGAGCAATTGAGCTACAATAATGCAGGACATCTGGTCTACGTGATTATTACCTGTAACCAGGTAAACTTGAAATAAAACCCTATACCAACACAGATATGCTGTTATAGGGTTTTATTTCAAGTTTACCTTCTCTTGCATATATGTTATATGTATATCGTCTTTTACGACACCCACTGGCATGTGAGGGTGTGATGAATTGTATTCTTACGCTGTCATCACCCAGATGATACTTTGTACAGATACATTTAAGTTAAATAATGCTAATTAATTAAAAGGTTATCCTTGTTTTTTATTCATTAAATATCTTTTTGTTACTTTACTGTTAATTTTAATTTTAAAAACGGATAGAAGGTTTCCTTCCTTCGTTCCATTTTTAAAATTAAAATGGATTGCCGCTATGTATCGCCGCTATGTATCGCCTAATTCAATCAATTATCTTAAATTACTGTTAATGTAATTTGGAATGTAATATTTTACTAGATATTCTTACATTGAACCAAATCTTTCATAATTTTGCTTGATTTTTGTAATAAACCAAGTTATGAGACAAGCAAATCGATCGCCTCATGGTAACCATAACGCTTACCCATAAACTTTTGTAGTACCATCTTGGACTTTAAATTAGTGTTGCCCAAAAAAGTCTTGGTCTTGCGAGAAATGCGAGACCGAGACCAAGACCAAGACCGCTTAATTTTTGCAAGACCAAGACCAAGACTGGCCCTGCAAGACTTGAGCAAGACCAAGACTGAGCCTGCAAGAGTCTCGCGGTCTTGCATTTAATTCAAATCACCATTTGAGCTTATATTTGGCCAACTGTTGAGCTCGTGTCTTCTACATAATAGGAGGGAAATCAGCCGTGGCCGGAGAGGAGTCGCCACGATGATCGGCCGCGTTGGTACAGGGTTTCATATCAAGTTTTCCTTCTCTTGCACCGATGTTATATATTATAGCCCTTAGTCGTCTTTTACGATACTCGCGGGTAAAATAGGGGGTGATGAATTGTATTCTTACATCCATCACTCCACGGCAAGTCAAATCAGTCTTGGGATATCCATCTATAGGCCAATCGATTCCCAATGTTGGTGTTGGCTTTTTAGAATTACTCTTCGGAAAGGCTTAAGGACAAAAATACCTTAATCGTCACCCTGTGAGTTAGTCTTGATAAGTTTCACACGAGAGTGCTCTTGCCCATTATACAGTTTTATATATCCGTTTATTCATAAACCCAACGACGTTCACTGTTGGACATAGAAATATGCCTACAATTTATCTACATAAATAACACCCACACTCGCAAAAAGAATTATTATGCGTAGATCGGTATGCGTACATAATGATCGCAATATAATAATTTTCCGTGTAGGGACAGAGTACAAATACAATTCACCACTCTCTTACCCGTGGATGTCGTGTCAAATCAGACCGAGGCAATGGTGTTAGGAACCCACAAAAAAATTTAAATAAAAATATCGTAGACAGCTTAATTTTTGCAAGACAAGACTGGCCCTGCAAGACTTGAGCAAGACCAAGACTGAGCCTACAAGAGTCTTGCGTCTTGCATTTAAGTCAAATCACCATTTCAGCTTATACACGTCCCACTATTGGGCTTGTGCATTCTGCTCCAGTAATCAGCCAGTTTCTGGCTCCCTCTGGTTTCTCTGTCCATGTCCATATTTCCCCACCCTCATCTAGTTCGCGTCTGCATTTGCCTAGTTTTGCGTTAAAGGGAGACTACTCACCGTGAAGTGGGTTTTGGACGGGTGAAGTGAGTTTTGGGTGGGTATGGCTTTCGAGATGTCCTCGTAAAATGCCTCCACCTCGTCGTTGCGAGTATGCCGAGGTCGGTGCGTATACTTGTATAACGTCAACGAATAGGTAATCCTATAAGATACGCTAACCTTGTCAACGCACTATCGATCCTCTCCACGTTATTCACGAGAGACTTGCGAACTGTTACAGTTTCCTGATGTTCCCTAAAATGCTAACTCTTCCTACATATCCATCAGCACTTTCGCCTTCCTATCTAGATAGCTTAGCCCTCTCCTCAGTCCGGTTTCAATCTTCGTCGAGCACGGTTGCCTCTACTATTTGTATTCACTACCTCTAAGTTTATTTCAATACAAGTTCGTGTGAAATTAAATAAGTTTATTTTTTTTAAAAACATCCTTAAGGATACCCGTATAACATTGGTGGCAGCGTAAAAGGGATCGTAACTGTGATCCTTGGCATCCGACAGTTCATAACAGTACTCTATTAACGTCCTTAATAAGTGACATCCGTTCGAGTTACATTCGAATCGTGAAACAAGTGGTACCGTGCTGCGAATCCTACGCAAATTTCGTGTCACACCGGGCTCACTTCTATATCCTGCTACATCCAAGGGGCCACAGGGGCCTTGCTACTACTACCACTATGATATTCCTGTTAAGTATCCTGTGCAGTACATCCATGTAAGTGTATGTTCGTTTACTTATACTAAACTCAGTGATTCAGTGATAAATTATTCGCGAAGAGCAACCCTAAATAGTGTGTTTGTGTATATTAAAATATAAAAGTGTTTCGTAAATATAAACTTAAGTTATACATAATTTAATCTTAGTATTAGCCCAGACGTAACGTGATATTGTTATTTTTATAAGTGATAAACAGAGTAGCGTCGTCCGACTCGTTGATACGATAACGCCGTAGCTTGTCCAAGTTCGTAGAACCTCTTCATATCGCATCCGCTAGACCCACCGCGAACTGCTAAACATTTAAAATGTCTCAAGATAAACCAATTCAAATTCAATCCGATACCATTGACTTAAATGTTCTGATAAAATTCATCAAACCATTCGATGGATCTAGGAACCTACTCACACCATTTATAACGAATTGTTCGAATGCATACAACCTCGCCTCAACTAATCAGAAACACATTATTTTTAAATTTATAATAAGCCAATTACAAGGTAGAGCCGAGGCTGCATGTTCCATCAAAGAATTTAGCAATTGGGATCAACTAAAAGATTTCTTGACAACACAATTCGGCGAAAGAAAATGTTACTCGCACTTATTAACTGACCTTCAAGAATGTAGACAGTATTCCAATGAGACCGTAACACAGTACTCGCTCCGAGTGGAAACATGTTTATCCCATTTGCTAACTGAGATTACACTTTCTAACTCCAAAAAAATGGAACTCGCTGGTAAGACAAGTGCAATGGAAGATATTGCGCTTAACACGTTTGTCCTTGGGTTACATCCAAGGATATCCAACAATGTTCGGGTTCGATCCCCGAAAACCTTGAACGAGGCTATTAACGCTGCTATTTCGGAAGAGAAAATATTGCAATTTGTTAATAGAAAATCTTTCTCCGCAACTGAGCCTAATTCTCTAAGACCAAGAACCTTTCCTAAACCAGATTATAAAACTCACGAGTTTAGGCCTAATTTCGGTTTTCCACATAAGCCGCGTCCCGTTGCTTATACCGAATATTGTCGTTACTGTAAAAATCCTGGTCATGTTTTAGAAAATTGCCGTAAAAGGGAATACAATAACAAACGTTTCAATTTGCCGCAAAATAGCCAAAATAGGGTTAACTTATTAGAGGAAAACGAAGAAGGTGTAGTCAACGCCGATTTCGTCACAAATCAAGCTTTAAACTAAATGATGGCTCGTTTAGGTGTCGGTCGGGCCACCCTAAACTAAAATCCGGCATGACTAATCCTAGGTATCCTAATAATAATAATAGTAACGATAATTTTTATTTTCTATATCCTTCTATATCCCGGGTAGAAAAATCTTTACCCAATAGTATTAATAAATCCACTGTATCCATGACACAGTATCCATCGGAAAATGACACTGCGACTTCCGCTACAAGGTCAAGTCGTAATCCTGGAAAACATAATTATACTATATCCACACAAGAAGAATATTTACCAAATGCTTCGGTGCCCAAAGTATCCACCACTGAACCGTTGTCAGATCCCGTAATAAATTGCATACCAAATATCTCTCGCAAATATTTACCATATATAAGAGTACTTACTTCTATATCTTCAAAGCCACTTTCCTTCTTGATTGATACAGGAGCGTCTTTTAGTCTGGTGAAGAAGTCCTGTATCGAAAGAATGCCAGAAATTACGAAAACCATTGTAAAATTCAAAGGAATTGATTCTTCCGGCACAAAATCCACTTTAGGTCATATACTTATCCAACTCGATTCAATAATTCATAATTTCCACGTAGTCGAAGGGATAGATTTACCCTATGACGGTATAATTGGCAACGACATGTTTAATAAAATGGACGGAAATATAGACTACCCTAAACAACAATTAACACTTGGTAAAATAATTTTAAATTTACATTTCAACGAACCAATTTGTGTAATCCCTGCTCGAACTGAAACAATTATAGAATGTACCGTATCAAACACTGAACTCAGCGAGGGACTAATATTAGACCAGCATCCGATAGAAAACTTGCTCATAGCTAATTGTGTGGTTCGGGTGAAAGACAATTCAAGAATAAATATATCCGTCGTAAATACCTCTCATCACGCACTTTCCTTCGATCCCGACTTGAAGTTAGAAATAGTTCCTTACGTTAGACTTGAGACAACGCAATATATTCATAACACGAATGCCGACAGTCAATGCCATAATGACGCTTACTTACGAACTAAATCAGTATTCGAACAGATCCGTATTTCTCACTTAAACCAGGAAGAAAGCTTACAACTACTCGACGTTTGTGCTGACTTTTCCGACATTTTCCACCTTCCTGGCGACCAATTAACATATACCAATACAGTTGAACACGAAATAAAAACCTCAACCTCAATTCCTATCCATGTAAAATCCTATCGTTTCCCAGAGTGTCATAAAAAGGAAGTAAATTCACAAATAGACAAAATGCTCCAACAAGGAATAATAAAACCATCAGCTTCACCTTGGTCATCACCAATTTGGGTGGTACCAAAGAAACTCGACGCTTCCGGCGAGAAGAAGTGGAGAGTCGTAATAGATTATCGTAAATTAAACGACATCACTATCGGAGACTCGTATCCTATTCCAAATATTTCAGAAATTTTGGACCAACTTGGCAATAGTAAGTATTTTAGCACCCTTGATCTCGCTTCCGGTTTTCACAAATCAAGGTTAAACCGGAAGACACCGAAAAAACAGCCTTCTCTGTACCTCAGGGACATTACGAATTTACACGTATGCCGTTTGGTTTAAAGAATGCACCATCAACTTTCCAACGACTTATGAATAATGTCCTTACTGGTCTTCAAGGGGAAAGATGTTTTGTGTATCTAGATGATATTGTCATCTACTCCTTTGATTTACGATCTCATATTCAAAATTTAACCTCTGTCTTCCGAAAACTCCGCTCTTTTAACCTTAAACTACAACCCGACAAATGCGAATTTTTACGCAAGGAAGTATCTTACTTAGGACACACTATCACGGATCAGGGAGTTAAACCTAATCCGGAAAAGCTAAAAGCCGTGCAACACTATCCCATTCCGAAATCCGCCAAGGACATAAAATCCTTTTTAGGATTTGTCTCTTACTATCGTAGATTTATACCAAACTTCTCGACCTTGGCCAAACCTTTAACAAATCTTTTGAAAAAAGACGTCCCTTTTGTTTGGGAAAACGAACATCAACTGGCATTCGATACTCTGAGACAAATGTTAATTTCAGCACCTTTATTAATTTATCCAGACTTTTCCAAACCATTTATCCTAACCACGGATGCATCCAATTATGCTATCAGTGCAATACTTTCTCAGGGTGAAATAGGCAAAGACCAGCCCATAGCTTATGCATCCCGCACTCTCAACAAAAGTGAGTGTAACTATAACACCACGGAAAAAGAACTTCTCGCGATCCTTTATGGCTGTAAGACCTTTCGCCCTTATCTCTATGGTAGACACTTCCAAATCATTACAGACCACCGTCCTCTAAAGTGGCTTTTCAACCACAAGGATCCAAGCAGCAAATTGCAAAGGTGGCGACTTAAATTAGAGGAGTACGAGTACCAAATCATATACCGGAAGGGTAAATTTAACGCCGCTGATGCTCTTTCTAGATATCCACCTGAAAATCCTCTACTTATGAATCCCCTTGCTCCTGAACCAGTCCCAGGACCTTCTCGAACTAACCATGACAATCCTTCGCTCCCTGATAATGAAGACTCTTACGACCACGATGACCTTCTAAACCCAGACATTATTCCACCTCTTACTCCTAACCAAAGAGACTTGATTGAAATGCCTGACGATTTAAGGGACTTAAATCTTGATGAGCTTGACACAGGACAACCTACGACTAATAATTCTAATGACGACTCACCTTTTCGCCATGATGATCCTCCTCTGTGTCTCGATTCACCTTATAATCCTGCTAGTGCTATTGAGGATTCACCTTCAATATCTCAAACTTATACCGAATTTCTTAAAATAATTGCCAATAAAATTACACTTTCGATAGTAAAATAATGGAACATAATGAAAGTCTATTGAAATCCCCTTATAAACATATTGTCATACCTACCTCCGTGGATATGGATGAATCAATTCCATACGTTGAAATGACCATATCAAATTTCGCCGATAAAGACACTTTTTTGACGCTAGAAAGAACCCTAAACTCGTTCATTACAAATCAACATGAAAATAAAACATACTATTACCTATTTACAAAAATAAACCACTTTGATTCGTGCTCTTATTCCGATATCTTTGAGAGCCTTAAAATACTAAGGAATGAATTCATTATATCTTTAAATGAAAATGACAAAATAATAGCCATAACAGATTTCAAAAATCCTTTTGATAACCACTATTTTATTAAAATATACAATATGCTCCTCTATTTATTCAATAACACGGGCATAGAAGTACACATCTACCGTAATAGTATACAATACCCATCTTTGAGTGAAATCAAACAAATACTTAGAGATAATCATGACCTACCAATAGCTGGTCATGTAGGTTCTTCTAGAATGTATAACAGAATATCAGAAAGATATTACTGGAAAAATATGAGGTCAGATATTGAAAACTATGTCAAAGCATGTCAGCTGTGTCAGACGAATAAAGCCTTGCGACAAACGAATAGAGCCCCTATGCAGATTACTAGTACCGCCTCAATGGCATTTGAAAAGATATTTCTTGACATAGTAGGACCTCTTCCAGAATCCGGCCTAGCAAAATTAAAATATATTCTCACACTACAAGATGATCTCACTAAATACTCCGCAGCCTATCCTATTAGATCTACAACTGCCGAAGAAACGAGTGAATGTCTCGTACATTTCATCTCAGTATTCGGCATGCCGAAAATTATTGTTACCGATCAAGGCAGTAATTTTACAGCCGAACTTTTTAAAGAAACATGTTCCTTTTTAAAGATCAAACAGATATGGTCGACTCCTTACCATCCCCAAACACAAGGTGCCTTAGAGCGTAGCCACTCCACCTTAAAGTAGTATTTGAAATCATATATAGATCATGATCCTTCAAGATGGTCTAAATTCGTTTATACTGCCATGATGGCTTACAACACCAACATCCATTCAACCACAAATTTTACTCCACATGAACTCGTTTTTGGCAGTAAACCTTATATACCAAATTCCATTTATGAACAGGATCTAAATCCTACCTATAATGAATTCGTTAGAATGTTACAACAACGACTAAAATTCTCCAGGAGCAAAGCCATAGAAAATATTCAAAAATCAAAGGAAAAGTCCAAAACCCACTATGACAACCGCACACGTTCTGTGAATTTCAAAATCGGCGATTACGTCTACTTAAAAAATCACCTTCGCTTGGGCAAAGCGTTATCTCCTATTTGGAAGGGCCCGTATAAAATAATAAAATTACACGGCAATAATAATGCATCCTTATTGATAAACAGAAGACATGTAAAGTACCATTATGATCAAATGAAACTAGCTCAGAGAACATCTTAATTAATTGTTATATCATCTTCCATCGCACTTTTCTTGCAGTATTAATGGCGAAGGTTTTCCTGATATCATAAAACCAATAGAGAGTGGGCCTGGAATCTACTTCGATCCAATCGGTTCGGTGAAAGTAATCAATGGACATCTAAGTGTTGTGGTTCCTGTAGACATATCCTTCATATCTCCTCATTTAATTAATATTAATCATGTTCTTAGTATAACGTCCAAACTGTGTAATGAAAGTACAGCTTTCGAGTTTGCCGAATGTATTAACATATTACAACCACTCGAGGTCAGACTCGCTGATATTTCTAGAGACTTTGGATTAATTTCACACCTTCTTACGCGGAAAATCAAGCGTTCTGCTTGGTTTGCAGGCGTTGGGTCTGTACTCAAACATGTGTTTGGTACAATGGATGAGGACGATGCTATTCAATACGGCAACGCTATTCAGGCTTTAGGAAAAGACCAAAATGCATTAGCCGAATACATGAAAGACAATATCCTTCTCACTACTTCCGCTATTACCACATTCAATCAAACTATAACCCAACTTATAGAAAATGAAAAATCCCTGAATAGCGCTGTTGTTTCCTTAACTGAAAATTTTAAAAATCTCACCTTTGTATCTGCTACCCTAACTATTAAAACTAGAATTATGGAAATTGTAACTATATTAGAGAATAGTTTACTTACTTTGTCTTTTAAATTAGAGGATATATCAAATGGCTTAATGTTTAGTAAAAATAATGTTCTTTATCCTGCCATTTGTTCACCTCAAGAGTTATATAATGATTTAGTTATTAATTATAGACATTTACCTAATTCTAAGGAACTTCCACTTACTCTAGATTTAAGTAATATTCATAAGCTTTTGAAAATTTCTAGTATAAGTACATATTATTTTGATAATAAAATTATATTCATAGTTAAGATACCATTGGTTCATCCTCTAGAGTTTGGTTTATATCATAGTTTGCCATTGCCAACTCTACACCAAAATAATACTTATAGTACGATTATTCCTTCCACTACTTATGTAGGCCTCTCTAGAGATAAGAATCAATATTGTCAGTTAGATAACCTAGATAACTGTAAATCTCTTAAAGCTAACTACATCTGCGACAAAGTTAATATTCTATCTAGTGTAACTCACCCTATATGTGAAACAGAAATTGTATCTAAAACAATAACATATATACCCAACCAGTGTCCGATAAAACTGTTTAAGGGTAACCTTGAAATTTGGCAAGAATTATACAATAATGAATGGATATTTGTTATTTCAAATGTTACTAAATTCACTCTCGATTGCCAAAATAACAATGTTTATGAAACCAATATAATCGGAACTGGAGTATTACGGGTCCCTCTAGGTTGTACTGGGTTCTGTAATGGATTTCAATTATTCACGAAACAAAATATTAAAATTAACGTAACTCACATTAACCTGGATTATGATATTATAAATAGTAACTTTAGTATACCAAAGTATTCAGACCATATATTGCCCGAAGTAAACATTAAACATTTCAATATTAAACGCGTATTAGATAATGATCAAGGTTTTGCTACGCTTAATAAAGAATTAAATAAATTTATTACGAAACCCAGAGAAATAGAAGTAAATCATTTTCATGTACCGATTATTGTATATTGTATGTTATTCATAATTATCTTTTACTTAGGTTATAAGATTTATTTGTGCCGCAACCGCTGCTTTTCCCCTTCAACTGAAACTAGCGTCATTTTCCACCCAGCTTCTCATCCCGAGATGGAGCTTAGTTCTCCTACCACTCTGGACACCCCTAGAATTAGAATTCAGACATAAACTTCACTCTGGGGTGTAAGTTTAGTCTTAAGCGGGGGGCTGTTACAGTTTCCTGATGTTCCCTAAAATGCTAACTCTTCCTACATATCCATCAGCACTTTCGCCTTCCTATCTAGATAGCTTAGCCCTCTCCTCAGTCCGGTTTCAATCTTCGTCGAGCACGGTTGCCTCTACTATTTGTATTCACTACCTCTAAGTTTATTTCAATACAAGTTCGTGTGAAATTAAATAAGTTTATTTTTTTTAAAAACATCCTTAAGGATACCCGTATAACAGAACGATAAACCCTATACAGCCTTGGGACGGGTGATTGCCGAGGATCATCGTACCCTCGCCCTCTCTTCGCACTTCTGATAATCCTACAATGTCCCAGCGGATATTGCTCAATTCCTCTTCCAGCTCGATAACCCTCTCAGAGTGTTGTTCGTTACCACAACCAAGTGTCGTTTTGGTTAGTAGCCGGATCGCTACCAGATTCTTCGTACCCCCCGCTTCACTGCTGCCGGACTTGCTACTAAATGGGCCCGTAGAGTACCGAAACTGCAGTGACTGGTGCCATTTTGGGGAAACCATTTCTATTTCTGCTGGCATGTAGATAATGGCGTAATCGCCACGCTTGGCAGGCGGTTTAGCGATTGCTGTGAGATATTATTCATTTCCCAGGAGCGAGCTGCTGCCCAAAGTCCTAGTGAACCATTAGGCGATTTTTACGACTTCCACGGGCAAGCAACGTGGCGACAATTGTATTCTTATCTCGTCGCCACAAGGGAATCTCAATCTATCACTTAAAACAATATTTCCAAACAGTACTTTTTATAAATAATGGGGTTAATGAATAGAGATATAACACCAATTTGTACACACAAATACTATAATTTATTTAAATAAAAGTATTACACAAATTTAAACTTTCACGCGTGTGCCGTGCCTACTTTATATATTGTTTTTTGACCAAGAATTTATACAAAGTAGCCATTTAGCTGACTCATCATTTAACCTATTTCTGCGTTTTGTAATGACTAATGATGCTTTAGAAAATAATCTCTCAGCAGGTACTGATGTTGCTGGTATTGAAAGGAAGTCACGTGCCATTATTATATATATAATAAAATTGGACATTCCATATTTATATTATATATATAATAAAATTGGACATTCCGTCTCATGCGTCCTCCACCATTCTAAAATGTCTTCAGAACTGACGGCTCGCGGTTTATTTAAATGCTCCTCCAACTCATCAATTATCAATTCGTGGCAATCAGATCCAGATGATGTAGAAGGATATGCATATAATTTTTCGAAATCAATTAAGTCTTCATCTTCGTCATAATATTTACATACTTTCTTTTGTTGGCTTGGTAATGTTGGTGGTTTAGACACAGAATATAGTCTTTTATATTCTAGATATATTTCATTAAATTTGCACAGGCTTTCTGCTTTAATATGTTTGCCCCAAAACGTTAGATCGAACGTCTGAGCTTTGTGTCTTGGGTCTAAAATTAGCGTAGTGCAATAAATCCAGTTACTTTTCTTATAATGTTTCAGCATTTTATCTCGAGCTGCTTGAAAACCTAAATGAGTCTTTCATCCACTTCAGTTCGGTCAGGTTTCTCATCTAATTGTTTTACCATTAATTCAATTTTGTCTAGCAAGAGATTAAACGATACAATGACTAGTGGTAATGTGACATATTTTTCCCCACCAAGTTTTGTTGTTAAAAGTTTGAAGTTCATTAAAAACTTGTATACTTTTTCGAGTAAATGCCATTCAATTTCTGTAATTTTGAAATCATTCAATTCCGTAACAGTAGTGCACAATATATCAATGCCATTTCTTACTTTTAAGCCGAATCCTATCATATCATGTGTAGAATTCCACCTTGTTGGACAGTCGAGTATGGGACTCAGGTTTGTTGGAACACTAGCTGCTTCACAAGCCGATAAAAATTTTCTTTTCAATATCTCCACTTCTTTTTATTTTGCTAGAAATACTCCGTAATTTTGTAATAGTGGTACTTGAGTCAGTAATACTAAATGTATAGTCATCATCATCTTCAGTTTCATATTTATAGCTCTCATACTGTTGTTCTTGGTCTTCGCAATCAGTCACACTGTATAATGCTAAGGTCTTCAATAAATCTTTTACGCCAAGATTCAAAATGTGAGCAAAACACCGGAAGTGTTTATTGTCTGAATCAAAGTTAAGAAGTTGTTTGCCAAGTTCATGAATAAATTTGGTATTTGCAGTTGCGTTGTCGACTGTGATTCCCTGAATTTTATCGATTATACTATATTCCAATAAACAGTCGCGGAAAATCCTAGCAATGTCCGCCCCAGTATGTTGTCCACGCGATGGTATAAAGTCAAGGACTATAGATTGATACTTCCATTCGTTATCTATATAATGAATAGTGATCCCGTAGTAGCTCCTTCCAGCGATGGACGTCCACTCATCAATGGTAAATGACATTTTACATGAATATTGTGATAGTTTATTTTTAACATGCAGTTGCAATTCTTCGAAGCGTTCTTTAACCTTTCTTCTAAGTGTTGATCTTTTAGGAAATACGTTATTTGGGCAAATCGATCGAAAATAATCTTGTGTATCTTCGTCATCGAAAAATGAGAAGGGAAGATACTTTCTTATAACCCAGTCAACTGTAGCTCTCATGAAATGATCACAGTGGTTTTCAGATATTGGCTGAAATATAAAATATGTACATTATTTTTAAATTGGTACCACACGTATTAATATTATTATTTATACACCGTGGAATCTAATTGGTTGTTTCCTGTATTCAGTTAATCATTTTTAATATCTCCACATAACTAAAAACATAATACATTAAAAAAAACCGATAACTAGACATTCTTAAGTTTGTCTGATTTGCAACGGTATTGTTCCTAACATGCCTACGACATAGCATTCGTATTAAATCGCAATAATAGGTAAAACAAAAAAATTTTTAGCCATAGTATCTCGGAACTCGATCGCACCTCGCCCTCTCGTGTCCCACACCCCTTTCATCTTTTGTGATGCACCCGAGCCGCGCGACCTTGTTCTGTTTTAATAAGTCAGTCACCTACAGTCGATGCCCTTAACGAGCGTAGGTATAACAAAATTTATACACAAAAATGTTATGTTGTTGTTACAGTTTTGCAAAAATGACATTTTAAGGAAACGTTTGGGATTGCAAATGACAAGAATTTATGTTTTTATTTTATTGAATAAATGCTATAGTATAGTTCTATATTATTAACTGAGTATGTATGTTTCGGGAAAATAGCCAATTAAATTCCACGGTGTATATTATATAGATTGCAAAATTCATATCAGAATTCAAAACTAAATTATTCATCATCCATCTCGGCTCACGTCCCACTGTTGGGCACGAGCCTTCTCCATAATATACTATACCACGCTGGTCAGACGTGTTGGTGTAGGGTTTTAATTCGAATTTTTTACGACACTCACGGGTAACATATTAGTGGTGAAATATATTCTTACTGCGTTACCACAAGGACAGCCAAACTATACTCAAATAAAATATAATCATAATCTGCAATGACTGGTGACACAGATGGTGTAGTGGTTAAGATAGCGACCTATAGCGCCAGTGTCACGGGTTCGAATCCCACGTGGGATAACACTGTGCGATCCACAAATTGTTGTTTTAAGGCTGGATGTAATTTGTGTCCGTTAGTTATATGTTTATAAAGTCCCCCGCAATACAAGGATTATTTCCTTAATGCAGAGTGAGGTCTTTAAAAAAAACAAACACAAAGCTGTCGTCGTACCTACCTAGATACTGAACAATCAAATCATCGCATTTATTTACGTGTGAAAATATTAATATAAACCCATTAGTAGAAACATAAGTATCTACACTAATTTGTTCTGCTGGCAACAGGTGAGGTGGTGAGAGTACCTGCATCTCATTCATTCATCATACTTTCGGCTCATATACGTCCCACTGCTGGGCTCAAGCCTCCTCCATAATAGGATATTATATAATAATAGGGTATATCTAATATTATTATATAAATTTGACCATACTACCATAATACCATGTTGATCAGACAGGTTGGTACAGGGTTTTCTTTCGAGTTTTCCATCTCTTGCATAGATGCCATATGCGTAATAAAATATATCCCTTCGTCGTCATTTACGACACCCATGGGTATGAGAGGGGTTGGTGAATTGTTTTCTTACTCAGTCACCACATGGAAAACCACCACCTGTAACTAATACCTGCTTATCTGCCCTAGCAGAGGCTGCTGGTGATCAGAGGATTGTCCTATCACATGCAGAGATACAGACAGCGCGAGGGTGACATGCAGGTTTTCCACCTGCACGTGTTTTAATGCAAAATTTTCCACTAAGTTGTCACTAAACGGAGTAATGACCTTGTATTTCGAATCTCATAGACACCTAATGACTTCATAATAGTGCACCCTGAGAAGCAGACGTATAGAATGCTAACTATAATTATTAGGCTGTCCCGTAATTACTAATTATGTACATATTTATAAAACATAAGTTTCTTACCTGTTCAATTTTTCCAGCGTTTGTAAAAAAGCTTGATATATTGCCACTTAATTTTGGTTTTTTTACGAGAATTACTGCTTGTGATGCCTTCCCATGACAAGATAATAGATGTTTTCTTAACCCGGAAGTGTTTCTGTTTTTCATTTTAATTTCAACCGATTTGTGTTGACACAGTTTACATATAGCACTTTGAGACTCCGCAATGATTTCAAAAAACTCCGCAAACTTACTTTTAGAGTTTATAAATCTACAACTCTCATCACTACGACTAGAACAACTTGAATCTTCGTCAGACATGACGAACTAAATTTATATTCCTAATATTCCTAAAGTATATCTACATAACCTACTTAACCTCTCAGAATGAAGTGAAAACAAAGCTCAAAATCTCTGTAATAAATGAAATTAAAATACCAAAATCCTATTTTTATATGCACGCGCCGAAAGAAAAATATATAGGTAAATTCGGCTTCTTTGATGAAAATAATGATTAACAGAAACAGAAGTGCCACTATCCATTTTGTACCTACTATAATGCAATTGAACTAGGTGGGTAGGTATGTAAATAATATTTTGTTTATTGTTTAATGCAATTAAACTTGCTTAAGGTAGTAGTCCGGTGTGACGGCCGAAATTTCGACCTTTTTCGTGACCTTTTTTTAACAAGTAAATAATATACGATCGTTTTGTAACTTTTACATATTTATTTAAGTAGTTACTTTAAATGATACAAAAATTTTTTTTTATTTAATTTTCCTTTTATTTATTTACAATATGTAATGTCAAAGTGGAGTCCTCTAAAAATGATGAGCTGTTTCGGGGAAGCACACAGCCTTCCGTAGTCATCTGAAATGAAAAAATCAAAAAGATTATTATTGTGTAGACCTTATTCTAATGAACTAACTAATAATAGACATAATAAAAAAAAAAAAAAATGGTGGACTTGTGAAAAAAGTTCTCAAAATGTAATTATTTTTGTTGATAAAATGTTTAAAAAAATTAATTTATTATTAAAAAATCAAATGTTTTAAAGGTTAGGTATTTAGATATGTGCATGTAGAATAATTGGTTAAATTTTGAGCCAAATCGGTTGAATAGTTTTGAGTCAGTGCTTCCCCGAAATTTCAAAAACATGGTTTCGAGAAAAACGCGTTCAAAGTTTTGGCAACAAATAATACTTACATTATTAAATCAGCTATGCCCGGTGCATACAGCAATCCTTCTGTTTCCTCAAAATATTTCTTGTGTACGGTACGAAATTCTTATATTTCGTGTTTGTCAGTTGAAAAGGTTAGCTTAAATATGTATACCTAGGTATCTTTAAATAATAAAGGTTGGAAGGACAATAAAAGAGGGAACGGTCAGAGCAGCTGCCGCTGGTGTGTCAACACACTTTCATACACTCTACGGCGCGCTCTCTTGTTTTGCCTATAACTTAGGAAATATTCTAAATTTCGGTCTGAAAATTTATGAGCATATTTTTAAAATGTGGTTCTTCCGAAAAATATAAAAAAAAAAATCGATTTTTTGACCCATTACACCTTAATCTTACTAAATAGGTAGTTAATTAATAACCTATGTATATACGCTAGATACAGATAGGTGTGTTGCCTTAAATGTGAAAGTATGATCACTTCGTACAACCCGGCATACTAATTATTTACATAGGTAATGAAATAATAACAGACCCCATTTAGCTATGTAGACTTGACCTATGCCATAAATATTTCGTAATAAAAATTATCAACCGAATATTGAGAGATGTTATAAGTACTACTACTAATAAATTAAAAAAGAAATCTGCTTTTACGTATTGGTTTTGCAATAATAATTCCATTCAACAATCTGCTTATTGGTACCACGAATTTAGGTCTCTTCAAAGGACAATAATTATAAGGTTTTGTTTATTTATTTTTTTACATTTATTTAATAGAAAGCTACCCAAGCGGTATCTCAATACCAAATGACCAATATTTGAGTTAATTATCTATGTATCTATTAGTACAAAATAATGTAGTATAGTGATCAGCACTTAAATAAAGTACATCACAATAACTTATTTTTTTTATCAAATTTTAAACCAAAAGCGTAAAACAACTAAATTAGCCAGAGAAATATTAATACTAACCTAACCCAACAATAAGAAAAAATATTGCACATAAATAATTAATATCAAATCGGTGAAGATTTTTATAATCACTAGCAACTTAAAACGCTACTACGTAGCGCACCCTTTGATTGTTTCCGAAAGGCGGTTTTAAATTTTTAATACTGGTCGGTTTTTATAAAGAAACTAGCAACTCGTCCCGGCTTCGCTTGAGTTATTTATGGAAAATAAAATATAGCCTAGTAGTTAAAGAATTTTTATATAGGCGCGATGGTACGGCAAACGGGAGCAGGGTAGGTAGAAGAGGCACTGACGGCACGGCGACCGCGTCAACCACGGCCATCATTTTTGCAATAACTTCTAAAATAATTATTTAAACTATATAGTGTTAAAGAGTGTAATGTAGTAGTTAAAAAGTTCCTATAGATCAAACCTCAGTGTCTTATACGGTAACCATTATAGATCCTGGCTTATATCCAAAACCTACAAATATCGTTGTATTTTAGCTACATAATATACCGTGTGGTGACGGATTAAGAATACAATTCACCACTCCCTATCTTGCCCGTGGATGTCGTACAAGACGACTATGGGATATAATATGCACATAACATCTGTGCAAGAGAAGGAAAACTCGAAATGAAACCCTATACCAACATGTCTGACCAGCATGGTATAGTAGGTTAAATTCCCTCCCATTATGGAGGAGGCCCGAGCCCAACAGTGGGACGAGTGTGGGCTGCGATGATGATGATGAATATACAATTACACAAAAACAAATGATACATCTTCGTCAAAATCCACTTTATCTTTTGGTGAAAACCTCCTAAAAATCCGTGCAGTAGTTCTAGGGTTTATTGCGAATAGACAGACAGACATGCGGCGGAGAACTTTGTTTTATAATATGGATTTGGCACGTGTAAAAACTTAACGGACATTCTTAGGTAGATACCTATCAATTAGTTCTGTCTTTATTTAAACTCAGTTTCGCTGAGATACCTACAATGTTTTACAGTAGTTATGTCATGAAGTACCTATTATTAACTACGGTCCGTAACGTATTTTGACGTTATATTAATACGAAATTATTAGGTACTCAGATAACCGACCTCTGTAAGAATAGGAAAACTCGTCATAATACTATGCTAACCAGCGAGTCCAGCATGATACCTAAACTAGCTCACTGAAGACTTAGGCAAGTAGCAGTGAGTCAAGTACATAGATTGTAGGTACATGTGATTGTGAACGTATACATGTAGGTTCGTGTATAGATACAAGTTAAAAATCTACATGTGTAGGTAGGTACCTATAAGTTGGATCGTGCGTGAGAGAACCTTCTCTACGGCGACACGATTCTCGGGCGGCGACTTGAGAGGTGTAGGCACAAATAGCTGCGTCTGATACCACTCTAGCCGAGGCCGCGGTTGTCTGGACCGAGAACTTTAGTCCGTCACTCGTAGAGAGGCTGACCGTGCGACGGCGACCGATGTCCTGGACGTCGAAAAGAGAGGGTACCTAGCAAGGTATTCCGTCGGGTCGACCACTGAGGACAAGGAACTCGGCACCAGTGGTCGGCCCAACGAAGAGGGGGACGAATCTCGCGTGGGTTATGGGCCCACGCGCCGTCCTTTCGTCGCCCCGGCAACACATTGTAAGTAGGTAGGTATACCTAAGCGCAACTGAATTTAAATAACGACACAACTAGTAGATAGGTAGGTATCTATTTAACAACGTTTGTCCGTTAAATCCTTACACGTGCTAAATTTCTTTATAAAAGGCGACGAACCGTCTTTAAAGCTATCATGTCAAAGGGCGCCGACATTTAATATACCTAGTAGTAGTAAGTCGAAAGTGATCATAGGTATGTAGTATCTAAAACATCATCATCATCATCATTATCATTTCAGCCTATCGCCGTCCACTGCTGGACGTAGGCCTCCCTCATGTTGCGCCACAATGAGCGGTCCTGTGCCGCCTGCATCCAACGACGCCCAGCTACTTTCACTAGGTCATCGGTCCACCTAGTGGGGGGCGTCCTACACTGCGTCGTCCGATACGTGGTCGCCACTCGAGAACCTTTCTTCCCCAGCGGTTGTCGGTTCGTCGAGCGATGTGGCCTGCCCATTGCCACTTCAGCGTGCTAATTCTTCGTGCTATGTCGGTTACATCCGTTCTTCTGCGGATTTCCGTATTTCGGATTCTATCTCTCAGAGAAATCCCGAGCATAGCCCGCTCCATAGCACGCTGAGCGACTTTGAGCCTTGATATGAGGCCTACATTTAGGGACCACGTTTCCGTGCCATAAGTCATCACTGGTAACACACACTGGTCAAAGACCTGTGTTTTCAGACACTGAGGTATGTTGGACGAAAAGATCTTCTTAAGTTTCCCGAACGCTGCCCAACCGAGTTGGATTCTGGTTCTAAAACATCACCGGTTCGATATCCAGTATTTCTGTGTAGGTACGTAATTATTTTTCTTGTTAGTTGTCAGATTACCTATAAATGTTTTCTGATTTAAAATTTGATACGAAGTAATTTTAAATAAAAAGGGAGCTATTTAAATGCTGCTCGACATACTAAATTGATTTGTACTAAATATATATCAATATTATTATTTAATTAAAAGGCAGATAATTAAAATATTAATAGATACTACTTAGGTAATTTTGTAGGTACCTAATTAAAGAGATGAAAAAATATATCAATAAATCGTCATAATGTCATCATCATCGTTTTTATCGAGAGGCCTAAATCCCACAGTCGTCATCAATAGGCAGATGAATGGATTTTCTGTTCAGTCTGGTACTAACCAAACTGAGCAGAAAATCGACCATACCATTGTATGTCTACAGGACCGGCCCGCGGCTGTAGACACACGACAGTCAACAGTGTGGTCCTGCCTACCACTAGGATAAAACAATTATATTGAATTCATAGTTCAAGTACCTAGATTAAACGCTACCGACCATTGCCAAGGCGATGCTCGACAGCGTCAGGAACTGGGACGCGGTCGGAGCCTTCTGCGAGGCAGTGATCTCGCAGAAGGAGGCGGCGCGCGGCGCAGGCGCGACTACCTGTGCGTCATGCCGCCCTAGCCGAGGCTGCGGGTGACGTGACCGGGGAGTTAGTCCGTCACCCGCCGAGAGGCCGACCGCGTGAGGAAAGACCGACGTCCTCCCCGAGGGGGGGGGGACGTCGGTTGATGGGAGGGTACCCCAAATAGGAGGTATTCCATCGGGCCGACCACTGATGACAAGTAACCCTGCTCCGGTGGTCGGGCCAACAACGAAGGCGACGTGGTGTTCGGGTGGGTTGCGAGTGGTGCGAGGAGTTCGCCGACCGCAGCCCACCCAAAAAAAAAAAGTACCTAGATTAAAATTCATTTTAATTACCTACCTACCTAATAATTCAATCGCTTGTAATATCAACTTTTAGTTGATAATTTTTGTTTCGAGATTATTATGGCACACCAAGCTACTTACCTAGTTACACATAGTCAAAGTAGCAGCCAATGACTATTTGATTATATGAATGTCATCGGTACGCCGCATTGTGCTTAAAGGTTTTATCTATTTGCAGTTAAAACGACACCAATAGGTATTTTACGAGCAGTAATTACATACATATGTAGATACCAACTTTCTGTGTGGTAACGGAGTAAAAATATAGTTTACCACTCCATTTTGCCCCTAGATGTCGTAAAAGACGACTAAGGGATATAACATGCGTTTAACATCTGTGCAAGAGAAGGAAAACTCGAAATAAAACCCTATACCAACCTGTCTGATCAGCGTGGTAGTATGTCAATTTTTTTTTTTTTTTTTATTGCAAACGGTGGCAAACGAGCAAACAGTACACCTGATGGTAAGTGTTGCTGCCGCTCATGGACCTTTACAAGGCTGTTGCCTACCGCAAAGAAAGCGAAGGGAGTGTGAATGCGTGCATTGAGGCTCGGTGATACCAAGGGCACCACCAAAACCCTCCACACGTAATCACCCTCAGAAAGTTGGGCTTCCGGCTCTCTCGCTCACCGAACGAAGCGCAGTAACAAATTGCTACTACTCAGACGTCGATTTTCTGCGAGAGCATGGTACTGCCCCGGACGGACCGGCCCGCGGCTGTAGACAGATAACTGTCGACAGTGTGGTCCTACCACTCCTGAATTTCTCATGAATTATGGTGGAGGCTCGAGCCCAGTAGTGGGACATATACGAGCTCTGATAATGATGATACCTCTAACGTGACCATGTTGAGCTCCTGATACAAAAAAGTTAAATGACCGTTCTTCAAGCATTTTGACATAAACAATATGCTCAAATTAGTCTATACAGGGTGTAAGGGGACCGCTCCCGAAAACAAAGACAGGTGATAGTACTAGTCCTACTTGTGGTGATAGACTAGAAAAAATCGATTTGGACGAAAAAATGTTTTTTTGTCACTAAGGTTTTTTAGTTTTTTTCACACTCCATCGTATTAGGATACTCCCATGTAACCATAATTTCATAAAAAATACGTCAGTTTACTCAGATGAGAAAAGACGCAATGTATACAAAACATAATATCATATGGTCTAGAGGTCAGTCACCGTGCGCCCTACGTCACTGAAACGCCCGCGATTTTGTGACACTGTAGGTACCTAAGGTGTATGTATAGTCATAGTAGTATTATTCATTAATAACATAGTTACATGTCCTTGATTAAGCGTTAGGTATTTTTTAATAAATAGTAAATTTTATTGTTATTAGAACTGATTACATTAATCAGTATTGATTTACAAACATGGAAGCAAGTTTGCAAGAGGGTTGTACACGCTCTTGCAAACGCGTTTTATTCTATTACTTTTCAAATGTATTATTATGTATTATCTATTATTGTCGTTAAAATTAAATGCAAGCAGAAATGTAAAGGCAAGTTAGCACTTAATCAAGGACATGTAATTGACTATACCTACACCTATAGTTACAGTGTCACAAAATCGCGAGCGTTAAGTGCCTACACAGTGACGTAGGGCGCACGGCGACTGACCTCTACACCATATGATATTAAGTTTTGTATAGATTGCCTTTTTTCTCATCTGAGTAAAGTGACGTATTTTTTATGAAATTATCGTTACATGGGAGTGTCCTAATACGATGGAGTGTGAAAAAAACTAAAAAACCTTTATGTCAAAAAAAAAATTTCGTCCAATTCGATTTTTTTTCTAGCCTATCATCACAAGTAGGACTAGTACTATCACCTGTCTTTGTTTTCGGGAGCGGTCCCCTTCCACCCTGTATACTTATATGTATAGTATAAGTATATCAACGTTGATTAAGTGAAAAAAAAAAACACTATGTAAACGATTTACATTCAAAGCTAATTTCATTATAATGTAGGTAAGAAATAAGTATATTATTGTTATTTCTGTTCCTGTAAGTCATGCTTTTTATCAAAGAAGTCCCGAACTGGCCCGTAGCTCTGCGAACATGTCGGACTTCCAGTTTGTTCAGCATGATGATGATGATGATGATCACGAAGATTTGAGTTGATCTAGTCGTGAAAGTAATAGCTGTAGATTTAGAAGCAATTGAGGAAGGAGCAACAAGTCCTAACTGTGATGACTGCGGGGTGATAGAATATTTGCAACATTTTTTGACGGAATGTGTCCGTACCTCCACATTGGGAGTTAACCTTGATGTAAATCTTATGGACGTCGGTATTTACAATAGTAGGTATGTTAGCCTTTCCTCTACGTAATAGTGCAAGATAATTATACATAATTATACAATAATAAGATGAGTGAACAAAGACTTAAAAATAACTAATTCATGTATTTTACTTTACGGGGTGACATTGTCGCTGTGCGCTAAACCCTAATAAAGACAAAAAAATCTATGAAGTAAAAGCATTGATGTAACAAAAAAACCCTAATTAATTTGTTACATCAATGAGTAAAAGGTACATAATAATATACCTACTGTTAGTAGATTTGGTCATACAAAGGACATGGTGCTATGGCGACACGACCTAACGAGACGTGAACAATTTATTGTTTTTAGATTTCAGTAGGTATATTTTTGTATCAATGTTTTACTGTCTATCTTTGTGTACGTAAATACCTATATATCCCAATAAATGCGAAGGTTTGGTTGTCAATTGTCTCTTCCTACCTATACAGGTATATTTTAATGCGTAGTCTTCCTAGTAGGTGGGTAGGTACCTATATCCCGTATATCTGAGTGAATACATTGAATAGAACATAAGCATGTGAACATACCAATTAATAAAGATTCGTAAAATAGCAGTGTGATAAGCACCTACTGTGAATTCTCGTCTAGAAAATTAAGTATTCGAACACCTATGAGCTAGTTCCCGACCACTACACAATGATTCAGTTACCGACCAGGTGAATTTTGCCATTACTCTATTGATTTTATTTAGAAAACCTAGACGAGAACTACTTTTTATAATAATTACTATTTATCTAAAAATATTATCCATCTCCCTAAGCGAGGCTGAGCCGCTCTCCATCCGTGTCTAAGACACCCGCCGGTAAAGTCCGGTGAGCATCTCCGGCCCCGGTCCCACGGGGGAGTCCCGGTTAACAGACACAGACGTTAGCTGAGCCTTACATCTTCATACTCTGACTATTGTTGTATCAGCCGCGCACGGATGCGATTGACAACGATGCATAAAAATGAACCTTAAAAGAATAAGTAGGTAGGTAGTGTTTTAAGAATAATATAATGCGTCATCACTCGTTCCTTTCCCATTAATCTCATAAGAGCAAGGGACATAAGTGGATATCGCCACAATAAGAAGTACAGAACTTGAAACAAGTTTACCCGGCAGAACTGAGTTTAAATAAGGACAGAATTATGTATTTAGTTGGTAACCTAACAAGTAACAACGTTTGTCCGTTGTCTTTTATACGCGCCAAATCGTTAAATATTTTAAAACAAAGTCCTCCGCTGGGTGCCTGTGTATTCGCGATAAACTCAAAAACACTACGCAAATTTTTATGATATTTTCACCAATAGCTAGAGTGATTCTTGACGAAGGTTTAGCCATATCATATTTTGTTAGTTTTGTAATAATACAAATATAATATATAAATATTGTAGGAGGCATCGCAAAAATAATTGACCGGCGCGATTGATGCGATCGCCGTGCCATCGGTGCCCCTGCCCCCTCCCCTGCTCCCGTTCGTCATACCGTCTTGCCTATTTAAAAAATATTTACTTAACTATTAGCTATTAGAGTTGAATTATACTACGCAAAATAAGTTACTAGGTATCATAGCGACAGTAATGTAAAAATACAATTTATTGTGATGAAATATTAGGTAGACAGAGGTTTCACTGGTCGAAAACTAAATAGAGAATTTAGTACATTTTGCTAACATTTACTTTCTTACTACTATTTCTCCAATATACTCGAGAGGTTTTTTATAATAGTGCCTAATCCAGCAAATTGTACTAATATGACAACAAAAGTAAAACCTTAATAGCAATATGGCACAAGTACCTAAAAATATTAGGTAGGGTACAATATATTTTGGAATGCATTTTTTTTAATACAGAAAATATAAACAATAATCAAATGATCTAAATTCAGTTTTTGGCACACCATATAACTACACTTTTATTATTCCCAATCGCATTACGCTTAACTTTCTAGTCTCATCAGTAAAATTTTCATAGTGTGTATGCCAAGTGACTTGTGCAATCTATAATAAAATGAATATTTCATCGGAAGAGTTGATTTGGAAGCTCAACTGCTCAAATCCATGATTTCAGCATTCATAATATTGCTTTTAACTTAATATCTATAATAGCGCCATCTAATGTTTTTTGCTTTAACCTGTATCAAAATGATCTTAAACTTAATGAAAAGTTAAGAATATAGTTCAATAAAGTAAAGTATTAACTATATATTTAAAAGATGGCGTTCTATATCGTAAAAACTATTCTTTAAGCTAACATTCTTACTTTTATTTAAAATTTTATAATATATTTGAAAAAAAAAAAGAATGAAGGATTATGATAAATAACCATTTTTGGGCTGTCATAACTCGTTTTTAACCGACTTCTAAAAAAGGAGGAGGTTTTCAATTCGAATGCTTGTACATTTTTGTTTTTTTTTTGGGTGGGCTATGTAAGCGCACACGCGGTCCATTTCGTCCGGGGCGACGAAAGGACGGCGCGTAGGCCCATGACCCACCCGTACCCATGTCGCCTCGTTGTTGGGCCGACCACCGGAGCCGGGTGACTTGTTGTCAGTGGTCGGCCCGACATTACTCCGTCGCTTGCCAATCGATTAGGAAAAATATTTTTTTGTTAGAAAGGGTATATATACTTTCCAAATGGACCCATGAAAATTTTAACGAAATCGGACAAGTGGTTTTTGAAAAATCAACAAAAGTCTAAAAAATTATACATATACCTTGTATATAGTAACGATCCTTTCGTTTACTCTGCATTGCGTTTTGAAGTCGGTTTTTATTTGCAAAAAGTAATTTACTTATATTAGCTATCATATCGTCAAGAGCAAGAGGAACTGATTGCTTTATTCTCAAATATCTCCGCCATAACTGTCTACTTAGATATTTCATCTCATCTCATGCATCTCGTACATGTCCCATTGCTGGGTTCGAAAGTCCTCCAAATGGAAGAGAAATTGACCAACTATACCATGCTAATCAGACGGGTTGGAATAGGTAAGTTTAATTAGATAAGAATATGCTAACAACTATCCTGTTGTTGAAAAGGGTCATATGTGATTGTCGGATATAGGATTACGGTAATATTGGCATGCCGTTTTTTTTTATTCCAAAGTTAATAAGGAATAAATCACTTGAACCAAAACTTGACAAGTCACTCACTCATATCAAAGTAGATCTCTCTCAAACGCTAGTATGACACGAGTAAACAATTCGTAGCACTGTAAATGATGTATTTCTTTTTAACGCATTTTAATAAACAGGTTAAAGCGATGTATTATTGTTGATGTATTATTAAGCTATTAACTCATAGTAACTTACGAGGCGCTTCTTTTCACGCCGTAGATAGCATGCTTCACAACGAGCTAGAGCTAGTATCTTACACTGTAGTACTAGACCCATCTTTTTCTATCTATTCTCTCTAGTATCTCTAGTCTATTGAGGTAAAAAAACGAGATGGACCTAGATTTTCATAGCACTTTAAATTATTAACAAATTTTGCTAAGTTAATCTTTCTCTGATATATTGAGTTTAATAAAAAAAAAATAGTATTTTATCACAGTTGCTGCTTTTTATCAGCTACGGGGATGCTACTACGTGCGTCGTAGTACCACAGTCGCTACTTTTTATCAATTACTAGGCTGCTACCACTGCTGGTATAGTAAGGTCAATTTCCCTCCTATTAATCCTATTATGAAGGAGAATCGATCCCAACAGTAGGAAGTATCTCAGCTGAAATGATAATGATGAATGATGAGGCTGCTACTAGGTGCAACATAGTATTCAGTTTTGTTTATAAGATATATCGTCTCATAACACTCGCTGCTACTACTAGTATTTCGTTGACGCTATTACAAGCTATGATTTGAAATTATCTATAACAGTCACGATAAATACGACCCACTGTCATTAGCCATATCTTCTCCGAGTAACTTAGGTTATATTTTATTTTCCATAAAGAACCCGCGCAAAGCCGGGACGGATTGAATTTTTTTTTTTAAACTGACGAGTATTAAAACCATGAAATTTTAAATCAGTTTTATATGTTCTTGAATAAATAATATAGTAAGAGTTACATGGATCGCAGCGACCAAAGTATTTATATAGGCAATAGAGCAACAGGTTTTTCAAGTATCCAGAGTATGAGTAACTAAACTGGAAATACAATAGATACTTACCACTTAACTTTAAAGGGAATATAAATAATCCCATTTATTAGGTATAAAAATATCCCATTTATTATAAAATGACAAAATTTATTGTGTCAACTGTCCCGTGTGGTGACGTCTTAAGAAAATAGGGTCGAATGTCCTGCCATAGGAGTAGTAACGCTGTCTAATGTAATACCAGGGGAATAAAAGAGTAATTTTCCCCAGTGGTAAGGATTGTATTCAATAGTGGACTATAGGCTAGCTGATGGATAGATAGGATAGGATGATATTTGATTAATTTAGTTGGCTTTTTCATTGCCATGATAAAAGACTTATGTTATTCCAACTGCAAGACTTGCAAGACTTTGCGAGACTCTTGCTGCAAGACCAAGACCAAGACTCGGGTGCGCAATACCAAGACCAAGACGAGACCAGGGGTGATGTTGCAAGACCAAGACCAAGACTGGTCCAAGTCTCGTCTTGGTCTTGCATTTGGGCAACACTACTTTAAATGACTGGATCCCAACCTCATCACCCGTGAAACATAATTTCGTAGTCTCATATGCCCAGTAATTTCATTACCACACTGTACTTCAAACCATATAAATTAAATTATGTGGTAAAAATATTTTGCATTTAAATTATTATAATTATTTATATTTCACTTCTGCATTATAATTGTTCATCATCATCATAATTTCAGCTCAAATACATCCTAATATTGGGCTCGAGCCTCCTCTACAATAGGAGGGAAACTAAACTTGCTATACCATGCTGGTCAGACAGGTTGGTATAGGGTTTAATTTCGAGTCTTCCTTCTATTGCATAGATATTATAAGCTTATTATATCCCTTACTCGTCTTTTACGACATCCATGGACAAGATAGGTAGTGATGAATTGTATTTTTACTCCGTCACCACGCGGAATTATATGTAATATTTATTAATTTTAAAATCTTCCATTTCAGGAGTAGCTAAATGGAGCCATATTGAAGAATTTTACAATGTGGACAGCAAAAACCCAAATTTTGTATTTGCTCCGGCCTTAACCCAGCAACATCTTCAACCGAATGGCAAACAAAAAATGAAAGTACGTTTAGCTGCTCAAGTTTTAAGCCATTCAGTTACAGCAGGATTATTTGCTAAAGTAGGCCGGCCAAAGTAAGTTTCAGAATATACCTATTATATACTGTTCTAGCTTTTCTAAATAAGGGAATAGTAGATAGTTATCCAAGAGTGGAAAGGAACTAATTGCCATATGTGGTAGTTAGACTATAAAAGAGATAATAGTAGAGTGTAATACTCTGTTAGACCAGGGTCGATAATTACTGAAACCAAAAAAAAAATGTAGTAGAATGAAAAAGGATAATTGTAAAAGGAAGAGAATATAACAAAAATGAACTGAAAAATAATTAACGGCCAACTGATGTCAGGAAGTGGATCGGGGCGAGTTTTTAAGGGTATAAAACGGTTTATCTCGATTGCCGGCAAAACTATAAGTCCTATGGACAAAAATTAAAAAAACAAAGTTGTAGATAATAAAGAGATCTACAACTTAGTATTTACACTTTTTTTCACATAACCTCAAAATTTATGTGAAAATCCAAATAACCAACGTTTCCGTTTTTTATTTTATCTTACACAAAAAAATCTCGAAACTTTGTGAAAACTTATCTTTTTATGTCCCAAACATACTATAATTTTTTTGATTTAAAATATTTATTTTTTGCCTTATTTTGACTTAATAACGACAAAGATAAAGAGACCTACAACTTTTGTATTTACACTTTTTGCATATGAATTTTAAAATTTTCGATTGTACATTTTCTTAATATTTATATAAGGTTTTTAATATAAGGTATTTAATATAAGGTGAAAATAAATATTTTAAATAACAAAAAAAATTGTGTGTTTGGGACATAAGAAGGTAAGTTTTGATAAAGTTTCGTGAGTTTTTTTTTGTATAAGATAAAAATGAAAAACCGAAAACTTGGTTATTTGAATTTTTCACACAAATTTTGAGGTTATGTGAAAAAAGTGTAAATACAAAAGTAGTAGATCTCTTTATTACCTACAACTTTTTCATTTATTTTTTTCCATAGGACTTGTAGTTTTGCCGGAAATCGAGATAAATCGTTTTATTCCCTTAAAAACTCACCCCGATCCACTTCCTGACCTCAGATTGCCTGTAAATTATTTTTCCTTTCATTTTTGTTATATTCTCTTTCTTTTCCAGCGAGTTTCATCCTACTAGTATTTTTTTCACTTTTCACCATTTTCAAAGTCTTTAGCCCTGGTCTATGAGTAGAGATTGATGACTTCCACCCTTGATAAGAACCCTACTTTTCATTTTGAATATAAGTAAAGAATGTAACTTTTCTAAATTTAACTGAGCATAATAACATGAGTAGTACCAATCTAAAATTAATTGAAAAGGTTGATTAATTTCTATAATTTAAAGTAAAAAAATAATTTTACCCGATACCATGTGGGGACGGAACAAAAATACCTGCACCTGTCATAAAAGGCAATTAATAATGTGCATGTAACATTTATTCAACATAACTCGAAATAAAACGCTACGTCAAACCTTCTAACCAGTGTAGTACAGTCCATCGCCTGCCATGAAGGTGATTCGAGCTCAGTAGTGGCACATCTATGATATGAGATGATGATGATGAAAGTTAAATCTTTGGTTTCCTTATATTGATGGCAAATATTATAAAATCAAATCTGTGATTTAATCATAAGAATTTGATAAGAATAAATATTAGTATTTAGTTCTTTAATTCCAGGTAATATAAACTCTTTTTACCGAGAAAAAAGGCAATTATTTCTTATTGTAGCATTGGTATATCTTTTTACAATTACAGGTTTTTGTTTGCTTTCAGACGAAATAACAAAAGATGCCGTAGCTACTGCAGTACTGGTCTCAAACACGGATAATTTATTCGACGCTATGAATGGCGACACGCCAGATAGAAAAAGAGGAAAAATCTTTCTACAAAATATGTCCTCAACCAGCCCTCATTTAGCTGTATTTAAAAAAATGAAACTTTTTTTACAAATTTTAAGTTTTTAGGGGCAAGAAGTAAGCCCCCATCACAAGAAGGTTGGTTGAGGACTCTCAATGCTATAGAGAGAGTTTACAATAATTTAAAGAAATATAATTTAAGTACTTTATCTGTACGAAGGCTCAACCAAGATCCTTTAGAAAACTGTTTTGGCTGTATTAGAAGCAATTGTGGTTGCAACCCAAACCCTACCTCGGTACAATTTATTGCAGCATTAAAAACTAGTATCATAACAAATTTAATAAATAATAATAAAAACAGAAACTGCCTGGATGATAATAATGAGCTGCTCAATAATTTTAAAGTGTTCCTTCGTAAAGGTTGTGAAAAAACAACGTTTACGGAGGAACAGGCAATATCTAATGAAATCTCTTCTGCACCTTATCTAGATGACATTTCAATTAAAGGTGTGGAAGAGTTAGACATACCTCAGTGTTCTGGAGAAATGCAAGCATGTGCATATGTGTGCGGTTTTATAGTAAAAAATATGACGATGAATTGCCAATTATGCAAAACAATCATGCTTGCCGATCCAAACACTGAGGTATTTCATTTATTTAGTTCATTTAAAGAATATGAAGATGTAAAGAGCAGCTTAAAATACGTGCAGCCCAGTTTCTGTAAACTAGTTGAAAATGCTGCAACATTAATTAATAACTATTTACAAGAAAATGCCGAAAAAGAAAAAATAAAAATAAATTTAAATAAAATATGCCAGAATTTAGACAAAGATTGGCTCAAGGGGTGTGAAGAACGTTCTGAAATGAATTATAGTAAAATTATTTCAAGCACAACTGCTATATGCCTCGAACGGTTTTGTATAATAACTAATAGGAGATTTGTCGAAGAAGGCTCAAAAAAATCTTTTCAAAGAAAAATAAATATCGTACAGAATGTTTAACATCTTGTTTTATTGAAACACTTGGAATCCCTTTTACAAGGTATTTTTGTTTGCTGTTTTTCAAAATTTTTATGCATTCGAATATTTGTCAGATACATATATTTGAATGTGTAAAAATTTTATAAAAACAGCAAACAGAAAATTCGAAAGATAAATGTTTTGAAATAAAATGAACTTTAATTATCCCGCCCAACGAAAGTTTTTGATGGCATAAACTGGAGCGCTAGTGTTCGCCGTGTAAGCAATTTTACAGTATGAAGATGTCGTTCTTCTCTTTGAGTATTTTGTTCTGTGGCTAGTGCTCACCGGCCACCGGCGATGTACGAATATGTGCGTGCAGGTTATTACAAAATCGTAAAACCAAATATTTTTCATTATATGTTTACAAGGTATGTAACAGCTTTATTATTACGTTTAACGCATTTAATATATGTATTGTTTATAACTTATATGATAAATTTTAAGTTGTAAATGCAATTTAGTTGTGTTTTCTTTTGGAAGCAAAAAAATAGGCAACCATTTTGTAAAACTGCTCTTTTCCTAATATGAGATATGCTGGGGTGCCTAAATTGAGATATCTCATATTGTGGTTCACAAAAAGAGCAATTATTATAGGTGTTGGGTTAAACCCTATATTTTTTATTTTAGATGCCTCCCATAAAAAGGAAGACTTGGGACCACACTGCCATGATGCAGGCTGGGAATGTAGTACGAAGAAAAGAAATGGGTTACTTAAGAGCTGCAAAACGATTTGGTGTTCCTAAGGGTACCCTTGAGCGCTATGTGAAAAAGGATGTCCGTGCAGAAGATCTTGTCCAGGTTTGAATGAGGAGACGACCAGCCTTACCTATTGATTTAGAAGCCGAGCTGGAAAGTTATTGCAAAGAAATGGACAGATGATTTTATGGCTTACGTCTGCAGGACATCAAATACATGGCGTTTCAATTGGCTATTAAAAACAATCTAAGGCATCCTTTCAGTGTGACTAAAGCCTCTGCTGGTAAAAAATGGCTACGTGGATTTTTGAGGAGACATCCTATATTATCTGTTAACTACTATGTATAAGTGTATAACTATACTTTAGTTACACTTAACAATAAAAATTATTATGAACCCATTTTGAAGACTGATGTTAAGTCTATAATTTAATAATTAAAGTACCGAAATATTAAGACTGATATTTGTCTTTAATAGTTAATTAATAAGTTACCTACAATAAAAATGTGATTATGACATTAATGTTTTTTTTTTGTTTGTTAACCCCTAAAATTTAAGGAACCTAATATGAGATACTATCTCATATTAGCAACCCCTAATATCTCATAATAGGAGACCATTTGCCTTGGAATTTTTCTGATATTTTTCACTTTTTATAGCATAACCAGAAAAATATTGTATTTAGCCCTAAGTAGCTATTACACATTTAAAGTACATTAAATTTCCTATCTATAAAACCATATCTCAGAAAGTTTCAAATGTAACAATTTTATTCTTATACCCAAAAATAGAAATGGTATCTCATAATAGGCATCCTTACCCTACGTTTAGGTAGTATATTAAATAATAAAGTTACTTATTAACTCTACTACTTATTAACTAATATACGTATACATTTGGTTAATTTATCAGAATATTATAATTTGTTGACATGTTTTCTTTATTTTTTAAACGTAGATGTTGAATTTACTGATGAAAGGGATCTAGTTGGACAGAAGTGTTATACAACTGATTCAGATTTAAAATCTACCACAAAAGCTAATAATTTTAATGCCGTTGATGAGAACATTATTGTTTTCGAAAATATTTATGATACAGAAGTAGATAATGAAAACTTTGGTCATTGTGCATCAATTGACAGTAGCTGCGATGATATTCACAGCATGTGTTCATGCTGTGGCAGCGATATTGATTCAGACGATGAATGTAATGTCGAATCTAAAAATCCTCGTGAAAATTTGTTCGAAGCCTATTGTTTAGAAACCGATCGTCTTATGTTTCCTGCTGCCAAGCTTAAAATATCAGATGTGTTATTAATGATTGAAATGTTCACTATATCTAAGAATTTTACGAAATCTGATCAAAATGATTTGCTAAAATTAGTAAAAGTCTTAGCTGGACCCGATTTTGAATCGTGGGATTGCAGTTATTACTCAAGATCTAAAATTTTTGGTGTAACAGACGATAAAATAACGCCAAATTTCTTTTGTGAAAATTGTAATGTTATTCTTAAGAAAAAAAAGTTACAAAATAGTAATAAAAAAGAGAAAATTCAATGTAAAAAATGTCAAAAAGACTTTAGCATTTCTTAGCAGGCCACAAATTATTTTATGAGCCTAGATCTTAGACATCAAATTCAATTGATTTTTAAACAACCACAAATTCAAAATAATTTTTTCAACTATGTAGCAACTGAAAACCGATCATCAAATATTTCTGATATTCGAGACTCCAAATCGTATAAGGAATTGAAAAAACAACTCCCTGACACTTTTAGTTTAAATTACAATACTGATGGCACTCCAATCTTTAAAAGCTCCAAACAGAGCTTTTGGCCATAACAGTTGGTTATAAACGATTTACCATTAGAAGAACGTTTCAAACACATCATTCTTGCTGGTATTTTTTTAACTGACACTGAACCTAAGTCTGAGTTCATGAATCTTTATAATGAAGTATTGTGTGATCAAATTGTCGACTTAATGAACAACGGTGTAAATATATTTAATTATTCAACAAAAAAAGATTGTAATTTAAAGTTTACTTTGCTTTGCTGTTGTGTTGATACACCGGCCCGCGCAACTTGTCAAAATCGAGTAATATTTAGTGGTTATTACGGATGTAGTTGGTGTTATGAATCTGATTTATATGTAGGGCATGCAGTTCACTATCCGCTCAGTGAAATCGAACCAAATTTACGAACTCACAAAGATCATCTAACTAACATAAAAGAAGTTGAAAAAATTAAAAAAAACATCAGATTCTAAAAGTAACGTTCCGACAATAATGGGTGTTAAAAGATGACTTTCGTTAAAAAATTACCGCTCTTTGATAGCATCTGGGGATTTCCAATTGATTATATGCACGGTTGTTTGTTAGGAGTTACACGCTAGGTATTACAGCTATTAAAGACACCCGGAGTTAAGTTTCAACTTACTAAGAAACAGCGAGAAGCTGTTGACAAACGTTTGGCGTCTATAAAACCACCTCGTGAAATTTATAGATTACCCCGACCAACCGGTGATATGTGTAAGTGGAAAGCGTCAGAATTCGAATCTTAGTTGTTGTATTGGAGTCTTTTATGCTTAGACGGTATTGCAGATCCCGAATTTTTAGAAATGTACGCACTTTACGTTCGAAGTATTTTTACTTTATTGAAAAGAAAAATAGCTGATGAAGAAATAATAAGAACTCAATATGATCTTTGCATATTCAATTTCAGCTATGACCTTCAATGTACATTCCCTTTGGCATTTGTGTGAATCAGTGTTACAAACTGGGCCATTGACCGAAACATCAACTTTCGCTTCCGAAAATGGTATTTTCAATCTTAAAAAAGAAGTAACAGGTCCACGAAGCGTTAGTCACCAATACAAAAAATTCTAAAAAAAAAAATGCTCTTATCACAGTTTGATCATTTAACAGAATCGTCTCAATGTAAAGATTTTTGTCGAGATCTTTTTACACATGATGAACTGAAAGCCGATTTCCTTAAACTTTCAGATGAAGTTGTTTTAGCACGTAAAATACGCTTACACGAACGAATTGAAAACAAGATATAAACAATAACACTGTTGTGATCCATGCTTTTAAGAAGTGTATTTACAAAAAAACTGTAATCCACAGTACAAGTTATACCCGAACTGCAAGAACAAATGATACCTGTGTACAATTGCAATCGGGTCAAGTAATCCGCATTCATCATTTAATCGTGATCGAAAAACAATGTTATATTTATGGGCGTCTCTGGAATACTATTCCTTATTCAATTAATAGCGTTGAAATAGATCACATTCAGCGTATCACCAATAATTGTGAAAATGATTTTATAATGACGAACATTTCCAATTTCAAAGAAAAGTTATTTTTGTTGAGATTGAACAATCTCAATATATCTGCTCTTTTCCATATATTCTAAATATGAATTGATAAAAACTATGCCTAAACATTATTTAAATTTTCATAATTTATTGTACTACACAAAAAAATATATAATTGTATCATGTAAACTTATCTTTATTAATAACTAGCAACCCGCCCTCGCTTCGCTTCGGTTATAGGTTATAGTCGTTTTACCCGCGTAGTTGCCGTTCCCGTGGGAATACCGGAATAAAATATAGCCCAGTTTACGCCCTGATATTATAGTTTTTCATTGGTGAAAGAATTTTTGAAATCGGTCCAGCCGTTTTGAAGATTACCCGGCACAAACAGACAGACAGACAAAAACTTTTTAATTGCTATTTTAGGCATAGGTGTCGTGCAAATAACCGTGTGAGCATGAAAAAAGCCTATTATTTTGACATTACAAACAGACACTCCAATTTTATTTATTGGTATAGATGAAAGTACATGTTATGTGCGATAATCGAACTCCATGTTGAATATATATTATTTATAAGATTTAAATGTTTTAAAAACTTGATTAATCAAAATTCATCTTAATAATATAGTAATACTTGATCTATTAAAATAGTTATCTAATAATTTAGCAAATCCGAATTCAATAATAACTGTAATTTGTTCATTTGCTGTAAAAATGAACAAAATATTGATAAAATAAATACTAGAGCACATTACAATCATAATGTCATTTCTATGAATAGTACAAATGAGTATAGCTGTGTGTGTCTTGGAGCAACTATAATTGAATTTCTATTGATTTTAATTATTTATGTTGATTCTATTTATCCATGCTACTTATGATTGCTGTATACCAAAAAAATGTAAGCACGTTTTTAATATAGTTTAATTGCGATGTTGATATAGAAGCGTTTTAGTCATGAAACTAAAAAAAGTCATTTACCGAGTATGGAAGTTGATGGAGAGTCGACAGCTGAAATTGATGTTAAAAAGGAAAACGAGGTATACTGAATTTCGGTAAAAATTTCTTATTAATATATTAAATGTTTGTCATCATTATTTCATTTATTATTTATTTATAGCGCAAAAGAAGTAAGGGCACAAAGGGACTTGATAACAAAGAAAATGTACGTTAAAAACATACTTTCTAAATTAATTTACAATATTTTAATTATTTTAACTTTCTTTGCTAAACTAATTTCGTAAATTTATAATACACTAACAGATCTGTGAATTTATTTCCTTTTTTTTTTCGTTTTTTAAAGGACTTAGAGAAACCAAAGAAAGTTAAAACAGAACCAGCAATATCTAAAGTAAGTTTAATAAAAAAAATTCCTCTTATACATAATAAAAATCGATAGAATAAATCCTGTTTTGAATATGTAATTTCTTCCTGATCTTCTTATCAGACACTTTTAATCAATTCTGAATAACAAAGATAATTTATATGCAAAAAATCCGATAGATAAAATATTATGCAACATCACCATACATTTTAGTGTTATTATTATTAATTCGATTATTTTTTACAGCAAACGACTATTTTGACTCGAAAAAATGAAAAACTTTCAAAGCCAGTAAGTATCAGAAGAAAAGTTTCTCTAATCATTATTGTAATGCAGCCAACATTGATTGTAATTTTTTTTTGTACCTCGGAGTAAAAAAACTTGAGGGAAACCGTGGGAGTATGAATGAAATTGAAAATGTTAGAGATAATATGGAGATCCCTCCTTCACATTCAACTTTGTCGGAATCACCTCCTTCATCTTTACCTTTGTCGCCATCACCTCCAAATCACGATACTACATTATTCATCAAGGATGGAGTGCAATCACCAACAACTTTTATCGGACCTAGTACTTCAGCAGTAAATTATAATAATACGACACATGAGATGAAAACAAGCCTGCATAATGAACAAGAAAAAAATACGTAAGCATCTACAAATTCATTAAACATTAAATTTGAATAGGTATAAGAGAATGTTTCTATTACAGTACTAACTATATTGACGAACTTTTTGCTCTATTTATCAATTTGATTTTTTTTTTGTGAATCGACTTGTGTATATATTTTTTTCTTTTATCATCGTACAAGTATTTAAAAGTTTTGCAGTAAAATTCAGACGAAACATTTTATGAATCGATAATTGTTATTTTCAGGGTTGGGGGAACTAGAAAAGATAAGAAAAAGAATCATCATAGCAAGGATGAAAAACGATTAGCACAAGCGGATGAAATGCAACGTGAATTCAATGAAATAAAAAGTGAGCAGAAAGTCCAACGACAAATGTTACAGCAAATATTAGACTTTTGTAATGAGTATAAAGGTATACTATTTTATTATATTTTCTAATTTCCAACTATCACCAGTAGAAATATATTTTTCAATATTGAACTTAGGGTATACTAAATTTGTTAACTGCAATTAGAAATTCATCATTTTTTTATGTACTAAGCCAATATAAAACTTTGTATAATTTTATTTTTATTTTTATAATACTTCTCTTTTTAATCACTTTTTGAGTTTAATTAGTATAAAAGTAAAAAAACTAAAATTGTCAATAAAAGCGAGTGAACCGTATGAAGCTAATAAAATATTTTTTATATTTGGGGTCAACTTTTTGTTTACTGTAAAGTTAGTAAATGAAATTGTTTACTAATGAATTTATTTTACAGATACACCATCAAATCGCGAATCCGTAGAACTGGAGAAAAAACTGGATTCCCTCAAGTTGGTTTCACAGGGGTGGCTGATAATAGTGTAATTTTTTTTAGTATTATTTTCTCTTTTTGCAAACTTTAAAAACTTATAACGCTGTAAATAAAAATTATTGCAGATTCATATGGGCCAAGGTGTTTACATGGCTAAAAACTTATCTTACGGCTACTAGCAGGGCTAAAAGTACTTCTCAATTCGTAAGGAAAATTATGATGGCTGTCTTCACAACAGAAGAATTGCAGGCTTGCAGTGTCCACGGAGCTAAGTCTAATAGAAAAAAACAAGATGAACAAAAACCCGGATTAGACCCTACTAAATTGCAAGCTGTGAAAGGTAAAGTAGAAAAATTTCAAAAATTATCATTTGGTAATGTATTCTTTTTTTGACAGTTAAAATCAATTAATTTTTTATTTCAATAAATTTGATAAATTCAATTATGTAATGTTAAGTAAATGACTCCAAGCATAATATTAAATCTTAGATTTTAAATAATATTATTATTGTTTAGTCAAATTGAAACTAATCTTAATAATAATATTGAACAATTTAATTACAGATATTTTTGCGTACTACCTAAAAGAATTAAAGATGCCTACTCATAAATATGATCAAGAGATGAAAGCTTTTTATTCCTATGTAAGTAGTAAAATCACTGATACTCGAGCTGAGTCAAAACGTACACTAAAGGTAAATAAAATTGGAAATTACAATTAAAAATTGAACATATAAGAATAAGAAGAGGGTTTTGAAAGTAATGAAATTCCATTTTTAACTTTAGGAAAAGAAAAAGTCAAGTATTATAGGAGATTCGGACCTAGAAGAAGACACCATTGCTTCCGATAGCGAAGACGATAGCGAATCCGACGATGACGACAATATTGATAAAAGGAGTCATATACATCTTAATAAGTTTGATGAAACACCAAGTGAGATCGATGATAAAGGAGAATCAAAAAAAGAAGATGAAGGGTTTCTTCAGAATATGGGTGTAGAAGAAAAGGAAAAAATTAATGACGCTGGAAACTCTGACAGCAATGAACAAGATAAAGAGGACAGTAGTTCTCCTGAAAAAAAAAGATTAAAATTTTAAGTGTTTTCTTAATTTTACTCATGTTAAATCACATAATAATTACTTAAGGTTTTCTATTTTTAATAATTATATCGAAACGAATTTATCTAATAAAGCTGGTTTCATGAATATTTTTTTTTTAATTTGCAGCCAATATTAAAAATGCGGCATGAAATTGTATTAAAAACAGTATAAAAATGTGACTGCTTGGATTAATGTGACTACTTTATTCTTATGAAATTAATAGCAAATATCACTATTTATTTTGTTTCGATAATACCGGTAGACATTGTTTTTAGGCCTCGATATGCCTGTTAAAAGTTTCTATAAATTTCCTCCTAAAAAACCTCATGAAAGTTCTGATAAAAAATCTTTACTAATTATCTGAAACAATCTCATAAAATAAATACTGATTATAAAATCCACCAACTGGAAACTTCATATAGAAGCTGAGAAAGATTTTCTCATAAAAACCACTACTCCAGTTTATTATTAAAATCTAATACAATTGTCCGAACGATACATACTAATTAGCTCTGATAAACATGGTTTCTTAAAAATACTCATAACTACCAACTTGAGTTTCTGACAGGAACTGACAGTTAATACTATTAGTCTAATTCACTGATTAATACTGGTAAAAATTAATTTTAGACCTCGAATCGCTTATTTAAAGTTTTTATAAATTTCCTGGTAAAAAACCTCATGAAAGTTCTGATAAAAACCTGGACTAATTATCTGAAACAATCTCATATAATAAATACTGTTTACAAAATCCACCGATTTTTCTGGAAACTTCATGTAGAAGCTGAGAAAGATTTTCTCATAAAAACCACTACTCCAGTTTATTAGTAAAATCTAATACATTTTCCCAACTATATATCTTAATTAGATCTGATAAACATGGTTTCTTATAAATACTCATAACTGCCTAACTTTAGTTCAAACTATTCCAATATTTTGATAAAATTTATAAGAATTTTTACGACAAAATTTTTGTGACGTACTCGTTATCAGAAAATAGTTTTATCAGTTATTACAAGATTTTTCGTGGACAAATGCAAACCATTTTCTGATAGATCTTTTTTTTATAAGAATTTATCAGATCTTTCCTCAGGGATGTATTTCTGTGGGGTGCGAGGCCGGGGCACCTCCACGTGGTGCACCCTGGAAACGTCCATTTGGACGGCCAAGATTCCGGCGGGAGGGGGGGTCTCCGCGTGCCGACTCTGAAGGCAGAGCGCACAGCGGCTTTGGCCCCGGGCCAATGGGGTGGATGTGTCTCATGGCACTCCGTCGCCAGGGACGGTTGCGTCACGGCCCGGGGGCGTGACGGGTCGGTCGCTCGCGAGCGCCCAGACCCGGAAGGCCCGAACCGTAATCCTGAGTAGGGGGGTCAGGACCGGGGGTCTGCGGACTGCGGGGAAGAAAACCCCTATAAAAAATCACCCCAATCTCAAGTTTTGCTACTCGGCGAGGAGATGTATGGCTGGTGGGTTAAGAAGCGCGCGCGAAAAAAAAAAGCGTCCAGTCGTTAGAGTAGTAGTCAAGGAGGACTTAAACTTCCAAATCGTCATGGCAGAGGTTAACAAACGTATAACTTCACCAGAGGGTCCCAGCCAGGCCGGGGAGTCCCTTGCTGTGCCGGTGCTTGCGCGCGACTAGGAGTCGCGCCCAAGTTCGGGCACAGTCAGCTCCCAATCGTATGGGTGGGGAGCAACTTCTGCTGCAGCTGTGAGCCACGCGAAACAAGAATCGGCTCTAGGGAGACCAAAAAGGAGGAGAAAGAAGGGGAAGCTGGATACGCGACACATGCGTAGGACGCGTAGGAGGAGGATGGCGAAGCCACCGCAGGGCCGTCGCGGAACGTGGACGTCGGTGCTGCCCGGCCGTCGAAGAAAAAAGAGGAGAGCGATGAGGGCGGATCAGCCGCAGGGCCGTCGCGGGACGAGGGCGGGAAAGCCGCAGAGCCGTCTCGAAAGAAGGGTGGGAGATGCGACAGCTCGACGGGGCTGTCCAGTGACGAGGGCGGCACCGCCGCAGAGCCGTCGAAGGACGAGGGTGGCGGTGCTGCAGTGCCGTCCAAGAACGACAGCTCGACGGGGCTGTCCGAGGAATCGGAGACCGACGTGGCCTACGAGCTGTCCACGGATGAGGGCGGCAGTGCCGCAGGGCCATCTGTGAACGCCAGGTCGGTCTTGGAGATGTCGGCGGACGAGGGTGGTACCAAAGAGCCGTCCGCCGAGGAGATCAGTGGGCCGCAAGTCGGCCAAGGTGGGATCGAGGGCGGCGAAAGCGCTGCGGAGCCGTTTGGGCCGTCTGGGGTGACTGGAGGTAGGTCGTCCGGAATGGCCATCGATAGGGTCTGCAGTGTGGTGTTGCATAAGGGTGGCAGCTCCGCATCGGACTCGGAGGGTAGTGACGCTATCAGGCCTCCCCCCAAGGTCCCGACCGCGCGCCGGAGGCGCAGGGGTCGGGGAGGTGCGGTGGCGGCGAGACCGGCGACGCCGGGTCTGGCCGACCGGGAAGGCAAGGTGGCGGCCCTCCAGGCCGCGAACGCCCGCCTCAGCAGGGAGGTCTCCGGCTTGCGGGAACGCAACCGCAAGCTGGAGACGGAGCTGGAGGCAGTGCGGAGGGAGAACCGCGGGTTGGCCAAAGACATGGCTGACCTGCGGTCTCAATTCGAGCGCCTGGTGCCGGCTGCGCCGTCGGCGCCGGCCCCGCCGCCGAGACGGGCCGCGCCATTGAGGGCGGGCCCATCGTTTGCGCCCGTGGCGCCGGCTGCGCCCGTGGCGCCAGCTGCGCCCGTCGCGGCTTCGCCGCTGCCTCCCCTCGTCGTGATCCCTCCGCCGGCTCGTGGCCGCGGGAGACCTCGGAAGGGGGAGGAGCCACCGCCCGACGAGGTACACGGCGTGTCGGAATCGGCGGTACGCGTCATCCTAGCCCGAGTAGGGGTGATGATGGATGCGCGTATCGCCGCCGTAGCGGCCAGGCTCCCGCCTGAGCCGCCCCTCCGACCGCCGCTCGCCGCAGGCCAGACGAGGCGGCCGCAAGCGTCTGCTCCCACCCCGCTGCCCTGTCAGGGTGGCCGCGTGGTGAGCTACGCTGCGGCCGCGGCGGGACCCAAGGGGGCCAAGAAGGCCGGCAAGGTGCCGGCTCCCGCCAAGGCCGGGCCGCGGCCGGCGCCAGCGATTGCACCGCAGGCGCCGGCCGGCGAACCCGCGACTGCGCCTGCTGCGCTCAGCGCTGCTGCCAGGCTCGAACAGGGCTGGCAGGTGGCTGAGCGTAGCAGGAAGGCACGCGGCCAAAAGCGGAGAGCGGCGGCCAAGAGTGCCGCTGTAGCCGCCGCTCCCCAGGCGGGAGCCGGCGGAAAGAGGAAAAGGTCGCGTAGGGGCCTCAAGTCGCCGAAGACGGCTGCGATGGTAATCACCGTACTGCCTGAGGCGGCTGAGAGGTGCCTGAACTATGAGGCCGTCCTAAGACGCGCCCGGCGGGAGCTGGACGTCTCCGACATCGGGGGCGTCGAGGCGAGAACCCGCAAGGCCCGGACAGGGGCTCGAATACTCGAGTTCCCTGGGGCCGAGGGCGCGAAGACGGCCGATAGTTTGGCCACGATGCTGAGGGGGCTGTTCGGGCCGGAGGATGGAGTCCGAATCACCAGGCCCGTCAAGTGCGCAGATATGCGCCTCACGGGTCTGGACGACTCCGTGGCGGTGGAGGACATCCGGGAGGCCATTATGGCGCGTACCGGGTGTGCCTCGGACACCGTCCGGATTGGCACCATCCGCCCTGGTCCGGGCGGCGTCGGTGCTGTCTGGGTGCAGTGCCCAGTGGAGTCGGTCAAGCAATTGGCCGACTCAGGCAGGCTCCTCGTGGGCTGGAGTTCGGCGCGGGTAACCGTGCTGGAGCCCCGGCCCGCGAGGGCATGCAGGAACTGCTTTGACTGCAGCGGGCTATGTTTCCGTTGCGGTCAAACTGGACACCAGGCGGCATCGTGCTCTGCGGTGCCCCACTGCCCCGCGTGTGCGGCGGGCAATAAGCCTGCCAAGCACCGCATGGGCTCTGGGGACTGCAGACCCCCGGCATCGGCCCCAAAGGGGCGGGGCGGCCCATCGACCGGGCCAGTCCCCGCTCCGAGCGCGGCCCGATCGCCCGTTAGCGCGGAGGAGGTGACGATGGATACGGACCGTTAATGGACCCCGTATCCATTCGTCTCCTCCAGGCCAAACTCAACCACTCCGCCGGTGCGCAGGACGTGTTCCTGCAAGCCATGGCGGAGTGGTTGATAGGAGTAGCCGTAGTCGCGGAGCCGTACGTGGTGCCCGACCGGATTAACTGGTTGGGTAGCGCCGATGGCACCGTGGCAATCGTCGCCTCCACGTCGTGGCCTTCGTCGTCTCTGACCCTTAGGGACAGGGGCGTCGGATACGTCGCGGCGGACTGGGGAGAGATTACGCTCTTCGGAGTCTATCTCTCCCCTAACTGAAGTGTGACCGATTTCGAGGCCTTCCTCACCATCATGGAGGCCTCGTTACGGCGACTGGCATCGCGCCAGGTCTTCGTCCTGGGGGACTTTAACGCCAAGTCCGTGGCGTGAAGGTCCCCTAGGACGGATGACCGAGGACGGGCGATCGAGGAGTGGGCGGCGGCACTGGGCCTCTGTTTGTTGAACAGGGGCTCGGTGCATACGTGCGTGCGACAACGGGGCGGGTCGATAGTGGACCTTTCGTTCGCTAGCCCCGGGATCGCCGCACGCGTGGGGAGCTGGCGCGTCGTGGAGGAGGTCGAGACCTTGTCGGACCACCGGTATATCCGGATGGAGGTCTCCCTGGCAATCCCGACGCCCAGCAGGGGTCACGGGGCGGATAGGCGTCCTGCGTTCCCGCGATGGGCTGTGGGTCGCTTAGACCGGGACCAGCGGACCGGCGGAGACAGCCATCGTATACTCGTGGCTGTCCTCTGCCCACCAGTCGGACGGGGTGGACGCCGAGGCTGGCCGCATCCGCAGTGCGTTGACGCAGATCTGCGATGCGGCCATGCCCCGGGTACGGCGTCTGCCCCCGAGGAGGGGTGTCCACTGGTGGTCCCGGGAGCTGGCGGATCTCCGGGCCGCGTGTATCCGCGCCCGGAGGGCCTATACCCGCAGCCGGCGGCGCCATCGCGACGCGGAGCGGGAGGCCGTGCTTTACGAGGGCTACCGCAATGCGCGGTCGGCCTTCAGGCTGGCCGTCCGCGCCGCCAAGGACGTCAGTCGGCAGGAGATGCTGGACGGTCTCGACCGTGACCCCTGGGGACGCCCCTACAGCGCGGTGCTGAATAGGCTACGCGCGCGGGGCCCTCCCCTCACCGAGACTCTCCAGCCCGGCCTTCTCACCCGGGTCATCGAGGACCTGTTCCCGCGGCGGGCGGAACACACGCCCCCGGTCGTGGCTCCGCCAGACACTGACCGGGAGGCCGACGACGACAGTGTTCCGCCCATCACGGAACCCGAGATGGGGGTGGCGGTGACGCGCATGCGCGCAAAGTCTACCGCCCCCGGGCCCGACGGTGTTCCTAACCGCGTGCTGGCCCTGGTCCTCGAACACCTGGGACCCCGCCTCAGGGAGCTGTTCGACGCGTGTTTAGCGTCCGGACGGTTCCCTGGGTGCTGGAAGGAGGGAAGGCTGGTGCTCCTGCCGAAGCCGGGACGGTCTCCGGAGTCGCCTTCGGCCTACAGGCCTATCGTGCTGCTCGATGACACGGGCAAGCTACTGGAGAGGGTGGTAGCTGCCCGCATCGAGCGGCACCTCGTCGGCACGGGGCCCGATCTGTCGGACGCCCAGTTTGTGTTTATTAGGGGTCGTTCGACGATCGCGGCTCTGTTGCGCCTGAGGGCCGTGGCGACTGAGGCCGTCACCGGCGGGGGAGTGCTGTTGGTGGTGTCCCTAGACATCGCCAACGCATTCAATAGTCTGCCATTCAGCTGCATCAGGGAGGCGCTCCGGTATCACGGGGTGCCAGTTTACCTGAGGCGGCTAGTGGCGGACTATTTGGAGGGGCGCAGCGTCCTCTGCACCGACCGAGCAGGGGACGTCGTGCGAACGCCCATGACGTGCGGTGTCGGGCGTTGAGGGGGAGCCTCCCGCCCGGGCTGGGCGTGATTTGTTACGCCGACGACACGCTCGTCACAGCCCGCGGTGGGACGCTAGAAAAGGCGGTAAGCCTGGCGACCTCGGGTACCGAGGATCGTCAGACGGATCGAGGCGCTGGGGTTGAGGGTCGCCCTGGACAAGACGGAGGCCCTCTTGTTCCATGGGCGCACTATGAGCCCTCCCATCGGCGTCTCGATCACCGTCCACTCGGTCGACATCAGCATCCGGGCCCATATGAGGTACTTGGGCCTGGTGCTCGACGGGCGATGGTGGTTCCGGGAGCATTTCCGCAGGCTCGCTCCGCGGCTCGTCGGCGCGGCGTCCGCCCTATCGTGGCTTATACCGAACGTGGGCGGACCGAGCGCTGCGTGCCGACGGCTGTACGCGGGGGTCATCCGGTCGATGGCCCTGTACGGCGCACCGGTGTGGGCGGGGTCCATGACCGCCCGACTTAGGGCCCTTCTGTGGCGACCACAGAGGGTCACGGCGGTCAGGGCCATCCGCGGATACCGCACGGTGGCGACGGAGGCAGCGTGCCTATTGGCCGGGACTCCAGAAGAAGAATCCAAAACTATGTAAAGATTTTGAACCAAAGATACTGTTTGTTCTATTTCAGTCAAAATTGAAATCAGATGGGCCCATACTGTAGCAGCATCGTGTCGTAAAGATGTACTTATAGTACAAAAAAAATTGTGTTTTTGTCGTTTGATCATCAATATTAAAATAAAGAACTGCAGTATGTAGAGTAAACTGCTTTCTACTACCACCAAAGTGTACAGACTGGACCTGGAGGCGGAAATGCTCGCCGAGTTGTATCGGCGGGTGACGGGGGTGCGAGCGGAGGGCGGTGTGGTCTCGTTAAGGGATCTCACCGCCTGGCGCGTCGACGCCCGCCGAGACGTCATCGCCCGTTGGGCAGTCCGGCTGGAGGGGCCTCGGTTCGGGGTGCGAACCGTGGAGGCCTTCCGGCCGGTGCTGATGCAGTGGTTGGAGAGGCGGCACGGGGTGCTCTCCTTCCGACTGGTGCAGATTTTAACGGGGCATGGGTGCTTCGCCAAATACCTGCACAAGGTCGTTAGGAGGGAGAGTACACCGTCCTGCCACCACTGCGATTGCGACGAGGACACGGCGCGCCATACGCTCGAGGCCTGCGGGGCTTGGGCAGTGCAGCGCTGTGAACTCGTCGCAATCATCGGTACGGACCTGACGCTGCCGGCTATCGCTAGGGCGATGGTCGACAGCGTCGGGAATTGGGACGCGGTTGCAGCCTTCTGCGAGACAGTGATCTCGCGGAAGGAGGCGGCGGATCGCCTGCGTGAGGAGCGCAGCCTCGATGAGGAGATCCGCCGCCGGCGACTGGGGCGGCGCAGGCGCAACTATCTGCGCCTCATGCCGCCCTAGCCGAGGCCGCGGGTGACGTGACCGGGGATTAGTCCGTCACCCGCCGAGAGGCCGACCGCGTGAGGAAAGACCGACGTCCTCCCCGAGGGGGGGACGTCTGTCGATGGGAGGGTACCCCAATAGGGGGTATTCCGTCGGGCCGACCACTGACGACAAGTTAACGCTGCTCCAGTGCTCGGCCCAACGACGAAGGCGACGTGGTTTTCGGGTGGGTCGCGGGAATTGCGTGCTTAAGCCCCTCTGTCGCTCCGGACGGAGTGGTGCGGAGGCGCGCCGACCGCGGCCCACCCACAAAAAAGAAAAAAAAAAAAAAGGGATGTATTTCTGTGAAGACCATTTCGATGTAATCTACACTAATATTATAAAGAGGTAAACTTTGTTTGTATGTTTGTTTGGTTGTAATGAATAGGCTCAAAATCTACTGGACCGTTTTTAAAAATTCTTTCACCATTCGAAAGCTACATTATCCATGAGTAACATAGGCTAAATTTTATTTTGGAAAAAATAGGGTTCCGTAAAATATTTGGGTTTTTCGGACACAAGGTGTAAAAAATCAATCAGAAAAGTAACTTATTTTGCGTGCAGCGTACGCAAAATAAGTTACTAAACTATAAAAGTTAGAACCATAAAATGTTCTAATTAATTGTAGGTCTTATAAATATCTACAAAAAAGTCCGCGACACACTATACCTATCTATGTCGAGTGAGGCACAACAACCATTTTTTTATTTAAAAATCTTGAATTTTGTTTTGGACTACATTTAAACGCATTTATTTTACTCATGCTATTAATCCTTATCAAAATAAATTATTTCATCACTAAGTACAGTTTATGTAGATAATATTTGGTCTGTGAATGATTAAAATTGGACGTTTGGTTTTGAAGTTATGGCGAAATTAAAATATTACGATTTCTGTTGCACGGCCCGTTGCGAAGTGAGCGTCACCGAGGCGCGCGCGGGAGGGGAGTTTAGATCTATGAGCAAGGTACCCGCGCGGCTCAGACGCGAGGTCGGCTCCCTATGGTCGTGCGCGAAGTCTAATAATTTTAGTGCATTTTTTTTTTAGATTTCGTTCTTAAAACTACACCTTCGCAAAAGTTCTTCTCAGAGCTAAACAATAGTTCTTCTCAGACCTAATCAACAGTTCTTTTCAAGGCTAACCAACAGTTCTTTTCAGGGCTAACCAACAGTTCTTTTCAGGGCTAACCAACAGTTCTTTTCAGAGCTAGAATATTACACGCTATTAACATTTTCTTAAACATTTGAAAATGCCTAAGAGAGCCAGGTCTCAACTTTCTAAACATAGTTCTCAAGCACGGGCAGCAATAATACGTCGTAAGGGAGAATCTTCACCTGAACGTTCACAACGCCTTGCTGAACAAAATCAGAGAAACTCTCAGGTACGCGCACGAGAGTCGAGTGTCGAACGTTCGCAACGCCTTGCACAACAAAATCTGAGAACCTCTGAGTTACGTGCACGAGAGTCGAGGCTGGAGCGGTCCCAACGTCTTCATGAATAAAATGTAAGGACCTCTGACTTACGCGAATGAGAGTCAAGTGTCGAGCGTTCGCAACCCCTTGCCGAACAAAGTCTGAGAACCTCCGAGTTATGCGCTCAAGAGTCGAGGCTGGAGCGTTCCCAACGTCTTCATGAACAAAATATAAGGACCTCTCAGTTGCGCGAAAGAGAGTCGAGTGTCGAGCATTTGCAGCGATTTAGAGCTCAGGCAGAGAGACAGCAGTTGTCCACAAATAGAGTTCGCAATCGAATTTTAGCTAACAGCAACAGACTGGCTTTCAGATATGATCCGCAGGTTGATTATGCACAACAAGCGTCCGTCCAAATAGGAGTCATGAATAAGATCTGCTCTAACTGCTCTGCCAAGAAATGGGCGGACGAACTTAATGGTATGTGCTGTGCTTCAGGTAAAGTTTGTCTTCCTAACCTTCAGGAGCCGCCACAACCAATAAAAAATCTTTTAACTAATAACCATCCATTATCTGGTCATTTTTAACAAATATACGTAAATACAATAGTCTTTTTCAAATGACTTCATTTGGCGCAAAAGAAATCAGGGAAGGTAATTTTATGGCCACTTTTAAAATTGAAGGACAGGTGTATCATCTCATTGGTAGCCTTTTACCACCATCAGGCCAAAACCCACAGTTCTTGCAAAAATATTTTATTTCGGATGCAGACCAGTTATCGTTGCGATCAAGCACCGCACCAACCTTAAAAATGGATTTAATTCGCGAATTAGAGACCGCTCTGAATAATCATAACGTGTATATACGAAGTTTTAAACAAAACTTAGAACTCAACCCCTCAGATAATTTAAAGTTAATTATTAATTCAGATCGCACTCCACAAACAGCACACAGAGGCAGATATAATGCTCCTACTGTAAAAGAGGTAGCCGTTCTCTTGATCGATGAAGACAAAGATCCCAGGGATATAGTCTTACACGGTAGAGACGGACAGCTCAAAAGAGTTTCTGAGCTACATCGGTCCTATGATCCACTACAGTATCCTATAATGTTTGTGACAGGAGAAGACGGTTATTATTTGACTATCCCTCAGCAGGGTTCTGCGCGTAATAAAACTGTTTCGTGTATGCAATTTTATGCATTTAGATTAATGTTTAGAACTAACTCTTTTAATCCGTTACATTATTACAGATACTTATTTAGTCAATATTGTGTTGACATGATGGCGAAAATGATATCGGAAAGATTAAATTATATTTCTCGGAATCAACAAAGACTGAGGGCTGATGACTACATTCATCTCAGAGATGCCTTAAATCATGACGCAAATGTTGACCCATCAAATATCGGTCAACATGTCATATTGCCATCGTCATTTACGGGTTCTTCGCGTTTCATGCACGAGAAAACGCAGGACGCGATGACGTACGTCCGAAATTATGGTAGACCTGACTTATTTGTCACTTTTACATGTAACCCCGAATGGCATGAAATTAAGGCGGAGCTGCTACCAGGACAACGGTCTTTCGACCGTCATGACATAATTTCACGTGTATTTCATTTAAAGATGAAAAAATTCATCAAATTATTTGTCTAAGAACAGATATTCGGTAAAGTAAAATGTTATATGGCAAGTGTGGAGTGGCAAAAGCGCGGTTTACCTCATTGTCATTTGCTGTTCTGGCTAGAAATTAAAATACAACCAGATGAGATCGACAGTGTCATAGTTGTGGAGCTACCCGATCAAGAAATTGATCCGGTACTACACGACATTATAACTAAAAATATGGTACATGGACCCTGCGAAGAACATAATTTAGCTGCACCATGCATGAAGAACGGTGTCTGCACAAAAAAATACCCTCGCCGTTTCATGAACGATACCCAGACCGGAGAGGATGGGTATCCAGTTTATCGTAGGCGCGATACAGGAAATGGCGGTCGGAGCACTACGCTACAAATCAGGGGCAACATGGTGACGATAGATAATAGGTGGATTGTTCCATACTCCCCGCTACTATGTAAGACTTTTAACGCTCATATAAACGTGAAGTATTGCCACTCTATCCAAGCCATTAAATATATATGTAAGTATATAAATAAAAGTTCAGATCAGGCAACTTTTAGCCTTAGAAACCCACACGATGAGGTCGAAAACTATTTAAATGGTAGGTACATAAGCACATCTGAAGCTGTCTGGCGCTTATTTGAATTTCCCATTCACGACCGGCATCCTACTGTAGTGCATTTGGCCGTTCATCTAGAGAACGGTCAAAGGGTGTATTTTACACCAGGGACAGCTCATCAAGTTGTCCAAAACCCATGCAATACCACATTACTGGCATTTTTTGCACTCTGTAATGAAGATGAATTCGCGAAAACTCTTCTGTATCATGAAGTCCCGCAATACTATACATGGGCAAATAATAAATTCACTAGAAGGAGGCGTGGTGAAGATGTAGTTGGACATCCGGGGATAAAAAAAAGATGCCGCTTTAGGTAGAGTCTACGGGATACATCCATCACAATCAGAGTGTTTTTATCTTAGTATTCTACTGCACCACGTACGTGGTCCGACCTCATTTGCATACCTTAAAACTGTAAACGGTTTTGTCAAAGAGACGTATCAAGCAGCTTGCCGTGACCGAGGTTTACTTGAAAACGATGACCATTGGGGTAAAACTTTAAGCGAAGCTTCGTTATCACATTGTCCAAAAAAACTAAGGGAGTTGTTCGTAGTCATACTTTTATTTTGTCAACCATCGGAACCATTGAAGTTATGGGATACTTTCAAAGATCAGTTCTGTGAAGATATTAGACATCGTATCAGACAACAAAATCAAGATAACACTAAAGTGTTATCTAAAGGGTAAACCCTTCACTGAAGTCATTTATAATGAAGGATTAATTGAAATAGAAAACAAACTTCTAGAATTAAACGACAAAAATTTTAATGATTTTGGATTACCTTCTCCCGTCCGTACCCAGAATAATACTATTGACACAATGGTACAACAGTATAACAGAAATGATCTAACAGCGTTTGTAAATGACAATGTGCCAAAATTAGTACCAGATCAAAGACATGCTTATGAGACTATTGTGGATAGCGTGAACAATAACATGGGGAGATTATTTTTTTTTGGATGCACCAGGAGGCACCGTAAAGACTTTTCTCGCAAATTTGATACTTGCTAAGATACGGCAGATAGCGATTGCAGTTGCTTCGTCAGGAATTGCTGCAACTCTCTTGAACGAAGGAAAAACTGCTCACTCTACGTTTAAACTCCCGCTATCCGTATCTTTAGATCAACGGTCTACGTGCTCTATTCGGAAAAATGGGCCTCTTGGTAAGTTACTGCAAGACGCGTCGTTGGTAATATGGGATGAATGCACCATGAGTCATAGAACTCATGTGGAGGCCGTGGACCGTACTTTAAAAGACCTCCGAAGTTCTGCTAATGTCATGGGTGGTATCACTTTTGTATTTGCTGGAGATTTCCGACAAGCGCTTCCAGTCGTCAACAGAGGTACGCGAGCAGATATAAAATCGTCTCAACTTTGGATATCTGTTCAACATATGAATTTGCGCACCGATATGAGAGCTCATCTACATGGAAATACGCATAGCAATTTTCCACAACAGCTGCTGAAACTTGGAGAAGGAATTTTTCCATCTTTAAAATTTGGGCACCGATTATGCAGTTACTTTGGATGAGTCTCTAGGCCAAATAGTCCATAATTTAGATAGTCTGATAGATGCTATATATCCTGACATCGAAAACTTACATCAAAATGATTTTCGTTGGCTGTGTTGTAGAGCAATAGTTTCTTCCAGGAATGAAATAGTCAACGAATTAAACAATTTAATTATGCAGAAAGTACCGAGTGAAGTTAAGTGCTATAAATCCATAGACACCGTCTAACATCGACACTAACATCGAGGACGCATTGCACTACCCCCAGGAATTTTTAAATTCTCTGAACCCCGCTGGGCTACCACCTCATGAACTGTTGTTAAAAGTTGGCACGCCGATAATGCTTCTCAGAAATTTAAGCCCCCCCAACATGTGTAATGGCACGAGACTTCTTATAAAGGAGCTAAAAGATAATTTAATATTAGCGAAGATTATCACCGGCCCTGCAACTGGTGAATTAGCTCATATACCAAGAATAACCATGATTCCTACTGATTTGCCTATACCCTTCAAAAGGCTCCAATTTCCAGTAAAAATTTCTTTCGCACTAACGATAAACAAATCCCAGGGCCAAACATTCAAATTAGTAGGAATTGATTTACGAAAAGAATGTTTTACGCATGGGCAACTTTACGTTGCCCTATCACGGGTCGGGGCTCCCGACCATCAGTATATTTTGTTACCTGAAAATAATTTAACGTCAAATGTTGTTTATAGAGAAGCTCTAAAATAATCGCTTTAGTTATCTATCCTAAAACAACGGGTTGCACTCCGGGACTGCCGGCAGAAGTGAAAACTTAGTATTAATTATATTTAAATATTTTCATCAATAACAACTTTAACATCCCCATAAAGACAATTTATGCAGCCTGCGGATAATGACTGCGTCGTCGATGTTAGTGTCGGTGTCTGTGAATTGACCTGGGAATCATTTTGCTGACCGTGTCTTTCCTGGGTAGGCTTTTTGCAGCGGTAACCGACATCACGCGGGCGGAGCCGCGGCGACCGTTATGTTAGTTATAGGGATAACTCAAGGCATAATACGTTAAATTACATCATTACACAGTATAAAACAAAGTCGCTTTTTCTGTCTGTCGTTTTGTATGCTTAAATCTTTAAAACTACGCAACCGGTTTTCATGCGGTTTTTTTTCATCAGATAGAGTGATTCAAGAGGAAGGTTTATGTGTATAATACATGCATAATATAGTAGAGAAACACTGATAATTTGAGAGGTCTAGCGCGCGAGGCGTGTTAAATAAAACTTCAAAATTCTCACCGCACCAGTATGGTATAGGTAGGTAAGTTTTAACTTTTAGGACATAGGTGTTTTGAAAAGTAACTCCTACGGGGGTAAAAATGGTACCCGAAGCGAAGCGAGGGCGGGTCCACTATTTACTTATATAATAACTATAACGTCGTGACGGATTCTTGTGGTGACGGAGTAAGAATACAATTCACCCCTCTTTTACCCGTGAATATCGTAAAAGATGACTAAGGAATATCTTGCGCATATAACATCTATGCTATAGAGGGTAAATCTATACCAATAAATTAAATTGGAGTGTCTGTGTGTAATGTCAAAATAATAGGCTTTTTTCATGCTCACACGGTTATTTGCACGACACCTACGCCTAAAATACAGATTAAATAATTTTTATCTGTCTGTCCGTCTGTTCCGGGTAATCTTCAAAACGGCTGGACTGATTTCAAAAATTCTTTCACCAATGGAAAGCTATAATATCAGGGCGAAAACTAGGCTATATTTTATCCCGGTATTCCCAGGGGAACGGGAACTACGCGGGTAAAACGACTAAAACCGAAGCGAAGCGAGGGCGGGTTGCTAGTCTTTAGAATAAAAGGTAACTATATTTTGAGGTATGTTTGAATACGATTATAAATTATAGTAAAATTATTTTAGGTAAAAATGTCGCATAACCAACAGACATTTAATTTGGATAACCAAAATGACGTGAACGATATGATGACGATACTGGAAAGAGATGATTTGAGTAAAGTTGAAGATTTTGAAGACGAAGATGATACAAATGGTGATTGATTGTAGAAGCCAGAGAAAAAAACTCAGAAAGCGAAACATCGTGTGCTTCCTCTTCTGAAGACGACAATTTACACGAAAATTGGTATATTGGAAAAAACAAAATTACTAAATGGTCAATAATAGAACCTCGATCTAGAGTGAGACGAGAGAATCATAATATAGTGGGTAGATTACCTGGTGTTATTGGCGTAACAACAAAACACGCTAAAACGGCTATTGAATGTTGGAAGTGTTTCATTTCTGATGATATGATTGAAGATATAGTGATTAATACAAACAAATGGGTGAATTTCAAAAGCTCCAATAAAATCTTCATTTCCGTGTATTTTTCATTCTTCAACTTTAGCACAAGAAAAATAGTGTTTATTCAAGTTTTTGATAATATATGTATTTCTGCTTAATATCTAGCAGATAGTGTAAAAAACTAACGAGATATACAAGATTAAAAATTCCGTGCCACGGTGATGAAACATGTGCGCACGGCAATGAATCAAGCGTCCACAGCAATGAAAGAACTGTGCCACAGGAATGATAGAATCAATCTACGGTTATGAAAAAATGATATGTTTTATATAATATTCTTATCTGAAATAGATACATCCCTGTCTCTGAGAGGGAAGGGCATACACAGCACACCACACTTTTTTGCCTCTTCTCAATAAGCTTTTCGCGTCAGAGTAAAATTAAAGAGAAAGTTAATAGAATCAAGTTACAAGTTGTTCTCAAGAGTCATTACGAACCGACTCGCGTGCAAGCTCGACGACTTCCAGCCGCCCGGCAGCGGTGCCAAATTGACTATCGATACATCGAAGTGTTGAAATGTTTGTATAGAAACGCCACTATGTCAGTCCGCATCCAGAATAAGAGTACGAAACCGATCCAGTTACAGAGAGGTGTGAGACAGGAAGACGTCATCTCTCCGAAACTGTTCACCACTGCGCTGGAAGATGTCTTCAAGCTCTTAGACTGGACCGGACTTGGCAACAACATCAACGGCGAATACATCACTCACCTTCGATATCGTAGTCATGGCAGAATCCATGGAGGACCTTGGCACTATGCTCAATGACCTCAGCAGGGTATCCCAACTAGTGGGTCTACAAATGAACATGGACAAGACGAAAGTCATGTCTAATGCCCATGTCATTCCTGTACCGGTCCTAGTTGGGAATGTGATTCTCGAAGTTGTGGATCATTATGTTTACCTAGGACAAGCAATCCAGTTAAGTAGATCCAATTTCGAGAAAGAGGTCAGCCGACGAATCCAACTCGGCTGGGCAGCGTTTGGGAAACTTAAGAGGATCTTCTCGTCCAATATTCCGCAGTGTCTGAAAACAAAGGTTTATTTATAACCAGTGTGTGTTACCAGCGATGACTTATGGCACTGAAACGTGGTCTCTAAATGTCGGCCGCATAAAAAAGCTCAAAGTCGCTCAGCGTGCTATGGAGAGGGCTATGCTCGGTATTTCTCTACGTGATAAAATCCGGAACACGGAAATCCGTAGAAGAACGGGTGTAACTGACATAGCCCGCAGAATTAGCACGTTGAAATGACAATGGGCAGGCCACATCGCTCGTCGAACCGACAACCGTTGGGAAAGAAAGGTTCTTGAGTGGCGACCACGAATCGGACGTCGCAGCGTAGGACGACCTCTGTTGCGCCTGAGGTCCGTGGCGACTGAGGCCATTACCGGCGGGGAAGGGCTGTTGGTGGTGTCCCTAGACATCGCCAACGCATTCAATAGTCTGCCATTCAGCTGCATCAGGGAAGCGCTCAGGTATCACGGGGTGCCAGCTTACCTGAGGCGGCTAGTGGCAGACTATTTGGAGGGGCGCAGCGTCCTCTGCACCAACCGAGCAGGGGACGTTGTGCGAACGCCCATGACGTGCGGTGTCCCACAGGGGTCGGTCCTCAGACCCACCCTGTGGAACATCGGCTACGACTGGGCGTTGCGGGGGAGCCTCCCGCCCGGGCTGGGCGTGATTTGTTACGCCGACGACACGCTCGTCACAGCCCGCGGTGGGACGCTAGAAGAGGCGGTAAGCCTGGCGACCTCTGGTACCGAGGAGGTCGTCAGGCGGATCGAGGTGCTGGGGTTGAGAGTCGCCCTGGACAAGACGGAGGCCCTCTTGATCCATGGGCGCCATATGAGCCCTCCCATCGGCGTCTCGATCACCGTCCACTCGATTGACATCAGCATCCGGGCCCATATGAGGTACTTGGGCCTGGTGCTCGACGGGCGATGGTGGTTCCGGGAGCATTTCCGCAGGCTCGCTCCATGGCTCGTCGGCGCGGCGTCCGCCCTATCGTGGCTTATGCCGAACGTGGGCGGAGCGCTGCGTGCCGACGGCTGTACGCGGGGGTCATGCGGTCGATGGCCCTGTACGGCGCACCGGTGTGGGCGGGGTCCATGACTGTCCGACTTAGGGCCCTTCTGTGGCGACCACAGAGGGTCACGACGGTCAGGGCCATCCGCGGATACCGCACGGTGGCGACGGAGGCAGCGTGCCTATTGGCCGGGACTCCAGAAGAAGAATCCAAAACTATGTAAAGATTTTGAACCAAAGATACTGTTTGTTCTATTTCAGTCAAAATTGAAATCAGATGGGCCCATACTGCAGCAGCATCGTGTCGTAAAGATGTACTTATAGTACAAAAAAAATTGTGTTTTTGTCGTTTGACCATCAATATTAAAATAAAGAACTGCAGTATGTAGAGTAAACTGCTTTCTACTACCACCAAAGTGTACAGACTGAATTTCAGAATTATATTTAGTACTGTAATTTTCACTAAAATCCATATGTACAAGACAGTCATCCGTAGTTAAATTTTGCTTAATTTTTTTAATTGCATCGGTCTGATTACGTATGTTTGCACAATGATTAAGGAATGGTTTAATATTAGTTTCAAATTGTTTTAGCAGCATTAACGGTTCTACGGGGTGTCGTACTTTTTCAATGGTGATGGCAGTTTTCTCAATTCCATTTTTAATATATGATTTTTTTTTGTTTTGCCCAGGCCCAATATACAACTTTTTCTGAGTTATCAATTTCTTGGTATATTAGATGTCTGTTTTTGCACGTAGTACATTTTCTCTGTAGACATTCTAAGTTATAAATGTCGCAACACATGCTCTTAATAACCTCACTTGTCGAATTTTCTTTTATGAAATTATTCTTTTTTAGAGATTCCGTTAGGAGATCCATGTTCCCGTGTTTTTCACACAAGCATGTGTTGAGCATGTTTAATTTTGGTTGTACCACCCAAAAAGGTTTTAAACGTGAGAACGTTACATAGCTAATAGGTGCATAGCCAGACTCTATGTATATTCTGTGTAAACTTTTTATAGTATCTGTCATTAAACGTTTCTGTTTCTTAGTTCCATTTCTTGTTATCACGTCTTTTTTTCCTGGACACATACATGCTCGAATTTTCATCTTCTTCATAGAATTTTAAAACAATTTGACGGATTCGTGTTTGTTTTTGGTTACTTGTGTCTTTCTTATTATTTAAATCTATCACTGTTTTTCTTTCCTTTTATTGGCAGCTCCATCTTTTCCTTTCTGAATAAGTCTTTCAAACCGTTTCTTATATATAAGTTCCTTTCGCGGACAACTTGAGCAAATTTTTTTTGTAACGCAACGAGTTGAGTGTTTAGATTTTTGGTATCTACGGAATTTTTGTTGTATGTTGAAATTTTAAAGTGGCAATAGAAGAATTCGATGCTGGGCTATCAGGACGTAATGTAGAATCTATACTGACGTTTGGTGCTAGTTGCGGTGATCCTAGAGGTGTATATTTTGGACTACTTGTGGCCCAAAAAATTGAGCTACTTACTCCAACCCTCAAACTGTCACAGTGATTCCAGTTTGGATTTAAATATTCAAGACGCGAACTACGTCTTGTTAGAGGTGTCAACGGCATGTTATCATTGGAAGCTACTTGAGATAACCCAAAAGTCTTTTCAGTTGGCTCCGTAGTTGGTGTTTCAGCATATTCAACATCACAGTTGACATTTGGACGTGTGTTCTTACGAAGAATTGCTGTCTTTTTTCTATAAGAAGCAAGTGCACTCACCAAGTTTTTCTTGCGAAGACGCCGCAGTTTTTGCGAAGTCATTGCACTTCGAGGAATAACTACTCCTGCAGTCTTCTTTTTTACGTACGTTTCTCTTACTTTTCTTAAGTACTCCTCTCGTAAAACAGGGTCGCTTCTTAATTTTTCACGTCGCTTTTGTTCGGCCAATATTTTCCTTTCCTTTCTCTCCTCTTCAGACAGTTTCGGTTTAGGCATCTTCGCTTTCTAAAAATAATTAATCCATTACTAAGTTTATAATTAGACAGTAATATATGTGTGTGCGTGTAAGTGAGTGTATGCATGTCTATCGTAATGTTTGATTTGTCTATTAACGTAGAAATATCTTTTTGTTGTTGACTGTACTGTACAGATTGTTTCTTTTCTTAATCATGCCATGGCGATGAAAACATAAGTCACGGAAATGAAACAGCTGGTCATGGCAATGAAACTAAATTGTTTTAAAAGGCATGGCAATGAAAATTTTGATTCATCGCCTTGTCTTTTTTTCATTACCATAGCAAATTTCAGCCATGGTAACCACGGCAATAAGAGCACGGTGATGAAAATCAAGGCAAAAACATCATGTAATCAAAAATTTATTAATAATTCACAGTAATTAACACATCACAAATAAACACGAGATAAATGGCATTCTGTCAATTGCTCAATCAAGAGGACAAACTTATTAAATAGAAGTTAGACCTATCCACGGCGATGAAAAAAAAAATGTCTAGTAATATAAAAATCGAATACTTACATTTATGGCGCGAAAACGAAGGCATATATGCACGTCATTCCTCGTCGAGCACCAAGCGACACTGCTAAGCAACGTATAGCACACAGAGGTGAGGGACGTAAGTCGTTAGATGAAACAATATTCTTAACCCTTCTTTGCATGATTTTTTCAATTTTATTGAAATAAATCAGGGTGATGTAATTAATGCTCTAGATTAAAGGAAAAATGTTTAAAAAAATCTTAGTATAAATAAAAAATATGAATTATGTAAAAAATAATATGATGGAAATTTACATCACCATGCATTGTCGCATATTTAGTTCAGTACTAAATGAAAAAAAAAATCTTTTTTTATTCTTATTTATTCTTTATGATAATTAAAAAACCAATTGTTTTTCTTATTCAGGCACAAATTAACTCCACATTTAGTACAAGAAATTGTAGAATATCCTATACATTTAGGATATTTGCACCGGAGTGACCCACCTACTTTTGGCCAATGTTCAGAACCATCTTTTCTAATGTCTTTAGGAGGTGGCAGAGCTGGAGACCCTTTTCTTTTTTTTCATTTTAATTCTTCTAAGATACTGCTACTAGGACGCCCTCTTTTAGCTTCTTTGATGGTTCCTTTGTTGCATAGCACAAAGGCCAATTCATTTCTGAATTGGCTAATTGCAAGCAGACTATTTTTAGGTTCACCCATTTCTTGAGCATTTTTTTTTATAAACAATCCAAGAGTTTATTATGGCAAGATCAAATATATGGAAAAAAATACGCAAATAAATTACGACCTTCTACCACATTTCGAAAATACTTAATAGCTGAAAATATTGCTAATAATTCCCTATCATAACTACTATACTTCGTCTCCGCTGTGGTCATTTTCTTTGAAAAATATCCAAGCGGTTCCCACTTATTGTTTACGAACTGTTGCAACACCGCACCCACACACGTACTCGATGCGTCCGTCATAAGTGCAAATGCGGCGTCAGGTTTCGGATAACATAATGTAGTCGCCTTTTGTAAATTAATTTTACATTGTGAAAATGCTTTGTTTGCTTTTTCTGTCCATTTCACAATGGTTTTATCGTTCTTCTTTGAATTTATTAAATATTTATTTAACTCTGCTTGATATTCTACCGCGTGTGGCAAATGTAATCGATAAAAATTTACCATTCCTAAAAATCTACGAAGTTGTTGAATGGTTGCTGGATTCGGGAATTTTTCAATTGCATCCATCTTATCCTTCAGAGGTCGTATTACCTTCTGTTGATACCTCAAAGCCTAAAAATTCTAACTTAGATTGACCGAAACAACACTTGTGTAAATCTATCGTAATTCCAAACTGGTTAAATCGTTCAAAAACTTCACGTAAATGTTTTTTATGACTCTCTAAATCATTTCTTGCGATTATGACGTCATCGATAAAATTATATAAATAATCTAGACCTACCAAAACTGTGTGATTCATAAACCATTGAAAGGTTTGTTCGGCATTTCGCAAACCAAAGGGCATACGCGGCAATTCAAATAGTCCGAACGGTGTCATCACTGCAGTCTTCTCGATATCCTCGGGCGATACCGTTATAAAAGGGTAGGCTCTATTAATATCAATTCGCGAAAAAAAATTTTTACCATACAAGAAATAAGTGAAATCATGTAACCTCGGTATCGGGTATCTATCCGGCTGAGTCATAACATTAAGTGCTCTATAATCGCCACATGGACGAATCTGACCATTCTTTTTGGAGACAACATGTAAAGGACTTGCCCACGCACTTTTCGACGGTCTACAAATTTTCCCTAGCTGTTGCATAATCTTAAATTCCTCTCTTACTTTAGTATATCGGTGCGGTAGCAACGGCCTTGGCGAGGTGAGCCCGTGGTAACAATTTCATGGTATACCGCATGCTTAGGAGGTTCCTTAAATGATACAGGTCTTGTAATTTCAGGATATTCAGCTAACAAATCGTAAAATGGATGATTACCGTCTAACGTTCTTACTGATTGCTCGCTATTGTTGACAATCCCAGTAAAAACGTTTAATTTAGTAATATCATCACAAGGTTTACGTGCACTTAAATTAGCAATTAACTTAAAATGTACTAAAAAATCAGCACCTATAATAGGCATGATGACAGTTGTTAAAAATCACTGAAATTATGGTTTTAAATAATAATATAGGATAAAGAGATTCTAAATAAAACACTTATTTTTAAATTATGATTATGATTCTATTTATTTTAATAAACATTAAAATACAAAACATAACAATCCGCCATGTTAGGTCAAACACCAATCAGAAGCGTGTGACGTCAGATATTCATAAGAGTATTTTGGCCTCTTGCATATTGTTCGAACTTACTTTGTATTTACTCGTTTCGATATTAATTACACCGTTTATGTGATATTTAGTTGTTAAATGATACTTGAGTTACTTCAATTGTGTTCATAACTAAAAAATAAAAATAATTATTTAGCAACAAGTACATTATACGAGTATATGTATGGTTGTACCAAATTTAGTAACAGACTATGTTGAAAAAGGGTACCTTTTACAACATAGTCTGTTACATTTATGATTGAAAACACAGATTGTTTTCAATCATAACTAAGCTCACAATTATATTATTCTTTGTTATTGATATTGTCCGTGGGGTGACGGAGTAAGAATACAATTCATCACTCCCACAGAAGATATACCAGGTAAGATATACCTGTTGATGTCGTAAAATATGACTAAGGGGTATAATATGCATATAACAACTATGCAAGAGAAGGAAAACTAGAAATAAAACCCTATATTAATACGTTCGACCAGCGTGGTACAATAAGTCAATTTCCCTCCCATTGTGAAGAAGGCTCGAGCCCAATAGTGGGACGTATATGAGGTGCGATGATGATGATGAATAAGTTATTGATAAAAGTAATAGTGTAGTCTCAATAAATACACATTTTAACCCTTTAAAACAGAAACTTATTCGCTGACATTATAGTGAAAAAGAACTTTCCGATGAAATGCTTGCAGGCTATAAATGTTTTGTAGGTGTACTTTTCTCTGTAAAATCTTTTTCACTATCTTCAATCAGTAGCTTTCTTTGTATTTTAAGAAAATAAGGTAATTCTGTAGTATTAGAAGTGCGTTTTATTCTGTCTGGTTGGCATTCAAATCTTGTGGGAATACACCCTGACTTCATGAGCACTTATGAAACCAATCCCATCATATGATACTGAATATAATTTTGCATATCATTTGGCAACTGAAATAAGAATAGAGGTTCTAGGTAGGTACAAATAAGTATACATGTGTAGTAATAATAAGGCAATGGAACATAAGCTGAAACGTGATCGCCAGTATTAGTAACAATTTTATTTATTGATCTCTAGTTAACTTAATTACTTATTATAATGTAAATACTTACGTCAAAATGGTCTTCACAGAAATAAATTACAGGTTTTGAAGAAATAGCCTCGCCGTGCAAGAGTTAGCCACATATTTCTAACTTTTTTCTTCATTGGCACACTAACAAATAACTTGTTTGGAGTTTTTATCGATGTATTACTACCATGTGGAACCGAACACCATCAATACACATTAGAAGAATTCATGACTGTCGTAAAATAATTCAAATTACGTATGAAAATAAACGTCTTACTAGCGCGCTCTCAAGCGCTTGCAAAAATGTGACCTCATAGACAGACGCCATTACTATTATAGCGTTTTGGTGCAAAATTTAAAATGTATTTTAAAAAGATAATTTTTTTCCTTGTAAACTTAATTTTTTGCAGAAATATAATTTATTTCGGATAAAGTAGATGCGAAAATCTGTCATCATGCCTATCGGCTGGCGTACATCGGCGATTACAAATGTCTAGCGAAACGCTCTACGTAAACCTAAATCTAATACTAAAGTCTTTATTCCGAAAGCCTTTATCACTGTGCCATTAGCCGCATATAACACAGCCTGAATGTTCACTATCTACGTTTTTTGTCACTTTATAAAGCGGCAGATATGTTCACACCAGTGTCAATTAAAAAACGTAGTCCACTACAGCGGTCCGAAACACTAAGGCGGTAATTTGCCCCGCTGCAGACCTCCGCCAGCGATGACTGCGCGGCAGCTAGTTTCCCTGCCTCTTCCAGGTGCAAGGGTCAGTACAACGGTGTGTCTTCTCCTTGTACTTATAATGGTAAAAGCATACCCAGTCCTTGCTTGCTGGTGTACGGCGGGGAGTGCGTCCTCTTGGTCCACGGGACGCCGGTCTTCCATCTCTGGCGTAGCTCATGCTGAAAGGCGGTCGGGAAGCTCTCCTGGCACGCTCAATCTCGCCGAGCCGCGTACTTATTTTGGCTAACTCCACGGCCAAATCGAAGCTATTTTCGTTATCAGCCATCGTTGCTAAAGTCGTAAAATACACAAAAGTTCTAAATCAAAATATTGTAAAAGTTCTAATTCACTAAAGCATAAAGTTTTTCACAAAAAAATAGTGCTAATAATAATAATGCTAATCTACTATCACTCCTAATACACGGGTCGCACTGTTGTCGGGACATTCCGGGTCACCACTGTTGATATATGTAGAGAGAAAAGACAGAGCGGTTTACGTGTTTATTTCTTGGGTGACTCGACCCAGACTAATTAATACTATTAACTCATTTATTCATTCAAAATAATTGTTTACAATGGTTTATTTGTACACAATTTCTTTGGTGGCGTAATCGAGCTTGTTGCTCATCACTAATTAATACATCGTCGTGTCGTCATTTATATACTGCTACACAATAAAGTATTTTCGATTTTTAACTATTTTTTTTTCACTTTTATGTATGTACATACACGTGATTAAAACATGTTTAAAACAAGGCAATTAAAACAGCAATGATACACAAATAAAAAAAAATGATTTTTTCCAACCCTGCTTGTTGTTGTGGTATACTGGTACTAAGTTCTTCAGGCTTTGTAAATAAAACTACTTTCACGGATTATATCGCGTTTGTATTTGATTTATGATTGCCCGACGTTTCGAATACTTTGCAGCATTCATGGTCACGGGCGGACTAAGGTGTCTCACGTCCAACAAGTAATCGTTATTACAGACATTTATAATTATATACCCGATACAGAAAATTAGTTATAAATTTATTAAATTGTGACCCACATTTTAGTACAAATTTATTGCCAGTGTAAGAAGAAAATGATTCTGTATGTAAAAATTATATTGTTTATGGTTAGTAATTATTAATTATTAAATTTGTAGCAATTATTGTTACAATTTGTTGATTTAAAACTTACAAAACTAATATACTACCACCGGATCGGAACGCGGCCACACTGAGAAAGATCCGGCAAGGAAACTCAGGGGACATGATGCTAAATTAATATTGATTTTTAATTTTAGATGCGGCTTACTTTGTCTTACTAAAAGATTTTTGATTTAAAATTATCTTTAACTATTATTATTGTGGGTCAAATTCTTCAGGCTTATCGGTGTTTTGGAATTCATCTATTGTCTGAGGAGGTTTTGAGGATAAGTCAGTCAAAGTATGTTTGACTTAAGCTCAGATTATGTAAAGCGACTGGTCTTCCTGTGGTATAATTTCTTCAATTACTGCTCTTTCCATGTAATACAGTTTATTAAATAATCGTAAATTTTCAGCTGTAAATACGTGAAGAGAGTTTAGTATAAGCGTAATCGGTCCACTTACTTAATAAAATACTGGGTAGTTTCGACGTAATGGCGGTTGCTAGTTCTGGGCTCCGTAGATAATCGTAATGATTAAGAGAATATATGGTTGCAACACAATTATTTATTTTCATCGAAAATGCTATGAGATCATGATGGTAATTGGTAGCTAGGGGTGGCAGTTTCTTAATCTGAGAGGTTAAATGCTTTATACAGCATTTATTTATATTATTAAATCTGATTGTTTAAATCTTAATCCTAGGACCTCCATAATAACAGCCGGCGAGGTATTACCAATTAGCAGGTCTATGACTGCTTCCCTCGCGTCACCCTTGAGCGCTTAAGGCAATCGCCATAAATTCTCGGTGTGGCTAAAGTTACACACCTGCGATAATTCTTAATATGCACTTTTGAAATATGGCCACTCTATACAATCGTAGGTAGTTTTCGCGGTGTAGACAGCCGCTTTGTGGGCGGTGTGATCATCATATCCATAAGGGCATGAGCTAGCTGCATAATGCTGTCGACAGGACGTCCTTGAGAGAGTGATCCATAGATGTTCGCGCTGCCTCCGTCATATTAAGTACTGCTGCTTGTGCTGGTGACGGTACCTTGCCGTTCCATCCATTCGTGCACAATAGATTTTTGACTGCTATTACTCGCGTTTGTGCGGCGAGCCGACGCACATGTTACGCGCACATCTGCTTTGTAATTATCTACAGCTAGGCCGTATTCTAATCTTTTTTCTATCAGCTTTAACTGGATCTTAGCCTTGGCTTCTATAGCTGCAAGTTCAAGTTGTTGCCGCCTGAGTGAAGAGTTAGTTGACACCGATGAGGCCGGAGCTCCGATCACTGCAGGCGCTTCAGTCTTCACTGACTGGCTATTAACATGACGCACTGGGAACTCTAGCTTTTTTGCGGCATGTCACTAACACACACTGACCTTTTGACCCGTCCGCGTGCATCGTAAGTACGCGATCGGACGCACTTGCTAAGCGTTTACTTAATTTTTCCCTGGTCTTCTGGGATATTAATCTATCGCGATTACTTGGAGGACTATTAAACATAGTCCTGGTTAGATGTGACTCGAAAGGATACGTATATTAATTATAATTATTTACTACTTTCTCACTACATATGTATATATATATATATATATATATATATATATATATACACATATATATAATATTAAAAAAAATAAAATATTAATTAAAAAAAAGCTTTTTATATATAATAAAAAGCTTTTATTTAAATGCTCACGAACGGAAGACTATTCAAAAGAGTCAAACTCGACGGTTTTATCTCATTTAATTTAGGATGGCCTTCCTATGTCCACCTTCCAACGCCATCTTAAGACCAGCCTTATGCCGGTTGCAGACCGAAAACTAAGCTATGCCAAAGCTAAACTAAGCAAGCCAGGCTGAGCTAAGCTAAGCTAAACTTGAAATAAGTGGCTTGCACACCAAAAACTAAGCCAAAGCTCAGTCAGTGTTGGGAAGTTTAACTAGACGGACGACGCTCGCTATGAATGTAATCGATGAAGAAAGCAATGAATACGTCAGACATAGAAAAAGAAGATTAATAGTGATTTATTATTATTTGAGGAAAAGATACTCCAGACCTTGGATATGTCAACACATTAAATCTCGGCACACAAGTGGAGAGTTTAGAACTTTATTTTATGAGTTAGATGATGAACATTTTCAGTTATATTATCGTGTTACAAGAGTTCAGTTTTATGATTTGTTATCATTGATTATTGGAGATATTACCAAACAAGATACTAACTATCGAAAGACTATAACCCCAGAAGAAAGATTAGCTATTTGTTTGAGGTAAGTAAAACAATTTTAATTCAAAAAAATGTTTATTCATATTTTTTATTGGTAACTGCCAAAAGGTTACAAATTATCTAAGCTATCGTTTTGAGCTGGTGTCGAGTAACTGGATGATGATGAGTACCCATATTGGTAAGTCTGCGTAGACAAATATCTTTCATAATTTTCCTCTGCTTCGTTTACAATTTGAAAAATCTTTTTTTTTACATCTCTTTGTATCCAATCGGGAAACTTTTTAGTTGACTCGCACATACTGTCAAAAAACAAATTAAGCGGATGTCTGTGTTTCTCCGCCTCTTTTGCCTCCTCAGCCTTCCGTTTCTCTCTTTGCTCACATCGTTTCATAAAATCGTTATCGACTTCCTGAAGTAAGTCGCGTAATGATGAGTCATCGGCAACTTTTCTTTTTTTAACCTTGGTGGTTCGGAAGTGCTTTCATCATCATCATTCGGAATTGCTTCGAAAATCCCAGTACTTTGATCATCATTTGATGCACCGGGCAAAATACTTTGACTTTCGGTTGATGGGCCAGGAAAAATACTTTGACTTTCGGTTGATGTACTGGCCACTGTACCAGTTCTCTTACGGTTTTTCATATAAGGTAAAAGAAATTCGAGAAGCTCGGCATATTTCCAGTTATTCGTCGGAGAAGCAGCCTGACCACTTGTACTGGCTTTCATCCTTTTGAGTGATTCCCGATGACTATCGCGTAATTTTTTCCACTCATTTTTCGCAGTTTTCACTGTAACATACACCAAGTCAAACTTAGTAATAAATATTTATGTGTTTCAGGTTTTTAGCTACGGGCGACTCCTTTAGAACGATTGGATACAATTACAGAGTGGGTAACAATACAGTTTTTTTGATAGTAAAAGATGTGTGCAATGCACTTTGGATTAATTTGCAACCAACGTATATGAAGTTACCGACAGAAAGTGAATGGGAAGCAATTGCAGAAGACTTTAATGATAAATGGCAATTTCCTAACTGCCTTGGTGCCGTGGATGGGAAGCATATCTCAATAAAATGCCCTCCTCAGTCGGGTTCTAATTATTATAATTATAAAAAAATTTATTCTATAGTCCTTCTAGCAGTCGTTGATGCGCACAAAAGATTTATTATAATAGATGTTGGTTCAATGGGGCGATTTAGCGACGGAGGTATTTTTGCAGAAAGCGCATTTGGCTACAAATTACAAAACGGGCAACTAAACGTACCTAATCATAAACCTTTAACGCCCGGTGGCGATCCAACACCTTTTGTGTTTATAGGTGATCAAGCATTCCCGTTACAAAAACACTTTATGAGACCGTACCCACGGAGTACATGTTTAGATAACAGAGCAAAAAACACCTTTAACTATCGTCTCAGCAGAGCACGAAATGTAGTAGAAAATGCGTTCGGCATATTGTCAGCCCGATTTCGTGTGTATCGTCGCCATTTGAATGTCAATTAGAACTAGTAGACGTCATTTCAAAAACCACCTGTGGCTTGCACAATTATTTAATGTCTACAACAAGAACAACAACTAGTAACGCCAATAACGTCAATATTGAAGAACAACAAACTTTAAGATCGGTACAATACGACAACATACGAGCAACTAGAGAAGCATTTTGGATCAGAGAGTCATTTTGTAATTACTTTAATAGTGTATTACATTAAACTTTATATGAATATGAAATAAACTCACGGTCTGGTATATCTGGATTACTTATTTCCTCTACTATTCTTTTCCATGCACTATCCTTTTTTCCTAAATTGTGGTAGTCTTTAAACTGCGTGTTCCACAGTATAGGAAATTGTTTAACTGTTTCGATAAATTGCTCCATACTCGCTATAAAATGACGTGCATATGACAGAAGACACTAGACGGCATTGGCGAAGGATGTGCAAAGGGTGTGCGGGGAAGGCGGGAGGGGCTTAGCTTAGCTCAGTTAGTACGCATCGGCATACACAACTAACTTAGTTTTGCATATTTTAGTTAGCTCACATAGGTTAGTTCGCATAGTTTGCGGTCTGCACACAAGTATGGAAAACTGCGTCAGCTACGCGAGCTAAGCTAAGCTAACTTAGCTCTTGGTCTGCAACCGGCATTATGGTACCATATTATTGCATAGTCACCGAAGTTACGTAAGTAAACCAAATTTCAACCTAATCTAACGACAGGAAGTGGTTCTAATTTAACTCGCAAGATTTGTTCCGTACTAATATACTAACAGGGCAAGTTAAACAAAAGCTTTAAAAAAAGAACAACAATTTATTGTGCGTACATATTCATCTGATGCGTCGCCTACAGCCGATATAATACAAAACAGCATATTATTCATATTCTGATTGCCAAAGACTTAGTTGGGTACCTAATTAATTACCCAACTAAGGGAGGAATTATACATATAAACATTATGTAAGAGATGGAAAATTTGAAATAAAACCCAACCAGTCTGACCAGCGTGGTATAATAGGTCAATTTATCTCCTATTGTGGAGAAGACTCGGGGCGACAGTGGGATACGTCCCACTGTTGGGCTCGATAAGCTGGGCAGCCTTATGAGCTGAAACAATAATAATATGAACAGTAAAGGAGACAAAATTCCTCCTCGACTCTCTCCTGTGGATTTAAAACGAGATCCGTAAAGATACTTATTATACTAAACACTCTTCCTTGCAGCTCAAAAAGTTTTTAAACAAAAGGTGAATTTCTTTGGAATACCAATAAATGAAAGTTCATGACAAAGAATAACAATATTTACACTATTAAAAGAACCAACAATGTCAAAGAAAACTGCAATCATATTTTTTTATATATTTTACTTGCCGCTAGGGATTTGTGAACATCCAACTGAACCAATTTGAATTTCGTAAAAAATATACATACCTAAATACTTTTTACAAAATCAAAATTGGTTGGATGCAAAAATGATTTTGTTCAAAATAAAATTTTAAGCGCTGCTTAAGCAATTGTTCAAATAATTTTCTAACACATAAGTCGGTAAGAATCAGAAGAGAACTTAGTTTTATCTGGTTTCGAAATAGGAATCAGGAAATCTTTACCAATATTTTGGTACAGTATTATTCTCTCTTTTGTTCAGAGGGTGTCACTGTCAGTTGTCTGTCCGTCAACTGATTAGTGCCACTACGGGCGCGCGATCCCGGATTGTTCCAGCTGCTGCTGTCGTCCCTTTTTCCTACATCCCATGACAGTAGTATCCTTAACCCATTTTCTTCCTTATTCATCCACCATGTCCCATCCTTTTCCCCATAAACGAGAATTCCGGAGGAGGGTTGGCGTCAGGCAGGCGGCCGGCTATAAAATGAATAGCCGTATCTTTTTTACAACATGGTTTTGAAGTAAAAACATGTTGTGCCGACCCCACTTAGCGTGGGACGAGGGCAGACAAATGATGAAATGGTACAGTATTATTCTCCCGATTGTGTTAAGTGAAATTTCTTTTCGGGGAGGATGGACGGTCTTTCCTCACGCGGTCGGCCTCTCGGTGGGTGACGGACTAATTCCCCGGTCCAGTCACCCGGTCCTACCACTAATAATTGTTTTAAGGTGCATGACGGCGGCAACGCCATGCTCTCTCAATTTCTTGGACAAGGACAAACGATCCCTATCACTGAAAATGGTGTTATCGGATATATGCGATAGTAAAACAATAAATTCGGACTTCTACAAATTTTCAAGGATTTTTTTGTGTAGCCTGGAACGTTATATATGTGATACTTACCTTTATTGATGACTTTGTGCGAAATAAAGGACTCAGCATCGGCAAAATCTTACGACGAAGTTGGCGGCTGTTCAAGAGGAGGAACATCCTCATTCCGACGACGGTTTTCCCATATTGGAGATTTAATAAATAAAAAACAAAAAAGCCTTTTATTTCTTGCAAGCACAATAGTTACAGTTACCTGTTATATTATTAATAGTAAATAGTAGAGAGAAATCATGCAAAATAATATTGAATTACATAATCACAGAGTAAAATATCTTAAAACATTAAAATTGGTAAATAAATAAATAGTTAAGTTAATTTTTTAAATAAATTTGTTATTCATTTATACATATAAAAAAAATCACAACTAAGATATTGACAAGTAAAATATTTCATTGCATTTATATCTTCAATTAATTGTGAGCTAAAAACAAATTACAATAAAGATAAACATTAAAACATATATTTGATTTGATTTGTTACATACATCCTATAGAAATATAATTCTCATATCCAAAATAAATATATTCTTAACCTACAATTTGTGTTAATCATGCAAGAACCGTTCCTGTGAGGGTGAAGGTCTCTTCCAGACTCTGCCAAATGTCTCTGTCACCCGCTAACAAAATCCAATTCTTTCCTACCGATTTTTTAATCTCATCGATATAGTGGTCTCCCTCTTTTACTGTTGCCTATGAGGCCAGGCCAGACTGTTAGTCGCCGCGTCCAACGATCATCATTCATTATAGAGACATGACCTGCCCATCGCCACTTTCTTTGTGTTAAATAACTTAGGGCATGGATTATATTTGTTTTATTTCTTATAACAGTAGGTATGCCGTATTTTTTTAATTTTGTTAATATTTGCAATACTTCTTTCCATAGCACGCTGGCAAGATCTAATTTTTCTTTTTAATTCATTAGTAAACTTCCATGTTTGACATGCATATGTTATGGAAGGAAGCAAGCAAAAATCCATCACTTTTTTTTTTTAATTTAATAGGCATTGTACTTTTTAATATTTCTTTGTAACTCCAAAATTTTTCCATACATTTGTGATTCGTCTATCCACCTTACATTCATTATTTCGATTTGAAAAAGTGACTAGTTTTTCCAAATATATGTATTGGAGAATTAGTAAGAGTTATTTACGTAAACGATGACTGCACAGATGGCGTAGTGGTTAAGATAGCGACCTGCAGCGCCAGTGTCGGGGGTTCGAATCCCACGCGGGACAACACTTTGTGCGAACCACAAATTGTTGTTCTGAGTCTGGATGTAATTTGTGTCCGTTAATTATATGTTTGTAAAGTCCCCCGCAATACAAGGATTATTTCCTTAGTGCAGGGTGTTGTCTTAAATAAATAAATAAAAAAAATAAATAAATAAAAAAAATAAATAAATATGATTTATTACAGACTTTATACAATATTAACACCCGACCACTGAAGACAAGTTAATCTGCACCGGTGGTCGGCCCAACGATGAAGGCGAAGTACCACGGGTGTATCATGGGGCCGTGCGCCGCCCCACTTTCGCCTCGGACAGAGCCGGGCGGCAGGTGCGCTGACCATGGCCCACCCCTAAAAAAAAGGTGGTGCGAAATGTACGTTATGTAAGTACGTATCTCATAAACCTAAATTTTAACACAGGATCTATTTCTAAGAATTGGATATGTCCATGTTGTATTCCTAGTACACCTCAATATAATATACAAAGATGAAAATTTTCATAGAATCTTCTCAGGATTGTGACGATAAATCGGTGCCTGACATCATGGAGAACAAGCAGAAACAGCTCCTTGATGAAATTCGTTCTCTCAGAAATGAGATGAGCGGATTCCGAAAAGAGCTCGGGAGCCTTCGGGAGGAATTTCACAAAGAAATAAATGATTTGCGAATCCAATATCAGAGACGTATAAACAAAATTAACAATCTTTTTGCTCGATTAGACGAGCACGATTCACGACTTACACTAATTGAGACTTTATACCAAGAGACGAACAATATCATATTTTATCCCTTAGTCGTCTTTTACGGGCAAGATTTGGAGGTTTGAATTGTATTCTTACTCCGTTATCACACAGAACCTGAAAATGCAAGTACATAATTTCAAAGAAGAATTAAAAATTAAATATGAGCTAAGTCATCAATATGACAGAGTAATAACTGGAATAACAGAGACAAGGGCGTTATGCGTTTAACTGAAATTATTATGATTAAAATAGGTCCAAAGATAGACAGGCATGACATTGTAGAGGCTCATAGTGTCGGTTTTATTCATGCTGGTCAGGGCGACAAGCAGCTGGCGTGATCGTAGTGCGAGTGACTCGGCGCACGCAGGGCCGCGCCGACCCCCGGCAGCGCCTGCGTGCGGAACCTATGAAGCGCCTCTTTTTTAACGAATCTTCATAAATAACGAATTTGAGTTTTTAACGAATATTTTTAATTGTTAATTTTGACCGAAATAAACTTTCTCTGGTTTTACAGTATTTAAATAATATTATCATTAAATATCTAAGTTTTTTAAACTGGAGAACATTTGGGAATTAAGATACTAAATAGGTAAATCTCGTTGGCTTCTGTTTGCCAATTACTGCGAAAAATAAAACTCGAACTAAATTTTTACATACTTTATTAAATAAAGAATTTTATACTTAAATATTAATTTGTTATTAGAAGCTGACTTTTTTCTAATAATAATAATTATACTAATATGACTATTACGTATGCTATATTTAAAAAAAAACAAAAATCAAACATTTGCAAGAATATAAACATGCTTAAATTACAATATTTCCACTTTTCTCGCTTTTTTGTTTGCGAAATCCTTAATAGTTTCATGTATGTCTATATGGTCTAGTATGGCCTCCTCTATGGATATTGTTGCTAAATTTGTTAATCTTTCCTGACTCATTGTGGAGCGCAGGTAATTTTTTATAAGTTTTAATTTAGAAAAGGACCTTTCCGCGCTTGCTCCTGTAAGTGGCATAGTTAGCATAATTCGTAATGCTATAGTAATGTTAGGGCATACAGCTGTCAAATTGTTTGAATATATAAATTCAAGAATTTTCATCACATCATTATTGATTTTTTTAAAAAATGGCTGACATGACATAATTTCTTCACACAAATCATCGGCGTTGATATCTAATGAATCATTTGCTGAAAGTTTCTCCTGTAAACGATGACAGCTACTTCTTAATCGTCCTTGATCTTGCTCATCACTTAAATTAAATAAAAAATTAAATACGTCATTGTGATTATTCAATAAATTAAATCTTTCATCTACGGAGGATAACGCTTGGTCTAATATATAAAAAAATACATTAATTCTAAAATAGGTTTTCGGATCATTTATAGTGTGGTCTTTGTGTTCATAATCAAAACTCTTTGGAGTTTTACGACGCCTTAGGGGTCTGGAACTGGAAGTTTCAAATTCAGTCTCGACGTTCAATTTTTCGGCAATTTTTTTGGCATCACTTACAATTTCTTCAAAATTTGTCTGTTCTAATTTTTATCAATAACTTTTTTAATTCTGCTAAAGCATCTAAAGCAACTTGCATATTCATATCAACGGACTGCAGAATTTTACTCACAAAATTTACTTTTGTCAATATTATATGCCATACATGTAGTGAACAAATGAATGAAAAGGTGCATATTTTTCTGCTAGACATTTAGCATCATATTTTGTCTTCTGATCATATGATATATCATTAGATATTTCATAAAAGGCATCATAAATTTCAGGTAAATTTGTAAACAGCGGTTTTATAGCATCTATTCTGCTTGACCATCTTGTTTCTGACAATGGTTTTAAGGTCAGATTTATGACATGTTTTTTTAATAATTCCCATCTTTTAGTAGAGGACGAAAAATATTTATATAATTCTTGCACAATACAAAAAAATCCAGTCGTATGATGATTGAGGTTGGCAGCGTCGTTTGCTATTAAATTTAAACTATGAGTAGCGCACGGTACATAGAAAGCGCGGGGATTTAAATCCAGCAATCTTTTTTGAAGACCTTTATTCTTACCGCGCATATTTGATCCATTATCATAACCCTGTCCCCTTAAATTGTTTATATCCAAATTAATGTTGTCTAGTTTTTCTATAATAAATGACGTTAATCCAGCGCCAGTTGTATCGATAATTGGACAGAAAGCTAGAAAATGCTCTCTTATTTCCAACTTTCTAGTTTCTGCGTTAAAAGTGACAAATCTTAATATAATACTAATTTGTTCTATATGTGAAACGTCAGGAGTACAATCTAGTATTATTGAAAAATATTTATTAATTCGACATAGATTTAAAATATAATGTTGAATTTGGTTACCGAGTATGTAAATTATATCATTTTGAATTTTATCTCCAAGATAAGTCGACATATTTTTGAAATCCGTATTATTCGTTACGCGTCGTATGTGTTCAGTCATTGAAAGATCAAATTTTCCTAACATTTCAATACATTTTAAAAAATTACCATTGTTGCGATCATATAATTTTTGGCTTTGGCCACGAAAAGCCATATTTTGTGTACTTAGAAATTGGACCACATATATTATTCTTTTGATTACATCGTACCAGCGCTGCTTTTCAACCTCTAAAAGTTTTTGTTGAATACTATCAATGGTTTTTTTATTTTTAAGAGCATGACACAAATCTGTCCATTTTTTATAATTATTGAAATGAGCAGAACTTTTCTCATGTCTGCTGCAATACAAAGCTAGATGTTGCCAATCACTAACTCCCTCACAGAATTTATTTTTATGTTTTGATTCAAATAGCTTGCAACAGAAACAGTAAACGGCATTTTTAGACACTGAATACAGCAGCCACTCTCTGTGATACTTTTCACCGTTTCCTAAATGCCTTTCATAATAATACTCAGAAAATTTTCGTCCTGAAGAGTCACGCGGAAAATTATACTGTTTAATTTGTTTAATCGGATTTTCTATTAAATACTGGATCAAAGTAGCGTTTAAAACTTCTGGCCAGAGTCCAGGGTCATCTTTGGAAAAAGTTGGTATTGGTAATTGTCTTGACGGTGATGATGGTGTATCAGGCACAGGCACAGACGTAACTTCGGCGGCATCATCTTAAATTAAAAAAAGACAAACAAATACATATTATTGTTCACATGAGTATCTCCTTGTCTGAATAAACTGATTTATCTATCTATGAATAATAATTTATATTTATACAAATTAGAGTGTCCGTTTGTAATATTAAAATAAATGCTTAGGGATGTAAGCATTTAGTAAAAAGTACATAAAACATGGTACATAAAACAAAATATTTTATTCCGTCTTATCTCTAAAACGGCCGCAAGAAAGTTAATTTTTCTATTCAAAATGGAAAAAACAAGCATTATTTTTTAATATCCCAAACAGAAGCTATATTTATTTGTATAGAAAATTACATAAAAAGTACATACCACTACATGAAGCGTTTTTTGAATCAGATTTAATAACACTTTCATCGATAACATTACTGGTTTCTGTCTCTAATGATTGTGTGGAAGTGGATGGCTGAGCCGCAAAATATTTACTTATTTTAGTTGCATTTTTATTACGTTCTTCTTCTTGTTTTCTTTTCCTTATTAGATTCTGGTAACCAGATAATTTCTTTTTTTTATCATGATTACTATCACTCATCGTGAAAACACGTTAAAACAATCAGTAACACACAAACTATTTATTATAAAAATTAAATGCGCACTGCGCACCTTACACACAACACACTTTCAATCAAATGATTGTTCGATTGTTTTGTTTTGGCTATCTCGTTCGTTAAAATCGGGGAGTCCCCGTGACCCCACCCCGCTTGCGTCGCACTCATCGCGTCGTCGGGTTGCGTTCATAAATTCACTCTTACGAACTTAAGTGGCGGCGCGGGTGGCTCGGCGCCTACGTATCTAAATAACTAGTACTTAATCTATGTGTGGTTCAAAAGAACTGCCGCCGTTTTAAAGTTGAGCTCGTAAGTAATGTAAACAAAAACCCTAAGCGTAAAATGAAACCATAAACGTGAATATTAATAAATATTGAGAGACTTGTTCAATAAGCGTAATATATGTTTTGTTGTTTACAATGCCTATGTTACGCCTATTGTACCTACTTACTTATCGATACTCCACTACAAAAACGCAATAATTTAGGTAAGAAAAATAATTTAGTTGGCAGTGGCGGCGCGGCGCCCCTATTGTCTTGGCGCCTGTGTGCGCCGCACACTTCGCACACAGGGGCGGCGCGGCCCTGGGCGCACGGTACACAAAGAAATATTACGAAGTGCGCGTATCGTAAGTAACATTATGATCTCGGTCTGACCGGAGCAACACATCAGATTTATATTAACGAGCGGCTGACCAAAGAAAACCAACAGCTCTTGAATAAGGCTCGCCGGTCTAGTAGGCGTTACCTTATTCACAGGTAGGCCAGGAAGCACAAATGGAAGTATGTCTGGACTATTTAAGGCAGGGTGTTACCAGAGAAGGAACGGTACAGCTGCATTCCGAATACAGTGCGAAAGTGATCTGGACAGAATTATTAAATAATAATTATGCAGTTATTTTTCAATAAATGAATTTTTATATATATTAGTGATGCAACGGCAGTATCATAACGGAACCAGATGTCGAAAGTAGACTTTAGCAGAAGCGGAATCGGAAGTGTTACTACTATGAAAGAAGCAAAATTTTATTGTTGAGATTTTTATTAAAGGACGTGACCAAGATTTGCCCCGGATGCACCAAAATATATTAGATATTTTCGTACATCCGGGGCAAAGCTTCTTCTTAGATTTAAAACATCTACAGATTCGACTTATCTTTATAAAAACACAATTTGTATTTTCTGTTGTTAACCATTTTTCCATTTTTATACTAAACTAGCAGGAACTATTCTTGCAATAAAAATGTTAATCAATTATTCATTTTACCTTAATTGGTATTTTCTATGGACGATAGTGTTTATAAAATAATAGAGATTAACCTGTGTATCGATTCCAAAATGCAATTATGATCATTTCGAAATCAGAACGTATTGTTAAGTTTTTGCATTTACTAAATGCAATGGGTATATAAACATAAGCTTAGTTATTTTTATATTCAAGCTAGATATATTTTTGTCAAAGAAGTAATTTAAGCTCACAAAAACAATCAGTCAATAACGTGTTCGTAGTTAGGTAGCTAAAATGTACTCAATTGGTTGCCTAATTAAGTAGGTCAAGCAAAAAAAATCTAACCATTGAACCGATACTCTTATATTTATTAGATTCTTTAAATTAATCACTACTATCCTATAGCATTCTAAAACAAAAATCGTATGGAATTCTATACGATTTTCTAAATATTATATCATATCGTGCTTCATATATCTAGATAACATTTTAGGATAACTTTATTACCGACTTTTATTATTCCCATAAATCAGAATAAATTAATTAAAACTGTCATGAATGTTTAGTCTTTATACTACAAAACTTTGCAGAAATAATAGTCACAAAAAGATTTTATTACTATTATGAAATTTATTTTCCACTGACACTATGTTTTTACGAAAAAATAATACATCAAACCAATAAAATATTTATCACAAAGAAAAAAAGATCGAATGAATTTAATATATCGTATGCTACATCTATCTAGTGGATTCTATGCATCGATGTTTAGTATAATTCCCTGTTGACAACACTGACAAGGTACTTTTCAGGGCCATGAAACTTTCCAAGAAGCAAGATTTTGAACGTTCGTAGCGTCACTTATCGCCCAGCATAAAAACATGGCAATTTTTTATATTTTATTGCTTCAATTAGATGACACTACTGAATTAAATTATTGCCACTATTGGCAACTCAAGAATTTTTTGGCAGTAGCAACTATATAATTTCAAAATTAGGGCTGCCGTGCCGTTCACCGTTAAATCGATCTTAAGAATCGACATGAATTAAAGAATATCCCTTAACTAGATAAAACTTAACATAGCTGAAAACAATAAATGAAAAATACCGACATATAAATCATTATTATACTTCCTTATTAAACAGTTTCTCAAATGACCAGTCAAGTTAATCTGTGAAATGATACTAGTGATGAAATAAATAGTGATTTTTGTAAGAATAATTAATAAATAAATCTTGTGGCACTTAAATCACCTCAATCAACTACTTTAACTGAATTATAAGTTCTCCACATTACTATCCGAAATGTCACTAAAGCGCCCAACCACTAATTTATTTGTTCTCATCTAGAAAGATACAAAGGACGATTTCCAAAGAATTATTTTATACTACGTCACAAGGAAACAATTCTCTATACCTCTACGAAAATCCTCATTTGTATGGGAAAAGGCGAATAAAACAGCTTTTGAGCTACAGTGGGTTCAGAATGAAAAGTCGCTACTTTTTATTTCCCTATACAAGTCGTAACGATGTGCTGAAAGAGCGCATTGCACACCCTATTAGGAAAGTTATAATAACAATTACTATCACAAGTATGATAATTTTGGTGTCATTCCCATGTCCTCATGATTTACTCAATAGAGGACTTGAAAGAACTTGAAGAAGGGGACTTAAAAGATGTTAGATGGTTAATTACAGTGTGTCCAAGGATGGGTAGCAGCCGATAAATTCACTCAGTCGACGGTCTATCTAGAATCACTTTTTTTCACCTATGTCAGGAAAAGCACGTATTGTACTCACTCCATTGAAATTGCAATAATCAGGCAAGAGAATGATAAACAAAGAATATTAATCTATTTAATACGCGATAAAATTATTATTGGTAGACTTGCCAAAAAAATCGACTAAAATATCTATGGCCCTAAGGAAATCCTTATTTGATGAACACTAATTGACATCGACTCGATGATTCGAATTAGAGGTTTGCACCGGAGCGAGATTTTAACAACCGATTGAATTCACAGGTGATTGGGCAATCTCCGGTGAAAAACCGGAGGTCACTGGAGAATAAAGAAATTTAGTTTCTTTATTTTTAATTTGTACATTAAAAATTAATACATACATACACATATATTCACGCCTTTTTTCCATAGGGGTAGGCAGAGACCACTTCCCTCCACTTGCTACGATCTTGACATACTACTTTTGCCTCCTCTACATTCATTAATCTCTTCATGCATATTCTTCGGTTTAGGGTACTTCTAACCTGGCCTTTCTTAAGAACGTCCCCGATTTGATCGTGGAACGTCCGCCTTGGTCTTCCCCTTCCAATACTTCCGCTCAGATTCGGCTTATAAATCTCCTTTCATTCATTCTCTCTACATGTCCAAACCAACTTAACATACCTTTCTCAATCCTTGTCACTACATCAACATTCATATCATAACGTTCCCTGATTACATTGTTCTTAATTTTATCACTCAGTTTTACACCAATCATGCTCCTCAGCGCTCTCATTTCCACAGCATTTATTCTACTTTCATGTTTCTTCTGCCATACCCAGCTCTCACTTCCATACGTTAGGGTTGGTACAAGGACTCCCCTATACATAACCAGGCGAGCCTTCTTAGACAGGCTCGGCTGCCTATAAAGGTGCGCCCATAAAGCACCATTCACCATATTTCCCTGATTAATTATTAAAAATGATTATTAATTAAATTAATTATTAAAAATTATTTAAAATGAAGAAATAAAAATAATCAATTGATATACTTTATATAATCATTTATTTAAAAAAATGCTTTTTATAAAGATAATAAACGCTGATTTTGATTTAAGAAACACAACATGTCAACAGCGTCATAGCGTAACATGTTTCTTTTATCATTTAGTATTTGTCCTGTCGACGAAAACACTCTCTCTGACCTTACAGAAGTAGCAGAGAGAGCTAGGTATTTAAAGGCTATTTCGTCTAAAGGCTTTAAATGTTTATTGAATTTCCAGAACTGCACAACTTAATCCCAATTGTAGCTTTTTTCAGGATACTGTGTTTCGGTATACATTTTGAATAAATTCATTTTTACTGGTGTTTCGTTTTAGAAATCCAAGCAAATCCAGGCGACCAATTTCTCTTTCACTATTTTCACTTGACGTGGCTATTTCTACTGCGCTTTGAGATATGTTTCGGATCCGGAAAATATTATTTATTTCTGCCTTTACAGCATCTTTGGCAGCCAATTTATTTTGCAATTGTCTAAAGCTGTTTCTAAAAACGGGATGCAGTTTAGTAGAAATTCGACAAACAGTTTGAGATTCGTATACCAATAAGCGATCATTCATACAGTTTTTGCAATGTTCGTAATAATATTTCACCTACCGCTGTAGAAATTCTGGGACCCAAACTTTGAATGTTATCGAATAGCCCGTAAATAATAGGTATAATCAAACTAGAGGTTGGATACTGCTCTCCGCTTATCATTTCGGTTGCTTGCTCAAATATAAAAGCACCATATCTTGTAAAATTTTTTCTTCTTCTGGGCTAATTATTTGAGGTGCTTGAGGAAGTTCTCTGTGCGGCGGTTATACTATCAATTAACCTCAAAATTATTTTTATCATATAATAAAGGCTATTCCAACGAGTTGGAACTTCCTGTAGTAATTATAAAAGTTCTACATCAGGAATTTTCTCCTTTTGTTCTTTGTGGACTGTGTTAGGATAGCAATATTAGATTTTTTGAAATATTTAACTTTTTATTACACTTCTCTACCAAGTTTATTAATTCAGGAATGTTTAAGGAATCATTAACAACCAAATTCAAAGTGTGTGCAAAACAAGGCACGCTATGTACGCCTAACAGTCTAGCCATTTTTACTACGTTAGCTCCATTATCTTTTGTGATGCACACAACTTTATCACAGATTTCCCTCTCCATCAATATTTTATGGACCAAAATTTTTTAAATGAGCTGCAGTGTGCGACTCTGTCAAAGGTGTAGTGGTTAGTACCCAATTTTTAAGGCCATTTGAAAAGAAAAAGTGCACAGTGATTGTGATGTAGGACTCCATGGAATGACTCGTCCAAATATCTGTGGTCGGTGACAAGTTATCAACTTCAGATAAAATGTTTTTTAACTTTGTCTTAGCTTCATCAAATATTTTCGGCATTAATTCATAACGTATTGCTCTTTTATCTGGAATTTTAACCCAAAGCCTTTATCATTAATCAAAGAAAAAGGTTGAAAATCTGTAGCTAACATCAAAGTTAGAGCTTCGTCCACTTTTTTAAAATTTGAATTCGAGGACTGCTCCATAGTAGATACCTATATATTATCATTTGTATCAGATGACATTGGCGAATCTGTTGTTCTCATAATATCAGAATGCTCTCTTTTCAAATGTGACAACATATTTGATGTTCCACCGCCAGTGGTTAGCACGGCATTGCACAATTTACATTGAACTTTCTTGATGTCTTCATCTACTTTTTCAAAGTGGCCTTTAGTTTTTGACTGAACATTCAGCATTCTGAAATATATCCACAAGAATAAGTTTGAATAGTACCACAATAGTTAAAAATATCTATATTGATAACTTGTTTAAGTACTGGAAGTTAATGTTAAGTTAGACAAAAGTTAAAAAATAAAATCCAAAAAGGCACTTACGTAAAAGCTGGTTTGTTTTTTTTTTTAAATAATCTTAGTTTTTCACTATGAAAGAGTACTTATCTCAAAATTTTAATTACAGTGAGCGAGTGATTATATTAATAATTTATTGATTAACAACCTCGACCTATCGAACGAAATGGAAACTCAAGGTAGCTAAATTTGTTCACAATTTTGTTTTAAACGTATGCAAGATACAATCTATGTTTTTTATATATTTTTTTTCTATTTAAATCTATTTGAAGAATATGCGCAAAGGATGATATTTTCTGACGAAGAACCAGAAAGTGATTTTGCTAGAAATATTTCAAAAAACAACCCATAGTAATGAGCAATGAAAGAGGAACGCAAACAGAAAATTACAAATATAACCACGAACATTGCAACAAATTATTTGGCCAGTTAGTTGCTAGTGAAATGAATCACATAAACGGACAAGACCGCTTTGAATTAATGACCGAAATAATTAATCTAATTCGAAAGAAACAAGTTGGTAAATAATTGTCACGAATGTTAAATAATTATAAAAAATGTTTGTTGAATGTGTCTTTTATTTGTGTAACTTTATTATATGAACCCTTTCAAAACTGGCGTGCACAACTGTAGACATTAAACTCTCAACCTTTCCGATTGAAAACGGTTGTATTCATTTGTTCACTTATAAACTACTCAATTTAGCACTACTAACGCCATCTCTTAGCATATTCTAGCGCTTTTCGACAAGGTGCGACCAGTGCCCGTGCGTGATTTGAACTGTACAGGTGAGCTCTATATTTTATTTAAAAAAAAAAAATTAGTGCAAGAAATCATCTAGCAAAATTATAAACGGATATCTAATATTATTGAGGTCATGTGTAACGTAATATTCGTGTATTTTTATCACTTTATATTGGTAATCGCGATTTTTATATTTGTGCTCAATTGTTCCCATCAGGACTCAACCGAGTTTTTTCTCATTGTTAACGGTTTTTTACGAAAATATATTTTGTATATATTTTTAACGTTTTGATAATTATGTAAGATAAATATATAAAATTAATTATGATATTGTTTACTTATATTTTTAGATGCAAAAACACCAATATGTTCTCACCGGAGGCGTTACAAGTATTAGATGAAGAATATCTTTCTCACTTGTTGTTATCATCTGATGACGAAGACATTTATTATGGAGATTCAATTCGTCCAGCACCCTTAGAGATCCCATTCACCAAAACCAAAGTGAGTTATTTGCACCTGAATCTGATGATGATGAAGGACCTAGCGAATTGTATGACGGCGTCCCTGATCAGGAACCAGAAAATTCAGCCAACTCCCGTGATATGTCGGAGACTCAACCAGAAATACCTTCCACAGCTGAAGATATTTTACAGGATCTCACACCAAAACATAAGATTGCATGGAGACACAGAGAATTGGTAAATACGATACCATCAGGTTGGCTTCCACCAATATCTCTAGATCCGATAGTTAAAGTCCCAATAGATTATTATTATAGATGTAGGTATTTTAAAAAGTATGAATTGTGTGGAACGAAGCGTAAGATGAACGAGTGAATAGGAAAGGTGTGATAGAGACAAAAAAAAAGATGGCGATCGGTAAGATGTTGCGCAAAGAAGAAGTTTAAAGATTTTTGTAATAAAAGTAATAAAACAAGTGAAGACTACCCTGAGTTTGTGTTCTCGATCCCGTACAACTTTTGGAGGCTCGTCCGGGATCGAGCACATAAAGAAGACGACAAGACGACGAGTGAAATATACCGCGACTGCGTGCACGTGGCGTGGCGCCAGTCCGGAATAATTATATTTTCACAAAAAGACGAAGTATATAGCTGGGCGAACACGATCGGCGGCAAAGGTGGCTGCTGGCTGTTATCGCGATAGCTACGAAGATGATTAGTGAAAAAGATGTGAATATTTCGTCGCCGAGTGGGTTGATGGCGTCGGCCATGCCGGCTATGGCGATGGATGGCGATTATGGAATATCAAAATTCAACGGCGAAGACAAAACCTATTCGTCATCAAAGTGGGCTGCTGATATAGAAAATAACGCCGAAATCTTTGGATGGAGTGCCCAACAAAAATTAATTATTGCTAGAAGATCATTGAGCGGCACGGCTGAATTATGGTTAAAGTTAGAGAAGACTTAAATCATCTGACGAGCTAAAGTCCGCGTTGTTAAAAGAGTTTCCTGAAACCGTAAATACAAAAGAAATGCATGAATTAATGTCCGCCCGGAAAAAGAGGAAGGACGAGACCGTCTATCAGTATATGCTAATAATGCGAGAGCTCGGAAGGAGGGCTAAGTTTCCAGATTACATAGCCATACAATACTTTATTGACGGGATTCCCGACTACGAGAGTAACAAAGCTATTTTGTACGGCGTAACTTCTTATAGTGTACTTCGCGAAAAACTTTCCATATACGAGGCCATGAAATTAAAGATGAAGAAAAACATTAGTGAGGCCAAAGCCGCCAAGAACGGTGGCGCAGGCATGAGTAAACAAGATGACACTGCTAAGCGGACTAGGCCGCTGAGAGAGAAGTCGTCAGCGGGCCGAGTTTGTTATAAATGCGGAGATAAATCTCACATGGCTTATCAGTGTCCTAATGGTGTGAAATGTTTTAAATGTAACGGTTACGGACATATCGCTACGAGTTGCGTGAGTAAATCTCCTCAAGGTCATCGAGGACAGCATCCATCGAGTCATCAGACAATGTGTGTAATGGCGGCGACGGAAGAGGGCGCCTCAATCAACTCTTCATACAGTGAAGTTGGCAGCAGTGGCAAAGATACCAACGTGAACTTGCAGCGCAACAACGCTGAACGAATGTACGAGGTGACTGAATCGAACGATTGTCACGATGCGCGTAGTTGTGAGTGTCAATCAAAAAACTTTGAAGTTTTGAATGTAAACAATCTTTGTCGCTCAAATAAGTCATTAAAATTAATTAAATTGTGTGGTGTTTCCGTAGAATGTTTAATAGATACAGGTTGCGACTTTAGCTTAATTTCGTCTAAGCTATTTTTCGAATTAAATGATGTGTCGTTTATTAAGGATAAAGTGGTGTTAACTGGATTAGGATCTGTACCTCTAGCAGGAACATTTTGCTCAATCGTGTAGTTTTCGCCATAGTTCAGTTTCAGTTAAAATTTGTATGAGAATTAGAACAGCACTCCGTGAGCGTATTTGGAACTAAAATTCGGCAGCACGAACGTAATAATTTTTATGATAGTATAGATTTACGAATAGTTATAGTTGAAGTAAAGACAAAATGTATGGAAATTGGCAGCACGAATCATTTTTGACATACGTTATCGTCTATTTACTATAGTAAAATACTTAAACGTTGTCACCGACATTTTTACAGTGAGAATGGTATCGACAGGAATTAAACGTGTTTTTTTTATAAATTTAAGATTAAAATGCTTTCATTAAGGGCAAATAGGTCGAGAATTTGGAGGAGGAAAGACGAGAATTAAAGTGTATGTTTTTTTTACCCGTTAACTACGAAGTGGTAAGGTAGGTGGTAGTGGCCTTTCGCCATTCAACTTTCGGTTCCACGTAATAGAAAGCAAAGCAATTGCCATTCGCTGGAATCGTGTTATTGAAAAAATTTAGGCGGATAATCTAATAACATTGCCCGACCCAGACACGAACCCAGGACACCATATTCATATTATTTAACCAAACATTTAGTCATGGTTATCATCATCATCACAGCTGATATACGTCCCATTGTTGGGCTTGAGCCTCCTCCACTATAGGAGGGAAATTGACCTACTATACCTCGCTGGTCAGACGTGTTAATAGGGTTTAATTTCAAGTTTGCCTTCTCTTGCACAGATGTTATATGCATATTGATCCCTTAGTCGTCTTTTACGACTACGATTTGTCCGTGTGGTGTGGGGTAAGAATACAATTCACTACCCCTTCTCTTGCCCGTAGGTATCGTAAAAGACGACTAAGTCATCAATACACTTATAACACTTAGTATGTTAATGAATTATATTAAGAGATATATGTATGTTGATTTCCTGGTTAGTCCTGTGGCATAATCATGTTACTGCGATCATAAAGTCCCGGGTTTGTATCGGGTCGTGCAAAGTGTTATTGAATTTGTCGTCCGAGAATTTCTCAATAGCAAGAACGAACGAACGTTGGAATTATAGGTACCTAGCAGATGGTAATTGGCTGGCCGCTTATTATGTCGTATTGAAACTTATACGACGGAAAGAGGGTGTGTTTATACATACTAATATGCCACAATCATGATTACAGTGGTATTACTCAACGGCTTTTATTATGAGCAAAAGACCTTAGGGATGTAATGAAAACAGAGTTTAAAAAGCGTTACAGACTAAGCAGAAGTGCATTTACATTTTTGTGCCAGGAAATTCGCTCCAAAACCAGCTGGAGAGCAAGCCAAAGAATAAGTTTAAAGTTTACAAAAGTATACAAAAAAAATCAATTGCCTTAGATATAAAAATGTATCATATCCAACTTAAAGTGCCACTTCAAGAGCCGAGAGGGACGTCATAAAATAAAGGTACATACAATATTTACTATTTATTACACTACAACTGATTTTGTCTCTATGGGTTACTGTCCTTTTTTTAACATTTACAGATTTTAAGAAAATATACCAGGTGTTTGTGGTTGTATAAATGGTTCACATCATCATCATCGCAGCCCACATACGTCCCACTGTTGGGCTCGGGCCTCTTCCACAATGGAAGAGAATTTAATCTATCGTGCTGGTTAGACATGTCGGTATAGGGTTTCATTTCTAGTTTTCCTTCTCTTTCACAGATCTTATGTGCATATTATGTCACTTAGTCGTCTTTTACGACATCCTCGAGCAGTCAGGGTGATCTAGTGAAGAATTCTTGCAGATAGATTTAGTTCTACAGTATTATTCGTGTTCACGACAATTCTACCAACGCCCTATATCTCAATATGTCTAAGTTCATCTTGTTTCTAGTGGATTTGGAGCCCGTTTCATTATACTTAACTAAAAGTCACAATTACACTTAAGGTTGCCTTCATTTAAAATTAGACTGCACAGATAGCATAGTGGTTAAGATAACCTATCGGCCAGTATAGCGGCGTTCGATTCCTGTGCAGAACTATACTTTGCGCGATCCACAAATTGTTGTTTTGAGTTCACATGTAATTTGTGTCTGTTAATGTCAAATTATATGTTTGTATTTTCATGTGGTGACGGAGTAAGAATACAATTCACCACCCCCCACAATCCATTAACTATTCACAGTGTAAGCATTGGGTTAAAAATAAACAAGAAAAAAGGGATTAGTTATGTTCGAGATACTAATCGAACTCTTAAGTTAAAAACCGGTCGTTTAAAGATTTATAACTTAAGCTAACGGATAAACAAAAACGTAATAGTTTTTTAAAATTAAAACGTAAGCTAAGGGTTTATTTGCTAGGTTGTCACGACATTTTTACAGTGAGAGTGGCATCGACAGGAGTTAGACGTGTGTTTCTTTATAAATTTAACATTAAAATGTTTTCATTGAGACCAAATAGATCGAGATCACGGCTTATTATTATTTTGTGTGGCGTTTAGCTGAGGAGACAAGAAGGGAAAGACGAGAATTAAGGTTCGTGAAATTTATTTTTATTTTTATTTAAACCTTACGCTTTTATACCCGAAGGGGTAAGCGGCATTCCGCCATACAACTTTGAGTTGCACGTTATTACGTGCAACTCAAAGTTGTAAGCAAATGGGGAGCAAAAGCAATCGCATTTCACTAGGCACGTGTTATTGAGAAATTCTTGGCGGGCAAAATAATAACATTGCCCGACCCAGGCATAAACCCAGGACCCTCATAACATTTGACCCAACAGGCAATCAAAAATTTAGTATGTATAGGAATTATATTAACATATATTATTAGTAAGGATTACTAATATTATAAATGCCAAAATTTGTTGTTTGTTTGTTACGCTTTCACGCTTAAACCACCACGATTTTAAAAATTCTTTCACCAATGGAAAGCTATAATATCAAGGAGTAACATAGGCTATATTTTATCCCGGTATTCCCACGGGCACTACGCGGATAAAACTACTGAAACCGAAACGAAACGAGGGCGGGTTTCTAGTTGTCAATAAAACTACTTTATTTATCGCGTTTGTATTTAATTTGTGATTGCCCGACGTTTCGAACACTTTGCAGCGTTCATAGTCACGAGCGGATATGTTGATTTCCTCGTTAGTCTAGTGGTATAATCATGTTACTGTGATCGTAACGTCCCAAGTTCGAATTTGATCGTGCGAAGCGTTATTAAAGTTTTCGTCCGAGAAATTCTCAATAGCAAGAACGAAAGTTGAAACTATGCCTAGTAGACAGCAATGGGCTGGCCGCCTATTATGTGGAATTGAAACTTATATGACGAAAAAATAATTTGTTTATACATACTAATATACCTACCACAATTATGGTTACAGTGGAATTACTCAACGACGTTTACTTCGAGCAGAAGATCTTATGAATGTAACGGAAACAGAATTCAAAAAGCGTTTGTTAGGTTATTTTATATTGTGGCCACACTGTTTGAATTAATTATTAGTATTGTACTGAACTTGACTATTAAAAAATGTCATTAATGGCGTCAACGGACACTTATGCCTAACGATAGTTGTTGTAATGTTTAAATATCTGATGAATTGATGTCTCAGCCCCTATTGGGAGCACATTAAAGAGTGTAAGAGTATACTGTGTATTTTAAGAGAGTAATGTGTACTGTGTCTAAAAGGTGAATGATGTAAAACGGAGTATGACATAGTGTGAAGAATTAAATGTAATACAAGTCTGTACTACTGGCGTTTATATTTGTCTTGTTCCTGATATAAGCCTTTTAGTTCAGAATAGGGATAATAAAAGGATTTAATCCTCCCACGCCTACAAGGAGAGGAGAAGTTAACCTATAATTGGCATTGGAAGCTATTAAGGTCAGTTCGATTATTTCAAATATTTGATTATTTAATGTGGCTTAGAACAATAAAAAAAAAAAAATTAGTTGTTTATTTTATAAAGAAAAATGCATTAGTAGTAGTCTAGTAGATAACGTATAAAACTCCGTTTTAATTACCTATACATCAAAGGAATGTTTTATTTAGCTAATGTCATTTGAATTTAATCGTGATCATTTTATACTGACAGTGTTTACCTAGAAACGAAAATTCGTTGTTTTACAAAAACTAATGCAAACAACAAGTTTCAGTGCATTGGAGATGTCGGGAGATGAATGATCTGAACAGGAACGTTCTGTATTGAAACTGTATTGGAAAGTTCTGGATATTAACTACACGGAATTCGAGACGTAGTAGCAGCTGTATGGAAATGTAAGGGAGTGTCCCCGAACGTAGGCGGCACCGTGGGCCTCGTAACTATTCCCAGTCATCCCAAGAGCGACATAAGTGGCGAGAACCATGGCAGAATCATATGGATACTCGTAATGAATCATCTTTAAGGCGCAAACGTAAGTAGCGGCAAAATAAAGGCGTTTACCAACTGTAAGTAATACATCTTTTACTTCTAATGGGAATTCATCTATTGTGAAAGGTGTTACACATATTAGCAATAAGAGATATAGTGATAAGCATTCTCGAAAAAGAAACTACTTTAGAAGGAACATCTTTGACTAGTATGTCTACACGAGAATTGTTAGACATTAAGTCACTGCCTATTACTAACTTATGTAATCACTTCTCTATGAACAGTAATGCTGTCTATGAATTTGATCCCTCAAGTAAGGAACAGGAATGTGCGAAATTGTACGATTGGAATGAACCACAATTACTATATTATACCTTATTGAAGCTAATGAGAGTAGCTAAGATATAGTGCCAGGGCTTATCCTCTGTTAATTATACATGGACTGGATGAAAGGATAAACTAACTAAAAACTTCCCTACAGTACAAAATTAGGTGCAATTATTCAGAAAATGTTAGATCAAAGTGTTAAACATGATTAAACACTAGAAAACTTATTTATACCATAAAATTAATTTATTAAACAGATGTGAGATATACAATAGACTGTATCATTAATGGTTTATATGATAGGAGTATGAGGTTAGGAGTTCCGGCAGTGAACTATATCCAATTGTATTTAAAAGCTGTAAAACTAGAAGATACAAAAAGTATTAGGGAAAATCCTTTTTAAAGGACAATCAAATGTGTTTAGTGATAATAATAATAGGAGCAAATCTAAAATCATGTGGTACTGTAATTGAACAAAATAGGACATCTGAGCTTAAGTATACAAAACCCTTGGTATCTTGTAACATATGTAAGCATTTTGGGCACCATGCATCTTGATGACTACAATAGAATACTGCAAATAATTCAAACGATAAATTTGTCAGAAATTAAATTAGTGGGTTCTTTGGATGATAAATATATTTTGCTTATCAAAGTTAAAGGTGTTGATGATCCTTGTTGTGCTATATTGATTCAGGCAGTTAGTGAGAGAAAGTGACTTGTATTATTAAATATTCTGATAGTAAGTTACCATTGCCTAAAGGGCTTCGCGATTAGTTCATAGCTCCTATAGGTAAATCAATATTGTAATTAGCTGTCCAAATAGTTTCAGCCGCAACTAAAGTTTTAATAGTAATGGATGAGTTAATGAAGTACCCAATTTTTTATGGCCATACACTTACCTAACAAGCCTGTATCATTATTATAAACTGATGAACATTTGATACTGCGTAAGCAAAAAGGTAACTTAAAATCTATTAGAAATGTAATCAATCATAACTATGTAATGCCAGGCACTTATAATATAACCAATGGAGTAGGTAGTTTGTGTAGTGTTCATTAAATCGGATTTAGGACTGACCAATTTAACAGAAATGACTATAATAGTAAAGGGTAACACTCCCGTCGTTTATTCTTATTTATATCAGCTGGCTCGTGTGGAGAAAGAGAAAGTTAGGGGTATAATACGGGAGATGCTAAATTATTCATTTGAAATTATAACCTTGGCTGTTGTATCTTCATTAAACGGATATCGCGTATATATACTAGGATTAAAATTTACTATGGTTACCAATTGTAATGCACTACGCTATCCAAGAGGGATATCGTACCTAGAATTGCTAGATGGTGGTTGCAATTTACAGGAGTACGATTGTACAATAAAATATCGCCTGGGGTGTCGAATGAGTCATGTAAACGCTCTCGGTAGAGATATAATGAGTTGAAACTGTCCTTCGAAACAGAGGATTGGTTAGTGACTATGCAATTTTGATAATGGTATTTTAAAAATTAAACAGATTCTGGAAGATCCTAATTCTAAACATATGTATAGTAGAAATTAGACATGGGCGTAACTGGCTATTTTGGCAACAGCTACTAACCGATTATTTGGTGTCAATACCGATTTGACCAATCTTTGCTGAATATTGATATTATATGCGTAAAATAATCGCGATCATGTTTTTAATGCAGTTTAATTGATATAATATTTCATGGGTCAAACTATAGTAAATATTTTTCAACGAGGATCAAAACTACTTTCCCATTAGTTTGATTTATCAGAGTTTGTGACTGTTGAGTCTTGCGCTAGTATAATAATAGTATAATAAAAGCGTCTTTCAGTTTTATCAATATACGCGAAATGTTGTTTGTTATTAAGCCGCTAACCAATACCCGCCCTCTCTATTTTGCACGTCAGGAATCGCATAGAAGAAGAGAGATAGCATGATTATTTTGGTTATTAGACCTATTGGTGATTGTTCGGTTACCAGTGTAGCGAAACAATCACTGCACCTAACCAATAATTTGTGTGCTATTGTTGATTGACAGCGCCGCGTCGTTGTCATGTCGTGTAGAGGTACATATATCAACCGTTTTCAGTTACGTTTTGCTATAGTGGACACATGCCTAGTAGAAGTATATTTAAGAAATATGTACAGGAAAGAGGAAAGGTATGCTTCACCCTATTCTTAAAATAGATGTACCTTTCACACTGGCCACTTAGGGCCCTTTATTTAGCAAATCTAAAAATACCTACATCTTAGTTTAATAGATGCATATTTTGTATATACATAAAATCATAAGCTGAAAATACTAGAACTAGGATAACCTTAAAAATATTAAATGACTATATGAGTCTATTTGGTGTACAGACATTGTCATTAGCGGTCTAGAAACATCTTTTACGAGTAAAGGTTTTAGTAAATTTACAACAAAATTAGGTATTGAAATGTTTTAAATGCGGTTGAGACACCGAGAATTAATGGGCAAGTAGAGCGATATAATCACAATTCTAACTTCACTTGCTACTAAGAATCATAGTTGTCAGGAAAATGAATGGGAGACTCTCTTGGACCAGAAATATTATTTGGCTTAAAATTATGAAGGGAGACAGAAAACTAGCTTCATTTCTTTTAGATGGTAATGACAACAGCTCTGAATCACTTTATGAAGTTAGGAATGAGGTTAATTTAAAAGTAGCAAAAGAACAAAATAAACAGAATTGATCAGAAAAAAAAAGTTGCTTAAAAATATAAAATAGATAATTTGGTAAGAATTGAAAGGGAAGTAGGTAAAATTCAAGGACTCTTATAGCATTATCAAAGCTTTAGATAATGACAGGTATATTGTAGAAGAGATTCTATTTTTATTTTATTTATATTGTAGAAGATACTTATTAAAAAAAAAAAGTAAACAAAATAGAAGTTAAGAGCCAGTTATTTCCGTAGATAAGATTTACCCATGGTTGAGTTATACTCAAGAATATCTTAGTAATTCGGATGAGGGATCGGAGCCAGAAAATTGTAGATTAAATGTTAATACAGAAGCTAAATTAGGTAGTGACCATGATAGTCATTATATTTTGGAATTGCTAATAAATGTGATGTTTCAATTATACATCAGTGACTACAATTTTGAATATTTAGATTATAACTGTAGGGGCTATTGTGGGCTCCCTACGATCCTACAGTTAAATGATAACTCACATTATGGAATTCCTTCTTTATTGGTTCTTCCTCGATACAAGTGGTTGAGTTGATGATGGTTGCGAGTGTACAATGGTGAGATTTGTGATCAGTTATACATGATTTATGGCACTGTATGAGTTCGTTTGATTGGTGGAAAGATCACGTCATATGGTAAGTAGGATGCTGACTTGCCAGAACGTGTGCGAACGTACAATACACTAACTTCGAAGGTTGTTCGCTCATGCAATTTGTTGAGGTTGCATAAACCGGACAATAACAAGTATAGGTGATAATAGTTGAAAATTGTTAATGGCTGTGATAATTGAATTATGCATTAATGATTACAATATTTTTGATTATAGCAAATATAGGTAATGATGTACATCAGTGATTACAATTTTGAATGTTTAGATTATAGCAAGTATAGGTGATAATAAATGAAAATTAATAATGGCTGTGATAATTGAATTATGCATTAATGATTACAATATTTTTGATTATAGCAAATATAGGTAATGATGTACATCAGTGATTACAATTTTGAATGTTTAGATTATAGCAAGTATAGGTGATAATAAATGAAAATTAATAATGGCTGTGATAATTGAATTATGCATTAATGATTATAATATTTTTGATTATAGCAAATATAGGCAATGATGGAATAAACAGTGCATATGAGGCCGATAAGCCAATTTTGGGAGTCACTGTTTATCAAATGAATGATGTGTAATTAGGAATGATCATAAGTCAAACGGTGCAGGAGGCCGATAAGCCATTTTTGAGAGCATCCGTTTGCTTATGCAGAATATCTGCATACAGGAGGCCGATAAGCCAAATGAAGGAGTATGCCAGATGTTCTGATGGATAGTTACATATTCAAGTGAACTATGTGTAACGAGGAATAGTGATGAGATAAACAGTGCACATGAGGCCGATAAGCCAATTTTGGGAGTCACTGTTTATCGAATGAATGATGTGTAATTAGGAATGATCATAAGTCAAACGGTGCAGGAGGCCGATAAGTCATTTTTGAGAGCATCCGTTTGCTTATGCAGAATATCTGCATACAGGAGGCCGATAAGCCAAATGAAGGAGTATGCCAGATGTTCTGATAGATAGTTACACATTTGAGGCAAAGATCAAGGAGTGATATGGAATAACTTGATAAGTGGTAAAGTAATTGGAAAAATTGATATGGACACTAAGAAAATGAGCTAATCATTTTAACACGTGTAATATGTGATTTTATCCGAGTATAGTATAAAAGTAATTTGATAAATTGTTATGGACACTAAGCAAGTGAGCTAAATCATTTTAACATGTGTAATATGTGATTGTATCTGATCAGTACTGCCAGTTGTAGAGATCTAAGTCAATGTAATTCAATATTTATTGTTTATGTGTAGTATTACAGAAATGAAACATTGAGAAATTGGTGGAACAATTTTGTTATCATAGATGGCCGAAGCAAATATAGTTATTCTTTTAAGAAATATAAAAATAATTATTCCTATAAAGATTCTTTTCATAATTATTTGATATGTAAGATTTATGATAAGAATTTTGAGTTTGCTTATGGCATGGGTTATTTAATTAATGATATTATAATACATCATTATTATTATTAATGTTGTATTGTATTACATTAGTCTCCCAGTTTCACGGCTATCAACCAGGGGAAGATATTCCGTCTTTTGAAGGGCTTGCATGGGGATATGGACCCACCACGCAGGGGCCTTATGAGAAGTTAAATGTTGGAATGGGATGTCTGCCGATGGTACTCCATGTCTGCACATAGCACTGGTGGACTGCCAGCGGTGGGTGTAGAACTTGTGTGATGATGGTATTTAATAACTGTTTATGAGGTTGGGGGTTTGATGGACTGGTTAAACTTAAAACTATTGATTGAAAAGCTGTCATGTGCCTTCAGCACCATTGTGTCTTAATCTTTGGCATTTAAACTTTGTTATTAGTCTTATTATTCTTAGTAATATTACGTGTGGACACGTTATTCCAGAATGGCCGACTGTTAGGTTATTTTATATTGTGGCCACACTGTTTGAATTAATTATTAGTATTGTACTGAACTTGACTATTAAAAAATGTCATTAATGGCGTCAACGGACACTTATGCCTAACGATAGTTGTTGTAATGTTTAAATATCTGATGAATTGATGTCTCAGCCCCTATTGGGAGCACATTAAAGAGTGTAAGAGTATACTGTGTATTTTAAGAGAGTAATGTGTACTGTGTCTAAAAGGTGAATGATGTAAAACGGAGTATGACATAACAATAATAATAATAATAATAGTTTATTTATTTCTCCTTCACAAAGGTACACAGATTATACAGGTACAACATAAATAGGTGGCAAACTTTCCTTTGTGAGAGGCTGGTGTCTATAATAGGGAACCCTGTGTCACAGATCACCAGGCTCTCACACCTCCAGGATAAATAGCAAAAATAATAACGGATCTAGATATTACATATTTCGTGTTAGTTGTGTGAAGAAAATCATATAGTTTAGTGTGTGTGTGTGTGCGTGCGTGCGTGCGTGCGTGCGTGCGTGCGTGCATGCGTGCGTGCGTGCGTGCGAGCGTGCGTGCGTGCGTGTGTGTGTATCTGTATCTGTGCGGATGTGTGCGCGTATGTTTGAGTGAGTCCGTGTCTCTTACCCATTTATTATGTCAGTGGAGTAAGTAAATTCTCTGTGTCACTATATGACAATGTTTTTAGCCACTTTGTTATCAATATTTTTAGTTTATATTTATTCTGAGAATATATATGAAGATGTGAATTAATTTTATTGTAGAGATATGGACCTAAGAAACAATAAAATCTATGCGACAGTGCCGTCTTATAAATTATACTAGTATCATAAATGGTGTATTTACGACGTTTTTTTGCGATATTTAAAGGATCGTAGATAGAGAGTGAATGAGACCTGTAGACTAAACGAAGTATAAAAAGTTGTCGAACTGTAAGGACATTAAATTTCTGATATAATTCAAATGTAGGATGCCAAAAAGGAAGAAAAAGGGCCACTTTTAGGACTGCTCTTTGTGCGCGTTCAAGTTTTAGTAAAATGGTTTTCGCCGCGCCTCCCCATGATGTAATACAGTACGTTAATAATGATTGACATAAGGCCAAATACGTTAATCTTTACACTTTGTTATCGGCTACGTGACGTAAATTTTTGAATACAAAAATAAGCTTTCTAATCCTGGATGTCAATAAATCTATGTGGGCTTGGAAACTTAAGTTTTTATCAATTAAAATACCAAGATATTTAATAGTATCAATGGATTGTAGTTCCTCACATGTAAATTGATTAGTCAAAGCCCCGCTACTACTACAAAAATGCGCTTTGATAGGTATAGGAACTATTGGAAATAAATTGTCATTCTTCAACCTAAAAGCTACGTATCTTGATTTAGTAGCATTTAGAGAAAGGTTATTGGAACTGAGCCACCTAGTAATGACGTTCATACCATTCTGAACGTGATGGTATGTATTATCCCAAGTGTCACCCTGGAAAATTATTGCGGTGTCATCTGCAAATGTGATAATCTGCCCGTTTAATAGTTCTAATTGACATAGGTCATTTATAAAGGTCAGAAACAAAGTCGGCCCAAGAATACTGCCTTGTGGCACACCAATTCCAATAGGAAGGTCAGCACTACGAGTGTTATCTAGTTGTACACACTGTGTGCGGTCCGTGAGGTAGCTTGCAAAGAATTGCCTTTGAATTCCACGGATACCCATCCGTTCCAATTTGTCTAGTAACAGTGGAATAGACACCGTGTCGAACGCCTTGGTCAAGTCTAGAAATACCGCGATCACTTTTTTCTTTGCATCTAAACTAGTAACCACTACATTAGTAAGCTCATGAACTGCATCATCCGTTGACTTACTTCTACGAAAACCAAATTGTGACTTAGATAAAAGATTTTTCTTTTCGAGATAATTGACAAGTCTTTTATTTACAATTTTTTCAATAATTTTTGATAGTGCTGGTAGGATAGATATGGGTCGATAATTGCTGACAATATTTTTTTCACCGCCTTTATGTATGGGATGGATAAGTGCCCGTTTAAATGCAACAGGAAAGATACCCGATGCAAAGAATAAGTTACAAATGTACGCTAGAGGTTCCGCTAGGATACTTCTATATCTTTTAATAAAATGATTAGGATTACATAGTGTGAAGAATTAAATGTAATACAAGTCTGTACTGGCGTTTATATTTGTCTTGTTCCTGATATAATCCTTTTACGTTACAGGTTAAGCAGGAGTGCGTTTACATTTTTGTGCCAGGAACTTCACTCTAAAACCAGCTTGAAAGAAACTCAAAGAATAAGTTTAGAGTTAAAGGTATACAAAAAAAAATCAATTGCTTTAATGTATAATATCTATTTGATTAATATTTATGCGAGTTCAAAATAATATAAAACTTTTCATTTGCGTTTTAGGTTCTTTGTGCTTTATCCTTTTACGCAACGGGCTCTTATCAACGTATAATTAGTATGGCTAAGCACTTGGGTCAAAGAAGTGTAAGTCAATATGTGACTGAAGTGACAAATGCACTCAACAGCCGAAGTATAACAGACACATTCATCAGGTTCCCCACTTCAAGAGCCGAGAGGGACGTCATTAAACAAAAGTACATACTTATGATATTTGCCATTTATTACACTAGGATTGATTTTATCTTTATTGGTTTCTGTATATTATTTTTCATATTTACAGATTATTTAGAAAATATCGGATACCCGGTGTATGTGGTTGTGTAGATGGCTCACATTTTCATATATTTACCCCAAAAAAAGAAATAGAGCACCTGTTCTATTGCAGAAAGCATTTTCACTCTATTAATGTACAACTTGTAAGTTTTAACGCTACTTGTATAATTACATAGATATTTTAAGTAATTAATTACAACAGGACTTTAATTTTTCAGATATGTGATAGTGAATGTCGCATATTACATGTTAATGCAAAATATGGTGGAGCCACCCATGACGCATTCATTTGGGAAAACAGCCAAGTTAATGTATATATGCAAGAGTTACATCGTAATAATGAACAAGTTTGGCTATTAGGTAGGTAATGCATTTCAACTACCTATACACATTTGTCTAACTAGTCATTTATAAGTTTAATTTATTAAATAATCTTGTACGCAATACTATCATCACCATCATCATCTCAGCCCATATATGTCCCACTGTGGGGCTCGGGCCTCCTCCATAATGGAAGGGTAATTGACCTACTATATCACGCTGGTTAGACGTGTTGGTATAGGGTTTTATTTCGAGTTTTCTTTCTCTCGCATAGATGTTATATATGTTTCATATCCCTTAGTCGTCTCGTACGATCACCCACGGATAAGATAGAGGGTGGTGAATTGTATTCTTACTCCGTCACCACACGGAATACTATATAGTATGGTTTATATTTTTTGCAGGTGATTCCGGGTATCCACAAAGGCCGTGGTTAATGACACACATTCCAGATGCGGTCGAAGGAAGTCCTGAAAGTAACTACACATTACTTCATGGCAAAGCAAGGGCAGTCATTGAAAATACCTTTGGAAGGTTGAAAAACAGATGGAGATGTGTCAACAAGGATCTCACTCTACATTACACACCAGAAAAGTGCGCCCAAATAATTATAGCTTACTGTGTGCTATAATATAACATTGCTGTTCAATTTAGCGTACCTGATCCAGAGGAGGTCGTCAACTTACCAGAAGACGATGTAGATCACCCTACTTCATTAATAACAAGTGACGTTAGCAGTCAGGCGGATCTACTAAGAGGCCGTGCTTTGAGAAGAATGCTGGTTGATAGGCTTAGTTCTGCATAATTCGTCGTATTCACAACAGTCTTACCTTACATGTCTAAGCTCATCTTGCCTAATGTGAATTTGAAGACCGTTCCATTATACTTAATTTAATGGCGCAATTAAATTTTAGGTTGTCTTCATTTAAAATTAGACTGCATAGATGGTGTGGTTAAAATAACAACCTTAACCTGTGTTCTGGGTTCAATTCCCATACAGAACTATACCTTGCGCGATTCTCACGTTGTTGTTCTGAGTTTAGGTGTAATTTGTATCTGTTAAATTATATGTCTATAGTTTTGATTTGTTTTTATATTTCATCATCATAGCTTTTATATGTATGTCCTACTGCTGAGCTAGATTCTAATCCAGAGAGGTTAGAAGGGTAAGGACTTACTATACCAAGCTGGTCAGATGGTTTAGTTAGAGGGTTTTATTTCGAGCTCTCCTGCTCTTGCTTATATGATCTGCAAATTATGAACATTTAGTCGCTTTTTACGACACTCGCGGGCAAGGTATTCTTATTCTGATACCAAACAATGTTTTTATATTTACATTTGTAATCTTTTTAAATGCTATTTTTAGTTAATTATAAAATAAAAATAAAAAACTGAAACAATTAATTGTTGGATCATTAAAGTCTAATATTAGACGCCATGCTACCCCAATATTAGACACCACGTCTATTTTTAGGTACAGTAGTTCTTGTTGGTTTCTTAACAGAATTTTATTTTTAAGGAATAGTGATGATATTTGCATTAAAATAAACTACAAAATAAATATAAGTACTATTGTAAAACTAATAGATGACACCCATGTCATCTATTAGGTTTTCACATTTTCGAGAAAGATAAAAAATCTACAATAAACATTAACTAGTGTATAAAAACATGATCATTAATCCAAAGAAATCAATAGAAAGTAAAAAAGTTACCTGCAAAATTTCGCCTATATATTGTAATGTGATGACGTTAGTTTAGTACTTAAGTTGGGCGCGTCACCAAGCCAGTATTGAAGCCCTAGCATAATTTTTGGATTATGTTCTAGTTTCCATAGAAGATGATTGAAAGATTTCATATCTCATAATTGCTGTATAACAATAAATAATTAATTATGGTTTTTTGATTATTTATGCATATTATGAATATATGTAATGAAATGCGCTACATATAGGTGGTATATGTATTCCACAAAATTAAATTGATAAGTACAGTGACAACTGGATTATCTGGCGCTCAGTAATACGGATTCGATTTGATCATCCGGACTGCCAAACACGATCTTGCATATTCAAGTCGAATCAATGCAAGGGAGCGTGTCGGCGCTGTACCAGAATGTGTTTCACATGATCTATGCACCACGTTTCGTTATTGTTTAATTTAGATAGCAACTGTTGACTGGTTCCAATAGTTTTAATAGTGTTAATCGTCGCATTAAGTAATTCAAACTCAAGTTTCTCTGCAATGATGCTGGTGAAAAAATGCGATTTATATCGCGGATCCAAATATGTCGCAATAGTGTTTATGTCGTCTTCGACCAGTTTTCTAAATCTAGGACTTGCACTTCAACTCGTCGTAAAATTGTAGATAAACTAATAGATGACACTTACGAAAAAAATACCATCAAAATAAGAATTATTTTATTTATCTGTCAACACTGTGAACGTATAAGCTTCTCACGCCATCTGTTGTTGGGAAGAGTAATATTAGAGACCCCTTACGGAACAAAATTTGAAATTGGCGTCAGTTTTTGTAAACAATGTAACCGCGTCAACACGCGCTCGGCAATTTCTTAGTAAATAGATTAATGAAGGCGAAATTTTGCAGGTAAGTTTTGAACACATTTATTAGGCATTTTTTACTTTCTATTGATTTCTTTGGATTAATGATCATGTTATTATACACTAGTTAATGTTTATTGAAGATTTTTTATCTTTCTCGAAAATGTGAAAACCTAATAGATGACATGGGTGTCATCTATTAGTTTTACAATAGTACTTATATTTATTTTGTAGTTTATTTTAATGCAAATATCATCACTATTCCTTAAAAATAAAATTCTGTTAAGAAACCAACAAGAACTACTGTACCTAAAAATAGACATGGTGTCTAATATTGGGGTAGCATGGCGTCTAATATTAGACTTTGTAATGATCCAACAATTAATTGTTTCAGTTTTTAATTTTTTATCAAGATGCCACCAATAAAGGGACAGATGTGCCGATATTCGGAAGCTTATATAGAATCAGCTATAAATTAATGCAGGCGAGGTGTACTAACAGTAACTGCAGCAAGACAATTTGGTGTACTAAGAATAACACTACTGAATAAAGTAAGGCAGACTCCCGTGAAAGGAAAAATGGAAAGAACATGTTACATTTCGGAAGAAACTCAAAATATGATTGTTGCGTAGCCGAAAGAAATGGTGAAACGAGGTTTTCCAGTAGGAAAGATAATTTACAGGATAGTGTAAAAAAAATTGTTAATGACTTAAATATTGAAACTCCTTTTAAAGAAGGTAGGCCAGGCAAAAGATGGTACAACAGCTTTTTGAAACGTTATCCTGATCTCATTTTAAGACAGCCGCAAAATTTAACAGACTCTAGAGCTTCTGTCACCGTGCCTCAGTTGAAGAATTGGTTTGAAGAGGTCAGTACCTACTTATATGAAAATAATTACCAGCACATTTTGAACGAACCTCAAAGAATTTTCAATATGAATGAGACTGCATTTTTCTTAATCCCAAAGGTAGTAAGGTCTTGGCTGCTAAAGGCATAAAATCTGTATACCAACAAATGAATTCTAATGAAAAAGAGTGCTACACCGTACTTTTAGGTCGGAATGCTGCTGGCGATGTTTTACCACCCATGGTTATATTTAAATATGAACGAATACCAAGAGAACTAAGCTTATCAGTTCCTGCGCCTTAGGGTATCGGACGATCTGACAATGGATGGATGACCATGCAAAGTTTTTACGAGTATATCCACAACATTTTTCACAAATGGTTAAATGACAGTAACATTCAAAGGCCAGTTCTTCTTTTTATAGATGGACACACATCACATCTGTCATACCATGTCAGTCAATTTTGTTCAGAAAATGGGATCATCCTGGTTGCTTATAATTTTTAATTTTAATTTACTAAGTATTCGTTATATTTATTAGTTATTATACTATTAGTAATGACACGTTTAAGTTTTAATAAAAATATATATACAAAATACAGTGTTGCATTAATTGAGACTTCGTGTGTTGTCGCCTACTTTTTTTCCGTTTTATTATGAAGTAGTCATAAGACAACTATGTATTTGAGGTAGTCGCGTGACAAATTCATACTAAATCGGAAATAATCGACAGCACCCAAAATTTGAATTTAAAGGACTTTGACTAGTAGATATATCAATTTATTTACTATAAGTCCAGCATTATATTATAGGTCTAGTATTATAGTATATATCTAATAATTATGTATCTAAATAGGTTTAGTAGTTTTTAAGTTTGTCTATTACAAAACATACATACAAAAATAATGACTACCCCTAATATAATATGACTCATTTGTTTTTTGATCATTTCTTTTAGATGTATCTGAAAAAACTGTTATAAAATCTCCAACGAAGCGGCATCTACATCGACGAAAATTTTAACTCCAGATAAAAAATTATGCTTGATGATTTTGAACTTTGCGTTTTGCGACTTAAACTCACAAGTTCTATGCCGTGAGAAAAGAATTGTTCACTCTAACTAAATTTTTGTATGAAATGCGAAATTAATTAAATTTCATGGGAAATCGCACCACTTTACGGCAGATTATGAAGGAAATAGGATTTTATTTTCAAGAGTGTAAATCCAAAAGAAAATCTTGACGGAGAGTTACAATATTGTAGCGTCGGGTGATCGAGACTTATATAGACCGAATATATTGTACCAGTAAATGTTGGCAAAGTAACGCAGAAGAAGGCGATTTATCTTCGGACTCAAAGGGACCACGTTGGATAATAATTCATGCAGGCAGTGAAATAGGTTCCATATCCAACACTCAACCAATCTTCAAATCGCAATCTAAGTTGGACGATTATCATGACGACATGAATAGAGAAAGGAGAATGCCCAAAACCAGGCCCTTTTCATTTGGCAATGGGTCTAAACCAAATACTAACCTAAATTCACATCTTATTTTTATACTTTTTCAGAATTAATTTTAGGGTAACATATACTCTAGAATTAAAAATAATAATAAATACATCATACAAATGAAATTAGGTATTTGTGATTTGTATAGAGCGGAGTGGAAAGTGTGTGTTGCCAGGTCGAGCCAATATATTTTCCCAAAATATATCGATACGTTCTTGTCGATTATCAGGGTAAACCAGCCATCAGAAATTATTAAACGAATCATTAGTTAAAAAACTAACATATTTAATTATGGCTGTAGTAGTATCTCACCTTTATTTTTTTAGTTTTTAAAAATTACAAATCGATATTTGGATGAGTATTGGCGGCAATAATTACAACACACAACATGTTTATTCAATCATCATCATTATTCAGCCTATCGATGTTCACGTGTAGGATTGATGTAGGTCTCCCTTATGTTTCACTACAAAGTACGGTCCTATGCCACTTACATCCAACGACGCCTAGCAATTTTCAGCAGGTTGTCGGTCTACCTAATTCGTCCGATACGTGGTCGCCACAAGAGAACCTTTCTTTCACGGCCGTTGTCAGTTCGTCGAGCAACGTGGCCTGGCCAATGCCACTTTAGCTCGCTAATTCTTCGTTTTATGTCGGTTACACCTGTTCTTCTATGGATTGTCGTTTTTTGTATTCTATCTCGCAAAGAAATCCCAAGCATGGCCCGCTGTGAGTGATTTTGAACTTAGTTTTGAGGTCTACATTTAGGGACCACGTTTTCGTGTCGTAAGTCTTCCAGTCACTAAGGTATGTTGAATAAGAAGATACACTCAGTTTTTCGAACGCTGCCTAGCCGAGTTGGATTTTTCCTCGAAACTCTTTGTTGAAATTGGATCTACCTGTTTGTCCTATATAAAAATAATGATCGGCAACTTCGAGAGTCTAATTGCCAACTAGGACCGGTACTCGAATGACTGGGCAATTGACATGACTTTCGTCTTATCCATGTTCATTCGTAAACCTACTTTTGGTTGGGTTACCCTGCTGAGATCGTTGAGCTAAGATTTGTTAAATAAAAATAATATAGAGAATAGCGGCAAAATGTGATTATTTTTTGTCATGTTTAATCGAATTTTGCAGTTATGTAATTCACAAAAGTAATGTTTATTTCTTATATTACAAGCAATAAGGCGATAATAACATGATTCCAAAACTTAATATACTTATTTTACTTTTTAAATCGATTAACCCATTATGTACTAGTGTGACCATATGGTAACAGAAGTCAGCATGTAAGAATTTGTCAATATAAAAAAAGTAAATAATAATTTTCAGTAACATTATCACTTACGTGTATCCGAATACATCTACCATAGACTAAGGGCCTGTTTCACCATCCTCAAGTAAAGCGTCGAGCAGACTAACCGTCAGTTAAAGTCACCGGTGACTTCAAATGTGAATTTCATGACGTTCGAGTAGCAGTAATCTTAAGTGCCGCGTAACTTACTTGCCACGTAGTCCGCCAATTAACACATTTACTTGACGGTTAAACGTCATTGTTGGTGCAAATTATACATTTTTTAAATAGTAAAATGGATCTATTCGATTTAATTGATTATCAATTGGATGAACTTGAATATTTTGCAGTACAACGAGTACCAAGGATTCGTGTATTTAAATTCCGTGTCGACTACTTTACGGATTTAGATGAAGCCGACTTTTTTGCTAGATTTCGTCTATCAAAATATGCAGTGAACCAAGTGCATAAACTTATAAAACATAAGATAAACCCTAAATCACAAAGGTGAGTGTTATTTTTTATAATTAAGTTTGTGATTTCTACATCTTCTAGCCGAAGTTTTCTACCTAACCTATAATAATGTATTATTTTTTTCAGAAATCAAGCTGTTTCAACAAAAACATGTATTTTACTAACTTTAAGATATTTTGCAACTGGATCGTACCTAAGAAAAGCTGCTGATTTTTGTGGTGTTAGTCCACCCACAGCAAGTCGTGTTGTTAAAAAAGTAACTGCAGCTATTGCTCAACTACGCCCAGTTATAATTAAATTCCCTGATGATTTAAGTACTTTACAAGATGGTTTTTATGAAATTGCTAGATTCCCGAGGGTAATAGGTGCTCTAGATTGTACCCATATAACTATAAAGTCACCTGGTATGTTTTAATTTTAAATTGTGTCATGTCAGAGTAAAGATAGAATACTATTAAGTACCTAGTGCAAGATATAAATGTATGCTTGTAATTTCAGGGGGCGATTCTGCTGAAAATTATAGAAACAGGAAATCTAACTTCTCAATCAATGTTCAGGTGGTATGTGACAGCAAATTAAAATGTCTAGATATTGTAGCAAGATGGCCAGGATCTGTTCATGATCAGAGAATCTTTAATAATTCTTTTTTAAAATGAAGATTGCGAAATTCACAAAAGTGGCTTACTTCTTGGTGATAGTGGTTACGAGTTAAAACAATATCTTTTAACACCATTTCTGAATCCTTCATCACCTGAAGAAAATCTATATAATGAGTCTCATATACGAACAAGGAATGCTATTGAAAGATGTTTTGGAGTGTGTAAAAATAGGTTTCCTGTTCTTAGGCGACAGATCACATTAAAACTAATTCGACCTCCAGGCGCCATGCACCAAGCAAGATGGATGGCGAGAGCTATTTATTCATTAAAAATATCGTTATTTAGCTCTCAATTCAAAATGTCAAATAAGGACAAAACAGCTCTATTAGACGTCTGCCTGTTTATCGCGACATGTTATGTCAAGCATTGGCTGCAATGCACTTTAGTGGTAAAAGCGCCCTACCAGGACCTGTGCTTTTTGAAGGCTGTGAAGGCTTACGAAATGGTCGACAAAACTATATCAAAAGCGGCTATAGAGAAGTTTTGCCAGCATTTGTGGTATTTGGCAGACGAAGTGTCTATCTTGTCTCTATTTGACGATGATATTAACCAAGAAAGTAAGGTGAAAATAGTTGCTAATTTGGCCAAAGAAAATCCATCGATCCACAATAAACGCTACATTCCATCGAGAGAAGAACTTAGCGGGCCTCTTTTTAAAAAATCATCGATGACGTTGTCTCCATAAACAGCAGATCTTTTTTCAGGCGACTCAAAATCGATGACAGTTTTCTCATGGAGTGTCCTACTTCGTGGCCTGTTAATGCTTCATTTCAACACGCTAAAATGAAAGTGCAGTTACTGAAAGCAGTTAATGATACGGCTGAAAGAGCTGTTAAGTTGATGCAAGACTTTCATGGCTTAATCACAGTGGACGAAGAACAAAAACAATATTTATTAGGTTGCGTACAAGAACACAGAAAGGTATATCCTGACTGTAACAAACAAACATTAAAAAGAAAATTTAATGAATAATGTCCTTTAAATAATGAATATGCGTAATAAATAATAAATATAATACATAATCAAAGTACCATTGTTTTATTTACAAAATAAATATAAAGTTAAAATATTCCCCTATAGTTTCCATACAAACTTTTATATTCATAGTTCGACATCAAGTCGGCACGGGTTATCGCTATCTGATTTCAATAATATTTATTATTTCAGTTATTAAGGTCAAATGGAACAAAATAAGAGGGTATGCGTGTCTCAATCTGTAAAAAAATATTTTGCCTTTATAGTTTGTGACGCCCTAATATATACATATATATAAAAGGAATTCTTGGTTCAAGAGTTTGGCTTTTGAGTCAATTTTCTTATCAGTGTATATTTCTAATATTAAATTTATTGGCTTACTACTAGTTTAAACGCATTTTTACTTTTAAGGTTTACAGATGTTATAAATTTGTATTTGATATAAGTTTCATTGAAAAAATAATAAATGTTATAATAATAATGATTATATACTTAATTCATCAAATTATGAATGTTTTCTTTAAGTTTATAGATAAATGTCTGTAGATTCAGCGTAAATAATTTAGGAATGATCGAAAATAAGTCATAAAAATTTAAACATTATAAATAACACTGGTTTGCAATGAAATCCTCCTTTAAAAAAATTTGTCATAAATTTGACGATTCAAATGTTCTGAATCTATCCCCGTTGGCCGATTTCTTCTATTAAGTCTAGATTTTTTGATATGAATTACTTTTAAATTGCAAAAATTTGGGTTTTTATATTTTTTTTTGCGCGTCAATGTTACAAACAATGTATGTACAAATAAGTTTTAGCGAGTTTTAAGAGAAAGAAGGGAAGTGCCGAAGGTGATTTTTATGGTAGTACATACGCGCATGCGCTGCGACTTCACAACAGTTGAGTGAAAACTTGTCTCTTAATTGTTTACATTTTGTATCAAATATTTTGGTAAGTTTTGCAAAAAAAAATTGTTAATGACTTAAATATTGAAACTCCTTTTAAAGAAGGTAGGCCAGGCAAAAGATGGTACAACAGCTTTTTGAAACGTTATCCTGATCTCATTTTAAGACAGCCGCAAAATTTAACAGACTCTAGAGCTTCTGTCACCGTGCCTCAGTTGAAGAAGTCAGTACCTACTTATATGAAAATAATTACCAGCACATTTTGAACGAACCTCAAAGAATTTTCAATATGAATGAGACTGCATTATTCTTAATCCCAAAGGTAGTAAGGTCTTGGCTGCTAAAGGCATAAAATCTGTATACCAACAAATGAATTCTAATGAAAAAGAGTGATACACCGTACTTTTAGGTCGGAATGCTGCTGGCGATGTTTTACCACCCATGGTTGGTGGTGGCAAAGTTTTTACGAGTATATCCACAACATTTTTCACAAATGGTTAAATGACAGTAACATTCAAAGGCCAGTTCTTCTTTTTATAGATGGACACACATCACATCTGTCATACCATGTCAGTCAATTTTGTTCAGAAAATGGGATCATTTTGGTTGCTTATAATTTTTAATTTTAATTTACTAAGTATTCGTTATATTTATTAGTTATTATACTATTAGTAATGACACGTTTAAGTTTTAATAAAAATATATATACAAAATACAGTGTTGCATTAATTGAGACTTCGTGTGTTGTCGCCTACTTTTTTTTCGTTTTATTATGAAGTAGTCATAAGACAACTATGTATTTGAGGTAGTCGCGTGACAAATTCATACTAAATCGGAAATAATCGACAGCACCCAAAATTTGAATTTAAAGGACTTTGACTAGTAGATATATCAATTTATTTACTATAAGTCCAGCATTATATTATAGGTCTAGTATTATAGTATATATCTAATAATTATGTATCTAAATAGGTTTAGTAGTTTTTAAGTTTGTCTATTACAAAACATACATACAAAAATAATGACTACCCCTTATATAATATGACTCATTTGTTTTTTGATCATTTCTTTTAGATGTATCTGAAAAAACTGTTATAAAATCCCCAACGAAGCACCATCTACATCGACGAAAATTTTAACTCCAGATAAAAAATTATGCTTGATGATTTTGAACTTTGCGTTTTGCGACTTAAACTCACAAGTTCTATGCCGTGAGAAAAGAATTATTCACTCTAACTAAATTTTTGTATGAAATGCGAAATTAATTAAATTTCATGGCAAATCGCACCACTTTACGGCAGATTATGAAGGAAATAGGATTTTATTTTCAAGAGTGTAAATCCAAAAGAAAATCTTGACGGAGAGTTACAATATTGTAGCGTCGGGTGATCGAGACTTATATAGACCGAATATATTGTACCAGTAAATGTTGGCAAAGTAACGCAGAAGAAGGCGATTTATCTTCGGACTCAAAGGGACCACGTTGGATAATAATTCATGCAGGCAGTGAAATAGGTTCCATATCCAACACTCAACCAATCTTAAAATCGCAATCTAAGTTGGACGATTATCATGACGACATGAATGACATTTGGCAATGGACCTAAACCAAATACTAACCTAAATTCACATCTTATTTTTATACTTTTTCAGAATTAATTTTAGGGTAACTTATACCCTAGAATTAAAAATAATAATAAATACATCATACAAATGAAATTAGGTATTTGTGATTTGTATAGAGCGGAGTGGAAAGTGTGTGTTGCCAGGTCGAGCCAATATATTTTCCCAAAATATATCGATACGTTCTTGTCGATTATCAGGGTAAACCAGCCATCAGAAATTATTAAACGAATCAGTAGTTAAAAAACTAACATATTTAATTATGGCTGTATCTCAACTTTATTTTTTTAGTTTTTAAAAATTACAAATCGATATTTGGTTGAGTATTGGCGGCAATAATTACAACACACAACATGTTTATTCAATCATCATCATTATTCAGCCTATCGATGTTCACGTGTAGGATTGATGTAGGTCTCCCTTATGTTTCACTACAAAGTACGGTCCTATGCCACTTACATCCAACGACGCCTAGCAATTTTCAGCAGGTTGTCGGTCTACCTAATTCGTCCGATACGTGGTCGCCACAAGAGAACCTTTCTTTCACGGCCGTTGTCAGTTCGTCGAGCAACGTGGCCTGGCCAATGCCACTTTAGCTCGCTAATTCTTCGTTTTATGTCGGTTACACCTGTTCTTCTATGGATTGCCGTTTTTTGTATTCTATCTCGCAAAGAAATCCCAAGCATGGCCCGCTGTGAGTGATTTTGAACTTAGTTTTGAGGTCTACATTTAGGGACCACGTTTTCGTGTCGTAAGTCTTCCAGTCACTAAGGTATGTTGAATAAGAAGATACACTCAGTTTTTCGAACGCTGCCTAGCCGAGTTGGATTTTTCCTCGAAACTCTTTGTTGAAATTGGATCTACCTGTTTGTCCTATATAAAAATAATGATCGGCAACTTCGAGAGTCTAATTGCCAACTAGGACCGGTACTCGAATGACTGGGCAATTGACATGACTTTCGTCTTATCCATGTTCATTCGTAAACCTACTTTTGGTTGGGTTACCTTGCTGAGATCGCTGAGCTAAGATTTGTTAAATAAAAATAATATAGAGAATAGCGGCAAAATGTGATTATTTTTTGTCATGTTAAATCGAATTTTGCAGTTATGTAATTCACAAAAGTAATGTTTATTTCTTATATTACAAGCAATAAGGCGATAATAACATGATTCCAAAACTTAATATACTTATTTTACTTTTTAAATCGATTAACCCATTATGTACTAGTGTGACCATATGGTAACAGAAGTCAGCATGTAAGAATTTGTCAATATAAAAAAAGTAAATAATAATTTTCAGTAACATTATCACTTACGTGTATCCGAATACATCTACCATAGACTAAGGGCCTGTTTCACCATCCTCAAGTAAAGCGTCGAGTAGACTAACCGCCAGTTAAAGTCACCGGTGACTTCAACTGTGAATTTCATGACGTTCGAGTAGCAGTAATCTTAAGTGCCGCGTAACTTACTTGCCACGTAGTCCGCCAATTAACACATTTACTTGACGGTTAAACGTCATTGTTGGTGCAAATTATACATTTTTTAAATAGTAAAATGGATCTATTCGATTTAATTGATTATCAATTGGATGAACTTGAATATTTTGCAGTACAACGAGTACCAAGGATTCGTGTATTTAAATTCCGTGTCGACTACTTTACGGATTTAGATGAAGCCGACTTTTTTGCTAGATTTCGTCTATCAAAATATGCAGTGAACCAAGTGCATAAACTTATAAAACATAAGATAAACCCTAAATCACAAAGGTGAGTGTTATTTTTTATAATTAAGTTTGTGATTTCTACATCTTCTAGCCGAAGTTTTCTACCTAACCTATAATAATGTATTATTTTTTTCAGAAATCAAGCTGTTTCAACAAAAACATGTATTTTACTAACTTTAAGATATTTTGCAACTGGATCGTACCTAAGAAAAGCTGCTGATTTTTGTGGTGTTAGTCCACCCACAGCAAGTCGTGTTGTTAAAAAAGTAACTGCAGCTATTGCTCAACTACGCCCAGTTATAATTAAATTCCCTGATGATTTAAGTACTTTACAAGATGGTTTTTATGAAATTGCTAGATTCCCGAGGGTAATAGGTGCTCTAGATTGTACCCATATAACTATAAAGTCACCTGGTATGTTTTAATTTTAAATTGTGTCATGTCAGAGTAAAGATAGAATACTATTAAGTACCTAGTGCAAGATATAAATGTATGCTTGTAATTTCAGGGGGCGATTCTGCTGAAAATTATAGAAACAGGAAATCTAACTTCTCAATCAACGTTCAGGTGGTATGTGACAGCAAATTAAAATGTCTAGATATTGTAGCAAGATGGCCAGGATCTGTTCATGATCAGACAATTTTTAATAATTCCTTTTTAAAATGAATATTGCGAAATTCACAAAAGTGGTTTACTTCTTGGTGATAGTGGTTACGAGTTAAAACAATATCTTTTAACACCATTTCTGAATCCTTCATCACCTGAAGAAAATCTATATAATGAGTCTCATATACGAACAAGGAATGCTATTGAAAGATGTTTTGGAGTGTGTAAAAATAGGTTTCCTGTTCTTAGGCGACAGATCACATTAAAACTAATTCGACCTCCAGGCGCCATGCACCAAGCAAGATGGATGGCAAGAGCTATTTATTCATTAAAAATATCGTTATTTAGCTCTCAATTCAAAATGTCAAATAAGGACAAAACAGCTCTATTAGACGTCTGCCTGTTTATCGCGACATGCTATGTCAAGCATTGGCTGCAATGCACTTTAGCGGTAAAAGCGCCCTACCAGGAACTGTGCTTTTTGAAGGCTGTGAAAGCTTACGAAATGGTCGACAAAACTATATCAAAAGCGGCTATAGAGAAGTTTTGCCAGCATTTGTGGTATTTGGCAGACGAAGTGTCTATCTTGTCTCTATTTGACGATGATATTAACCAAGAAAGTAAGGTGAAAATAGTTGCTAATTTGGCCAAAGAAAATCCATCGACCCACAATAAACGCTACATTCCATCGAGCGAAGAACTTAGCGGGCCTCTTTTTGAAAAAATCATCGATGACGTTGTCTCATGGAGTGTCCTACTTCGTGGCCTGTTAATGCTTCATTTCAACACGCTAAAATGAAAGTGCAGTTACTGAAAGCAGTTAATGATACGGCTGAAAGAGCTGTTAAGTTGATGCAAGACTTTCATGGCTTAATCACAGTGGACGAAGAACAAAAACAATATTTATTAGGTTGCGTACAAGAACACAGAAAGGTATATCCTGACTGTAACAAACAAACATTAAAAAGAAAATTTAATGAATAATGTCCTTTAAATCTATACCAATAAATAAAATTGGAGTGTCTGTTTGTAATGTCAAAATAATAGGCTTTTTTCATGCTCACACGGTTATTTGCACGACACCTATGCCTAAAATAGCAATAAAAAAATTTGTCTGTCTGTCTGTTTGTTCCGGGTAATCTTCAAAACGGCTGGACCGATTTCAAAAATTCTTTCACCAATGGAAAGCTATAATATCAGGGCGTAAACTAGGCTATATCTTATCCCGGTATTCCCACGGGCACGAGAACTACGCGGGTAAAACGACTATAACCTATAACCGAAGCGAAGCGAGGGCGGGTTGCTAGTAATGAATATGCGTAATAAATAATAAATATAATACATAATCAAAGTACCATTGTTTTATTTACAAAATAAATATAAAGTTAAAATATTCCTCTATAGTTTCCATACAAACTTTTATATTCATAGTTCGACATCAAGTCGGCACGGGTTATCGCTATCTGATTTCAATAATATTTATTATTTCAGTTATTAAGGTCAAATGGAACAAAATAAGAGGGTATGCGTGTCTCAATCTGTAAAAAAATATTTTGCCCTTATAGTCTGTGACACCCTAATATATACATATATATAAAAGGAATTCTTGGTTCAAGAGTTTGGCTTTTGAGTAAATTTTTTTATCAGTGTATATTTCTAATATTAAATTTATTGGCTTACTACTAGTTTAAACGCATTTTTACTTTTAAGGTTTACAGATGTTATAAATTTGTATTTGATATAAGTTTCATTGAAAAAATAATAAATGTTATAATAATAATGATTATATACTTAATTCATCAAATTATGAATGTTTTCTTTAAGTTTATAGATAAATGTCTGTAGATTCAGCGTAAATAATTTAGGAATGATCGAAAATAAGTCATAAAAATTTAAACATTATAAATAACACTGGTTTGCAATGAAATCCTCCTTTAAAAAAATTTGTCATAAATTTGACGATTCAAATGTTCTGAAGCTATCCCCGTTGGCCGATTTCTTCTATTAAGTCTAGATTTTTTGATATGAATTACTTTTAAATTACAAAAATTTGGGTTTCTTATATTTTTTTTGCGCGTCAATGTTACAAACAGTGTATGTACAAATAAGTTTTAGCGAGTTTTAAGAGAAAGAAGGGAAGTGCCGAAGGTGATTTTTATGGTAGTACATACGCGCATGCGCTGCGACTTCACAACAGTTGAGTGAAAACTTGTCTCTTAATTGTTTACATTTTGTATCAAATATTTTGGTAAGTTTTGCATAAAGTTCATGTTCTCTATATTGGTTTTGAGTATTTTCTGTGTAGTTTATGTATTTTTTTAACGAGCAGAGCCAATAAATATAAAATAGATGTTTGAAAATTATTTTAATACTAGCAACCCGCCCTCGCTTCGCTTCGGTTTTAGTCGTTTTACCCGCGTAGTGCCCGTTCCCGTGGGAATACCGGGATAAAATATAGACAAGTTTACGCCCTGATATTATAGCTTTCCATTGGTGAAAGAATTTTTGAAATCGGTCCAGCCGTTTTGAAAATTACCCGGAACAAACAGACAGACAGACAAAAAAATATAAAGTGTATTTTAGGCATATGTATAGTGCAAATAGCCGTGTGAGCATGAAAAAAGCCTATTATTTTGACATTACAAACAGACACTCCAATTTTATTTATTGGTATAGAAAATTTTATGTAATTTTAGGTAATAAAATGCCTCGAACTTGTAAAAATTCTACCGACTGTTTTTGCTACATTTGTGGGAAATTTGTACTAAAACATAGCTAAATGTATTGACAGATCTTGTTAAAACAGCTTATAAGCTATATTTTGGATTTTCTATCGATGAGCGAGATAAGAGTTGGTTGCCAAAAGTAAGTTGCAACAGCTGCTTAAGAACGTTGAGAGGTAGGCTTGAAGGAAGCCACAAATCCATGCCGTTTACAATGCCAATGATTTGGAGTGAGCCTCAGAATTATGAAAATGATTGTTATTTCTGCATGACATCAACACGAGGATTCTCGAAAAAAAAATAAAAATAAGATTGTATACCCGAACGTTCCTATCTGCAAAGAGACCAATTGCTCGTGGTGAGAGTACTTTACCTCCAATTAATGAGAAGGTGGAAAAAAATATTTTTGGTCTTCAATCTCAATCCAGTTTTCTTTCTGTCGGTACATCTTCATCTTCATACACTTTGTCTGGATCTTCCAGTCCATCTAAAGAACCTCATTTACTTAAACCGCCGCATAGTAGCTATAGTTTTTATTTTAATAATTTTTTTACATCCTTACCGCTGCTTCACGAGCTACAAATGGGTCATGATGGAACGGGAATATACGAGCTAACCGAACTGAGAAAGCACCTCTCAAAGATGCGAAAGAAATGAAGAAAACTAGTAGAGGATCTCATCATCAATGTACTGATATATTATCTAATATCACTCTTGTTAGATATAATGACAATAACATTGTCACAGTGGCCTTGACTCAATGTGGTTCAAAACCCGTAAGCAAAGTCAAACGTTATTGTGATAAACAGAAGAAGGACGTTGACCAACCCCGTTGCTTCGTAAACTATAATAAATTTATGGGCGGCGTGGATCGACTTGATCAAAATGTGGGTTGTTATCGAATCGCGATTCGTCTGAAGAGATGGTACTGGCAGTTACTCATGTTTCCACTAAATGTTGCAGTCAATAACGCTTTCCAGCTGTACAAAATATCTCCAGCTGGAAAGAAAGGTAACGGCACGCCTCATGATCTTTTATCATTTACGAGAGATATTGTTTCTACATATTTTCTAATGAAAGATTCAACCCCTAATATTTTATCCATGTCAAACCCTAGATCTTCACTAGCAGTAATAAAACGTGTGCCTGATGCTATTAGATTGGATGGTAAAGGACATCTAATTGACAAACAGAATAAACAAACTCGTTGTGGCTTATGCCACAAAAATACAACTATGAAGTGTATAAAATGTAATGTTGCCTTACATAGCAAATGTTCTATTATTTTTCACACTGAACAGCGCACCTAATAATAGGTTTTTACGTTATACTTAAAAAATATTTTGTATTTATTTAAGTTTTTTATTATTTATTATTATATATAATAAATATAAAAGTGAATAAAATAGTTTTATTTCCAAACGAAATCCATAGGTACTTACAGTATCTTACATGTATGTATAATCCTACTGTTCCATTATTGGAACGGTTACGAAACTAAATATATAAATGAGATATATATTTTTTTTATATGTAGGTCTCATTATACATCTATAAAGGTGCTCTGATCCAATTTTCATAAAAAAAGGACTTGTTTTACTATGGTTGGGATGATACGAGTTAATGAATGTTGTTGGAGCCAAGATGATATTATTTCTAATCCTATCTTTAACTTATCAGCATAGTGGTTTATAGATGGATCTCCTATATAAATCAATACATCATCTGCATATTGCAAAAATCTACAGACAGTTGTAATAGATAATTCCATGTCCGCTGTATAGACACTGCACAGATGGCGTAGTGGTTAAGATAGCGACCTACAGCGCCAGTGTCGGGGGTTCGAATCCCACGCGGGACAATACTTTGTGCGATTCACAAATTAGTGTTCTGAGTCTGGATGTAAATTGTGTCCGTTAATTATATGTTTGTAAAGTCCCCCGCAATACACGGATTATTTCCTTAGTGCAGGGTGTTGTCTTTAATAAATAAATAAAAAAAAGTACTGTATATAGTAAAGGACTTATAACAGAACCCTGTGGCAAGCCTTTCCACACCAGTGTGCTGTTGCATATTCTGGATATCTCAGGCAGGTTTGTCTACCTGAAAACAAGTTAAATACAAAATGAGCCATCTTATTAGGGATTCTTAGCGATTGCATCTTCTGCCTAAGAAGTAATAGATCGCCATTGTCATATGCTGCTGAGATATCCGGGAAACCAGCGACAATAGATTCGTTTCTAGAGAAAGCCAATTCTAAATCAGCTTGAAATATAGCATGACTATCTGCTATACTTCTGCCTTTGCGGAAGCCATACTGTGTCTTACCAAGCAACTGATTATGTTCCAGAAACCATTCTATTCTGTTTTTAATTAAATGTTCTATAATTTTAGGTATAGTAGAAGAGAGAGCAATAGATATGTACGAATTTGGATCTGATGGGTCTTTACCTGGTTTAAATATAAGTATAATAATCTGTTGCTTCCAAGAATTGGGTATATTACCAGAGTCTATTGCATTGTTTATTATTTCAAGGAAGTATTTAATGGTATTTTCATTGGATTTGCGTATAAATGAATAAGGAATACCGTCGGGACTTGGAGATGAATCCTTAACATAATCTAGGACAGGGTTTCTTAAAGTGGGGTACACGGACCCCTTAGGGATCCGTGGCATGTGTATCAGGGGTCCGTAGGGGCTCAGTCTGTAAACATATTTATTAGGAAATTGTAGTAAACTTGACCAGACGCATTGCCTTTGTCTGTTGGCGAATTCGAAATTTCGATGTGTAATCACTGCGCGTAGTTTTAGGTAGTTTTCCAATTACAGCACTAGAGCGCATTAGGCGGCATAATGCTTAACGTTGAATGTTCCAACTACAGCAACGCTTCGCACAATCGAGCACTCTTAAAAGTAGTGCTTTCGTCTGATGCGTGCAATCGATACCAACTTAGTGACTGAAAATTAACAAGTGTTTTTCTTTAAGTTGACATTGATCGAAATGCTGTTTATATTATCGTTAGTAATATTATTTACTGGTGAAAAATTTTTAAAGCTTTCGTTTCGTTGTAGTTTTTTGGAAATAATCAAAGTTAATTCAACCTGTGTTAAAAAAAATATAATTATGAATGAATTATTATGTATACCACTTTATTAACAGATTAATTAGGTTATTGCTAACTCTGAGATTTTTTTTTTCAACGCTGAACTTAGTGCACTCTGCTGGTGCATTTAAAAACTAATTCACGTTTCAATTAAGCATCAGCATAATTCGGCATTGTGCGCCACTGAGTCGCATAATGCTCTGTAATTGGAAAACTACCTTAATATCGATCACTCGGCTCGGAGTGTAGGGCGCGCGCGGGGCCGAACTGTACCTGCGCGCGGGCAGTGCGGGCTGAAACCGCCGCCCCGTCCCACCGCCCGCTGAGCCCGCTCCAGTGTTATAAGCGCCCGCTATACATGCAGATGAGTTTATTGGCCACGCCGCGCGTCAGGTCTTAGTGAAATTAAAAGGTACGTAACAAAAGAATTAATAGGTATTTTTTAAATACATAAACATACTCAATTGTTTTATTAGTAGTAATTGTATAATTACATTGTTTCAGCTTATACAAGAAGATGTTTAAGAAAAGAAAGTATGATGAGTCTTATGTGAACTTAGGTTTTACTTTCAAAACGGAACGTGATGGAACTCAAAAACCGCAGTGCTTTTTATGCGGTAAAGTGCTTGCTAATGGAAGTATGAAGCCAGCAAAGTTGTCAGAACATCTTAAAACTGTCCACCCTGGAAATGTATTTGACAGTATTGACGATTTTCGCACTAAAAGGGCTCGGTTTGAAAAAGCCGGCACTTTACCTAAATTAGGGTTCACCCGGACACAAAAACCTTGTCTTGAGGCATCGTACAAGGTTGCTTACCGTATTGCTCAGTAAAAGAAGCCACACACTATCGCGGAAACATTAGTGAAGCCTTGCGCATTGGATATTGTAGAACTTGTGTGTGGTAAGGATGAAAGAAAGAAGGTTGAAGCTGTTCCTTTATCAAACGATGTTATTCATTCTAGAATTGTCGAAATGTCGTCAAATGTTTTAAAACAGGTTATGGAAGAATTGAATACTTCGCCGTTTCCGTTCAGTATGCAATTGGATGAAAGTACCGATGTATCACAGTGCAGCCAACTCTTGGTGTTTGTCCGTTACGTAAAACATTACACGCGAAGTATCAAGGAAGAATTTCTTTTTTGCGACTCACTATTAGAAACGACGAAAGCTTCAGATGTTTTTGAAATGATAAAAAGATTTTTCATAGAACAAAATTTAGACTGGAAGACTAAACTTCATAGCATATGCACCGATGGAGCCCCTGCAATGCTTGGTAACAAATCTGGTTTTGCGGCTTTGATAAAAAAAGAGATCCCTCATGTCATAATCACTCATTGTGTTTTACATCGATATGCCTTGGCTTCAAGAACTATGCCTACTTTTTTAAAGGAAGTTATGTATATATGTGTCAAAATAATTAACTTTATTAGAGCAAGCGCCTTAAATCACCGCCTATTTAAAAGACTTTGTCAAGAAATGGGGTCAGAACATGAAATACTGCTTTACTACACAGAAGTTCGTTGGCTGTCAAGGGGACAAGTCTTGAAGCGCTTATTTGAGTTGCGAGTAGAAGTGTTACTTTTTCTAAAAGACAAAGTAAATTCATTGTATGAATATCTTGAGAGCGAAGATTTTGTACAAGGTCTAGCGTACTTGTCAGATATATTTACTCATTTCAACGAGATTAATCTATCTCTTCAGGGTCCTGCAGTCACTATCGTAGATGCATCTGAACGGTTGAAAGGTTTCTTAGGTAAACTGCCACTTTGGAAAAGGAGAGTTGAATCAGGCAACTTCGCAAATTTTCCAATGTTGGAGGAGTTGATAACACAAGATGGCAGCAACACGCTATCAAAAATGGTACAGAAAGAGGTGTCTGAGCATTTGGAAACATTACAGACTTCTTTTGAAGGTTATTTTAGTTCGGAATCGCTTGAAAAAGAAACGTGGGTGCGGAGTCCATTTTTAATCGATATTGATAATATCAGCGATGAAGATCTTATTAAAGATGACTTAATTGACATGAGATCTAAAGAAGTTTTGAAGGCTGAATTTCACGCAAAAGATCTTGGCGAGTTTTGGTGTTCTTTGAGTCAAGCTTACCCTCTTCTTGTGAAACGACCTATGTCTGTTCTAATACCATTTGCTACGACGTATCTTTGCGAGGCAGGGTTCTCGGTTCTAGTGTCAATAAAAGCAAAAAGTCGCAATCGATTGAATGTCGCCAATGACATGCGGCTTGCCTTGTCGAAGACAATCCCACAATTTAACGTCCTCGTTGAGGACAAACAGCAGCACCCTTCTCATTAACTTAGTAGTAAGTGTAATGAATGTTTATTATGGAATATTCAATGGTATGTACCAATAAAAATGTTTTTATCAATATAAATGAGGCTTTTCTTTTTTTTTCAAAACAAAAATATTTTATGACGGGGGTCCGTGAATTGTTTAAATTGTGAAAGTGGTCCGTGACTACAAAAAGTTTAAGAAACCCTGATCTAGGATGTATTTTAATTCTTGAAGAGTCAATGGGGTATCCAGAGCGGAAGAGGAGGGAAATGGATCAATATGTGTGCTGCAGTACGGGAGTTGTGATTGAGCAGAAACATATGGTGGAGCCAGTTTGGACATAAAACTCTCCACCCATTCTGTTGAGCGGGATAATGCTCCACCATGTGAATGAGAGGACCTAAAGCTCTTTATTTTCTTCCATACTGAAGCCGAGGGTGTTTCTGGGGATATTGATGAGCAAAATTTCCTCCACCCCTGCCGCTTTTTTTAAACAATAATCTTTTAGTGGCGGCTCCAATATTTTTGTATTCTAGGTAGTTGTATAAGTTGATTTCAAAATTGCAATTTTGTTCAGCCACTTTTTTTAATAGCATCAGTGCACTCTTTATCGCACCAAGTAGGAGAAGATATTCTACCCCTACAGCTATTTTTCCTTGGAAAAGACTCATCAGCTGCCATAATTATGTGATTAGAGAAAAGAGAAGCACACTCAGGTTTACAGGATTAGGTACAGGAAGGAGAGCAATTTTTTCATCTAAGTTTCATGAATAGACATCCCAATTATCCATATTTAATCTATAAGGCAACAGAGGAGGAAAAGTAGGGACAGCTATTGATAGTGTGGGAAATGTAATATCTCCATCCAGGTCTGTCTGAACCATGGGTAGAATTTAATCTCAACCAATTCAGTAAGCTAGCCAGAGTGGAAGAAGGAAATATCTACATAGCAGTTAACCATGGGCGACGATCGACGAGTTGGAGACCCATCATTAACCACACACAGCCTAAATTCTTCCATTAGATCACACATTTTGTTACCAAAGGAGTCATTACTAGGGGCACCCCAGAGTATCGAGAGTATATGATAGTTAAAATCTCCCAACAAAATGATTGGTTGGGGGACAGAGAGGAAGAAATTTCGTAGGTAAGAAAAGGCTCTATTATCCCTTCTAGATATATAGACAGAAATGAAAGAGATGTCTTTAAAACGTATTGCCACAATATTAATAAAGTTATTACAGTAAGCAGTTGGAAGATGGTGAAAATTCAAATTGTTTTTAATTAGAAGGGCTGTACTCCCCCAGCCAGCCAGACAACCGGAAGTCTGGTCCCTTTTCATTTCTCCCCAAAATTCTCTGCGCTGGGCAAGTTGCTGAGTCATAGCGCTTGGAGTAGTCAGCGTTGCTGGATGTCCCGATTTTTAAATCAAAATTAAATGTTCCGCGCGGGACAGGCTCAGTTCCGCTTTGCCCCGAAAAGTGTGCTGAGGAAACATGGGTGGATCGCACATACAAGTGTGTACTGGCCACCCGCCCGTCGCGTAATGAAGATAAGGGCGCGGGAGAGAGAGGGGTAAGACTCAACTATTTAACGATAGGGTAAATCTGATTCAAAATATTATATTTTTATTGAAATACATTTTCTATGTCTATTTTTGCTATCTATTGTCACGTAAACAGACTTTTAATTAAAATAAAAAGATAAATATTTGAAAACTTCTGATTATATACGTTTTTTTTACTATGTCCCGCTTTCGACGAAAGAATCCCGCTGTTTTTACTGAAAAAGTTCCATAATCCCGACTTGACAAAAAAAAAACTGGTAACGCTGTAGTCAGTAGACAGTAGATAAGAATTTGTAGCCCATTACGGTTTATTTTTGCGTATCTAAATAGCAGTAGATCGCAGAAAAGATGACATTAGTAAGAAAATATAAAGTGTAAACTATTATATTAAGGACACAACTATTATACTAAAGCAATAAAGGTATATTAACTTATTAACGACCGAGAATCGTATTTTGTTTCATAATTTTTAAGGCAAATTCTCATCACTAAAAACTAAATTGTGCTCACCACTGAAGGGGTTAAAATCACCATTTAGGGAGTGAAAATATTGATTTTTACAAATTTAAAAAATTTGTCGTTGAACTACAAATATTTAGTGCACTCGTGGTTGACAAAATAGACGGGGTCATTCGGCGTTTTCTAGAAGAAAAACGTTAACGATTTTTCCCGTTTTTTTTTGTTTTAATGCGGCCAATTTTATTTTCTAGTGAAAAAATCGTAATTTCAACCCCGGATTCTGAAAGAACACACCGTAAAGTACAGGAGACCATATTTTTCATTTGATAATTCTCATTTTTTTAATAATGAGAATTTGCCTTAAAAATGATGAAAAAAATACGATTCTCGGTCGTTAATGGTTTAAGTTTAGTCAACGAGGTGGGTAGCACTCACTGCGTGTTAACATCGTTAATTAAGAGGAAGTTACGCGATAAGGTGATTGACGGAATCGCCCATGATAGTGACCTTAGCAACTAAGACTTAATTAAATACGCGCTCATTAGACGACTTCGCGAACTGCGTAATGAACAAAGGTAATGCAGGACCCTACTAGGATTAGAAGGTAACTTCATGAGGCTGCCGACACTTTCGGCAAACGCTTACGACATATGTATGTATATTAGATACGTTATATTCGGTTGGAGAACATGCAAATAAATTATATTATAAAAAATGGTCATTGAGTAATATATCAATCAGTTAGATTTTGAGAAACTCTCGAACTAAGGTACCCGCGGGTAATAAGGCCTAATTACCAAAATCGTGGCATAACATAGAAATATAAGTACAAACCGAAACGTGGCATGCACAGACTTGTCGCTACAGGTTCATACACCTGCGATACCTCACCTCCCTCCCGTCACCAGTGTTACATTAGATTTTGTGGGAAGCGGCCGCGCGGCACAAATAATGAATATCCCTATGGCTTAAGCGTAAGTATTTCTTAAAACATTATAGTTGTGTTTCTAAATTTATACCGTATTTCATTTCGTGAATCAAACATTTTATATTTTTTGTTTTCTACACAGTCCGAAGGCTAATAAGGTCTACTAAATTTAACCATGGGCCCTTATCCTCTTACTTCCAGTGATTTTCTTTTATGTGTTATGACATTTTAATTGTTTTGTTATATACAAAACAACTCTGTGGTTTTATTATATACAAAACAACTGTGTGTCTCAACAAAATATCTAAGGACTGGCTTAAGGTGCTCATGAAAAGACATCCGGAGCTATCCAAAAGAAAAGCTCAGTTCCTGAACCCAGCTAGAGCTCAAAAGCTCAAATTTATAGTGGATGATCATTTTGAAACATTGAACGAAATCTATGACAGACTGGACCAGAAAAACGGATTCTTCCTAAACGGATTTACAACATGGATGAAAAAGGCCGCCTCACCATCCATCATCAACAAATGGTTCTGGCGCTAAAAGGGGCTAAGATGGTACATTTATAATTCTCTAAGCATGCAGAAAGCATCACCATCGCAGGACGTGTTAATGCTTCAGGTACCACCAATGATAATTTTCAAAGGTAAGCATTTAAAGCCAGAATTATTCGACAACTTGCCTCCAGGAACATTAGTAGAAAATCAGCAAAGGGGTACATGACTAATGATCTTCACAAAGAATTTTTGAAGCATCTGGGTAGATTCAAAAGTAGCGGAACATGTCTTTTGATGAATATCAATCGAATGATGGGGCAGCCTGTCATTTTCGCAGGAGGAGGCGGCGGATCGCCTGCGCGAGGAGCGCAGCCTCGATGAGGCGATCCGCCGCCGGCGACTGGGGCGGCGTAGGCACGAGTACTTGCGCCTTATGCCGCCCTAGCCGAGGCCGCGGGTGACGTGATCGGGGGAATTAGTCCGTCACCCGCTGAGAGGCCGACCGCGTGAGGAAAGACCGACGTCCTCCCCGTGGGGGGGACGTCGGTCGATGGGAAGGTACCCCAAATAGGGGGTATTCCGTCGGGCCGGCCACTGACGACAGTAACCCTGCTCCGGTGGTCGGTCCAACGACGAAGGCGACGTGCAGGTGGGGTGGTGGGGGTGCGTGCTTACGCCCTTCTGTCGCCCCAGACGGAGTGGTGCGAGGAGCGCGCCGACGGCAACCCACCCTCAAAAAAAAAAACCCTGTCATGTAGACCTATCCATTGTATAAGTTGCTGATTCATTAGAAATACCATTGTACTGCTTACCGTCCAACACCACACATGAACTTCAGCCCCTCGATAAAGCTTTTTATCGATCATTCAAACATCACTGCAAAACATGATGCTGAAGTATTGTCGTACCTTGACCAAAATCAAAACAAGAAACTCACCAAGGCTCGCTTCAATATAATTTTTTCGAATGTCTGATCCAAACGCATGACACATTATGTTCACGCCGAGAGCTCACGACAGGAGCCGAGTTGCAACGACGATGCAACGCGCGGCGCAGCGGGGCGAGAGAGGGGCGCATGAAACGAAGTTAGTCGTCATCAACGCTAACTTCATTCGCAATCACGTATAATTGTCATAAGTACGATTGTAAAGTTAACATTAAATTATAACAAGAATACATTGAGTTTACTTCCATAATCCTGGGACTGCATAAAGTAACAGCCCCAACACTGGGACTGCATAAAGTAACAGCCCCAACAAGTGGCGACCGTGACAGGACTCCGTAACACGGGAAGTAGCTCAATTCTATCCTTTAATATTTTCCTATTTCAGCCGTCCTAATTTGGGTGAGTCGTGAAGTATTTCTTAATAATAATTCCGTCTTGCAGTGCTCATAATAAACGCAGAAATTAGGCTGGCTTCCACCTATCTATACTTTAACGTACAATCTTACTTCGAGTCCGCTATTTATCATATTTTTCGTAGTACATATTTAAAGTTGAAAATAAAAAAGTGGCAATTAAAATACAATAGCCTTAAAACATAATTAGTTATTCGTAAACATTGTTTATTAGTTGTATGAGAATCAGATAATTGTCGTTTACGTAATTTTAATCATTAAATTCTTTAGATACCCCCATAACAACTAATAATTCTTAAATTAATTTTCATAGTCTCATATAAAATATATTAATTAATAAATATTCCAGTGCCTGGGCACCGCGTACCCGCTCAGGGACTTGCGGAACTGGTGCTGTGTTTGCCGTACTCGGCACGGCTGGCGTGTTCAGCGACTGCTAAGTGCTGCCACTTTCTTCACACCTACGTGCTAGCCGATTAGTCGTTGACTCCTTTGTTTTGGGTTTGATACCATTCAATACTTTATCTAACGTCGTTACTTGTTTATTTATATAATTATATTTTTTTTTACAATGTCTGAACCTAAGCAATTGAAGGAAACTGAGAGAAGGGACGTAAAGAGCATAGATAGCAATGTTAAGGAATTAATTAAACAAAGAGGCATATTCAAAATGCGCTTAACAAGTTCAAAGAGTATTTGTCTGTATTAAATCAATCTAAGGACATTATTACTAGTCAACAAATAAAGGAATTACAATTACGTTTGACAAAGATACAGTCCCTTTTGTCAGAATGTGACAATGTTCAAACGCAGATTGAAATTTTAGTAACAAATATAGACGATCAAATCGACGAAAGGGATAAAATCGAAACACAATTTTATTCTCTTATCTCAACCGCCCAAGAGATTATAGATTTGCATCCAAGTAATCAGGATCAGAAAATCGAAGGTGAAAAGACTATGTGTGGTAGTCATGGAAGTTGTGATCATTTTAACCACATAAAATTACCTACTATAAAGCTACCATCATTTGATGGTAACTACTTAAGGTGGCTAGAGTTTCGTGACACTTTCGATTCTCTTATCCATTCAAATGGTTCTATTCCCGCTATAAATAAATTCCACTATTTACGCTCCTCACTAGAGGGCAGTGCTATTGTCGTTATAAAATCGCTTGAGTTTACCACTAGTAATTATGAAGTCGCATGGAGTTTATTATGTGAACGTTTTGACAATAAGAAAATTCTTATTAACAATCACTTGAAGGCATTGTTTAATATTGAATCTTTATCCCGTGAATCTCATCGAGCTATTCGTTTTCTCATAGATCATGTAACAAAAAACTTACGAGCTCTGAATACATTGGATCAGCCAACGGATCACTGGGATACATTAGTAATTTATTTAGTTACCACTAAACTTGATTCTACTACTAGTAGAAAGTGGGAGGAACATAAGAGTAATTTACCTGAATTGCCATCATTAGCTGACTTATTGCATTTCCTGCGCGAGCGTGCAGACGTGCTGGAAACGCTACAGGTAAGCAAGAGCGATAAACCTGATAATAAAATTAATTACCCAAAAATTACAAAGTCGTTTATTACGTCCACTACACGTAAGAGTGAAAATAGTCCTATATGTCCAGTGTGTGAAAAGGGTCACCGCATAAGTGAGTGTACTAAGTTCAAGGCTATGAGCGTAGAAGGTAGATCGAGTGAAGTCTTGAAGTTAAATCTTTGTTCGAACTGCTTACGTAGAGGACACAGCGTCGAGCAGTGTCGTCTTGGTACCTGTCAAATTTGTAAAAATAAACATAACACATTATTACATAAAAATATAACTTCTTGTCTTAACCTTAGTATACAACCTGAAGAGAATAAATTCTCCAAACCGTCTTCAACAATTAGTGCGACGTCGGCGTGCTCGGCTGACATAAATAAACAAGTTCTGCTTTGTACTGCTTTAGTGAAAATAACAAATAAAATAAATAATAAGACTTACCTCGTTCGAGCTTTACTAGATGCAGGAAGTCAGTGCTCTTTCTTAACTGAAAACATAAAAAATAAATTAGGATGTATATCTTTATCTAAAAAACCTATATATGTGACAGGAATAAGTAATGTACAATTAAATATTTCAGATAGTTGTGAACTTACCTTAACTTCATTAACGAGTTCATTTAACATAAATATAAAATGCTTAGTTGTACCTCAAATTACAGGCAACTTACCTAATAGTAATATTAACATTTTAGAATTAAACTTACCTGATAATATACAGTTAGCTGATCCCGGATTTCATCGTCCTTCTGAAGTCGATGTGCTGCTTGGGGCTGATGTCTTCTTCGAGATAATTACTTCACATAAAATAAAACTAGGTATTAACTCTCCTATACTTCAAAGCTCTAAACTAGGTTGGTTAGTCGCTGGGTCAGTAGGTAATTATAATTATGATAAACAGAAAACACTTCATTGTAACTTTACTATGCAAATAAGTAGGGATTTAGCTAGATTTTGGCAACTTGAAGAACTTCCATATTCAGATAATTATTGCTCAGAAGATGATAATATTTGTGAGACCCACTTTATTAATAATACTATACGTTTAGATAATGGTAGGTTCTGTGTGAAGATACCGTTCCGTGAACCACCTGAAACTTCACTTGGCAATTCCTTTAATATGGCCAAGAAACGTTTTCTTAATCTTGAGAAACGTTTTAATAAAAATTTAGTTTTCAAAAAACAATATTGTGACTTTATAAATGAATACGAAAATTTAGGTCATTTGAGTAGAGTGGAGCCATCGGAATTTGTTTACTTTATACCACATCACGCTGTATTTCGTGAGGCTAGCGAAACTACAAAGGTAAGAGTAGTATTCGACTGTAGTGCGAAGATCACTTCTGAAAAATCTTTAAACGATATTCAGTATGTAGGCCCTGTGGTACAGGATGATTTATTTGATATTTTAATACGGTTCAGGCAGCATACATACGTACTATCTGGTGATATACAAAAAATGTATAGAAAAATTTTAATAGATTGTTCCCAGCGCCATCTACAAATGATACTATGGAGAGACGATGAGAGTAAGCCTCTTAGCACATTACAATTAAACACTGTTACTTGCGGTTCCTCTTCTTCTCCATTCTTGAGTATACGGTGTTTGGTACAGTTAGCAAACGAATGTCAGGATAAAACAATATCTGAAGTTATACAGCACGATTTTTATTGCGATGATTGTTAACCGGAGCGGAAACGGAATCGGAACTAAAGTATATTTATGCATCCGTTACAAGTGTCCTTACTTCAGGTTGCTTTCCAATACATAAACTTCGTTCGAATTGTCCACGAATTTTTACTGATCAAAATACAACGTTGCAGTTCTTAGATTTTAGGTTTATTGTGGCATCCCAACCATGATAAACTACAATTTTCTGTGCAATTGAGCGAAAATTCACAAGAAATTACAAAACGCTTAATTCTATCCAATACTTGCAAGATTTTTGATCCGTTAGGTATGCTTAGTGTTTGCACGATTAAACTTAAAATATTATTACAAAAACTATGGGTTTTGAAATTAGGCTGGGATGAACCGGTACCGCAGAATATTAAGAAAATTTGGAAGAAATTTCTGTCTAACATACAAACATTAGCACACATTAAGGTACCTAGACATGCATTATGTGCTTCACCAATATTAATAGAGCTCCACTGTTTCGTAGACGCCTCCCAAGAAGCATACGGGACTTGTGTGTATCTACGATCATTAGATAGTTCTAATAATGTGTATGTCCATTTATTATGTTCCAAAACTCGTGTAGCGCCTCTTAAGGCACTGACGATTCCGCGTCTTGAGCTGTGCGGAGCGTTATTGGGCGCTAGACTAGCAACTAAGGTGAGTCGTGCTTTACGTTGTACTATAGTTCGTAAAATATTTTTGAGTGATTCGTCGGTAGTATTAGGGTGGATTCAAACTCAACCAAAACTACTTAAGGCATTCGTTTGCGACCGTATTAGTGAATTACACGAACTCACAACTAGGGAATCTTGGAGGCACGTACCTACTACATTAAATCCTGCTGACCTGACTTCTCGAGGTGTCGATCCTGACAAACTTCAAAACCTTAATTTATGGTGGAACGGCCCTCATTTTCTTTTACAAGACGAATGTTACTGGCCTCAAAATATAGGTAAGGTGAATATCGATCTACCTGAACTAAAATTAGAAATTCATGACAATGATTATTTAACCTTAAACGCTACTTACATTGAACAATCACAGATCATAATTTTTCTAAATTATTCTAAATTAAATAAACTTAAAAGAATTATCACTTATGCATTACGTTTTATATACAATTGTAAACATCCCAATAATAAAATGATAGGTTATTTACAGCACAAAGAAATAGAAAACGCATTAACTTATCTTACAAAACTTGCTCAAACACAATCTTACTCAACAGAAATTACCTTGCTTAAACAAAATAAGAATCTTAAACCTAAATCTCACCTTCTACAGTTATCGCCTTTTCTTGATAATAATGGCGTGCTTAGAGTAGGTGGTCGTCTTGAAAATGCTGCCTATGACTATAGTAAAAAACACCCAATAATCCTGGATGGCAAACATCATTTCACTCGGCTCTTGATGGAAAACGAACATTTACGTCTAACGCACGCCGGTCCTCAGTTGCTCCTGAGTTCATTACGTGAACGTTACTGGCCTATGGGAGGCAGAGCTTTAGATCGTAGTGTGGTTAAAAAATGTGTTACATGTACTCGACTACGCGGCCGAACTATGGAGCTACTGATGGGCAACTTACCTATAAGCAGAGTCACTCCTTGTTACCCATTTCAGGTGTGTGGTATAGATTTTGCTGGACCTTTTCTAATTTCTAGCAAAAGGGGTAGGGGTAACAGAATTACTAAATGCTATCTTAACATTATAATTTGTTTTTCGACCAAATGTATTCATCTCGACACCGTAAGTGATCTTAGTACCAACGGATTTCTTCTTAGCCTTCGTCGTTTTATTTCGCGAAGAGGTAAACCTCATACTATTTGTTGCGACAATGGCACTAATTTTGTTGGAGCAAGTAACGAGTTAGGTAGAGTACTTAAATCAAGTCTAAATTCTATATATGACTTCACTAATGATGAAGGTATCACGTTTATCTTTAATCCCCCATATTCCCCTACGTTTGGCGGAATCTGGGAAGCTGGAGTTAAATCCGCTAAATTTCACTTAAAACGCATTATGGGCAACGCAAGTCTGACGTTTGAGGAACTCTCCACGTTATTCGCGCAAATTGAGGCAATCCTCAACTCACGTCCTCTCTCACCTCTGTCATCCGATCATGCAGACCTTTCCCCTTTAACACCTGGGCACTTTCTTGTGGGACGGCCCTTAACATCGTTGCCTTCACCACCAATAATCTCCAAGAATATAAATACATACCAAAAGATCGAGCAGATGAGACAGCATTTCTGGCAAAGGTGGCATAAGTAATATTTGGCTGAACTACATAAAAGGTCGAAATGGCGCTTGAAAAACAGGAACGTTAAAGTTGGTGATCCTCGTCCAATATTCCGCAGTGTCTGAAAACAAAGGTTTATAATCAGTGTGTGTTACCAGCGATGACTTGCGGCACTGAAACGTGGTCTCTAAATGTCAGCCTCATAAAAAAGCTCAAAGTCGCAAAGTCGCTCAGCGTGCTATGGAGAAGGCTATACTCGGTATTTCTCTACGTGATAAAACTAGGAACACGGAAATCCGCACAAGAACGGGTGTAACCGACATAGCCCGCAGAATTAGCACGTTGAAATGGCAATGGGCAGGCCACATCACTCGTCGAACCGACAACCGTTGGGGAAGAAAGGTTCTTGAGTGGCGACCACAAATCGGACGACGAAGCGTAGGACGTCCCCCAGCTAGATGGACTGACGACATTCCCAAAGTCGCAGGGAACCGTTGTATGCAAGTGACGTAGGACCGTTCCGAGTGGAATTCTCGTGGGGAGGCCTATGTCCAGCAGTGGATGTCTGTAGACTGATGGATGGATGAATGGATGGTAGGCGGGTTGGCGATCGTAGTCAGTGATAAATTTTCTCAGTTGTTAACCAGTTTCCCACGTGTTTGCCCTCAGCCAATTTTTCAGACTTCCATTGCTAAGTAAGAGGTGGTGTTACAGTTTATTCTTAACTCGCCACACCAGGAACCATATATATAACAATGCTAGCTCGAATCGCTTAAATAGGTAACTAGAAGTGTGCAAGTTAAATATTCATTATTAAATTTAATTTCAGAAAAGCAAATGTAAGTCTAAAATCCAGCAAAGGACGTCAAGGCGTGTTATAGGGTCGCGGGCATATAGAAATTACTCCGAAGATATGTTAAAGCTAGCATGCGAAGCAGTTTCTTTGAAACAGGTATCTTCAAGAGATGCTGAAAAACATTTTGGTGTCCCAAGACGTACTATACTAAATAAGGTAAAAAACTTGCACTCTAATTCTGTTGGGCATCCTACGAACATAACTAATGAAGAAGAGAAAAGGATTATGAAAGTTCTGCAAGCGTCTAGTGATTTTGGTTCCCCATTAACTAAATTGGATTTAAAATTATTAGTCCATGAATATTTAAAAAAAATGGTCGAGAAATCGTTTTCAAGAATAAAATCCCGGGTGATGCGTGGGTAGGATTTTTGACTAGACATAGGTGGCTATGTCTAGTCAAAAATCCTTACTGACTTAAGTATAAGAGTTACACAAAATATTTCAAAAACAAGAGCTGAAAAGGACCTCAAGAAATTGCTAAATATTTTGAAAATTTAAGCACCACCTTGAAAGATATTCCAGCAACAAATATAGTTAACTTTGATGAGACCAATTTGTCTGATGATCCCGGATGTGCCAAATGCATATTTCGACGTGGAAAGGATATCTAATTCTAGTAAGGGAAATATATCCATTATGTTTACAGCAATTGCAAGCGGTCAATGCTTACCTTTATACGTTGTCTATAAAGCAACGAACTTGTATTCTGAATGGATTGCTGGAGGACCACCAGGTGCTAGATATAACTGTACAAAATCAGGGTGGTTTGATAGCGCTATGTTTGAGGATTATTTTCAAAATATTATTATGCCTTGGGCGGCAGAGACTCCCGGAGCCAAAGTCGTAATTTGTGATAATTTATCGAGTCATTTGAGCGTCAAAGTAGTAGAACTATGTGAACAATGCAACATAAAGTTGGTATTTATTCCACCTAGGTCATCACATCTTACTCAACCTCTTGATGTTGCGTTTTTTGATCCATTAAAAAAAGCTTGGCGACGTATTTTATACCAGTATAAACTCAGAAATCCCAAGCAAACATCCTTAAATAAAAAAAACTTTCCTAAACTGCTTGTTAAACTAACAGAAGCTATTAAGTTGAATGAGAACAAAAATATTAAGAGTGGCTTTAGAGCATCGGGCATATTTCCAACAAATCCACAAGAAGTTTTGAAAAAAATCCCCGAAATGCAAGAGAAAATACTGTCGTATGGACTTGATCAATCATTAATAGATTATTTAAAAGACACAAGATCACCAGATCCTATGGCAGTTAAAAGAAATAAAAAAGTCAATTGTGAACCAGGGAAATCAGTAACAATTACTGATCTAAACATTTTTCATTCCAAAAAAGATCTGAATAAACTTAAAAAAGAACAAAAACTTGAGAATAATTTAACTAAATTAGTAATCCATAATACTAATGAAGAGGTGTACTTACATGACCAAACAGGTATATTTTCAATTATTAATAGAAATACTGATAAAAAGAAGGTTCTAGATTATGTAAACCAGAATGTACATGACGCTACATTAAACAAAAAGAAAACATTGGAAGAAGAAACACATTTTTTTGAAAATAACCGTACTGAACTAAATGATTGCTCAAACCAAGAAGTTACTGTTATCTTAAAATCGCCTAAAACCCTTGTCAAATATTGTATCGCTGCTATTAACTGTTTATTGAATATGGACGAAAAACGGAACCATATCGAAGTGTCTGATAATAATCATAAATTTGCCATTTGCACACAAGCCGTATCTGCTGAAAGAAATAGAATTTATCAAAAAACAACTGCATCTAAAATAACTATTCTGTCAAATGTAATAATAACGACTGCCCCAAAAATATCAGATGTTCAATATTTAAAAGATGTATCTAAAAGTGAAAATACGCCATTCATAGCTAATTGTATTAGAGAGTTGTCCACCAGTCTCTTGAAACCTTCTGTACACTCTCGAGACACCAGACTGACTCATATTCAACCGACGAGCGACTTCTCGCTGGTTCAACCCTTCTTGCAACAGGGCAACAGCTTGAGCGGCTTCTTCAGGTGTAGTGTCCATAATTTTCTTCAAACAACTGCTTCAATTTAGAGAGATGTGTTCAAGTCAACGTCTGATGAGCGACTTATAAGAAAAAACGATTACAGGGGTTTTTATAGAAGGTTGAGTCGCGCAAGATGTGTATAGAGCGCAGAGCATTTTTCGAGGGTTGGGTTCAGTTGCATTTTAAAGACAAGTGTTTATTTAAATTACTGAAATAATGCTACCATTTTAAAGCCCAATTCCTAGGCTTTAAATATGTAAAACATTATAAAGAGGTAAAATGAGTCATTGTTAAGATAAATCACTTTTTATGCGCACTTGACGCTTGAGTCGATTTACTTGCACGCGAGTGTATATCCTGAGGGATGGCACGGCTGATATTTGTCGGGCGTGCCACCGACCAGGCGGGTCCCTCAGACATATCGTTTCTGGCTGTTCACGTCTTGCTAACGGCGAGTACTTGCATAGACATAACCAGGTAGCCAGGATCATCCACCAGCAACTTGCTCTGCGGTACAAACTTGCGAGCATAGAGGTGCCGTACTACAAGTATGTACCAGAGCCGGTTCTCGAAAACGGCCGAGTCACATTGTACTGGGACCGATCTATTATCACTGATATGACTATTTTGGCCAATAAGCCAGACATCGTGGTGATAGATCGGCTAGAGCGCCGTGCAATGATTGTTGATGTCACTATTCCGCATGACGGGAATCTCGTGAAGGCTGAGAAAGATAAACAAATAAAATATCAAGACTTAGCTCACGAGATTGTCAACATGTGGGATGTGGACACGGCAATCGTTGTACCGATAGTCTTTTCGACCAATGGGATAATAGCCAAGAGCCTCTATCAACACCTAAAGAGGCTCGCGTTAGGTAGTTGGATTGCGGGTCTGATGCAGAAGGCGGTATTACTGGACACGGCGCGCATAGTGAGGAAGTTCCTTCTTTGTAGCCCTAACCACCGGAGGCTTGGTCCTTGTATTCGCTGCCGGTGGGTCAATACGCTTTTTATATTTTTAAATATTTTATTTTTTATATCATATTTAAAAATGTATTAGATAGTTTTTAAGTTGAATAAATGTAATAATAATTATTATTATTTTTTAGACAGCAAGAAAATGTATATCCAATTGCGGGGACAAGTGGAATCACCGATACCTGCAATGCTTTACCTGGTGAAAACGTCGACCCAAGCGAGGTTAATTTGGATGTACCTGTTACTGATGTCGTAGGTTTTGCTGCTGAACCCGAAATAGTACCTGAATATATTCATGAAAATGTAAGTACAGATGACTCTGTGGATAAAAGTCCTTACACATGTTTTTTTGTTTGCGGAAAATCCCGGAAAAAAATTAAAGGCCGTGAAGAAAAACTATCAGTATTTACGAATGGGCTTAATTCCATGCAAAATTTGGCAATTGAGAGCAACGATATGGATATGATTGAAAAGCTTCAAAATTTACCGCCGAATCAAGAGTTATTTTTTCATAAATATTGTAAAAATAATTATATTACTTCGCGAGAATCAATACTTCAACAAGGAAAAGAAAAATGCGAATGGCATTCGACAAGAAACATTCGTGTAGAAGCTTACGATGTCGTCGAAAAGTTTGTCACTGAAAATATTATTAATCAAGAACAGCCTTTTTCTTTTAAATTTTTAAATTATATGTTTGTTGAACACTTAAAAAAAACAAGGAAGATGTGTCCAATTACACTTATAAACCATACCACTTAAAAGAAAGATTATTAAAAAATTTCCAAAAAAAATTAACGTCATCTCTTTTAAGGGTCAAAGTTTAGTGAAACCTTTCAAAGGTATCATGATTCAAAATGAAATCGAAAAACAGAATATTTTAGATACAGCTGCACGTATTTTAAACGAAGAAATACATAAAACTCAGCCACAAAAATTACCAGATCAAATAAAAACTAAAGATTTAATAGACGGCGAATGCGAAGTACCTGAAACTTTAATGAATTTTTATACGAAATTAATTTCTGGTGATAATTACCGACGAAGACAAAATGAGAGAACTAAAAGCTAAATCATTTTCGGAAGATTTGATTTATGCCGTTTTTAATGGCCGGTATAAGTTATCGAAACATATTTGCTTAGGCTTGACGTTAATGAGCTTAACAAATAGTAGAAAAATTATCGATATTGTAAATCGGTACGGTCATTGTTGTAGCTACAGTACATTGGAAGGTCTTGAAACTGAGGCAACATTCACTTCTTGTGAACTTTCCGAAGTTTGTCCAGAAAGTATTGAGCGAACATCTGGCTTACAAACTGGTGTTGCATTTGACATTTATGATCGTTTCGTCGAAACGAGAACCGGTAAGGACACGCTTCACGATACCGTAGGTATAATTTTTCATGTATGAAAAAATATAATTTGTCAACAAATATCTGGAAATGATAATGAACAGCTAAATTTTCAAATTGACAGTTTGACCATCAATGAAGAAGTAGGTAATGAAAATGTACAGTCAAATTTTGAGAGTTCTGTCAACGTAGAAGAAGCAGCTGAGAACGATAGTTTGCAGTCAAATACCGATGCGGAAAATGTTGACACAGTGCAAAGTCGTAAACATAGGCGTAGTTTTGATATTATCACTCATGAATCAACGAAATTTACTAAAAAACCAAGACTTATTGAGTGTATGCTACCACCTGATGCATTATCGCAACTAAATACTGTCAATCTTCAATCAGTAACGCACATGGATTTTGCATGGGTTCTTTCACACTATTTAAATTTGACCGGCATACCGATGTGGGTTGGATATAATAGTTTATTGCATGAAGATCCCTCTCCCAAGCACATTGTTTGTTATTTAACAACAATTAATGATTCACCAACAAATAAAGAAACCGTATATGAAACCATGAATCAATCAAAAAAAGTGGCTATAGAATGTGGGCAGAAATACATTGAAGTAACGTACGACCTTGCGATTGCAAAAGTTACCCCGCAAATCAAGAGTATTGAAGCTGAAACTTTTAAAGATTTAATTATCCATCTTGGAGCATTTCATGTTATGATGGCATATTTCAAAGCAGTGAGTAAATTTATTGATAACTATGGTCTCACAAATATCATGGTAAATGAAGAATTACTCGCCAAGGATCAGTTAATGGTTTTATTAGTGGCAAACATTTTAATAGACGTAAACGTTTACATCCAATGATTGCATTAGCATTGAAAATGTTGCATTTTGAAAGCTTCCTTTAACATGAAAAAATAAATGTACCTGATGAATTCAAAAACTATTTGGTCCAGTTTTTAAAAACAAGAACGATTGAACCGACAATACAATTAACCGGATTAACGGAACTACTTGAAAGATATGAGCAATTTAAAACACATACTTTGGAAGGCACACATGGCAAGACAGCGCAGTTTTACATGATGTATGCAAGATTCATTGATTATTATTTATTACTCAATACAAGCATCCGTTCTAGTAATTTCGAAATCTATAAACTAGCCTTATTGAAAATAGTTAATTTGTTTTTCGTTTTCAATAAGCAAAATTATGCCCGTTATCTAGTGAAGTATCTTGATAACTTAATAGAAGTTGACGAGACTCATCCGGGATTACGCGAAAACTTTGAAAAAGGTTCATTCGGTATAAAACGAACACAAATGCCTTACTCAAAGCAACCAATTGATCTGACTCTTGAGCAAACAATTAACGCTGATGCTGCGAATAAGCTGACGGGAATTTCGCATATAACTAATTCAATCTCAGCTAGGCAACGATGGTGTCGCAGTCATACTATTCGTTCAACTCTCATCAGTCATACAATGAATGAATTTGGACTTAGTAAAGTACAATTCACATACAGTTTTCTTTCTTTCTTTCTTTACAAGACGTGACCACCGATCTGAAAAATAGTCGAATAAAAAAAAATACTGAACATCTTCATGGATTCATTGATGGCATTAAGCGTAATATTAATCCCTTCGATAAAAATTTAAATAAACAAGATTTATATAACATTTCTACTGGAGAAGGAGCACCTCAGCATATTGAAAATTTCTTGCTCAATGTTGAAAAAGAAGGTAATACAAAACGAGAAGATTATATTATCAGTTGTGTAAATGACCAAATTATCCGTGTGGTGACGGATTAAGAATACAATTCACCACTCCCTATCTTGCCCGTGGATGTCGTACAAGACGACTAAGGGATATAATATGCACATAAGATCTGTGCAAGAGAAGGAAAACTCGAAATGAAATCCTATACCAACATGTCTGACCAGCATGGTATAGTAGGTCAAATTCCCTCCCATTGTGGAGGAGGCCCGAGCCCAACAGTGGGACGTATGTGGGCTGCGATGATGATGATGATGATGATGAAATGACCCAAACCAATTTGAGAATTTGAGAAACCAATTGAGCTATTTCTAGGGTAAAATGTCATACTTTCGTAGATATGATGAAGAAAAAAAAAGTTAGTTGCTCGAGGAATCGTGGAGCTGCGAATGCAACGTGATTTATTTGGACAATTACTTCAAATCTCTTTAAAAAATGAACTTGATTTAGATAAAGTTCTCACGTATCCTTTAACACCGATTTCACTGTCTCTCTTCCACCTTGATGGCACTACGTGTAAAACACAAAAATCCGCATTAATGGCTCTATTAGAAAAATATGAACATTCGGAGCCACCAGAAAATCCAGATGTTATAGTGTATGACGGGTATTTTATGTTACATCAGATGAAAGATGTACCTTTGAGCTTTGGAAATATTTCAAAAAAAGTACTGCAAATGATATGTGCAACCACAGCTAAGATAATATACATTGCCTTTGATAGATACGTTTTTCCATCAATAAAAGATACAGAACACAAGCTACAAGACATGGAGCAAGCAAACTTCCATATCGAAGGCCCTGACCAAGTGCGAAAAAAAGATTTTTCCCTTGAGCTGAAGAACGTTAATTTTAAGGAAGCACTGGTACAGTTTCTTAATGAAAATTGGGAAGAAGATTATATGTGGCCGTATATAAAGGATAAAACTGTTTATGTGAGTGCAGACACTTGTTTTAGATTCACAGTTGATGACTCAAAAGTTATAAAAACTCGTGTTGAAGAATTTTCGTGCCCGGCTCACGAAGAAGCGGACAAAAAAATGATTTTACATGTCTGCAACATTGATATTAATGCGAACGTGACAATTCGTTGCTCCGACACTGACGTGTTAATAATTATGTTAGCTAACATGGCTAATATATCAGAAAATATCCACATTTGCATGGAAGTTGGATTTGGAAAAACTCGAAGATTTATTAACGTTACTCAATTATATGAATCTTTAGGATCTGATTTGAGCGCAGCACTTCCGGCATTTCACGCATTCACAGGGCGTGATTTTAATCCGGCCTTCTTTCGAAAAGAAAAAAGCGACCTTTTTCAATAATGGCTAAATCGCATGATTTCATCGAGTGTTTCATCCAAATATCAAAATCATTAGAGGATGGAGAGAAGGAGACAATATTTTTGAGAAAATCAGAGCTATATCAGCAATTTTTAAGAGCATGTTACATAGCTCAAATTTGGTCAAATGCACACCTGAAGGTTCCAACTTCTGATGATCCGGAAGACTATGGTTGGGAAGAAATTGACAATAAATATGATTTCACCTGGTTCATTGGAAGTCAGTTACCAACATCGATTGATGAAATAACTATCCAGCCCGAAAAAGGTAACATTTTATTATCATATTAATGATATTATGCTAAAATACGCATTCTAATTTTTTTTTTGTACAGATGATGACGATGAAAATATTACCGCAGACAGCTCTGACAGTGACTCGGACAATGAATCAGAGAGAGATGATTGTGACTCAAGCCATAGCGAAAACGAAAATGGTTAAATAACATTGTCATTCTTATTGTAATTTTTCATAATTTTTTTATAATAAATATTTTTTATCAAGTAACTAGTTAATTTATACTAAGCAAATAGATTATTTAAATATTGGAATAGAACTAAAATTATTTGAATATACACGTATAAGTTTAAAAAATATTGATACGGAATATTTGTTTCACCTCAACACTCATATTAGAGTGCTATGCCGAATAATTAAAGAGATGTCATTTCCTCCTACATGAAAATTTGTGAGCTGATTTTAAATATGTTTCTGTGATAAATAAAAAAAATCAGCTAGCAGTAAGTCGAGGGAGGGACCTTCAAATTATCAGCTGACGATTTTTCCACCGAGATACAGCCAGCTGACGTATATATTTATCAATAGTTACATATAAGCTATCATCAGGTAAATTTTTATTTGAGAGGATATCACTGAAAGTGAAATTTTTTTTTTTCATGATCGTGACATCAGCTGACGTACAATACACTATGTTATAGCCAGCTGATTTTTTTTTTGTTGAGATATTGGGTTAGCTATAATTTGATAAATTTTAGCCGAGAGGAAATGAGTGAATGTAATTTTTTTTTCTTCGAGCGTGGGAGGTTACAACTGCTCATCCCCCCCACCGAGCCTTAGCTGACGTTCACGAGACTTTATGGTTCGATTTTCTGATGCATTTTACTAATTATCACTTGAGAGGAACTTGGTCATATATATATCTGTTACTGGCTCTCGGACTATAAGTATAATTTTATATAATAATACAGTAATCTGCAAAATATTAGCACAAGTACCTAAAATTGCAAATCATCTAAGGGGAAATATTTTTCCCACTGGTCCATATCTGGTGTTTTCGTTGTAGTACTATTATATGTAGTGCTACATGATAATGTATGGTTTTCTTGTATTTTTATATAATTTACCTTCATTTTTTTTTTACAGAAATGGCGAAAAGAGGGTGCAGAGAATTTCATATTCAAAATGACGAAATATTGCAGTTTCTTATGGCAGATAATAGTGACGGAGAAGATGACTTACAGTTAGACGAAGAAGACCAGCAGTTCATAGCTCAAGATGTAGAAAATGCAACTGATGTTGTTGAAATTGAAGATTCTATTCAAGAACCGACAAATCAAACCTCATTACCCTCCTGTTCAGATATTTCAGAGACTATTCCTATTTTCAACTGGAGAAATAACTCGTACGCTCCTCACACATTCAATGAAAGCGAGTATGATTTTGGGCGCGTAAATACATTATCTGACCGGCATGGCATGTTGTTGCCAATAGACATTTTCATGGAGGTGACACAAATGGATCAGTTAGTGTCTAATATCATAATAAAAGAAAGTATCAAATACGCACAACAAAATGGAAGACCTTTTACTGTCAGCTTGGATGAAATGAAGGCATTTTTGGGCATGAATTTTGTAATGAGTTATCATATTTTACCAACTCTCAGGAATTACTGGTCGACTGATGAAGACACGGGTGTGCCTTTCATTTCTAATGTTATGCCAAGAACTATATTTGAGCAGATTCGGTAAAATTTACACTTCTCTGATAATAACAATCACTCACAATCAAGTGATCGAGCATATAAAATAAGATCTGTTATGCAACATTTCAATTTGTGTTTTCAAGCGGCAATGAATAACTCACTAAGGCAATCCATTGATGAACACATGATCAAATTCAAAGAGCACAACATTATGAAGCAGTACATCAAAAATAAACCTATAAAATGGAGGTTCAAAATGTGGTGTAGATGCGAGTCTTCAACAGGATACTTATACCAATTTGATTTATATACAGGAAAGAAAACTAATACAGAAATTGGTTTAAGTGAATCAGTAGTTACTCTGTCTGACGGAACAACTAAAAGGTCTTGGTTGTGAAGTATACTTTGACAATTTTTGCAACTCGCCTGCTTTGCAATATAAACTCATGATGCAGAACACCAAAGCCTGCGGCACTGTTCGCACGAATAGAAAAAATGTGCCAAAGTCATTACCATCAGATAAAAGTATGAAAAGAGGCAACATCCATGCCGTAAGTACAAACGGCATAACATTCGTAAAATGGATGGATACTAAAGCAGTCCATATGTTGACCAATTTTATATCTCTGGTGCCAACTAGCACAGTAAAGAGGAGGCAGGCAGGAACTGCTCAAAAAATAAATGTTACATGTCCGGAAGTAGTGATGCGCTATAATAAATATATGGGCGGTGTAGACCTTATGGACCAGCGCAAAGCATGTTATGAGGTTGATCGCAAAGCCAAAATCAAATATTACCTGCGCCTCTTTTTTGACATCTTAGATATTACTATGAATAACTCATATTTAGTCTACGTAAAGTTGCACAAAAAACACAAAGTAGAAGGTCCGCTTTTGAGCAGTCTCGAGTATCGCCAACATGTAGCACGAGGTCTAATAAATAATTTTACATGTAGACAGCGATCAAGACCCACTTTAGTCTTCTCTAAAAAGCTCCGCATTGGAAATAAACGCAATTTGCCAGCGCACAACATGGAAAAAGCAGAAAAACTAAAGCGGTGCGTAAATTGTGCAAAACGGCGTATAGAAAATAGGACACATAATAAATGTGTTATGTGCAACGTCCACTTGTGCTTCACAAGTAAACGTAATTGTTTCGTAGAATACCATAATTAACTATTTATTTTACTTTTATGAACATTTTTACTATGTTTTTTTTTTATATTACAAAGCAATAAATAAAATACCGTTATAAAAAACCTAACTCTTCGTTTATTTACTTTTATGGTCCATAGGGTAAAATATTTCCCATGAAATTATAGGAAATCTATACACCCTGCTATGTTTTTCTAGTGATATTCTCTTACTTTACACCCAAAATAGCTAAAATATTGTGTTGTATTCGCATATTTAGTCTCAGCCATCTTATGGTCTTGTAAGGGTTAAATATAGAATGTTAATAAATAAAAACAATAACCAACATGGTAGCAGAGCGTTGTTGAAAAAATTTTTAATAAAAATAATTAACATGGGAAACGTGCCATGTGATATGGTTGGAGATGGCGTCGTCCCACATTATCATGGAGCAGTCCCTGGAGGATTACTATCAAGCATTGAAAAACTTGACGGCGGTACTAACTACGCGACGTGGAAAGTTCAGATGGAACTTTATCTAGTAATTGAAGATTTATGGGGCTACATAGAAGAGACACCATTAGATGCTGCTGGTCTTAAGTTGGACAGAAAGGTACGTGCAAAGATACTCCTAATGGTGAAACCACATTGTCTGGTGCACGTGAGAAAAGCTACTACAGCTAAAGAGAGCTGGGATGCTTTAAAAGCCGCTTTCGAAGATCAGGGAGTTAATAACAGATGTCGACTTTTGGGACGTCTTGTTAGTCAGAAGCTTTGTATGTATAGTAGTCCACGAGTTTATGTCACCGAGTTGCTGTCGTTGGCCAATCAACTAGCTGATATGGGCAAAGAAGTAGATGACGAGCTGCTTGCTGCACTTATGCTACAAGGACTAGGAGACCAGTACGAGCCGATGAGAATGGCTATTGAGAATAGCAATATAACGTTAACAACAGATTACGTTAAATCAAAATTGCTACAGATTGACGCTAGTGACACATCTGGGGCTTCGTCACAGAATGCTTTGAGTGCAAAGAGAAACCATGTTAAAGAGACATCGTACTATAAAAGAAAAACAGCTAAGAAGAAAATAAAATGCTATGTATGCGGGGAAGAACATAAAGATATCACCCGTATCCCAGATATTGAGAGCCATGAGTCTTCTTTGCTGGATCTTCTGCTGACTACACACCAGCACGGATATCAGGTAGTGGTTGAAGCGCCTCTTGGGTCTTCTGACCACTGCTTGGTTCGTAGCAGTGCCCCTGTTGTAAGGCCTAGTCGTTCTAAGGCGACTGGGACTCGCAGAGTCTGGCAATATAAGTCAGCAGATTGGGATGGACTCCGCGAGTTTTACGCATCCTACCCATGGAAGCGGCTTTGCTTCGCCTCTGGGGACCCTGGCGTCTGTGCGGACTGCGTTACCGAAACGGTTATTACGGGGATGGAATTATTCATCCCCAACACCAAAATACCCGTCGGTGGCCGCAGCCAACCCTGGTTTAACAAAACCTGCAGGACGGCTGCATGCCAGAAACAGTCCGCATATCGGGCCTGGAATAGGGCCAAAAAATGCCAGGACCCGAACGCCAAAGAGGTGAAGCGGAAATTTAACGCCGCTTCTAGATCTAGTAAGAAGGCTATTGCCAGAGCCAAGGCGGAACATGTTGCCAGAATTGGCGAGCGATTGCAAAGCTATCCCGCTGGGAGTCGTGCATTCTGGTCGCTCGCCAAGGCTGCCCAAGGCAACTTCTGCCAGCCCAATCTCCCACCACTGCAGAAACACGATGGTAGTCTGGCCCACAGCGCAAAGGAGAAGGCCGATCTTCTAGGTCAATTCTTTGCCTGTAACTCGACTTTGGATGCCGGAGCTGCCACACCACCTACCATCCCACGGTGTAAAAGCTCACTGCCCGAAATCCGCATCACGCAGCGAGCGGTTAGGCGGGAGCTGCGGCTTTTAGACGTCCATAAGTCGAGTGGACCGGATGGCATCCCTGCAGTGGTACTAAAGACGTGCGCCCCTGAATTGACTCCCATCCTCACGCGCCTATACCGACTTTCCTACGCTACTAATAGGGTTCCGTCTTCGTGGAAGGTAGTCCATGTCCACCCGATCCCTAAAAAGGGAGACCGGTCTGACCCATCGAATTACAGGCCAATTGCGATAACATCCTTGCTCTCCAAGATAATGGAGAAGGTTATAAACCGCCAGCTTCTGCAGTACCTTGAGGATCGCCAGCTTATCAGTGATCGCCAATACGGCTTTCGTCATGGTCGGTCGGCTGGTGATCTTCTTGTGTACCTCACACACCGTTGGGCAGAGGCCTTGGAGGGCAAGGGTGAGGCGCTGGCGTTCAGCCTAGATATCGCAAAGGCGTTCGATAGGGTCTGGCACAGGGCACTTCTATCGAAGCTACCATCATACGGAATCCCCGAGGGACTCTGTAATTGGATTGCCAGCTTTTTGGATGGTCGGAGTATAAAAGTCGTCGTAGATGGCTCCTGCTCCGATACCATGACCATTAATGCTGGTGTACCACAAGGCTCGGTGCTCTCCCCGACGTTGTTTATCCTGCATATCAATGACATACTCTCTATCGAGAGTATGCGTTGCTATGCGGATGACAGTACGGGTGATGAGCGGTACACTGAGCAACGGAATATCCCTTGGAGTACTCAGGAAAGAAGGGTTCAACTTGTGTCTGAAGTCGAGCGCTCTCTGGGGCGGGCCTCGGAATGGGGTGAACGGAACCTAGTCTAGTTCAACCCCACAAAGACACAAGTTTGCGCGTTCACTGCAAAGAAGGACCCGTTTGTCATGGCGCCTCAGTTCCAAGGAGTAACTCTCCCAATTTCTGAGAGTATTGGGATTCTCGGCGTCAAAATATCGAGCAAAGTCCAGTTTGGGAGTCATTTGGAGGACAAAGCCAAATTGGCAAGCAAAAAGTTGGGCGTCCTGAACAGAGCCAGGCGGTACTTCACACCGAGACAGCGTCTTGTGCTATACAAAGCACAAGTTCGTCCTCATGTGGAGTACTGTACTACTCACATCTCTGGACAGGTGCGCCCAAATATCAGCTAGACCCACTTGACTCCCTGCAAAGACGGGCTGTTCGAATCGTCGGGGATCCCAATCTTACGGACAGATTGGAGTCGCTGGAGCAGCGGAGAGACTTTGGGTCACTCTGTGTACTCTACCGACTCTTTCACGGGGAGTGCTCCGAGGGACTGTTTGACCTGGTACCACCGTCACCATTCTACCAACGTACCACTCGACATCGCAGCAGGGTTCATCTATTTCACCTGGAAACGTTATGGTCTTCAAATGTACGTTTCCAGCGATCATTTCTCCCACGTACGTGCAAGCTCTGCAATGAACTACCTGCTGCTGTGTTTCCCGAGCGCTATGACATGTCCTTCTTTAAACGAGGTTTAAGAAGAGTATTTCCTTCACGGTAGGCAGCGGCCTGGCTGTGCCCCTGGTATTGCAAAGGTCCATGTGCAGCAGTTTCACTTACCATCAGGTGTGCTGCTTGCTCGTTTGCCACCGTTGACAATAAAAAAAAAAAAAAAAAAAAAAGCTCGTTTTTACCCCAAAAAGCATAACTGTCAAGCGCACACTACACATACGGCACTCCGCACCTATGGACATCCATCGCAAGAGTAGATTTTGGATTCGGGAGCGTCATTTCATATGACAAATAGAAGAGAATGGCTAGATAATTTTGTAAAGTTAAAAGAGCCAGTCCAAATATCCTGCGCGAATGGGAACAGGATGGAAGGTGAAGGCCGAGGTGATGTAAGTTCAGATGAGTTGAATATTAGTGTGAAAGGAGCTGTGTTTGTGCCAAAACTTGCTGCGAATTTATTGAGTGTAAATATGTTAGCGCGGCATAATTTTGTGGTAGTATTTTCTAAAAGAGGTTGTGAGTTGTATAAAGCGAATGATTGTCAAGTGAAAGGTAAAGTTGAGTTAGTGTGTAAGGAAGAAAAAGGGATTTATGTAGTGAAACCCAATTCTAATTCTCACATGTTCACAGCATTGAAAACAAACGCTGATGATGCAGCTCAGCTTTGGCATCGTAGACTTGGACATTTAGGACTCATCAACATGAAAATACTACGAGACAAATTAGCTAGAGGTATATATTTTAAAGATCCGAATTCAGTACAATGTGTTTCGTGCATTAGAGGTCATATATTTTAAAGATCCGAATTCAGTACAATGTGTTTCGTGCATTAAAGGTAAGCAATCTACATTACCTTTTCCTAAACAGAAGAGTGCGCATGCCTCTGAACTCATTGAATTAGTACATAGTGACGTTTGCGGGCCTATGGAAACTGCTTCATTTTCAGGATATAAATATTTTTTGACGTTTATTGACGACAAGTCGAGAAAAACTTTTGTATATTTTTTGCAAAACAAAAGTGAAGTTTTTCCGAAGTTGGTTGAATTTAAAACTTTTGTTGAAAATCAAACAGGCAAAAAGTTGAAGGAAATTCATACTGACAATGGTACCGAGTATGTTAATAAACGTATGATTAATTTTTTGCGCAATAATGGTATTAATCACCAGTTAACTATAGAATATACACCGCAACAGAATGGAGTAAGTGAAAGAGCAAATCGTTCAATTGTGGAACGAGCTAGAAACATGCTTGAAGAAGCGAAACTTGACAAAAAGTACTGGGCTGAACACTTACATTGGTAATTACTATTATTTTTTTCAGTGATTATGTGAACTTTGTACGAGTATAAAATGATTTGTGATATAGATTGATATATATATACAGATTGAGTGATGATATGATAGCATTTGATGTTTTAATTTCCTAATCTAAAAGCATATTCGATTTAAGGTAGTAGTCCGGTGTGATGGGTCAAAAAAATCGATTTTTTTTTACATTTTTCGGAAGAACCACATTTTAAAAATATGCTCATAAATTTTCAGACCGAAATTTAGAATATTTCCTAAGTTATAGACAAAACAAGAGAGCGCGCCGTAGAGTGTATCAAAGTGTGTTGACACGCCAGCGGCAGCTGCCCTGACCGTTTCCTCTTTTATTGTCCTTCCTAACCTAACCTTTATTATTTAAAGATACCCAGGTATACATATTTAAGCTAACCTTTTCAACTGACAAACACGAAATATAAGAATTTCGTACCGTACAAGAAATATTTTGAGGAAACAGAAGGATTGCTGTATGCACGGGGCATAGCTGATTAAATAATGTAAGTATTATTTGTTGCCAAAACTTTGAACGCGTTTTTCTCGAAACCACGTTTTTGTAATTTCGGGGAAGCACTGACTCAAAACTATTCAACCGATTTGGCTCAAAAATTAACCAGTTATTCTACATGCACATATCTAAATACCTAACCTTTAAAACATTTGATTTTTTAATAATAAATTAATTTTTTAAACATTTTATCAACAAAAAACATTACATTTTGAGGACTTTTTTTTCACAAATTCCCTTTTTTTTTTTATTATGTATATTATTGGTTAGTTCATTAGAATAAGGTCTACACAATAATAATCTTTTTGATTTTTTCATTTCAGATGACTACGGAAGGCTGTGTGCTTCCCCGAAACAGCTCATCATTTTTTAGACGACTCCACTTTGACATTACATATTGTAAATAAATAAAAGGAAAATTAAATAATTTTTTTTTTTTAAATTTAAAGTACTTAAATAAATATGTAAAAGTTACAAAACGATCGTATATTATTTACTTGTTAAAAAAAGGTCACGAAAAAAAGTCGAAATTTCGGCCGTCACACCGGACTACTACCTTAAACGAGTATCAAAAAATACAGCCTACCTATGTTATGCATAGATTTAAATCGTTAGATAGGCCCACATCGTAGTAAGACCCGTTTTGTTGCCACATGAAATGAGATAAGTATACTCATTTAGAATCAGTGCACATTTCTAAGCGCAGTGGTAATAGAACGCATCGTAACTTTAACAAGTTTTCTGAGAAGTGTAAGAAGAAAAATGCCATCGTGTGCATTTCGCAAATGCAACACATGCAATGTGTTGCATGCATACATGCATTGCATGTAGTAACATTTCACTCGTAAGTACTGTGATTTAATTAAATAATTATTTTTCATTCCGTCATCAAAAATTATAAATTATAATACGAATGCACGAAAGAGAAAGTAGGGGAAATCCGGGAGACTTGCTCAGGTGGGAGACATGCTCCACATCACGTAAAACATTTTAAATTTCGCGCCAGGTGGCTGAATGTTCACTTAAGGAATGTCGCAATTGCGACGCCATATTGACTGCCATTGCGGTGATTCAATAGTAAGTAAGGCTAACGCGTTTTTGGTGGTCGGCGTAAAAATAAATTTGTTTTCTTATTTTGTCCATTATTTTGGCAAATATTACGGTACGTAGTTACTTTATATTTACTTTGTGTAATTATCGCAATTAAACAAACCTTCTTTTCCATATGTCCGTGCGCGTTTATACGTCCAATTAATCAAATTTATGTGCACACGTGATAAAGTGAAAAAGGTTAGGTTAGGGAGACTTGATCCATTACACATTAGGGAGATATGATCAGTGGTTCAACTGTCCCTCAAGTTGTCTCGATATAAAATCAGTTATACTTATTCCTTCCTTGCAGTTAATATCGTCATGCCATTTAAATACAACAAAAAAATTGGTTCTACCCGTAAAGAAATAAAAAAAAAAACGAATTGCAAAATGCAGTACAAGAGGTTAAAGCCGGGTCTTCTCTTTGAAAAACAGCAGTTAAATATGGAATTGATTGGACTAGTTTGCGTCGATACACAAAAGAAAAAGATAAGCTGCAGGTATTTGATGAAAAAGGTAGTTCATACAAAGCATCTCAAATTTTTATAATTCAAGAAGAAAAATTTTGGTCGATTATCTATTGACTTGTAGCAAAATGAACTATGGGCTGACTCGTATAGAAGCAATGAAATTAGCTTATAAGTTTGCTTCTTCAAACTCAAAAAATATTCCAAACAATAGGTCAAGAAATAAATCAGCTGGAAAAGACTGGTTCCGAGGATTTCAATGTAGAAACTGTGAAATAAGTTTGAGAACACCTGAAGCAACAAGTTATCGAGAGCAAAAAGTTTCAATAAAAAAAATGTTGGAGATTTTTTCCAAAACTTGAAGTATATTCGAGAACAGTACAAGTTCGAACCACAAAATATTTACAATTGGGATGAGACGGGTTGTACCACTGTCCAAGACTGTCCTAAGGTGTTAGCAAGCAAGAAGTCTAAACAAGTAGGACAGATTACTTCCGCAGAGAGCGGAACTTTAGTTACTGTATGTTTTGCAATAAATGCTATCGGAAATGTAATTCCACCATTTTTTGTGTTCCCTCGCAAAAAATATCGCAATGATTTTATAACTGACGGACCAGAAGGGTCAGATGGTGATGCATACTCGACAGGGTGGATGACAACAAAGAGTTTCTTAAAATTCATGCAACATTTTAAGAAATATTCCAATGCATCGAGAGATAATCGTGTTTTATTGATACTCGATAATCAAGAAAGCCACGTATATCTATGTTGATGCTTCCTTCAAACTGCCGTAATAAATTGCAACCATTAGATGTTGCAGTTTACTCTTCTTTTTAATCCAGATACAATAGAGTGATAAATAACTGGATGCTGTCTAAACCGGGTAAAACTGAGACAATTTACAACATTCTAAGCGGGTTTAAGAGTTCGGGTATCCATCCGTTTAATCCTGACATATTTAAGGAAGACATGTGATGTGACATGTGATCGGCAGTGACGGATAGAAGTTTTTCAAATGATTCCAATGAAGCAATTTCGCACTGAAACCGTCAGGTTCAACTTGTTTTCTCCGATGTTATGCAAGGTTCAACATCTTCACAGCAAGATTTGAATATAGTTCATAATGTTACATCTGAACTAAATTCATCAGGTAACTCTGAAGTTTCTGTAAGTATACTTCAAGCCGAAGCACACGATATCGCGACAGAAACGAATGATCATGATGGTGATATTATTCCAGTAGTTTTTGAAGAGGATTCTGTAATTGCTAAATTAGTCCAACCCACTGGTCAAGAGATCTCAATAACCACTGAAGCATCTACTTCTTGCTGCTAACCCCAGAAATTATAAAACCGTACCCAAAAGCTGCACATAGGCAAACTACATTTCGTGGTCGCCAACCAGTAAAGACAAAGATTCTTACAAAAACTTCAGAGAAAGATGATTCAACACTGAGTGTATTCAAAGATCTAAAAAACACTAAAGAGAAGTCTAAAAAATCTGGTACAGAAAAAACTAAAAGAAGAATTCTACAGGGTAGTGGGAGCGAAACAGATTGGATGTCAATTATACCAAAAATATAAAAATCAATAGGAAACCGTTGAAACAGAAGCAAACAAAAAGGGGGGCTAACAAGAGAAATACAAAAACTAAAACAGGAAATGTAAATAAAAGAAAAACTTCAAAAACCAGGCACAACATGAGTCGTCAAGGCAGTGAAACAGAATATGAAGACGAAGACGAGCAGCTCATTCCATATGCTGATAGTTCTGGTAGTGAATATGAAGACGAAGACGAGCAGCTCATTCCATATGCTGATAGTTCTGGTAGTGAATATTCAGAAGAAGGGCGAGATATAGACAATCGGTGGTATTGTTTCGTATGTCAAAGAGAAGAAGTTTTAGACATGAGGCTATGAATTTCTTACAAGAGATATGTTCACGAAACATGTGTTGGACTCACTATCAAACATAATGAAAATTTCATATGTCATGAATGTGAACCCTAACTTTTTATCCACTGATATTTTTCTAATTTTCAGTGATGCATGTTATACATTGGAGACTGATTAATTATTGATCTCATAAGCTAATACATAGCATTTTGATTTGTAAAATGATATGATTACTTTATTAGTCAAAAATCTTTATTTTCAGTTAATTACAGTTATTAATTATTTTATTTTCTGTAACATTGATTTCAAAAATGGTTTTATCTTGAAATGCTTTAATAAAATAAATTACTCCCACTGTGTTTTTTCTGATCTTATTCTCATGCAAAGAGACATATTTAAATCTCCCTACCCCTTGGGGAGATTTGAACCACAAACCGTTTTTTAAAAATATGTATAAATTGGCCATTTTTACTAAATTATAGAAACACTTATACTAAAAATAGATTACTACTAACCAATGCCTTGTATATGTTTTGGAGCTGTCAAAATGCTCGTTATAATTTCTACTTTATAAATACTAAAGTATAAGAGGGTTCAACTCTCCCGGACTTCCCCTAATGCTCGTAACTAATGTAGGGGAAAAGAAATGACACTATTTTCTCGGTTCACACACTGCTGCGGCGCTTATGGAACATTGGTATCGGGGCATATCTAACGATTTAAATCTATGATGCCCTTTTTTCTATTTGGCTCCTGCTATTTTATTGATTCATCCTCCATTTACCTATGATATTGTTAAATTAAATGAAACGTTATTTTAAAGGCGTACCCTTAGAATAATAACGTATAGAAGGTAAGTTCGCGCACAAAAAGTAAAGCATTTCGATTGGAGCCTAATGGAGCTTACGCCGGAATCGTTCCGTAATGTACAAGGTCACTGTACTGCACGTACGTACGCAACTCTTAAAAATAAATAGATAATTATGACGATTTGTGCATTTAAATGGTGTCACAACACATTTGAAAAACACAAAAAGGTTTTTAACATTATATTATTATTTTAAAAGTATTTCGAAGATTAATGTTAATAAAAACAAAATTTGATTTCATAATCTAGGTATATAGTGACCAGAGATAGGACTCAGTGGAAAGAGTTAGAGGAGGCCTTTGCCAAGAGGCAAACTGAGTTGAGAGATATTTTATAAAAAACAATGTTGCTTAATTCTATAAAATTTATACTCTACTTCATAAGTGATAATATTTAGTTGTTAAGTAATTATGTAACTGATCTCAGTAATAAAGGCTATTTTATTTACTTATTTATAAAGTGGTGTGCGTGTGTACGTGTGTAATCGCTTACACGCATGTAGTATTGTTTGCTTCATATTTTTGATGGCTTACGTATGGACACTATCCTTCTATACGTTATTATTCTAAGGGCGTACCTAAAAAAATAATACAGGGTGGACCAAAAGTCCGTTTACTTTTAAATCAGTACCTACGTTGAGCAGCGAAGGCGGGGCGGAGGGGATACGTAACTCAAGAGCAGCCTACGAGAATACAGTGCCATGGCGCCATTCAACGGAGCCCAACGTGCGTTCTGCGTACGCGAGTACTATCGAAACAACGATTCTCCGACTATAGCGCAACGAAAATTTTGCGCTCACTACAACCTACGGCATAGAAATGAAGCTCCATCAATTCAACTGATTAGAAAATGGATACAGAAGTTTGAGGAGACAGGTTCAACAATGAATCAACCACGATGCGGCCGACCTAGGACTTCAAGGGATGCCGAAAACATAGAGCGTGTAAGAACATCTGTTCGCAAACAGCCTAACCTCTCCACTCGAAAGCGGTCAAGTGTCTTAAATGTGCCAAGAACATCTTTAATTCGTATTCTCCACAAAGATTTACATTTTCATCCTTATAAAATTCAAATGGTACAGGAATTAAAGCCACAAGATCGTTCTCACAGGCTCCAATTTGCTAACGATATGCTAGAGAAGTTCACCAACTTTAACAACATTTTTTTCTCAGACGAAGCACACTTCCACTTAAATGGACACGTGAACCGGCAAAATTGCAGATACTGGAGTGACACTAATCCTAAATTAAAGCATCAAAAGCCCCTGCATTCACCCAAAGTTACTGTATGGGCAGCTTTGTCAGCAAGAGGGATTATTGGTCCATACTTTTACGAAGATCAAAGAGGACATGCTGTTACAGTGAACACAGAGCGGTATATAGCCATGTTACGGAACTTTTTCACTCCAGCGCTACAGAATTTTAATGGTTTTAATCAACGCTCATGGTTTCAACAAGATGGGGCAACATGTCACACCTCCAATGACTCGTTGATTGCAGTTCGTGAAATTTTTGGTCAAAAATTGATATCCAAAAGAGGTGACATTAACTGGCCACCTCGTAGTCCAGATTTATTCCCCAATGGATTTTTTTCTTTGGGGATACCTTAAAAGTAAAGTTTTCAACACCAACCCAGCGTCTCTTGAGGAATTAAAGGAACGTATCAGCGAGGAAATGCAAAACATTTCACAAAACACCTATAAAGCTGTGATTGAAAATTTTTGCTCCAGGTTGCAACAGTGTCGTGATGAACAAGGGTCACATATGGATGATGTAATTTTCAAAAAATAAAATCCCTACATGTCTATATTAATAATAAATAAACAGTTTTTACATCTTTTATCTAGTATTTTTTTTTATCATTGTTTAAAAAGTAAAAAGACTTTTGGTCCACCCTGTATTATATATTTGTAGAATTCAATATTTATATTTCTTTTAGGTACTCGTATTTAGATATGGTAAAAATATCGTCATCAAGGCGGAAAAGTCAAATATGGTTACATTCCACTGCTGTAAATTCAGAAAACAAAGTTAAATGTTTACTCTGTGGTCAACAATTATCAGTTGCCAACAAATCCACATGTGGTCTCATAAGACATATGAAGAAAAACACCTGACTGTAGAGTCAGGTGTTTGATAGTGAGGCAAACACATCCTGATTCTAATAATAATAATTATTCGGTAAATAATATACCTATTGTCACCCAGTCAATATGTACACCGCTGCTAACAGCTGTCAGTATTGCCAGTCCTGTCTCACCGCCGCACATACGGGTATTTGAACCTAAGAACTGGCCAAAAATCATTTTCGCGTAATATTTAATATTGCCAAACAATATGGTCGTTTAAATAGCTAAAGGTATCGCGCATCATGTGACAGCCATTGTATTTGACTCGACTCCTGCGCCGCCTACTGGCATCAGTCGGAAGTTACCGTTCGCTTGAAGTGTGTCAGTAATTATTCGATATTCTCCCAATGTCATCTCGTAATACTTGTTATTATTTTGTGTTTGAAACTTCTGCTAAAATATATTTATGACGAATCTGTCAAAACCAGGTATGTAGTTATTTTTTTAACCATTTCTTGTTAAATTTACTTTCAGTTTTAGTATTTATTGGAAAAACAAAAGGTTATAGAAAATATGTAAACTTACGCGTTTTGAATATGATCGTTAAGAGATTTACTTAATTTCTAAGCTTTTCTATACAACGAATTATACGTATAATTAAAGAAGACAGATCTAATAATACGCTTAATGTAAAAGTTACTGTGGAATATCGCAGATGTATTGTTGATATATTTTTTTAGTAGATAGGTTAAGTCGAAAAAAAAATTGCAATTAAACTTTATTTCTTTATTTTCTTTCAGGGCCATCCGGTGTCAAATTTTTTTCCCAAAAAGACATTTATAATGTTGTGGAAAGTCCGCAGGAATCAAATTTTGATAGAAAGTTGAGTTATATGGGGGAAACCGTGATCAGTAAGTTCTGTAAAGATGAAGATTAACGGAAAGATTGGAAACAAAAATTATCATTGATAAAGCATCAGTTTAAATCCAGATGGCTTGCAGCACATAAAAAGAAAGATATATTCAAAAGAACAACAATGATTGGGTTGATGGAATGACTTCACAACAATTTCTTGCTAATTTTGCATTTATCATAAAAACTACCTCTCAAAAAATGGTAACTTAGAACACAGTCTGATAAAGATTTAGCCAAACAAAGAAAAAAAGAAGTACAGAATATACTCAGAAGTGAAATGTGGTTAATTGTGGATGTTCCTAGAGCCAATTTTGGCAACTCGAATGATGGAAATACTAGCAGGCGATTTTTTGCTGACCATGAACAATCTGTTTCAATAACCGGCGTAGACGTAAATCTAAAATTTAGACATAAAATCAACATATAAACATTTGAAAAATATGCAAGAGAAACTGAAGAACTGTAAGTTCAGTTATATGAATGGCATCTAATGTCCCCATTCATAAAATTCTGCAACACGCTGTAAAAGTAATTTCGTCCGCCCTGCTCCCAATCGGTCAGCTCTCAGAGGAGGCTGCAGAAACCCGCAATAAACATTTTAGAGATTACAGGGTCAATTGTTTAAGAAACTTTTCTTGAAAAGTTTGTAACACGGATGTTATAAACAGACTCCTTCTGACATCCGAACCTCTCATATTTGGTATGGGAAAAACAATAAAAAAGAAATCTAAACCTTTCTACAAAAAAACTTTTAATTTATTATTGCCTGCCGAATTGCCAAGTATAGAATCTGATTCAGAAACTGATACAGACTGACAACGATGATTAAATGATTTCATTACAAGTTTTTATTTTTTATTTTATGTATGATATGTGACGAAATAAATGATAATATATTAATTTTATAATGATTGACACCTATACGCCCATTTAGAGACGAAAAATATTTTTGACCAACTTTTAGGTTCAGATACCCCTATGTGCGCCGCCCAGAATTAGTTCAAATGTACCAGCTTCTCAAAAAATAAATAGTCTTTTTTTTCAACAAAAATATTAGCGCTAAGAAACAGAAAGCAATAGATAGGCAGTTAGTGAGAATGATCATCAAAGAATATTACCCTTTTAGTGTTGTTGAAGACAAAGAATTTATTAAATTAATAAATCTTCTCAATCCAACATATAAATTACCAACACGAAAAACTGTATCTAATTTTCTTATACCAGCCTTGTATAATGAAACTCTCGAAAAAGTTAAAAATCGCGAAAGTCGCGCATTTGCAGTGTGTCTGCACTGATGGATGGACGTCAAGAGCAGGAGAAAGTTTTTATGCTTTTACTGCACATTATATTGTTGAGAATAATGACGGAATAGTTTTAAATAGCGATGTATTGGGATGTTTCGTTTACAGAGCTGAAAATGATGCAAAAAAAAAATGAAAGATATTATGGCTGAATGGCAAATTATTAATAAAGAGATCGTCATTGTAATTGACAATGATAAGATAAAGACTGCAATGCGTTCAAGTGCCTGGCGCCACCGGGGTTGTTTCGCTCATTACCATAATCTTATCACACAAGCGGGAATTAAAGAGATTGAAGTAGTGGTTGACAAAATCAGTACCAAAGCAATAAATAATGCTCTAAAAGGCCTTGATTGGCCTACGTTATTTGAACAATCATCATCTGTTGATAATATGGTCGACGTCTTTTACAATGTCATATATCCTATAATAAATCAAAACACTCCTCCTATAGACCTCAAATTAGTGACTATCCGCCGTGGTATAACCGAACATTATTAAGAGCCTTAAAAGAGAAACGAAAATATCATACAAGATATAAAAAATATGGTAACTTGATGGATAAGATACAGTACGATGTTATTAGAAAGCGGTGCGACAAAATGATTGTAGAATGTTATTCGAACTACAAACAGCGCACAGTGAAACATCTCAAAGTTAACCCAAAATATTTCTGGAAAATTTTGAATGATAGTAAATCAAATAGTGTTTCTATACCAAATAGGATGACGTTAGGCGTGACTACGGCTGAGGGCGGTCAGCATGTCTGTGAACTATTCTCAAAATATTTTCAAAGTGTGTATAGTTGTTTTAACACTGTAAATGCTACGTCCCCATTAAGTTTAAGCAGCTATGTTAACTTTATTAACGGTGCGCCCTACAGAAAATGTGCGCTAAATGAACACGAAATATTCAATTAATTGAAATCGTTAGATGCTCGCAAGGGACCAGGGCCGGATTTGATATCACCTGATTTTTTGAAGAACTGTGCACATAATTTATGTAAACCGTTGACTATCATATACAATAAGTCACTACAAACTGCTAAGTTTCCGGAACGATGGAAGCTGGCTCACTTCAATTCACAAAAGCGGCATGTTGGATGAAATAAGTAATTACCGCCCAATTTCTATCTTGTCTGTATTTGGTAAGATATTAGAATCTCTTGTCTAAGATACACTTATCGTTCACTTTAAACAATTGCTTATATTCGATCAACATGGTTTCCTACCGGGAAGTCAACGTGCACAAATTTGGTGAGTTACACCTGTGATGTTATAGATGCGATTGACAAGGGAGAAGAGGAGTTTACACGGACTTTAGAAAGGCATTTGATCTCGTAGATCACTATCGTCTTATGGATAAACTCGCAGAATCTGGAATCCATGGATCTTTGTTAAGGTGGTGTGATTCATATATACGTAACCGTTCACAATGGGTGCACATTCGTGGGTTCAAGTCTGCAGTATTTAACGTACCTTCCGGAGTACCTCAGGGTTCTCATCTTGGATCATTACTATTTCTCGTCTATATCAATGACATTGGACATTTAATTAAATCGAATTTTAAATTATATGCGGATGACTTAAAAATTTATAGAACAATAAGAAGTCAGTCTGATGTTGATGCTATTCAATCGGATATCGATGAAGTCCATAAATGGTGCACAGAGAATAACATGAGCATAAATACTGGTAAATGTTATCATATTAAGTTTACCAAAGAGATACAACCTTACAGAACGATTTACACTATAAATAACGTACCTATAACTGAAGTGACTACAATTCGAGATCTTGGTATTATTTTTGACAGCTCATTGAGTTTCAGGTCACATTTTGACCACATAATAAATAAGACATCACGATTATCTGGCTTTATAAATAGGCAGTTAAAAAAGTTTAAAAACCCGTCTGTCACAGTATTAGTATTCAACACTATCGTTCGTAATATTCTGGAATATTGCAGTATCGTATGGAATCCTGTTTACCAGGTCCATATTGATAGAATTGAACCGAATTCAAAAGCATTTTCTCTATCATCTTACGTACAATACTCAACAATGTAATACTCTCAAATCATATGAAAAACCACTTACTTTTTATAATATGGAATCTTTAAATATTAGACGTAAAATGGCAGACATCCTATTTTTATATAAATTAGTTCATAGCTTAATAGATTCATCTGACATTTTTGAACGTATCAATTTAGTCGTACCGAGAGCTGGCAGTCGTCTGTGCAATCGTAAAACATTCTATTTAAACAGATTCAGAACGAATGTTGGCCAACACTCTCCTATCTATCGCATGAGCTCTTCATCAAATTTCATTAGAAACGACATCGATATATTTCGTAGTAGTTCTCTCGCTGCCTTTAAAAAAATATTGAAATCATTTTTTACTTCTTGATTGTATTTATCTTTTTGTAAATCATCAATCAGTTTTCTTTAGGGCTGTACAATTTAACGGGCCAAGCCAGCTAAAAAAGTTAGCTAAAATAATTAGCTAGCTAACCGATAGGCTTAGCTAATTTAACCGGTTAACTTAATTAGCTCAGCTAATTAGCCAACGGCTAACCGGCAATTTTTTTTTTCAGCTATTCACTGATTCCTTACCTACAGACAGGTTCAAAAAATAATATTAAGGCTTTTTTGTTTAAAGAAACGATAGTCGCGAAATTCACTTATTTAATATTTTATCAATAATTTAAATAATTATGTTTATTATAAATAATTATGTAATTATAAATAATAGCTTTTGGAAAATAATATAATTAAAAATGATAGTCTTTAATAAATACTAAAGCAAATTATTAGCATAAAATTTGTTTTGATACAAGATTTAAATTGCGCGCGCTTTTTGATTTTTTAATGGCGATGTTAATTTGTAAAGTAGTTAGTTTTTTGGCTGGTGTTTTTTGTGCGCTGTGATATTTTCTAGTAATTGTCATAGGCTACAAAAATTTCATATTTTCGATATTTCTCATACAATTGAAAATATATGTCTCATAAAACTGAAAATTACAATTCAACAAATTAATTAAATATTTAAAATGTCATTACTATGGAATCACTTTATACTAGTGGTATTGCTAAATGTAAATATTGTCCTATTGAGTCGTCATCATCATCTTGCTCTTATCCCAATTACTTGGGGTCGACGCAATATGTCATCTGTTTTGACATATTGCAAAAAGTTTCGACAATGACTTTTATGACCGGCCGCCTGCCTGACGTCAACCCTCCTTGGGAATGTAATCGTTGACCCAAATGGTACCAGATGGAGTTGGTCCGGGTCAATCTAGGGCTCTTAGTCGTCTTTTACGACACCCACGAGCAAAGCAAGGGTTGGTAGTATTCGAAGCTGCTACCACACAGCAAGTTGCACACAAGCAATATTGTCCTATTGAGTACAATATAAAAAAAACAACAGCATCATTGCGATATCATTTAAAATATAAGCATAATGACAAAGTGCAATCATTACATGAAGATACAGAATCTGAATCACTGTAAGTATTATCTTTCTCTTCTATAAGGAATTATTGTATTTAATAAAATTCATTATTTTTTTTGAAAACCGAACAAGAATTTTTTATATTTATCAATTTAATAAATTAATTTATAATTGAATTCTAGCTTGGATGAGGAATCAAATTCAGATAAACCAACAACTCAAAAGAAAAGACGTTTAACAAAAGAATATTACAGTCGTAAAGTATGAGTTTAATTTTTTTTTCAATTTTCTGATAAGAAAACTAATTTTTTTTTAAATTTTCATATAATTTATAAAATATTTCTGTTCTTCTAGAATCCTAAGGCTGAAGCGATTACTATGTCACTTGTAAAATACTTAGCAATAGATATGTTACCGTTATCACACGCCGAAGGTCCAGGATTTATACAATTCGTTAAAGCTCTGTCCTGAATTTGTGATCCCGACCAAAACAGTCATAAAAAATCGCTTAGAAGTCTTGTACCAATCAGTGCGTAAAGATATACTGCCAACTTTTCGTAATTATCATGATGTATGACATCTCGTTCTGCAATTTCATTCATTACAATTACAGTACATGCTATAGATGAGTTATACAATTTACACTCTGTAACTTTGGACACCTTGGAAATGACTGAAAGTCACTCGGCAGAAAATATTTACCATCATTTATGAAATGCTTTATCAGAGTGTAGTTTGGCAGAAAAAACAATTGCTGTGGTCCATGATAATGCCCGAAATATGGTGGCTGCAATGCGGGCAAGCTCTACTGCTGACATCAACATCGGTCAAAGTGTTCGTTGCGTTTGTCATTCGTTACAGCTTGTTATAGAAAAAGCTTTTAATGAAAAACATTTTCAAATACATCTTCAAAAAGTTTCTGCAATCGTTGGTCACTTTAAACATTCTTATAAAGCAACAAACGCTCATAAGGATGTCCAGAAATTATATAATTTACCTGACCATTCTCTGATTAGCTACTGTGTAACTCGTTGGAATACCGCTTACAATATGATTGAACGGCTATTGGAACAAAAACAAGCAGTTGAAAGTGTGTTACTGAATCTTGAGTTTATAACTACAGCAATGTGTAAAAAATTGCTTTTAAGTAATTTAGAATGGAATTATTTACAAGATTTGGTCCGTGAAGTAGCAACGAAAATAATGTCTAGTCAAACGGAATCAACTAGTGGAATGGTACGGCCACTTATTCATTCAATGATATATAAGTTCTTGATGCTTGATGATTCAGATGACCCTCCGAAAATTCAATCACTTAAGGAGTTAGGGGTAGTCAGGAGCGTGAAAAACGCCATTTTTCAATAATTTTTTTATCAGTAGTTATTTTTATTTAACAAAAGTAAAAACATAGTATCATTCTATCATGTTTCAACATGACTTCTCTAAAATTTCAAGAAAAAATATTAATTATTTTAAAAGTTATGGCGGTCTATGTTGAACAGGTTTTAATAATGGTTCCTTGCGGTGACCATCACAACTCCTTGGAGATTCATCTGAAATCAATGAAACAAAAAAAAAACACTTTTATAAATAGATAATCTTGTGCCTGAAGCTTTTATTTTTTTTTTCAAAATTAACATAATGGCGGCCTCAGGATTATTTTTTCTGATTTCCGGGTAAAACCCAACAGTTTATTGTTTATAAAAAAATCGAAGTTTATAAAAAAACAAAAATCCTTCGATCAGGCACTAGCTTTTTATGTTTTCTAAAAGCTGTATAAATTTCATTAAAATCTATCAAGCGGTTTTTGAGTTACAGTGGTCACCAGTTTAAAAAACATAGTTTTGAGAAAAACGCGTTTAAAGTTTTGCAGTCGATTTATGTAGTAGTATATAGTAGTGTATAGTAATAAGAATAATTGCATTACTTATACTGTGTCATCTATTCCTGGACCATATAACAGTTCTTCAGCCATTGTCGAAGTTTCTAATACATCAATTTGTTGTTAGCACGCCGATCAGCCATTTCTATACGTGTATCTATTTTTTTTTTCTTTTATTCTTCGCTGAATAACTCGAAACATATGTGTCAGATTCACTTCAAATTTTCAGAGAACATTTTTAAGATACTATACTTTAAGAAAATGTAAAAAGAAAAAAATCGATTTTTGGAACGAAGTTCCTTACGGCAGGCTTGGAGGAGATAGGGATTTTGCTGCGCGACCGAACTGAAAAAAAATGTGATAGTATTTTGATGTGAAACATCGTTCAACCTACAATTGTTTTGACCGCTGTATCTCAAAAACTAAAAGTGCTAGACCATTTTTGATAGAAATTTTGACCCCCCTTGCATCCTACATTGCCGCCTGGACTACCCCTACCCCCATTAGAAACTTCCCTTTCCCCCTTTTTTGATGTGAAACATCGTTCAAACTCCAAACTGCCATAAATCAGTCATCTTTGACCGCAGGAACTCCGGATTTTTGACAAACCTCATAGAATTTCCAGTAGAACCGATTTAATACTAAAAACCTAAATTTCAACAGCCTATACCCAATAGTTTAGTCATAATAAATTGGAACGAAGTTCCTTACGGAAGACTTGGACGAGATAGGGATTTTGCTGCGCGACCGAATTGAAAAAAATGTGATAGTAAAACCGTAAGAAGAAGTGCGTGGAATAAAACCGTTAAATGAGACGTGCGCAGGCGCGACAGTCGTATACACAAGCGAGTAGTGTATAATACCTTTCTCTTTCTCCTTCTTTCTTTTCGTTCTCTCATCCCTTCTCTCTCTATTACCACTCCACCCCGCCAATGCATAGATATACTCATGAATTCATGGACAAGCACGTGGCGAATACTCACATTATAGATACATTTTACTTGTGAGTAGCCACGTTTATTTTCATATAATTTCAAATCGTGAAAACAATAATAAATATAGTAACAATGGCAAGTGAACTAACAAGTGACTTGAATGCAATTGAAAGTGATAATAGTGGGAAATTATTCAGTGCAAAAGAATTAAATACGTAAGTATTAGTTTATTTATAAATATAAAATATTTTACAATGGTTAATATTGTGTGTACATACTAAAATCTTTGTAAGGTTTTCTAGGTTATCTTTCTTGCTTGAGGCTTTCTTGTTTTGAGGGTCATACGGAAAAATTGAGAAAAAACTACGAAACTTCATAGAGATTATATATATACAACATGTAACATAATTAACGCACACCCTCAAACACCCCAATTAGAATATAATGATATAAACGCAATGCATACACCAAATATTATTTATATGTACGTTAACATTGTTTATTTGTGAAATTAGTTATTCCCATTTCGTAAAATGGTCACCGACTGACTGACCAACTCAGAGTGCCGCCCGACAATAATTACCTACTTGATAATAATAGGTACACGAAATTAACATTATGCTTTATGATAGTAAATATTTACGATTCTTCTTTCCATCACATTTTTCAGGCTTTGAATTGTCGACATTGAATAATTTTGTTCAATGTGAAGCCAATATTTCGTAATTACTGATTTGTTAAACTAAATTTGTAAATAAGAATGATTAAACTGCTGATAAAGCGTGATTTGATTAGACGCCAAAATACATACGACAAAGTTAAACAAAGTCGGCGTAAAAGGTGTGAATCAAAATATCTACAATAATTTAAAGATCATAAACAAACTTACAGTTTAATTTGCACTCACACGGCGTTGTCGTTTTAAAACATTTTCAAAATGTCCACCGCCTTGTGCAATGCGCTTTAATGACCGTTTTCGTAATTGTTGTTTTATTTTAGATAATACTGCAGTGTCACTTTTCACTTTTTCAAAGGCGGTTATTATCCTATTTTTTAGTTCCTCGGCACTTGTTGCCTCTGTTATAAACTAGCGATTTAATTCGCCCCCACAAAAAAAAGTCGAGTGGCGTCAAATCAGCTGATCTAGGCCACTGGACAGGCCTTCCACGACCGATACACGCTAGTGCCACATTATCATCACATCGTGCCAAAGTTCTCATCATTTCCGTGTATTGAACGTTAGTGTACCGAAAAGACATAGCGAAATGCGGGATTAAGATCAGGATTAAGATATTGATTAAGATATTTGCACTTTACACTTGACCTCTTATCGATAAGATGCACGCGGTGTGACTGACCTGAAGTGACCGACCTGTCCAAATCATATTTTGTTGACTTCGCCGGTGCAGCCTGCCGTCTCGCTCTATTATAAGGTTATTAAGCCGACGAAAGAAAGAGAAAGTAATTATTATTGTATTACGTGGCTTTCTTTTATGTACTGTAGTATTGCTGTGTGCCGGCTGTCGCTGTTGGTATTGTGTGCGTAGGTATTTGTAAAAGACTATTAGCCTTGAAATAAGTATCAGATTTCTTTAATTCAGTGGTTCTCAAACTTTTTAAATGACGGAACCCTTTTGGGAAGCAAAATACTTGATGGAACCCTACAATAAAACAATTATTTTTATAAGTGTATTCTATATTAATCAGCATAATAAAAGTACAATGTATCAGTTACTAATTATTATTTACTTCACCACTTGGTAAGGACAATAATAGAAAACATTAAAAAAGAAAAAATCTAACTAGTGGGAGGTATGAAACTGTTTTTTATTTTTCATCAATTGCTTGATATCAGGTTTGATGGAAGAAAGTTGGAGTCTCATATCAGCTTCGGCGTCCAGTCTATTGCGATATTTTGTTTTCGTGGCTGCGTAGGTAGAGAATCCTGTTTCGCACAAATATGTAGTTGGGAACGGGAGAAGAATATCCAGAGCCATTTGGCCAAGCATTGCATATTCATCTTGGATTCTGCACCAAAAATCATTAAGAGACGTCGTTTTGAACAAGGACTCCATACTTGTGTCTGATGACATTTCTAAAAGAGATTCATATATCTCATTTGACATGTTTTCAGGCTTTTCCAAGTTGGGTAAAAAAGGATTATGAATCCAGGAGTTCACTTTAATTTTTGTATTGTGTTCTTCGGGAAAATACTTTTCAAAAGATGCGCGCATCGAACTGAGATATTGGACCAATTCTTCAAACACATTATCTTCAAACATTTCTGAGTCGTTTTCGCTAACAAACTCACTGAGTAACGTAAAACTTTCTATTTCTTTCTTACCAATGCAAATGATCCAAAAATCTAATTTTCTTTTAAAAGCAGTTATTTTATTATAGGCCTGAAACACTTGTCTGTTTACCTTGCAACGATAAATTTAATTCGTTAAGTTTTTGAAAGATATCCGCCATAAAAGACAATCGGAACAACCAAGTTTTATCATACAAACGGTCCTTCAAATTAAAAGAAGTATCTGCTGAAAGAAACATTTGTAACTCGGCTCTAAGTTCAAATAGCCTTGTTAAAGTTTTTCCCCGAGACAGCCATCGCACTTCTGTATGGAGCAGCAGTGTTTTATGTTTGCTGCCATAATCTTCACACAATAATGAGAACAATCGGGATTGTAGTGGTCGTGATTTGATAAAATTAATTATTTTTACCGCTTCATCCATAACTAATTTTAGATTAGACGGCATTTGCTTCATCGCAAGTGCTTGTCTATGCAGAATACAATGACTGGAACTACAATTAGGCGCTTTATTTTTCATTCGTGACACTGCTCCTGCTGTTTTACCTGTCATCGCCTTGGCCCCATCTATACAAATGTCAATGCAATTGTTCCAACTGAGATTATGTTCTTCAAAAAATATATTTATTTTATTAAAAATTTCTTCCCCGGTAGTGTTTGTAAGCAGCGATGAACACATAAGCATGTCTTCTTCAAAAGAACTTTTATATGGATATCTCACAATAACCAGCAGGATAGCCAAACCAGCGACATCAGTCGACTCGTCCATTTGCAAAGCGAATCGTGTATTTTGTAGACGTGTAACTAGTTCTTGTTTGACGTAGCTTGCCAGATCATGGATTCGTCGTGAAACAGTATCGTTTGATAGCGGAACAGTAGAAAGATGCTTTGCAGATTTTTCATCAAGCATACATTTTGTTATGTCTAATACACATGGTTTTATTAATTTCTCAGCGATAGTGTGCGCTTCACCTGCTTGTGCAATGCGATAGCTAACTAAGTATGATGCCTCCGTGGCCTTTTCGTTGGTAGTTTGTGTTACATGCATCATATTTTTTTGACTTTCTAATAACTGATCTTTTTTGCGAACAAAAAATTCTTTATTCTTGTCTTTAGTCTCGGGGTGTACGGTTTCTAAATGTCGACGCAATTTGGCAGGTGCCATGGAACTATTAGGAAGCAGTTTACTACAGAGCATGCAGAGAGGTGAGCCGTTGGAATCAACAAATCCGAAACTGATATAAGATTCATCATACTTCCTTTTTTTCGTCTTTGAAACCGTCGAGCTTGACGTCGTGGCATCATCTTCTGGATCGGTGATTGCTAAATTCTCCGCGCGCATTGCTTTTGAACATTCAGCGTCATTAGAAGATGTTGTTGGAACACGTTTAACACCTTTAAGCCAACGTTCCATTCTTCTTTATTTATAATGTTACAAGTCAGGATAGTGGGGTTTAAATAATGCACAATCGTTACTGCGTATAAGAGACTAAATTTAGAACCTACAGGGAAGAAATGTATAAAACCGAGACAACAGAATACAGCAGGCAGTAAAACAATGAACACTAGTTTCTCGCTAGCGAGCTTGTAAGTAGGTAGTAACTTATCGCTCCGAACGCTAATCATCAACTGACGACGCCAACGCGCGATCGCCGCTTTTGTACTTAGTCCTAGACTCGATCTCAAATATTCTCGAAAATACTCGAGTCGGCACCTTTGATAAACAAAAAGCAAAAATAAAAACAGAAATTTAAAAATAGCGTTGTAAACAATATCGACTTTATCCTTTGAAGTTAGAGACGAAAGTCGCTAGTTGACAACTATAGCGTCTAATTCAGAGGCGGCTTTTATCAAAGAGACTGAGCGCTTACAAGTATACTACCCGCTCGTTTTAAGTTTGCCGCTGGCGATAGGTATGAGTGTATGACGTTCGAAATTTTTTATTTAATTGTAACAATAAAAATTGTGTACGTTAGATATTTGGGTAAAACTATGACACATTATAAGTTTTGTTGTCACGTGGGGGAGGGTACGGGCATTCCACAGACCGGCAAACTTAGAGCGAACGCGTTGTACAAGTATAAAATTGTTGAGACCAAACTTATGAGATATTGTACCAGCTAATGTAACACAAGCTTATACAAATACAAATAAATAAATAAATAACATTCATAGCGTTTTGTCTCCGCGCGGCCGCGGAGTCCGCACAGCCGCGGAGCGACCAGAGAGAGGTGTTTTGATTTTTTTATTTCTAAATTCTTGCGGAACCCCGACAGAGGTATCACGGAACCCTAGGGTTCCGCGGAACACACTTAGAGTATAGCTGCTTTAATTGAATGATGAAATTTGCTTACTAATTTAATATTTGATTTTAAAAAGTCTTAATACCCTGACTTACGTTCTATTTTCGTTTCTATGAACTGTTTAGCTAGCTGTGTAGGATGACTGTTATTTACTTAGTTTTAACTAAATTTGAGAAAAAGAATTAGCTACATAAAAAACAATCAAATTCGATTCAGATGCCGATTCTGAACAAATTACTTTCAGGGTGTGCGTTAATTATGTTACATGTTGTATATATATACAGGGTGGAAGGGGACCGCTCCCGAAAACAAAGACAGGTGACTCTCCTAGTCCTACTTGTAATGATAGGCTAGAAAAAAAATCGATTCGGATGAAAAACATTTTATTTTTACAACGATTTTTTTGATTTTCTACACTCTTATCATATTAGGACTGTGCTGTGTAACGATAATTCCTTAAAAAATACGTAAATTTACTCAGATGAGAAAATACGCAATGTATTTAAAACTCAAATCAGCTGTTCGAGAGGTGATCGACCGGCGTGCGTCGCTAGTGGCAGTAGGTATAAACGGGCCTGCGGCGTCGGCACGTAATAGGTACACGCTTTACAAGTGTTTACATAATCTTGTGAACTCGCTTCCATGCCTTCCATGTATGTATATCAATACTGTTTAACGTTACAATAATTATTAACGTAATCGGTTCTAATAACAATAAAATTCACGATAATTTCAATATTAATTCTTTAGTGGTAGGACCACGCTGTTGACAGTTTCTTGTCTGTAGTATCACACTCTCGCAGAAGATCCACGTCTGAGCAATAGCAATGTGCTGTTGCACTTCGTTCGGTGACTGAGAGAGCCGGAAGCCTAAGTGGGTGGGTTTGTATTGGTAGGCAGCGGCCTAGTGATACCTTCGGCATTGCAAAGGTCTGTGGGTGGCAGTAACACTTACCATCAGGTGTGCTGCTTGCTCGTTTGCCACCAATGAGATAAGTAATAAAAAAAAAAATAAAAATTACCTATCTGTTCAGAACTAATTTACTAAAAAGTACATATGAAACTATCTACTTACCTAAATCGTCCGCGGCCTTATGTGATTCGGCTCAAATTAAAATTATTTTATACCTATGAATTTATTTAATAGGAAGTAAGTAGGTACAAACAACAATTGAAATAGGTTACATAACTACAGATTCCTATAGGTTTGCAGCTCGCAAAAAACTTTGACTCCACAGATGGCGTAGTGGTTGAGATACCGACCTTCCGTGCCAGTGCTATGGGTTCGATTCCTACGCAGGACAATCTTTATGCTATACACAGTGTTGTTCAGATTCTGGGTGTAATATCTCTGCGTTAATTGCATTTTGTTAAGTTCCCCGCAATACAAGGATTATTTCCTTAATGCAAGGTGGTGTATTAAAAATAAAAAATGGCATCGGAAACCACATTAAACCCTGCACGTATTTTCTCATTAGTGGGACTTAAAAGAAAAAAGTAGAACCGACCATGGTACATAGTTGCAATGAATGTTAAGAATTAAATTATTCAATACAATTAAATTTTTCACTCTTGTAAAATATCATAGCTTCAATACCTACTTGTATTAACGGTCTATCGGTCTGCGTAAAACTTTAAAGTAGGTACCTAGTTGCTTGGCGCGAGTGGGACGGTAGGCAGTTATTTTAGAGGGATTTATTATTAGGTACTTAATTATTTATTTCTAAAATCAGTGTGACCAGATTTAGCAAAATTCTGCGATTTTAGCAGAATTCGATCCCTAATTTAGGGCTTAGCAGATTATGTCACAGATTTCGAAAATTTGACAGATTTTAGCATAATATTAAAAAGCCTTGCAGGAAAGTAGCAGAATTAGACATTGACTAAATAAATGTGTTTCACTAGGGTAGTTGCCCTAAACATATCTAAAAAAATCTATCTTTCTTAAATAATGTAAGTTTTTTTTTCTGAACTTTTTCTTTCTTTTTTTTAAAGGATTAAGGAAATAGTTCTTGTATTGCTGGGGACTTCACAAACATATAATTAACGGACACAAATTACATTCAGACTCAGAACAACAAGTCGCACAAAAAGTTGTCCCGCATGGGATTTGAACCCGCGACACTGGCACAGTAAATCGATGTCTTACCCATTATGCCGTCCGTGCACTCAATTTTGTGCATGTGTGCAGGCAACTAGCAATTCTCATATACATTCTATGTTTAATACATCTTGTGAGCGCATATTTTCTCAATTGCACAGTATAAAAAAATTACGTGCTAAACAAATTTAAAAATGAACATGTTGCTGCAATTCTACATGTCTAGTGGCGTAGCATGCCTTGGTGGGGCCCCGTATAAAAAAATTATTTGGGGGCCCTTATGAAGGGTAAAGATTTCTCACAAAAGAAAAAACATGTTTGCATAAAATTGATAGAAATATTTATTCATCATAATTATCTATCTGCCACTTTTTCTTAAATTTTTACAAACAATTCAAATTAAATATACACTCTCCTTGCCTTTTTTTCGGCAAACTGATTTATTAAATCATTTATAACTGATGATGACTTTAGTTTTTCTAAAGTTTCTGCCTCTATGGACAACAGCGACAGGTCTGACAGGCATACATGTCTCATCGAAGTTCTTAAGTTATTTTTTATCAGTTTTAATTTTAAAACACTTCTTTCAGCAGTTGCGGTTGTAACTGGAAGGATCAAGAATAAAAAGCATGCTGTTATGACCTCCGGAAAACTGGATAATGAATTTTATCAGCAATAATTTAATGAGTACCTTAATGAAATAAATTTTTTGAATTTCAGATTTTAAGCATGTTTTAGTGGTTTTAATTGGTCATAAAGATTAACTGAGATGTTTTTACTGTATTTAGCCGACAGTTATCCGGAAGCGTTTAATATCTCTTCGTTTGAAGAAGACAGGAGTTTCTCCGGTTGTAATATTTCAAACATACTACTCAGGTCGCAAAGGCTCTGAAATCTTTATTTAGTTTGAGAAATTAATACATCTAAACAGCAATAGTAAACATTGACTTTGAAATAGGATTCCGGGTCTGAAATACTTTCACCTTGTGATAAAAAAACGCTTCGTTATCTTTCACCTTTTACAGTTGTTACCCCCCACTCTTTTGCTAAATCTTTGGACTCATTTAGCAAATTATTGAATGAATTTTGATTTCTTAATTCGCACAGTCTATTCAAAAGATTACTTAATAAAATACTTGTTTTCTGTAAGTCATTACTTTCATGCTGTAGAGCTTTAGAAACAGGATTAATGATTTCAAATATTTACTATTTAATATTTAATAATTACTTAATGTAAACAAACCATATTTAACGCGTCAAAGATACATCGAAACTATACCTACTTACTGTACTTAACGAGACGTCATCGGCGAATTTCGTCGAAAATCGAGTTCTCTCGACAATGTTCGGTTCGCTCGTGCGGCGTACGGGAACAAACTCATTTTTCAGTATATTTCTATGAACTATCTTCTGTCTCACGCGCCAGGCGTTTTAACTCATAACTAATACAAATTGTATGGGCAGTCTCCGTGCACTCGCCTCAGCGCATGAGATTGTTTTTACAGAGAAAATAAGTTTTAATAGTATGGTAAAGCGCTTAAATTCGTCATAATTTAAAATTTTATTTGTTATATGTTTTTATATGCTCAAATTATAAATAGTAATATGGTAATTTAAAAATAAAGATGAAGTAACATTTTGTAATTTTTAAATCTTTTAATTTGGTGGTTCAGCGCACGAGCGCACTTAAGGTACAGCCGCCACTGGTTGTATCTAGAATTATTGTCAGAAATGCAGCTTTGTTAATTTCTGAGATAATATTGTTCCTAGCTGCGGTACCAAGCAAATTAATAATTTCATTTTGAACCGTAGGGCTTAGATAATTTATTTTGCCTTTTGGTTTTAGAAGAAGTTCTTTTAAAATTGCATCATAATTAGATAGCAAACGTAAAATTGCCCTAAAATTTCCAGAATCTGAATCATGGCCTCTTAAAGGTAGATTACAAGATGCTAAAGTAATTATAACATTAATTATACGATGCAACACATCTCTCCAGAATATAATTTTACTATTGATTTCACTTTGGAATAGAGTATCGATGGTATTTCCTTGTAACCAATTATTATAAGATAGGGATGCATTAATATGCTGCTGTGATTTTTCATGGTCAAGTATAGCTTGCGTAAAATTGCTTCTAGCGGAAACACCGTTAACCCATGCAGAGGAGTACGATTTGCTTTAACAATTTGCTAATAACAACAGAAATGGCAATACGCTTTGTTTAAAATATTAGAATAACATAACCATGGTCTTGAAATTTTTATGCCTGCCTTATTGAAATATGAATAATAATATGCCGAAAAAGGTCGGTTACTTTCTGAATCTATTGGAAACGGTACTTGTGGTTTAAATGGACCCAATTTAAAAATAATTTTTCGTTCGCATTCAGTTAGACTGTCGCCGAAATTTCCTCTATCTGACGAAACTATATTACAATCTAAAGATATCTCAGAATCGTCGATTTGGGTTTCTTCTATTTCCGGATGGACATCTAATGAAGAATGTGCTTCTAAAGAATCTGAAAATATAATTGTTAAAAAATAAAAGCGAATGTTTTGATAGATTTCAAAAATATATGTTAAATAAATTACTATACGTAAGTTTACGGTTAGAAAATGTTCAGACGTACGCAGGCTCTACGCAGATTGTGCGCGTGTTAGATAAATGGGTTGGGTAGCACTTACCTTTGCAATCTAAATCACTCACAAGAGCTACTTTCTGAAAAAATGAAGAAATTTTGGGCACTTTTTTATGACTTACAGGGAGGAACTTTCTGTTTACTTTTTCTTTTCGTAGCCCTGCCGAGATAATCTCTTTTCCTTTCACTCATTGTATTTTATTAATCGCTACTGATACTACTAAACCAGAAGAACAATTGTTTGTATTGCAATGTAATGCTCAATTAAATAAAACGCGTCAATAAACACTGTTCTCCGTGGTTTATCATTGTATGTACATCGATTATTGTGGGGAATCCCACAATAATCGATGGGGTCGATCGGAATTTCCCCGTTGAAGTATGACTTAAACGGGGAAATCTCGCAGCCCGCGATAACCGATGTAGGGTGTTCCCAACTTTCGAACACACGCTCCACGTTGGAGAGAAATTACTTTTTTTTTACTTTTGTCATTTCATAAAAAAATTGGGAAGTTTTTATTAATTTTTGCTTACGCATGTCGGGGACCCCCGTCGCTCGGGGGCCCCGTATAACTGATACGGCAGATACGGCAGTAGCTACGCCCCTGTACATGTCAAACAGGCAGTTAAAGAATAGGGTGAATGCGTAAATTTTACGAGCTAGCTTAAAACCCTATACGATACACCTGGTATCAGGTTATGGGGCAACTGTTCGAATATGTTGTGTGTTTTCAAAAATTCAAAAAGTGATTTCAAAAATGTGTGTCTAAGAGTTAATGCCTTAAATGTTACGTATTATGTAGGCATGTACCGACAGGATACATGTAGGCATGTAAATCTTCGACAGTATAAATAGGTATGAATTGCGCAAATGCTTCAATGGTATCGTAGATACAAAGGCACCTCGTCAACGGTCATCGGCCGATCAGCTAATTTAAAGCGAAGTTTGTCTGTTTTTGCCAGTGTAATCATTGATTTATTCAAATTCTAATGTAGATTAAGTAAGTAAGTAACTTTATACATTTCAATCAGATCTACACGAAAAAGAGATGACAAATTTGAAAATTTTACATGTGCAGGACGACTAGGTGGACCGACGACCTGGTGAATGTTGCTGGGCGTCGTTGGTTGCAGGTGGCACAGGACCGCACTTTGTGGCGTAACATGAGGGAGGCCTACGTCCAGCAGTGGACGGCGATAGGCTGAAATGATGATGATGAATGATACAGGCTGTAAACAAATCGTTATTTTGCCTTAAAATTTTTTTTCATGGGTTCCTACCGCCGTTGCCTAACTCCCGTTCAAAACTTCATCTATTAGCAGAATTTGAGCATTTAATCCAAAAAAAAAAAACAGCAGATTTTAGCAGAATTCAAATGAGTAGCTAGCATAATTATCAATTTAAATCTGGTCACACTGTCTAAAATATGAACCAGTCTCGTATTGACTGTCATGTGTGCGTGACTGACAGATATTTGTTTAATAGGTTTACTAATTAAACTATTGTTGTATTGGTACTTTTTATTTTTCTTCTTAATTTTGTGTTCTTTTTATTATAATAATGCCTAATGCATACGTGTATAGTGCTCGTGAATACGGCAATATGCTAATGTGCCTTGGAGAAGCTCGCGGGAATGCCTCGTGTGCATTACAAATTTACCGAGAGCGATTTCCGACCGCTCGACATCCAACTGACTCCCGTTTGATAACGGCAGCATTTCAAAGTTTTGGAAAATCGACCAATTGCTCCGCTAGCATCGGGAGGCGGCAATCCAACGAGTTTTCAGTCCGAGGAGCGCATTTTAGATGTCGTTCGCCAGAATCCAAACCTAGGCACACGAAGTATCGCTAAGCTGTTACCGCATCAGAATAGAACAGGACAGTACATAAGGTACTAAAGCGTAATCGAATACGCCCATACAAACTGCACAAAGTACAAGCTTTAGTAGTTGGAGATCACGACCGCCGCCGAGTTTTCTGCCGCTGGATAATAGAACAGCAACAAAATTTGCCTGGTTTCATTGAGGACGTGATCTGGACGGACGAGTCGACATTTACCAGAAACGGACTATGGGACAGAAGGCACACATTTATGCCGAGATGAATCCGCATGCGGTTCGTGTGACCGGGCATCAAACCCGATGGTCAGTTAACGTATGGGCAGGGATATTTAAGGATCGCATACTAGGACCAGTGTTTTTGTCACAACGAGTTGATGGACAAGGATACTTTAATTTTATTAATGAACATTTGGTGGATATTTTAGACAACTTATCGTTAGCTGAATATCGCCTCACATGGTTCCAACATGATGGTGCACCTCCACATGTCGTGAGATCTGTCCGTGAGCGTCTCACCGAGCTCTTTGACAATCGCTGGATGGGTAGACTAAGACCTCACGCTTGGCCCCCTCGCTCGCCCGACCTCACCCCGATGGGCTTCTTTCTATGGGGATATGTCAAAGAAAGGGTTTTTAATAGTGAGTGTAATAGTGCTATCGAAATGCGACAAAGGATCGTGGATGTTTTTGACAAATTACGTGCGGACTGTATCGAAGACCCCACAATGATGACTCGCCTGCATGAGGAGACGCAACGGCGAGCACAAATCTGCCTCGAAATGAATGGGGCACAATTTGAGCCACATCTTATAAGGCCGCGGTGGATTTAGGTAAGTAAATAGTTAGTTAGTTTAGACGTACTTTTTAATAAATTAATTCTGAACGGATAGGTAATTTTTTAATATTGAAATTATAGTGAATTTTATTGTTATTAGAACCGATTACGTTAATAATTATTGCAACGTTAATCAGTATTGATATACATACATCGAAGGAGTTCGCAAGTGTGTAAGGCGCGTACCTAGACGCATGATACCTACAAACGTCTAGCGGGCCGCGGGTTTATTGAACTCTCTCACATATGATATTGAGTTTTGAATACATTGCGTATTTTCTCATCTGAATAAATTTACGTATTTTTTAAGGAATTATCGCTACACAGCACTGTCCTAATATGATAAGAGTGTAGAAAATCTAAAAAATCGTGGTAAAAAAAAAATTTTTTTCATCCGAATCGATTTTTTTTCTAGCCTATCATTACAAGTAGGACTAGGAGAGTCACCTGTCTTTGTTTTCGGGAGCGGTCCCCTTCCACCCTGTATATATATATATATTAAGGTGTGCCAAAAAAAACTTTTATTTTTTTTTTCCTTAGCTACTACGAAAATATCGTCCAAGATGACGAAAAAAAATCCTGGTAAAGTTTCAGCCCTTAATATTAATATTAAGAGGTCGCTTATTGTGATTTTTGATTTCCCATTTAAATAACATAGGAATTATTTTTTTTGTTGTTTGGATTTTTGATGCACTCGAATGAATTAATATCTCGTAAAAATCAATACATATTCTTGTAGGAAATTTAACGATCCACAAAAAAGGTCTGAAATGATTTTTTGCTAAATTGACTCGTTTAAAAGTTATTCGAGGTTAAAGTCCAACCTCAAATAGTTGAGGATAACTTTTACAATTTCTTATACTCTATCACAAAATAATGACTCGAAAACATGAAATATCTTAGTTTTCGTAAATCTTATATTAATAATTCTATTTATATTTAATCATTTTTAGTACTGCAAAACCACCAAAAACCAAAGCAGAGTATCAAAAAGCGTATAGGGAACGCGAAAAAGCTAAAAAAATTAAAATAAGCAAGAAAGGTAAAGAAAGAAAGAAATTTTATTTTGTAAACCTCACACAATATAGACAACAACGAAAGAAATAAGAACTACTAACTAAAAACAAAGATTGAAATATGCGAGGCCAAAATATGGTGCCCATCTCAGCTTATGGTACAGTAAATATGATACTACACCGCTGATATTCTGATGGACCCGTACAATCAAGTCGCGGAAGCAACAATATATGCAAAACAAATATATTTAAAAAAAAGTTAAACAGTAATATTTGAAATAGTAACATAAAATTAAGAATGAAATAAATTAATACTATACTATATCATATTCTAGTTTGTAAAAAATATCATAATTATCACATAGAATAGCTTAAGTAAAAGAAACAAATTATTTAATAAAGACATATAGAGTATAAAATAAAATAAACATTAATAGTATAAAGAAAAACCGAAAGTACATAAATCTTGTGGTTAGCTAGGAGTCCTTGATGAAATAGAACGAGAAATAACTACAGTAAATTTGTGGTCTGTATACAGAATATTAAGGTATCAATTTTTGATTTTCAAGTAGGATTAGCTTAAGTCTTTTTTGGAAAACCCTTGTAGTTTTTGAATGCAATAAAGGGGGTTGAAGTACATTCCAGCAACGACTTGCTGCAAACCTAAAGCTACCGCGGAAGGCAGTAGTTCGATGTTTCTGAGTATTCATCAGGTATGTTGATGCTCTAGTTATGTAACTATTATTTTTTCGTGACTAGCTTATCTTCTCATAAAGATATATAGGTTTTTTATGAGAAACAATATCGAACAAAAGCGTAGCTAGATGGAGATGCCTACGTGCTGACATTTTCATAAGGTTACCTGCGTTCAAAAAAGGTGTGATATGTGCATGGCGAGGAATATCATAGCAATAACGGGCGTAAGCATTTTGCACTCGCTGTATTAGTTTTTCCGTCCTAGCTAATAAGCAAGTACCATAAACACTGTCAGCATAATTCATTTTCGATAAAATGAGTGATTCACAAAGGGTGACACGTAAATCGATACTAAGGTAAGGGCGAATTCGGTATAGAAGTTTAAGACGGTAAAAGCAATTTTTTACCACTTCCATTATATGCGTCTCGAAATGAAGTTCACCATCAAAAATTACCCCAAGATTGCGAGCTTCGGAAACCTGCTCAATAGAGCAACCATTGATAAGTATGTCAGGATTTGAATTTTTTATTTTTGCTATACATTTTTAGACCCTAATATTAAATATTTAGATTTACTAGGGTTCAGTAGAAGACAGTTATCATTTGCCCATTTCGTTATACGGTCCAGATCATCGTTTATTTCTTTTGTAGAATTGGCACAGTCCTCAGGTTTAAAAGACCGGTAGATCTGTAAGTCGTCAGCATATAAGTGGAATTTTGAATTTACTATTTGTTTGGTAATATCAGCACTGTATAAAATAAAAAGAAGAGGTCCGAGTATGGATCCTTGAGGGACACCCCTGGAAACTGGACTAAGGGATGATCTAGCTGTAGTGCCATCACCACTATGCAATTCAACAAATTGACGTCTCTGAGAAAGATAACTATTGAATCATTTTACTGTTTTTGAATCACATCCATAATATGAAAGTTTAGAGAGAAAAAGCGTAATGTTAATGCAATCGAAGGCACGAGAAAAGTCAAGGAGAGTACCCATGCCCAGATCGCTAGCTGCCAATACATCATCAACTACATTCAGAAGTGCGGTAGTTGTGCTATGGCGCTGCCGGAAACCAGATTGCATGCTAGGTAATAAATTATATTTTTCGAGGTAATCCCTCATTTGATTACAAACGATCCGCTCTAATACCTTAGATATACAGGGAAGCAATTGATTGATTGGTCTGAGGTCTTTAGCACACGTTGGATTAGAGTGTTTAGGTATTGGTTTTACTATTGCTGTTTTCCACAGTGCTGGCAACGTTGATGAATTAATAGAATTGTTTATAATTGTGGTAATACATGGTAAACTATGAGGCAGTGTCATCAACAGCATTGCCAAAGATATCTCATCAGAGCCCAAGGCATTAGACTTCAGGTTATGAATAGCTTGAAGTACTGTGTCTTCACTAACAGATTTCAGAATAATGAAATAGAATGAAATCTGTGGAACTCAAAGAATGAAAGTGTGGAAATGTTGACAACATCACTACCAGGTACATCTAAAAAATGTTTATTTAGCTCTTCAGGATTATTGCAAAACGTAGGTAAATCGTGTATGGCTTTATTTGAAATTGCTAGTGTAGATTTAAAATTTTTCCAAAGCTTTTTTGGGTTTTTTATATTTGCATTTATAAAGGTCTTAAAATATGCCCTTTTCTCGTTGTCAATTGCAGTGTTAACGATTGATTAGAGATTCTTATAACTAATTTTATTTGTATCTGATTTGTTTAATTTGTAACGTTTGTGATATTTATCACGCAATTTAATCATACATTTTATAGTCTCTGTGATCCAAGGCAGTGACTTTTCTTTGATTATGACCTTTTTGGGAGGAGCATGTAAGTTAAATAAAGTAATAATAAATGTGTTAAAAGTTGACACCATAGTATTCACATTTCTAAGTCCTAAGATTAAATTCCAATTCATCTCAGAGATGTCTGTATTAAATAAATCAAAGACTATATAGTTCAGAGGTCGGCAAATTATGTATTTAGGGGCTAGTTTATTAACTTTCAAGCTCAGTTGCGCAGTAATTACAGCATGCTGACCGAGATCTGGTTTGTGCAGAACAGATATATTGCTAACTAGTGCATCAGTGCAAATTACATCGATTAAAGTCTCGCTATGTTCTGTAAAATGAGTTGGAATATCGACAATTTGTTGAAGGTTACAATACTGAAGAAAATTATTTAATAGCTTAGTTTTATTATCATTAATATTTAGTATATTTATATTAAATTTGCCAGGAAGGATAATTTTGTCATATCTGTTAAAAGAAGTGATGGACTCTGTGACTGCGTCAATAAAAATATTCACATCAAGCCATGGAGGTCTGTAAGCAGTACCTATAATTATCTTTTGCGAGTTTAGACTTAGTTTAAGCCACATTTGCTCAACCAGGGCGGTGGAGGCTGGGTGAGATATTATTTGGATTCTCAAATCTCGCCGAACGTAAAAACCTACACCACCACCTCGACCGCCGTGGATAGCCTGTGGGCGGGGCAAGTGACGTAAGCGGTAATTGGGAACTACAGGTGCTCGATTTTCCTCACCCGGTCTAATCCAGGTTTCATTTATAGCCATAACATCAACGTTTACCTCATTCATTGCTAAAAGAAATTCCTCTTGACGCGATCCTAAAGATCCCGCGTTAAATAAACCAACCTTTAAATTTTTTATTTTGAACATCGATGAGAAAATGTAAAAATGTACAGAACTCTTCGAATATTATTAGCGTAATTAAAAATACTAATTGAAAACAAATTATTTTCTTTATATATAAAATAATAGATAGATATGCACAATAATGAAGAGCTGTAAATTAGAGGATATAGTAAAGTATCATATACTACTTTTATATTTGAATGGACTAAGCTAGCAAAGTAATGTTAGAAGTAACGTATGAAATTGATTTCATATTCCTTAATGTTAAGGAAATTAGTGTAAATAAGCTATTTACGACAATATAAGTAATTGTTGCTTGATATTTCCTTTTCAGATTATAGTGATAATTTTTTACATTAAAATTGAATCTAAGTAAATAAATCATCATCATCATCTTGCTCTTATCCCAATTACTTGGGGTCGACGCAATATGTCATCTGTTTTCACATATTGCAAAAAGTTTCGGCAATGACTTTTATGACCGGCCGCCTGCCTGACGTCAACCCTCCTTGGGAATGTAATCGTTGACCCAAATGGTACCAGATGGAGTTGGTCTGGGTCAATCTAGGGCTCTTAGTCGTCTTTTACGACACCCACGAGCAAAGCAAGGGTTGGTAGTATTCGAATCTAAGTAAATAAATATTATAGCGAAAAGCATTAATAATAGTATATTTAATAATTAAAAATATTACCTTAATTACGATTATTCTAATATAAAAAAACGTCAAAACTGTAAATAAATTAAATTTCCATATTTCGGTTTTAAAAACACGTTGAAGCTCCATAGTTTCAACTACTTTTATTATAAATCGCCAAAAACACGAACTATGTCTTTTTCAGTGCGTATCCAGTGAGTTTTGTAGCCTTCATTTCTTTTTGTTAATATACGCCCATGCTTGACTCGGGTGTATTTCCAATTACCAACATTGGCAGCCTCGCGCGAAAGATGGAGACGTTTATTATTTCTGGTAAGTCTTTCGTTAAGATAAAAAGGGCGGGGATGACCACCAGGTACCAGTCCCTCTGAGGTAAGGTTACGCCTCATTCTCGCATTCCGCAGCAAGTCATCGCGCAGTGCACGGTTAGCCAAACGCACAACGACACGACGCGAGCGCGTCTTACCACTCTGCGATACATCTGACTGGACGCCAGCTCTCTGGGCAAAAACAATGTCATTGGCCTGCAACGAAACACCAAGCTTGCCTGCAATGAGGTACATAGTGTGCATGAGATTTTCGCCTTTATTCTCGGGAAAATTCGCTATTTCCAAATCAGAACTAAGGGATTCTTGTTCTTTATGGTCGAGTTCCATCTTAAGCTCTTCTACCTTTTGTTCCAACAGACCAATTTGACTAGCCGAAGAAGTGGATATTGGGCGGCTTTCTAAGAAATCGAGTCTACTTTCTATTTTCTCAACGCGTTTTTCGTAAATATTTAAAGCAGTGTGAAGAATCATGACATCTGACGCCTATACTCCTTAAGTTCCTCACGTAATTCTCGTAACTCTGATCTAAACGATCTAATCTCAAAGGCAATGTTAATAGAACTATGAAGATACGATATAAAGCAAAGATATCCTCTAAACTAATGAAAATATTTAAAAAGTTTATTGATTATTTTTTTAAATAATTAAAAAAAAATCTCCCTTCAATTCCAAACATTTAAATATATATATATATATATCCAAACATTTAAATATATATATTTTGATAATTCTATTTTTATTAATCATTTTTAGTACTGCAAAACCACCAAAAACCAAAGCAGAGTAGCAAAAGGAGTATAGGGAACGCCAAAAAGCTAAAAAAATGAGAATAAGCAAGAAAGGTACAATATAAAGCAAAAATATCTAGTAAACTAATGAAAATAATAAGTTTATTGAATATTTTATTTTTAATAAGTTTTCAGTTATACAAAAATCTATTTTTATTAATCATTTTCAGTACCGCAAAACCACCAAAAACAAATGCAGAGCATCAAAAGGCATTCAGGGAACGTCAAAAAATGAAGAAAATTAAAAATAAACGAGACAGGTACAATACAAAAATATCGATGTGTATGTATACATACAAGGGTGCTCCCTTTTTTCGAATTTTATTTTTGGCCTCATCTACGAAAAAGTATTATTGTAAATTAGAAAAAAAAAAATTACTTTCTGAGTTTACTTTTAGAATAATAATTCGTGTGTGGAGTGAAAATATATAAATTCAAAGAAAAGAAGCACTCAAAGGTATATATAGATTTTTTTTTTCCATGTTAATTTGTTTTTTAGTAACGCTGCATTAAATACACCATCTAAAACTAAAAAAACTCAATCTGAACACTGTAAAGAGTATCAGCAGAAATCTAGATTGAAAAAGCAGCGTGTTCAACTTGATGCTTTACTATTTGAAAAGAGTGAAGTTCCACAATAGTAAAATATTCATTTTTGTAATTCACATTTACTATGTAAAGAAACCCATTTAAATGTTTAATATTTTAATTTCAGAAACAAAATCTAGTTGATTGATACACAGAATGTAACAAACAAAAAATTTATTATGAGACAACGAAATTTTGACTGATCACATCGAATCATCTAAAGAGCTGTATGTATTTCAAAATTTGTATCCAACTTTTTTCATAATTTTTTTAAATTTTTCTTTAAAGCATATAACTTTTTGTCTTAGGTTGCATGATACTGATAATTTACCAACACAAACACAAGCATCTTCTCAAAAATCAGTCATAAATCTTCCATTCCAAGCTCCATACTAGCAACATACCGAATGTTCAAAGCCGATCGCCATTTTACAGCGTTTAATAAACATTCCTGGAGACGGCATTGTTTATTTTATTCTCTCATTGAAGTCCTAAGGCTCAGAATAACACCATCAGAACTCAGAAAACAATTACTGGAATCTCGATATTTTCATACCTGCCAAAACCCAAATAATGCAAAATTTATACTTGTTAGTGAGTCCGAATATGGAGATTTAGATTGTTTATCGATATTTTCAAGAGAATACAATCAAAATATTTGTGTGCATTTTCATTTCTTCGATACCAACACACATCAAGAAAAAGTGTGGTTCTGTTATTTTATTGTGAATGATACACAAAACTTCATTCACCTCCATCTTCGCAATCAGCATTTTACTCCGTATATTGAAGTACAGGAAATGATAATAAACAACAGTATTAATAGTCAACAGCCTATTACTCAATATATTGAAACACAAGATATGATAATGGACAACAATATTAGTAGTCAACACTCTGAAGACTGTATTTTTGAAGGTCCTTCAAACTTTGAAAATAATACAGCAGCCGAAGAAAATTCCGATGCAAGTGAAATTGAATTTGATGACGAAAACGATGTGATTGAGATGGAATTTATAGAAAATCATGTCACAATTCCAGTTTACACAAATTATTACCAACACAGCAGTAGTCATCTAGATTTTTTCACTGGCTTTAAAAAAAATACTTTTGGACATTCTTGTGCTGTCTGTGATAGGCTTTGGTGGATGAAAGATTTAAGTGAGACATCTAGTATACACGAGAATATTTTACAAAAAATATTGCCGATATTTTTTTTACTTTAATAAATTTTTTATCTTTATTGGTACTTCGTCTTATTTTATTACTATATGTTCTTTTTGCTATTTCAGAATTATGTATGTGATACAAATGTTGACATTTGTTCTACGTGTAAAGCGACATTAAGCAAAGAAAAAATACCTTTAATGGCGACATACAACGGTTTTTCATACCCAATAATTCCATCCGATCTGCCAACATTAAATCTTGTAGAACAACGATTAATTTCACCGAGAATTCCTATCATGCAAATACGATGTTCATGGTCAATACGGTATTTATGGTCAAATTATAAATGTTGCAATTAAAGTTAATACAATGGTAAAACATTTGCCTAGAAATATTAACGATGACCATTGCGTTTATGTACACTTAAAGAAGAAATTAGTATATAAAAGCAGATATGTTCATGACCTTATAAATCTAAAGAACATTAAAAAAAATGGTTGATTTATTTGGTAAAAACTCTGCTTTATATTTACTACAATATCACAATCGACAATACCTTTTTAAATAATAATAATAACGAAGCAGCTCCGGAATTAGTGCTTGATGATGTCAGTGAGCATGTGCCGATTGAAGATAATCTCACAGCTCAACAACAAACTCTTATGTGGAATGAAGATTTACATTTGCATATGGCACCTGGAGAAAAGAGTATTCCTGTTAGCATACTATTCGACGAACATGCCGAAGAGCTTTCATTTCCAACTATCTACGGTGGTCGGTTTAGAACCTATAGAGAAGATATACATGTAACCGAATTTATGCAAGCTACTAGTGAAATCCGGCGTACAGATCGACGTGCTACTGATCCACAGCATCTTTTATATTTAGCTGCGAAAATTATGAGAATGCGAGTCAGTCAAAGCGTTAGGATTGCATTTAAACACGTTGGCTATGACAATAAAATTACGAAAGAGAACGTACAGTCTGAAGAATATATTAATAACTGTATTGAAAGTAACCTTGCTTTTCTTCGTTGTATTCCGAATTCCGCTTGGTTACTGGTCCGATCGAAAAAAAGATCTTTTCGCCATGATTCGACAATTAGGAGCACCGACTGCTTTTATGACTGTCAGTGCTAATGAAACGGGTTGGACAGATTTGCTTAAATTATTGTATAAATTAAAGAATAATGGAGCAGATATATCCAATGAACTTTTAGCTGAAATGAGTTATATCGATAAAGCAACTCTAGTTAATGAAGATGCTGTTACTTGTGCCATATACTTTAACAAATTAGTAGATTGTTTATTGAAGATTTTACAATCTAAAAAAAGAAGTCCATTTGGTAAACATAGGGTAAATAATTACTTTAAAAGAATTGAATTTCAACATCGTGGAAGTGCTCACATTCTGTTATGGTTGGATAATATACCGGGAGATTTATTAGATAACAACAAAGATTTAATTCAAATAATTGATGAATTAATTTCCGTATCAGAGTTAGAAGCGTCTGGAAATATAAAACTCCAAAGTCACAAACACACTTATACGTGTTATAAAAAAATGGACCCTAATAAAAAAGAAAACTGTCGATTTGGTGCACCTTTTATGCCATCTCGAAATACAATAACATTGTTACCTATGAAAGATACTGATCCAAATTTTTCTGAAGAAAAATTTAAAGAATATAAAAATCACTATAAACTGATTCCTTCAAATTTAGAAAGTTTTGAATACACAGATTTTGATCACTTTTATAAAGACAATAATATTGAATCCGATGAACATTATTACAACATTATTCGTGCAGGTATCAATCGACCAAGGTTATTCTATCGTCGAACACCATCAGAAAAGTGGCATAATTCTTTTAATCCATTTGTACTTCATCATCTAAAGTCTAATATGGATTTCCAAATGATCCAAGATGAATATTCATGTGCTGCTTACGTTTTTGAGTATGTTAACAAACACAACAGAGGTATCAGCAATCTACAACGACAAATACTTCAGGTTATGGACGAAAATCCAGAATTTGATCTTGTAGATATCACAAAGAAATTGAGTGTTGACGTTCTTCATGCTGTTGAAATGTCAGCACAAGAAGCTGCTTGGTATTTGTTACGACAGCCTATGGCAAAATCATCGGTAGTGACTGTTTATATTCCGACAATATATCCCACTTCTTCCTTATTCTTTGACAACGTCAAAGAATAAGGAAAACTATGAAAGAATTAGAGGTATTGGAAGATGCACAAATATATGGAAAGAAAACTGGTTTGATAAGTATGAAAAAAGACCCGATGATTTGGACAACGTTACATTAGCACAGTTCGTAGCTAATTATTACATCAATAATAAAGGAGAATATGTAAAAAGGAAAATTCCAAAAGTGATCCGTTACCGTAATTATGATATGGCTGATAACTTCAACGACTACAGAAGAGAAATGGTATTGCTGGATATTCCTTTTAAAAGTGAAAACAACGACGTTCTTGCTGATAATAAATATATCCAAATATATGAAGATAACAAAGATTTAATCTTAAAACGCAGAAAAGAGTTTCGAGTCCAACTTAGATATAGAAAAAACCCTTGAAATTTGCAGACAGCTGTGCAGAGAAAAAGAAGACGAAGAGGATGATGGAGAAGATGAACAAGAACATGCCAATATAGTCTTGGAAAATGATCCTTATGCATTGATAGCGCAATATCCGGATTCTACAATCAATGCTGATTTGCAAAATGCAGCATTTAGCAAACTTGGTGCTGTTGCAAAAAAAAGGGAAAACTTGATGGACACTCAACAATTCTGCGAATTAATGAGATCGGCAAATACAAAACAAAAAGATCTATTAATGAACATTATTCATCATTTACTAACTCCAAATCAAGTGCCGTTTCAAGTTTTCTTCACTGGTCTAGCTGGTAGTGGTAAGACTTTTGTCATTAAACTTATAATGGAAATTTACAACAGATTTACTGACAATAATGGTTACTGCAATGCTTACATAACTTGCGCTTCAACTGGCAAAGCTGCTGTGGCAATTGATGCTACAATAGTTCATACAGCTCTTAAAATTCCAATTTCAAAAATGTTACCTTTATCATTTGAAACGTTACATTTGTACAGATCACTTTTTAGATATGTTAAAGTATTGATCATTGATGAAGCATGATAATATAATAATAAAGCATGATCAGCGCAGAACTATTAGGCAAAATTGACATGCGTTTAAAACAGATTACCGTAAGAGGTAAAGCTGACTTTGGTGGCATAGATGTTACTTTAATTGGGGATTTACCACAAGCACCACCAGTAAGGGCAACAGCCATATATAAGCCAGTTAAAACAATTATTTTTGGACCTCATTTGTGGAGAACATTAAAATTTTATCAAGTGACTGAAGTAGTGAGACAGACTAATGTTCAATTTTCTAATATTCTAACTAAGATAGGCAACGGAGATCCATTGGATAAGGCTGAATTTCAAATTATTGAATCCAGATTTTTGACCAAAGAAGATGCCGAAAGATTGTGTTCTCATGGAGTTCGTTTGTTTTATGAAAACGTTTGTGTTGACGCTTACAACAATTATGTTTTGCAAAAATTTGAAGAAAAAATAATTTCTACAGCTGACGATGTGATCATTGGTTCAAAAAGTCGTGAACAAGAGACTAATTGTCGTCAGAAACTGCATAAAAAGAATCTCAATGAAGTCGGTGGGTTACCATACCAAATTACTTTTGTTAAATCTATGTATTACCTTATTACCACTAACATCGATGTAACTGATGGCTTATGTAATGGTTCAGTGGGAAAGTTAGTACATATGGATTTTGATGAAAACAACACCATATGCAGAGTTTAGTTAGAATTTTGTGGTCCAAAAAAGATAGGTAAAAAAAAAAAGAAAAAGCTGCTCGACTAGCAATTCAATATGGTATCAGTAATCTTGCTGTACCAATTGAATTAGGTTCAGCGAATATCCCATTGACATCAGATAAGAAAGTTACTGCGAAACGGAAGCACTTTCCTTTAGTTTCGGCTGCTGCGATGACCATCCACAAATCACAAGGTGGAACATTCGATGAAATTGTTTACGAATACAATAAAGGACATCCACAAGAGCTTGTTTATGTTGCGCTATCTCGTGTAACAAACATCGAAGGTTTGTTTATTGTAACACCCGATAACGATCCAACTAACTTCAGATTCCACCATAATCGAGTGCAAGCATCATCAACGAAAAGTTTGCTGCAAGAATTTCAGAGATTGTCGTTAAATCCTTTACACACTAAAGCTCAAACGATCTTGGATTTTCTTCAAACTAAAAATGGCATTTCCATAACCACATTAAATTGTCAAAGTCTACAAAGCCATAGATTGGATTTGTCGGATTCTGTAATTCAAAAAACTAATTTCTTACTTCTTTCCGAAACGTGGATGAGCAATGACCAACAGTTTGATATTCCTAATTTCAACTGCATTGCCAATTTCAAGCCAGATTACGTACGTACAGGTGGAGTTGCTATCTATCAAAATAGCAATGACACTACTAATATTTCAACACCAAATATGGACATAATCTTAAAAAATACTGGCGATGTGAATATTAGACGTACAGGAGTTGGAGACATTTGTTCAGCTATATGTAAAACGAACAACGGAGTTGAAACTGTCATGGTAATAGTCTACATTTCACCAAATACAAAAATTGAAGATGTGAAACATTTCATCCATCGAGCGCTGATAGAATATACTGATGAGGTTTCTGAAATACTTGGTGGCAACTTCCATCAGCTTCCGATGGTTTTATATGGAGACTTCAATATCAATTTTGCAGATTAAAAATCAGAACCACTAAGAACATTTTTAGAAAAATTTAAATTACATATAAATAACAATCCAAAAGAATCGACAACGAGATACGGTACTACTATTGATGCTGTTTTTTCGAGGTATTTGCATAAAATAGAATCGCAAACATATGTATCATATTTTAGTTACCACAAGCCAATAGTTTCAGCAATAGAATTTAATGACGAGACTGATTAATAAGAATTACTTATAATAATAATAATAAACTTTTTTTTTGTAATTATTTCTATTTCTATGTAATTTTATGTTGTCAAACAAAAATAAAGAGACATATTTTGTTATTTTAATTGATAATTTCAATTACGATTTTTTTTCATTTAAGGTAATTTATTATTTCCTAAAACAATGAATTTCCTAAATACTTTTTTTGCAAATTGTGTCGATTCTACATTAGCCGAAGGAACTTCGTTCCTACCTGGTGTCCCACGACACCACATTTTTATTTGAAAATTCTGACTACCCCTAACCCCTTAAAGAAGTATTTCGCAAAGAACTAGAAGCTCGGTGTTTGGGGGAAGATTATGATTCCGTACCTGCATTAGCCTGTTTTTTGGATCCTAGGTATAGTTACACGATACATTTATACGCTAATAACGAAATGATTTTAAAAAATTTGATTATCAAATTCATTTATGTTTTAATATATTTATTACAGATATAAAAATATGGCTGATGAAACTCAAGAATTCCGAGAGTCGTCCAAGAAAAATTTTAGAAATTATAGAATTATAAGCAAAGAAAATGTTGAAGAAACACCAGCAGCTATCACTAAAAATAAGAGAGAGAAAGATTTGGATTATCTTTTTAATTGCGAAGCCTTATCTCAAAGCTTTGAGAGAATAGCAAGCTTTGAAAGTGATAATCCAAATTATCTGGATAATTTAAATGAAAGAGAAATAAATAGCTTCAAAATGGAGCCAAATATTCCGCTTGGTGACAACCCTCTTCATTGGTGGCACTCAAAACGCCATAAGTTTCCTAAACTGACTAGGCTGGCGAGAAGATATTTAAGTTTTATCATTACACTACTAGTTTAGCTAGTTTATGTAACAACTCTGGTCTCTTATTCTACATTCATACGTGCAAAATCAAAGACCACAAATTTTGCGCATTTCACTGAAAAAAGGTAATATTAAACTTTTGTGGAAAGTATTCGATAGTAGAAAAAAGGTAATATTAAACTTTTGTGGAAAGTATTCGATAGTAGAAAAAAGGTAATATTAAACTTTTGTGGAAAGTATTCGATAGTAGAAAAATATCGATGTTTTCTAGCGATATATCGATAAACATCGATGCTGGAATCCGATGTTTTACATCAAACCTAGTCCAGTTCAACCCCCACAAAGACACAAGTTTGCGCATTCACTGCAAAGAAGGACCCGTTTGTCATGGCGCCACAGTTCCAAGGAGTAACTCCCCCAATTTCTGAGAGTATTGGGATTCTCGGCGTCAAAATATCGAGCAAAGTCTAGTTTGGGAGTCATTTGGAGGACAAAGCCAAATTGGCAAGCAAAAAGTTGGGCGTCCTGAACAGAGCCAGGCGGTACTTCACACCGTGACAGCGTCTTGTGCTATACAAAGCACAAGTTCGTCCTCATGTGGAGTACTGCTCACATCTCTGGGCAGGTGCGCCCAAATATCAGCTAGATCCACTTGACTCCCTGCAAAGACGGGCTGTTCGAATCGTCGGGGATCCCAATCTTACGGACAGATTGGAGTCGCTGGAGCAGCGGAGAGACTTTGGGTCACTCTGTGTACTCTACCGACTCTTTCACGGGGAGTGCTCCGAGGAACTGTTTGACTTGGTACCACCGTCACCATTCTACCAACGTACCACTCGACATTGTAGCAGAGTTCATCCATTTCACCTGGAAACGTTATCGTCTTCAACTGTACGTTTCCAGCGATCATTTCTCTCACGTACGTGCAAGCTCTGGAATGAACTACCTGCTGCTGTTTCCCGAGCGCTATGACATGTCCTTCTTTAAACGAGATTTAAGAAGAGTATTTCCTTCACGGTAGGCAGCGGCCTGGCTGTGCCCCTGGTATTGCAAAGGTCCATGTGCGGCAGTGTCACTTACCATCAGGTGTGCTGCTTGTTCGTTTGACACCGTTGGCAATAAAAAAAAAAGAATATAAATATCGATATATTTTTAAGTGAGAGAAGCCGGCAGTCGACGTCCCGGGAGGGGCGTTAGAAAGAGAGGGTACCCGAAGGGTATCCCGCCGGGCTGGCCACGGACTAAGGAACTCAGTACTGGTGGTGGCCCCAATGGTGAAGGAGAGGGATTCCGGTGGGTTATGGGGCCGCGCGCAGTCCTTTCTTCACCCCGGACGGAATGGAAGACGTGTGCGGCAACCATAGTCCGCCCAAAACAAGTTTTTATAATTTTTGTGCTCAGGATTTTTGGTCACAGTTCTAAGTTGTCTCCTAAAACAGATAGATTTTCAAGGTTTGTTAAAGAATCGAAACAATACATTTGTCTCACGATTCGAGGCTTCATTCCTTAGCCTAAAAAGATAAGTACATATATGTAGGCACAAAATCGTCTCATCAAAAATAATAGAAATTGATTAACTATACGCAAGTCAGTTGATATTAGAAGTTGCCCAACTTTGCTGCCCCATTCTCTATTGACTTGGGGAAATAAAGCATTATATGCGCTCTAAAGGAGAACTTTTGAGTGTATATAATGCTTTATTTCACCTTTATTCTTTCGTAGAGGCAGTTTATTAGAGTGAAGTGGGGTGAAATGCTGAGAGATATTACATCACTCTCATGTTTTATATTGCAGAGGACAGTTTCTAGATGCAAGGACGCATAATGTCCCTCATTCTGGAATACAACTTGTATTTAAATCAAATCGTTTATTCTTCATAGCCGCTTAAGGACAGTTACATAATGTGAAATTTACATTTGGTTTAAAATTAATCTAATAATCTACCACCGGATTGAAAATCAGCAACAAACTGAGAGAATTCGGCAAGAAATTTTAGTGGACTGGAATTTTTTAAATACCTTCTTTTAAATTAAATTATATGTATAGAACATACAGTATTAACTCCAGTGTGATGCCTTTCGATATAGGATACATTTCTTTTAAAAATTTAATATAGTTAATAAAAAAGAATGGCTGGACAAGATTCCACAAGCGGAAGCCGATCACGGGTTAACTGCTAGATCAGCCATCACTCGCCTCAGTGATCACTACAATACACAAGCTAAAATACAAGCCAATATCAAAACAGTAAACATTTTTTTTCAATATTTATGGCGGGAGATGAGTAAGGAGTCGATTTGATCGTAATTACAATTAGACCCAATGGGTGGCGTTGCGATCGCCTCTATTTCTGATGTGAAACATCTATGGGCGAGGGGGAACCTGATCGTTAATATGGCATTAACGCCACGCTTGGATATGTACATTTGTGTAACGAAACCATAACCTGTTTTAGAATTTTGTACAACGCCATCTAGTGAGCTCAAAATAAATTATTAACCTAAACACATGCCTATATTGTATACTAATGAATAGATAGATAGATAATTCTTTATTTGTACACCGATTACAAAAACAAAATACAAAAACTTAAATACTAACATAACCCAGAATGTACAAAGGGCGGTCTTATCGCTATAAGCGATCTCTTCCAGGCAACCTTGGGATAGAAATGGCAGAACAGAGAGATGGTAGGTAGTTTGCTGCTGGTGGTAATGGAGATCAGTGTAAATAATAAGTCATAGATAACGACTATATATTAAATTGTATAACCTACTGTAAAATAAAAACAATATAAAACAATAAATAGTAGATAATAAGAGACATAAATAAATATACATATACACATTACACACATAGATATACACCTAATACCTACCTATGCAGACATTCACATACATATACGTACACATCTATATATATATATATATATATATATTAGGGAACTGCATAATAGGTACATAAAAGAGACAATAAATAAATATTACAGCGACAAGTAGTGATCGGTCAACTTTTTTTTTAAAGCAGATAAAGTTTGGCTTTGTGTAATTGTTACGGCCAATGCATTCCATAGCAAAGTAGCCTTTACAGTAAAAGATTTACCCATGAAATCCGTGTAGTGGGTAGTGGGAAATCTTCAATTTCAGATTCTCCGATGATCTCAAGGATATTGTGTGAGTGTCATGGAGGTAATTAAATCGCTCTTTAAGATAAAAAGGAGTCGTTGGACTAAATAGAATGTTATACAATAACGCAAGTGTATGAAAATTACGGAGTAGACGAATTGAAAGGAATATAAATGTTTATTGAATAAGAATCATCATTTTCTGAAAAAAAAAAAATAGTAATATTTTATTTAATACTTAATGCCGTATTAATTCCTGTCGTAATCTGTTCTTTTATGCATATATACTTGTACAAAATAATTGCGATCTTTCACATCCAACAGGCGTACTGAGCGACGGCTCCCTTTTTTTTATTTTTACTGTATAGATACTGTTCCGTTAGCTAAAATCATGGGCATTCTTCATTTGACATTTGAGTTCTTATTCTTTTTATTCTTATTCTTCCTCTTGGGATACTAAAACAAACAATAATAGACCAGTTAATAACAGATGTTTTATTTTTCCGTATGATGACAGAGTAAGAATACAATTCAATTTGTCCCCTATCTTTCATATTAACGCTGTAAAAGACTACTAAGACATATCCCTTAGTCGTCTTTTATATGGATATAAAATCTAGGTGATGTAAAACTCGAAATGAACTGCTATACCAATACGTTTGACCAGCGTGGTATAACAGTTTGATTTCTCTCCTATTGGAGTAGGCTCGAGCCCAGCAGTGGGACGTAAATGATCTGTAATGATGTCAAAATCTCTTAATTTCAAAGGGAAGTTTAAAAAAGAAAAAAAAAACATGCTGAATGATTGATCTGGAGTTTCGGCAGTAGCATTCCTGGGATTCTTACAATACCTACAGCGGTCATCAAAACGCCTGTCAAATTTGGTGAGTATGGTTTTATCCCCATTCGGAGAGGCTTAAATTGACCGTCAAGATATTGATGGAATGATTATGAGCTAATTTAAAATCGTCATCATCATTTCTGCTCATATAGGTCCCACTGTTGGGCTCGAGCCTCCTCCACTATAGAAGGGAAATTGACCATGCTGATCAGACAGGTTGACATAGGCGTTCTCTTGCATAAATGTTATATGCATATTATATTCCTTAGTTGTCTTTTACGACATCCACAGCCAAGATAGGGAGTGGTGAATTGTATTCTTATTCCGTCACCACACTGATTAGTTCAGATCAAAATAATTAAAAAAGAAATTCATATGGTGACGGAGTAAGAATACAATTCACCAACACCTATCATACTCGTGGGTGTCGTAAAAGACGCCTAAGGGATTACACGTACACATAATATCTACGCAAGAGAAGAATAACTCGAACTAAAATCTAATACTAACCGGTTTGATGAGCGTTTTATAATAGTAGGTATAACAGTAGGTCAATTTCCTGCCGTTGTGGAGAAGCCTGGAGGAGGAATGATCCAACAGTGGGACGTATAGAAGCTGAGAGGAGGAAGGATAAAAAGTAAACTGCACAGATAGTGTAGTGGTTAAGATACCGACCTACAATGCCAGTGACGCGTGTTCGAATTTCCACGCAGGACAACTGTTTGTGCAACCCACAAATTGTTGTTCTGAGTCTGGATGTAATTTTTGTCCGTTAATTATATGTTTGTAAAGACCCCTGCAATACAAGGATTATTTCCTTAGTGCAGAGCGTTGCCTTTAAAAAAAAAATGAACGTGTGTACAAAGTACGTATAACAGAGGTGAAGCTTCCTTATCCCTTGTCCCTTAACCCTTTATGTCCGCTTAAACGACATGCTATCCCTACTCCACTGGAGAAAGTACTCTTTATTCGAATCGACCGTGGTCGAGACGAGAAAAAGATGGCGCGTAACGAAAAAATGTGACGCGTAACCGAAAAAATGTGACGCGTAACCGAAAAATGTGACGGTAAATTTTTTTCCAACGCCGATAAAGAAGTTTCACTTCAAAAAACAAAGAAAAATTACAGAAGCGAAATTGATGGTATAATTAGTTTTATACATACGTAAGAAAATTGCAATTTCTTTAATTATATACAATATATAACTGTATTTGATTACCTTTGAGGGTTTTGGAGGCGGTGGAGGAGGTGGCTTCTTCGTTTCCTTCGCTAACTGGTGTCCGTAAGGCGTGAAAGCGCACGGGAGAATCTTGCGAGCCCTGGACAAGTAATTATAATTGGGTATTTGACAGGTTTAAAAAAAAACACTTGCAATTTTATTAGTATTTTATACGAAATTTATCATCAAGTTAATCTATACTAATATTTATAAAGCTGAAAAGTTTGTTTGGTTGTACGTGCTCATCTCAGGAACTACTGATTCGAATTGGCAAATTCTTATATTGTCTATTTATATAGGAAGGTTTTAAGGTATGTGACATCATCACGACTCGCTACAACTAATAGGAGCAATAAACTAGATGAAACTACATCTAGTTTATCGAATAAATTAATTGTAAAAACATTTTGGAGAACAAGCATTTAATTAAATACTCTAAATTTTTATGTTCTTTTAAAACCTTTCCTATTTGTTGAATTAACTGACGTAACAGAAGTTTTATTAACTATTTATTGTAAATCTAGCATATAATACACGAGGTAATACACGGTCGCTTGATGTCACAGGGAAAAGAACGACTGCGCAAAATTCAATATAAACTAATACATTCAACACATTTCATATCGATATTGTGGGAGCATATATATATAAAACTAGCAATCCGCCCTCGCTTCGCTTCGGTTATAGGTTATAGTCGTTTTACCCGCGTAGTACCCGTTCCCGTGGGAATACCGGGATAAAATATAGCCTAGTTTACGCCCTGATATTATAGCTTTCCATTGGTGAAAGAATTTTTGAAATCGGTCCAGCCGTTTTGAAGATTACCCGGAACAAACAGACAGACAGACAAAATTTTTTTTAATTGCTATTTTAGGCATAGGTGTCGTGCAAATAACCGTGTGAGCATGAAAAAAGCCTATTATTTTGACATTACAAACAGACACTCCAATTTTATTTATTGGTATAGATATATACTCCACCATCTTGGAGCTGCCGCCATATTGGATTTAGAATAACGTCACTTAGCTCACCACACATTGTCACATTATTATCCAAACTAATAGTGTATGCAAAATTTCAGCTTATTCAGTTGAAGACTGCACAGCAAAATAAAAGACCACACTTTAATACTTACTTATGAAATGGCAACAGAACAGGTGTAATAGTGGGTGGAGTCGTCATTACTTTTGCCTCGTCTGGCTCCAACAACTGAGAGATATTGAAGTCAAGTGATAGACCGGTGGCGTTGGGTCGCGCCACGTACAGTAGGGCATTAGTACCGTGACTTGGCTGAAACAACATAATTATATCTTTGTATATTTTTATTCTTATGCCTGCGACGTCATGCACATAGAAAAAGTTGTAGGATGAAATTTTCAAAATTCAATCCCTATAAAACGCACGTGGTTACGAAGTAAGAATACAGTTAACCCCCTCTCTTGCCTATTGGTGTCGCAAAAGACTACTAACGGATATATATGTAGGTAACAGCTAAGCCAGCCTGTCTAAGAAGGCTCGCCTAGCTGTGCATAGGGAAGTGCTTGTACCAATTCTAATGTATCGAAGTGTGAGCAGAAGAAGCACGAAAGTAGAATAAATGCTGTGGAAATGAGAGGGCTGAGGAGCATGATTGGTGTGAAATTGAGTGATAGAATTAAAAACAGAGTGATTAGGAATCGTTGTGGAATGAATGTAGATGTAATGACAAGGATTGAGAAAGGTATGTTAAGTTGGTTCGGCCATGTAGAGAGAATGTATGAAAGGAGACTAACAAGGAAAATTTATAAGGCGAATGTGAACGGAAGTGTTGGAAGGGGAAGATCGAGGCGGACGTTCAATGGAGATTAATGAATGTGGAGGAGGCGAAAGTGGTATGTCAAGATTGTAGCAAGTGGAAGGAAGTGGTCTCTGCCTACCCCTATGGGAAAGAGGCGCGATTATATGTATGTATGTAGGTAACATCACTGCAAGAGAAGGAAAACTCGATATAAAACCCTATTCAACACGGCAGATCAGCGAGGAATAGTCGATGTCCTGTTGTGGAGGAATCCAGAGTCCAATAGTGGGTACTTATATAGGCTTGAGAGAAGATAACTCCCTATTTTACACCCTTTAGGTCCTCCCTAAAGAATTCTCAATAAATCCAACGAGAATCTGATTTTTAGAATATTCATATTATTTTAAATTCAATAGAAAATTAAGTGAAGGTACCATCGTAATTGTAATGCCCTATTTTATACCCTTAGTAGATGCAAATTGATAAATCCTAAAACACGTATACTCATTTTCCACCCATCCATCCATCAGCCTACAGACGTCCACTGCTGAACATAGGCCTCCCCACAAGAATGTCACTCGGAACGGTCCTGCGCCACTTGCATCCAACGGTTCCCTGCGACTTTGAGAATGTCATCAGTCCATCTAGTGGGGGGGGGGTCGTCCTACGCTGCGCCGTCCGATTCGTGGTCGTCACTCAAGAACGTGAAACGTGGTCTCTAAATGCCGGCCTCATAAAAAAGCTCAAAGTCGCTCAGCTCAGTATGGAGAGGGCTATACTCGGTATTTCTTTACGTGATAAAATCTGGAACACGGAAATCTCATCTCTAGATGTTATGGCTTAAATTTGTTATTTCTTTACATTTTTTTATTTATTTTTCTGAATGAACAATATTCATTCAGAAAAATGTATGTCGAGAATATTAAGTACAAATTTTAAGTCAATCCGAGTAAAACTAACTGAGTTACAGCGTATCATTGGAGCTGAAGCGTTTTTTTTTAGAAGTAATTATTAAATTGGTAGCATCAAATAATAAACTAACACTGTCTATAATCTGTAATATTTAAAGTACCTAGTTTTGTAGTTGTTTAGTTTTGTAGATAACCTGTGCATGCAAGTCTTTTTAAATAAAATAGTTATCAGCTTTCGCAGAAATATGTTACTTTCATTTATTTTCCAATAGGCTATTGGTCCAGAACTGCCCCTTAGGGATCCTTTAAGTATATTTCAGGTAGTTTAGCCAGCATAGGTGTAGGCACTGTGTTTTACAATTGGATTGCAAATAAAACAGTGAAAAATCAATAGTAATGGCTGCCAACGCATTCTTGACTAACGTGCCTCAGTTAAAAGGACGCGAAAATTATCATGAATGGGCTTTTGCTACGGAGAATCTGTTAGTCTTGGAAGGCACAGACCATTTTATCAAAAAGGAACGTGCTGAGGATGCAGTCGCAAAGGTGTGAACGCTAAGGCCAAATTAATTTTGACGATCGATCCATCACTATACAGTATGACTGGTATACTAGTGACTAGTATACTTATTGAAGGAAACGATAGATAATGGTCACAGGTAACCAATAAAAATGTAAAAAGAAGACAATATTAATTAACAACATAGTAAACATCAACAATATTAGTGTCGCAAGACTCCCAAAAATATGGTCACCCTATTGACTAGAGGTATCGGAGCGTATTCGAGAGGTATCAGTCACTTTTCCTTCATACTTTGATCCTGGCTTAGGACAGGCAAAAATACCTAGATAATAATAAACGTTCGTAACTGTTTTTTTTTAAATAAATTATTAATTTCTAATGTACTAAAATTGTATTAGAGGCAGTTGGTATAAATAAGGAGGCACCTTGGTGTTTCTGGCGTATTTAAAAAGTGGAATCATACCTATGTACAGTGATCAAATAATAAATCTATTTACAAATTACAATTACGCTAATCCCAGCAATCATTTTTTACCAATATGGTTAAAAAAAAAAGCGTGGGCGATCAAATGACTCGTAAGTTAACAAATACGGAAATGCAACATGACGAAATCGGCGCGCGCGCTTTGACTGAGTGCAGACGAACTGGCACCGCGGGGGGACATCTTCTCAGGGGGGTGTAGGCCAGTTCGTGAAGGTGCGGGAGTAGGGCTACTAGTTTTATTAGCACTTGTCAAGGTCACGCACTCGCCTAATTTCTTTTTTAATGCCGATTTTACTGTTAGAATTATTAAAAGTAGTGTAGGAATAATGTCATTAATCTACAAACAACCGTATGTCATGTTGGTTGTTTGTACGACGTTCAGCGTGGCGAGAGCGCCCGTCTAAAAACGATCCATACAACATACCTTTCTTTTTATAGTTGGGATCTTTACGACCGACAAAACAATAACACATTTACGCTGACTCTCACTTGATGCTAGTCTTTTCTAGTTTTATGTGGATTAACATGAGCCCACCGTTGTTCATTATGAACGTTGTACAATCCGACACGGGTAAATAGACGTTTTTCTGTCCATACAATATTTTTTTTTACGTTAAACACTAATCACTCACAAAATGCACTCGCGGGACATAGTCCATTCACCAAAGTCTTGAACACGTTGAAAATGACAAGCATGTTTCATGCCACGTTTTGAAATGTTCCAAATAGTTTTGTGATAAAAGACAATCCAGCGACGTAAGGATTAGAAACACACTAATACGATTGGGCAATCGCGGACAACTAATTGTTATTTTAGAATTTTTTGAAGGATTCGCGTATGACGCGAGGGATACGTGGAGATCGCCGTGCGTTCTCATTGGTCCGACACGGCCTTGTCGGCATATCACCCAATAACTAGTTCAATGTCATTGTTACGTAAATTTTTAGTACAAGTGCGTTGACCTATACATAGATACCTATTATAGGAATATTATCATCTGTGTCCACAACTAAATATTTTTATAAGATAAATAGTTCAAAATTTAAGTACTAATTTTTTTTTATATATTCGGTATCAGAATCGAGTATTGAGTAGCCTCCTTCAATATGTACAATCTTTTACCAGTCACCCTGTATATACAAGAAATTTGTGGCAGAAACTCCAGACCATGTTCGATGACTCTGGATTCTCTCAGAGAATAACTTTATTAAGAAACCTGATATCAACTCGTCGTGACAACAGCGATTCAATGACGAATTACGTCACGCAAATCATGGATACCGCACAAAAATTAGCAGGAACAGGTTTCTCAGTGAATGAAGAGTGGATTGGGTGCTTAATGCTAGCAGGTTTGCCTGAAAAATACTTTCCTATGATAATGGCGATAGAACATTCTGGGATCGCCATTACCGGTGACGTAGTGAAGACAAAGCTGATTGACCTTGTGGCTAACGACAATGTCGAGCCAGGAAGTGCTTTTTTGAGCAGAGGGCGGCACAATCGTAACAAGGTTGACAGTATTGCTAAGAACAGCTCAAATCATCATGGCGGCGGATTGCTTATGTCAGGGCCGACTAAGAAAATTATAAAATATTACCGTTGCAAACAACTTGGTCATTACAAATCTCAGTGTAAACAAAGTGATCAAGAGCAAGCGAAGAAAACTAATGCCTGTGTTTTTGAGCGGAAACTATAGCAAACATGACTTTTATATGGATAGCGGCGCAAGCGTTCATATGACGACAGATGTAAACATGATACGAAATGCATCATATTGATCTAGTATCAAGGAGATTAGCCAGCAAATCAAAATGCCATGCCTGTATTATGTTCGGGTGATGTGAATATCATAACGGTTACTCCGAATTAGAAATATGAGGTTACATTGAAAGATGTCTTATGTGTACCTAACCTTACAACAAACTTGATTTCCATCAGTCAACTTATCAAAAATGGAAACAATGTGGAGTTTAATGAGAAATGCTGCTATGTTTACAATAGAGAAAACAGTTTAGTGGCTGTGGCGAACCAAGAAGATGGTGTTTATAAACTAGTCATGGAATATAAACAATGTTTGTTTACATCTACTTCCAATGTTAATAGTGAAGTATGGCATAGAAGATTGGGCCATTCGAATATTACATATATTAACTAGCTGACCCAACAGACGTTGTTCGGTTCAAATAAAATAAAAGGAATTCTCCTTGTAATCGACAGCAGCACCACCTACCGGGTCCAATTATGAATAGACCGACTGCAGTGCCATCTGCCGGGCAAATTTGTGAATCTAAATCACCCATGACCCAATTTTGAATACATTCAGAAAAATTCATTTAAATCCATCCAGCCGTTTAGTTGCAGTATAGATAAATAACCTAGATACCGACTGCAGTGCCATCTGCCAGGCTGATTTGTAAATTTAAATTATCCAGGCCCCCACTTGAAAACATTCAGAAAAAATCTTTGAAATCCATTCAGCCGTTTAGTTGCAGCATGGATAAATAACCTAGATACCTAGTCGTTAAGTTTTCTTAAATTTTCTAATTTTCTGCGCAACTTTCTTATTTTTTTTTCCTTAAAAGTCATTTCTAAAGTATTAGAAAACTTAAAAAAAAAGAGGGACGAAATCGGTAAAGTCGTTCTCAAGTCATGTTATTATCCTGCCCGAACAGCGCTACCTACCGGGTCCAATTGTGTATCTAAACCATCCTCGAATCCCCTTGAACACGCATCAAAAATTTCATCAACATCGGTCCAGCCGTTTAGGAGGAGTTCAGTGACATACACACGTACACAAGAAATATATATATATAATGATGACCAGAATCATTCAATTCATTCGCGGTCGTCATAACGAATAGTCACGTTATATGCAGTCATATTAATCTGCCCTCTAAAATGGTTTTAAAAAAATGTTTGAAATGTACAATAATATTACAAAAAAGTTACCTGGATTGGAGTGTAGTAGATGCGAAAAAGTAGTACATGCTACAAATGAATGTGCTAAAATATCGTCTAAGCAGCTAGCAGTTCTTCGCACTGGCGGTCTGGAGTGGAGTTGTGAAGAATGTGTACTTACCATGAATAGACGTTCATCGTTTTTCATTCCGGAAGATCCTGAAGATACCCTAAACGTATTACCATTTGATATGTGCAAACTTATGAGAAACCTGACCACCGGGATTAAAAAGGTGATAAAAGAGGAACTGGAGAGCTTCCAGCAATCGTTAGAATTCATCGGGGATCAGGTAGCAAATATCGAGGAAATTATAACTAATCAAAATAAAAAAATAAAGCACCTCGAAAATCAAAACACCGACTTAGTAAATGCTAAAAAAAACTTAGAGCTTCGTGTAGCTGCCATGGAACAACGCGTAAAAGAATCAGAACAAAAAAATCTATGTAACTTTATCGAGATAGCTGGTCTACCTAAAATCACAAATACGGATGCGATGAAAGTAACTAATTGTATAGCCGATAAACTAGAAATCGACAACGGTGCTGCTACCGTACATGATGTCCGCCAGGTTGTCCGTCGCACGGAAAGTTCTGGATACCTTCTAGTCGAACTCAACTCAAAACTTGCTCGTGACAAGTGGATCGCAGCAGCCAAATTGAAAAGGTTTACGGTTAATGACGTTAAGCTTCCAACATCTACAGGTAATACAGCTGGCAAGATCTACGTGGGTGAAGTTTTAACTCAGCTAATGAAAACACTATTATACCAATCGAAGCAACGTCTGAAATCACCGAATGACCCCTTCAAATACGTATGGTGCAAAGAAGGTAAATTATATGCTAAATTAGCGGATGATAGTAAGAATATTGCGACTGTCCGCTCCATGCACGATATTGATTCCTTATTGAATTGTTATAACAAAATATAATATATACCTACCTATATATATATATATATAGTTGTGCTTATCTGAAATTGTATCATAACTTTATTTATCAAAATTCAATACCCTCCATAATAATGATTTATGTAATAACTCAGAGTTATTTGACTACATAGATATAAAATCATTCTTTGAATACATACCTATCAATAACATCCAATTATCATGCATCCATATCAACATAAGATCGATGCTCAAAAATTTCTCAAAATAAGTTCAAATTATCGACTCATCATCACAACATATAGACCTAGTTGTTTTGTCGGAGGTAGGAATCACTGACGAAGTATCGAGCCTATTCCTAATAGCGGGCTATAAGAATGTACACACAACTTCGCACTAAACGTAAAGGAGGCGGTATAGTAATTTACGTTAAAAATTGCCTTAAATTCACTGCAATAATTAAAAACACTTATATGTTCGAATAACTAGGTGGTTTAATAAAAACCTCACAAAATGACACTATAGCTGTGTGTGCAATCTACAGACCCCCATCGTCAAGCAAAACAATGTTCATCAGAGAATTGAAGCAAACATTAAACTGCTTTTTGTCGAACACTAATGTTGTTGTTCTAGGAGACATGAACATCGATCTTAGATCCTATACTGCCACAAGGTAATGTACATAGACATGCTGTACGGGTGCAGATTAACGTGTGGTATTTCGGACTTTACTAGAATAGATAAACGTTGTGACCAAATTACTAAATCATGTATTGACCATATATTTACACGATCCCACACGTTAACAACGTGCACGGCCGCTGTCGATACTGTTCTGGCGGATCACCGCGCTATTATTGTTTGCTTGACTCGTTCCTCGTCCGATCGACGTAATATACAGGCGGTTTCAAATACACGAACTTATTATAATAAAAGATGCTTGTACAACGAATTAAATAATGTAAACTGGAACGAAACACTAAACCTGACTACTGCGGACTCCATTTATAATTACATCAAGATAGCGTTTAGTAACGCCCTAAGCAAATCAAAACAAACGATGGCTATAAAAAAATCTCTAAGTAAACCCTTGCCGTGGTTAAACGAAAATGTTGCTAATTTATGTAAATTAAGATATGAAAGTTTTAATAAATGGAGAAAAGATACAAATAATAAAATAGTGTATTTAAAATACAATAAATTACGCAATAAGGTTCACAAAACGATCGAAAATTATAGAAATGAGTATCATAAAAATCAAATAAAATTAAATTATAGCAATCCAAAAAGCTTTGGATAATAATAAATAAGATATGTGGTAAACTAAATAAATCCATTGATGACTTCATTCTTGATGCCTTTGATACTAAAAACTTGACGACTTATCAACTTTCTAACAAATTTGCTAGTGGTTTTAACTCTGCTGTGCAGTAAATTTTACCTAACTGTAGTCTACCCCTACTTACTAGTAACACGAGTAAACCTGCTAATGTCACAATGAGGTTCCAAAAAGCGACATCAGATAAGATTCACAAACTGATACAATCCCTAAATAGTAACAAGGTTCCAGGCGTGGACAACATTGCCGTTAAAGATATTCAAGCCATTAGTTCAAATATTTCATCTGCTTTTGCTCATTTAATAAATACCAGCATTAGCACAGAGCAGTATCCAAATGATCTCAAATTAGGATGCATAAGACCAATCTTTAAGAAAGGTAAAAAAGACGATGAAAGCAATTACCGCCCAATTACGCTGTTGTCATCAATAGATAAAATAGTTGAAAGATTTATATGTAATCAAATTCATAACTTTTATAAAAAATACTCAATTATTATTACTCAATACGGATTTCAGCAAAATAAAAGCACTACCCTAATTCTCTCCAATTTTACAGATACCATAAACTCAGCTCTCAATGCCAAAAGTCATGCACTTGCTTTATTTATTGATTTCTCACGTGCTTTCGACACCTTAGACCATAATAAACTTCTAAATAAATTAGATGATTCAGGCGTTCGAGGCTCTGTGCACAATTGGTGTTCTGATTACCTAAAAAACAGAAAATATCAGGTTCGAATCGCCGACAGCCTAAGTGACACATTTACTGTTAGCCATGGTACGGCTCAGGGATCCGTGTGTGGGCCCCTACATTTCTTGGCTTATGTAAACGATATGCCCAATATTTTTGAAAATTGTAATTCCTATCAATTTGCAGATGACACCTGTATACTCATTACAGGAAAAGATTTACAGAACATCGTACATTTATTACAAAAAGATTTTAATAATTTTTGTCTATGGTGTCATGATGCTGGCTTAGTATTAAATATTAAAAAGACTAAACTACTGCACATCAAATCACCCACCTGAAGTGTGACTATGAACCTATAATAGTAGCCCATACGCACACCTGTCTTCACAATATTTCGACTGTCTGTGAATCCAAATGCCCAACAATAGACCAAGTTACAACCCACACATACTTAGGATTACACATAGATGAAAAATTCAGCTGGGGTCCTCATATTGATCAAATTTGTGACAAATTACAGGCGATAGTGGCTAAATTTTATATAATAAAAAACGGTATTTCCTTTTCAACAAAATTACTGTTGTATAACGCGATCTTTTGACTCGATCGTATCATATGGATTGTCGAGTTACGGACGCACATTTAAAACATACTTAGATAAAATTTATAAAATCCAACGCAGGTTGTTAAACATAATAGTTCCATACAGAGTCCGATCTAAAAGCTCAGACGACAATATACTTTTTAAATTTTGCAAAACACTACCAGTACATAAAAAAAGTCAAGTATAGCCTCTTGAAAGAGCAATTTTTTAATATCCAAGTACAACAAAAATTAAATCATGCTATACATACCAACATACCTCAGTGTCTGAAAACACAGGCCTACGACCAGTGTGTGTTACCAGTGATGACTTACGGCACGGAAACGTGGTCCCTAAATGTAGGCCTCATATCAAGGCTCAAAGTCGCTCAGCGTGCTATGGAACGGGCTATGCTCGGGATTTCTCTGCGAGATAGAATCCGGAATACAGAAATCCGCAGAAGAACGGGTGTAACCGACATAGCACGAAGAATTAGCACGCTGAAGTGGCAATGGGCAGGCCACATTGCTCGACGAACCGACAACCGCTGGGGAAGAAAGGTTCTCGAGTGGCGACCACGCATCGGACGACGCAGTGTAGGACGCCCCCCCACTAGGTGGACCGACGACCTAGTGAAAGTTGCTGGGCGTCGTTGGATGCAGGCGGCACAGGACCGCACATTGTGGCGCAATATGAGGGAGGCCTACGTCCAGCAGTGGACGGCAATAGGCTGAAATGATGATGATGATGATGATATATATATACACGACGAGTAGCACAACAGATGTTAGTTACTACTACAGCCCGTAATTGTTACGGCAAACGGACGAGCGCATACCTAATATCAAGATTGATAAATTCTTTACCTACCTCCGTTCGCAATAAGATTACTATAAACAATGTTAGATATGTTTTAAAAGAACATTTCTTATCGACCTTATAGTGGGGAAGATACTTGATGTGTATTGCTTAGTTTTTAATTATGACTTTCTTTTTCTTACCCAAATACTCATGGTTGTATAATGTAGAAGAATATGTGGCATGTATGCGTGTGCATGTGTATATGTGTGTATATGTATTATATGTAATATCTATCATGTTTGTTACCGGGAATGGATTGTAAAGTGTCACATACAAATCCGAGAGATTTAAGTGACACTATATTCAAATTCTTTTATGTCTTTTGTTTGGTAATTAAATTAAAAAAAAAAATGAAGGATGGAACAGCAACGGGAATATCATACACGGATAAGTCAGTTATCAACAAAAGTACATGCAAAGTATGCTGTGAAGGAAAGCAGCCGCGTTTACCATTTGGTTACTCTGGTACAAGGAGTAGTGTGCCACTGGGTGTAATACACGCTGATGTCTGGGGGCCGATGGAGACTACTTCGATTGGTGGATCCAGATATTTTGTTATATTTGCTGATGACTTTTCTCGTATGGCCTTTGTTTATTTTTTAAAAGCAAAAAGTGAAGTATTGATGTACTTTAAGGAGTTTAAAAATATGGTAGAAAATCAACAAGACAGAAAAATTAAAATATTTAGGACTGATAATGGCTTAGAGTTCTCTAGCAATGATTTTGAGAATTATTTAAAGCAGTCTGGTATAGTTCACCAGAAATCTAATGTTTATACACCAGAGCAAAATGGCACGAGTGAACGATTTAATAGAACAATTGCTGAACGGGCTCGCTGCTTAGGGTAAGGTGCCACAGCAGTGTGCGGTCCGCAAGAGTACGCAGGACTGACGTTAGTTACAGTTGCGAACGGTTCGAACGAGCTTCAATTGTGTTTGAGGCTCAGTGAAGGTCAAGTGTGGGTGAAAAAGTTTCGAGCAAAATAAACGGATTTTGGTGGTAAAAGGTAATTTTATTGATTTTGTACTAATTTGCTAAAGTATTTTCATATTATGAATGTCGTGTAGCACATTAGTTTCAGTTGGGAATGTGTTAATTAATAATAAAACGTCTAAAACTGTTCACTGCCTACCGGCAACAGGATTGCTGCGACTATATTTCCATAGATGGCGTAACCAGCTTTATTTAATTTTTGTTTTGACATTTCCCCAAAAGCGCGCACAGCATGAGTGCGCATTAGTACTCTTGGGGATATAAGGGATTGTTTTTATTTTTTATTTTCAGATGGCGTTGAACAAACGGAAAACAAACAGAACTAATTGGTCACAAGAGACAGATTTAGCTAAAAAGATGATGTTTGAAGAGGGAAAAAGTAAAAGAAAAGTAGCTGAGCTTTTAGAAGTGCCGGAGTCTACATTGAGAAAAAGACTAAAGCGAGATGATGTCGCAACATCTTTAGGTAGATATAAAGCCACCTTCACACCGGAAGTAGAAGAAAACTTGATTGAGCACATAAAGAAGTTTGATGAAATGTTTATGGTATGACAATGAAAAAGATGATCCCCTACGGCAACCTACATCGATAAGTATTGCCCGTGCTATGGGCTTTAACAGGCCACAAGTAAATAGATTTTATGATCAACTAGAAACTCTGCAAGAAAAGTATAAATTTGAACCATGTCACATCTATAATATGGACGAATCCAGATTTACAACTGTTCCAAATAAAGCTCCAAAAGTGTTAAGCTTAAAGGAAAACGTGGTGTTAATAAAATAAGTAGCGCAGAGAGAGGCATCAATGTTACAGTTGTATGCGCAATGAGTGCATCAGGAAATTATGTACCACCTGCTTTTATATTCCCGTGAAAAAGAATGAAGGCCGAACTATTAGATGGAGCTTCAGCCAACTCAATAGGCCTCGTAACAGAAAGTGGTAGAATGAATTCAGATTTATTGTTGGATTGGCTAAATCATTTTAAATATCATGTCAAGCCCACTGAGGCATACCCAGTTCTTTTGATTTTAGATAATTACTTAGCACATACATTTATGGCATCTGTGAATTTTTGTAGACAAAATAATATCCATGTACTGACTATCCCTCCTCACAGCACGCATAAAATGCAGCCCCTTGATAGGTGTTTCATTTCACCGTTCAAAAAATATTATGCCAATGAGTGTGAAAAGTGGATGTTAAACCACCCGGCAAGGGCTATAACTATTTATCAGGTAGCTAAATTATTCAATGCTGCTTAGTGCTTAAGCCAATATTTCAAATGCTGTAGAAGGGTTCAAAGTAGGAAGAATAAGCCCCTTCAATCGACGCTGATTTTCTGGCCAGTTTAGTAACTGATAGACCCGTGGAATGTGCTGTTTTAATTGATGATCAGAATGAGGCAGGAACTTCCACACAAGGCCCGTCGTGTCCTATTGTCGTACCTGAACAAGTAGCGTATATTCCTGCTTCTAGTGATCATCTACCTGAAGAAGTATCACTAAATGTTGATGTACCTGATCAAGTTACTCATTCTCCTACCCACATTTTACTGCAAGAAGAACCATTGCTCCGTGACATGTCATTAGATCAGGTGGTGAGTGTCCACAATCCCGTCGACATGCTTTTGCCAGATGAGGATACACACAATAATCTTATGACTGAACCAGAGCAGACTGCTAGAACTAGTACACCTGTAAACTTAAACATTGTAAAAGAACCATCTCCTAATGACAATAATGGAAGCCCTTCAATTTTATCCGATATTACACATAGTTTGAATATTGAAGAAATATCCAATCCACCAAATGTTGCTTTTGCTGACATTTCACCGCTTCCAAAGGCTTCGGTTTTACGAAAACCATCTCAACGCAGTAAAAAATCAGAAATTATAACAGGCTCTCCTTATAAGAGAAGACTAGAGGAAGAAGAAGAAAAAACTAAAACGAAAAACACTAAAAGTAAATCAACACAAAAGAAACCAAACTAGACATATAGAAAACCTAAGAATCCACCAAAAGAGAAAAAAAAAAGATTTGGAAATGTCCTGGATGTGGAGAGAATTTTAGGGAGCCAATAACGGAAGATTGGATCCAATGTGTCGACTGTACTGAATGGTGGCACGACGAATGTACAGCATACACCGGAAACGGAGCGTACAAGTGCGATTTATGCGAATAGGTTTTGGGCGCACTCTTGGATCCCCTGCGTACTCTTAAGGGCTACTCTGCGTACTATTGCGTGATTGCATCCACAAGAGTGCGCATATGAGTATGATCTCATTTTCTATTTCAAATTAAAAACTCACAAGCCTTTGTTGATTATTCGTATTGTATATTAAAGTTGTTTAGTTTGTTCTAATAAATATATTTTGATTTAATAATGACGCTTTTTATTCGAGTTATTTCACTGTAATCGTTAACCGCGCACTCTTAAGGCACCTTACCCTACTATTTGATGCAGGATTAGATAAGAAGTTTTGGGCAGAGGCCACAAATACCGTTGTCTATCTTAGAAATAGGTCTGTTACATCAGGGTTAAATAATAAAACTCCGTATGAACTATGGACAAATAAAAATCGGATTTAAGCCATGTCCGCATATTTGGCAGTGATGTGATGGTACACATGCCAAAAGTGAAACGTCTCAAATGGGATATGAAGTCAAAAAACACATTTTAGTTGAATTTTCTGAAAATGTGAAAGGCTACCGTGTATATGATCAGATAAAAAAAAATTGTATAGTCACCAGTAGTTTTTTGTATTCTCTTTGTTACTTTGTATAATTCGCTCTATTTCGTGACGTCAACATAACGAGTCCAGAGAAGATCAGTGCAGGTTTTTAACCTGCAGTATGCTGAGTAGGACTCGTCTTGTGACAAGCTGTAAATATATATGTACAATGTAGTTCATACTTTCATGTAAATTCTGCTCATCACAATAAATAATTTCATTTCAGTAGAGATGTTAGTTATTATACATGAAAATATACAAAGAAACTGCACAAATGACGCAATTATGTCAGTTTCAGTTGGGGATAAGGTACCAGATAAAGAATCAGATAGAAGATGAGGCGATCTCGAGTCCCTTGAGTATGAGCATGTCTTCAGAATCTGAATATCTTAATGCTTTGACTGATTCAAATACTACATTTAAGCAATCTGAAGAAGACAAAGAAGATGAGGAACCAGAATTACCATCTGCGAATATAAAGCGTATAAGGAAGCAGCCAGAGCGTTATGAAATGTCAAATCTATGCACTATGTCATGTCCAAATACCACAAGAGAACCAGTCAGTGTTCGAGAAGCTCTGGATCGCTCAGATAGAGACAAATTGATAGAAGCCATGAAGGACGAGCTGCAGGTATTTGAGGAAAATGAAGCGTGGGTTCCTGTAAGTGAATAAAGCTATTTATGGCTTAAAGTAATCATCTAGGTAATAGTATGAAAGAGTAGATCAATCTTTGTGTGAGCTAGGTTTCAAGAAGAGTCTCATCAAGTGTGGAAAGTGATTCAGCCACGTGTAAGTAATTTTATAACCTCACTTTGAACAATTTTTATTGATGTAAGCTGTTGTCTGATTATTCAATACTATTTTATTTAAAAGATAAGATCAAGTTTGTAAATCGATACGTAAATAATGATATATAATAGTGGTTTTTTTAGGAATATTTTTATTTGATTTTCTTGTGATGGGGTAGGTTCATACAGCAGCATGCGGGGTACATTCATACTGTATAAATCTACCCCACTATTATAGTTTGTTAGAATTGAAGTTCATTAATTCATTCATCGCTTCAAGGTCACGATAAACGTATTTGACTCGAGCTTGACTGAATTGAACTGATATCATCATTCATATTTTACAGCAAAAATATGGTCAGGAATTACAAGAAAAAGGGAACTAGGAGTAGATATATGGGCGAACAGGCAATGTTAAAAGCTATCGATGAATTTTTGGAAAACAAACTCTCATAACGGAAATCAGCAGCCAAATATGGAGTTAATGCACAAACACTACAAAGCCGCATCAAAAAATTACGCAAAACAAGATCTTGACAGCGAAAATCGTATATTCGAATCCAAATTGGCATCACAGCAAGTTTTTACAAAAACAGAAGAGGATCATTTAAATAAATATATCTTAGCATGTTCTAAGATGCACTATGGACTGACATGTTTCCAAGTTATAAAACTTGCGTATGAATTTGCTAAGGCCAATGACATCAAATATCCTGCACGTTGGAATAATAATAAGATGGCGGGAGCAGATTGGCTAGCAAGTTTCCGAAAACGACATAAAAATTTAAGTTTAAGTAAACCTGAAAATACTAGCGTCGCCAGATCATTCGGTTTCAACAAAACTGCAGTGAATGATTTCTTCCAGAACCTGGAGAATATATACCGCAAACATATTTTATTTATTATATTTTCAGTTAATTATCCAAAGAAAATTACTTAACCCTTAAATTCATAATGTATCCTACATTGCAGACTACACTTATTATTCTGATGGCTAAAAGGCATAGCGCGGTTGCAAAAAAAAAACATCACCTGATAATCGAGAACAGACTTATTTTTTAATTTTTATGTTGGCAATTCTGGTTTTTCTTGTAAATTTGAATTTGACAACTAAAATTATTCGACGGACTGCGATTTGAAAAAATTAGTTGATAAACTGATTTTATAAACAATTTTCTTTGGATTTTTCAAGGTAAGTTATGTTATTTTATTCGTCTTTCATCTATACAAATCATAAATCTATACCAATAAATAAAATTGGAGTGTCTGTTTGTAATGTCAAAATAATAGGCTTTTTTCATGCTCACACGGTTATTTGCACGACACCTATGCCTAAAATAGCAATTAAAAAATTTTTGTCTGTCTGTCTGTTTGTTCCGAGTAATCTTCAAAACGGCTGGACCGATTTCAAAAAATTCTTTCACCAATGGAAAGCTATAATATCAGGGCGTAAACTAGGCTATATTTTATCCCGGTATTCCCACGGGAACGGAAACTACGCGGGTAAAACGACTATAACCTATAACCGAAGCGAAGCGAGGGCGGATTGTTAGTATTAAGTAAAATTAGTAGAAGTTACACTTTTATTCGTAACGACCACGAAATCTTCGCAATTCCTTTATGTAGGCCCTATCTTACACTATGCATTCCATACTAAAGTGTGATATATATATATATAATTCAGGTAAAACATTGAAATTTCAGATGGCTAATCGAAGATGGACCGGTTCTGATGATCAAATAAGCTCCTACTTAGCTACCAATGATTCAGAAGATGGGGCTGAAGAAGACGAAAATGAGGAAAATGATGAAGAGGTGCAGGCCTATAGGGACCGGTCTGAACTTCTGCGAACTTTGGAAAGTGAGAGTGAAGAAGTTAAAGGTGACCCTTCTATGGAAGACGAGTCTCTTGGTGCTGATGTAAACCCTAGTGAAGAGGATCCTCCAATAATAGACGAGCAAGAAATTGACCAGGAACCTGCTGTTTGTAACGGGCAAATTCTGCGTCAACGGATGAGAAGATTGTTGTGGAAAAAGCGGCGGTACGGTGAGCTGGGATCTATAGACACAATGTTTGGCTTTTTTCGTTTTTCCTATCTGTTGAAATCTTAGAGAAAATTGTTCAAGAAACTAATTTGTATGCGATCCAGAGAGAGCCTAATTCCACTTTTTCAACCAGTGTTACAGAGGTCAGAAATTACATAGGTATATTATATTTTATGTCTGTTATAAAATACCCTAATGTAAGGATGTATTGGTCTCCTAAGTATGGGTTTGCTCCTATATATAATTGCATGACCCTAAATCGTTTTGAAAATTTCAAATGTCTTCTGCATTTCAACAACAATGACTCAATGCTTCCGTCTGATCACCCCCACCACGACAAATTACATAAAATTAGACCAGTCATAGACCATTTCAATAATCGCTTTGCACTTTTTCCTATCGAACAACGGCTGTCAGTCGATGAACAGATGTGTGCCACAAAAATATCCCATTATTTGAAGCAGTACCTTCCTAATAAGCCCCATAAGTGGGGCTTCAAGCTGTTTTTGTTATGCAGCATATCTGGTTATGCTCATAAATTTGAAGTGTATGTTGGAGAAAATAACATTCAAGAACCCAATGAACCAGACTTGGGCGTGACTGGAAATGTAGTGGTGAGACTTGTAAAGATGGTACCCCGAAACATCAAACATATAGTATATTTTGATAATTATTATACTTCTATTCCATTGGCTTCCTATTTGCATAAACAAAAAATTCTCTGCATGGGTACTGTCCGAACAGGACCACACTGTAGACAGTCTTTTGTCTGCAGTCGCGGGCCGGTCCGTCCGGGGCAGTACCACACTCTCGCAGAAGATCGACGTTTGAGTAGTAGCAATTTGCTGCTGCACTTCGCTCGGTGAGCGAGAGAGCCGGGAGCCCAACTTTCTGGGTGTGTTTGTGTGTGGCGGGTTTTGGTGAGGCCTGAAACCTGCGGTGGTGAGGTCTTGGTCGGGGTATTGAGCGTGAGGGGCTGGCATGGTGTACAGGGAGACCCGATGGGAATGGTCACCGCCGGCCACCTGCCGGTCAGCAGGGGACCCGAACCCAGGATCATCCTCCCTGGCTGTCCCACCAACCGGCGAAAATCCTGTTGGGTAGTCGTCGTGCCGGTGTGGGAAACCGGAGTGGACCTCGGCGGCTACACACGGGGGGGCATCGGGGGCCCTTCCGTGCTTCGTGTCAGCTCCTCACAAAACTCACTCCTCGACCATGCACTATGCCCTGCCTTTTTTTTTTTGGTATCACCGAACTCCGTTATACACATTCACACTTCCTTCCTCCTCTTCTTAAATTAAAAATCATGGCCAAGAAAGTTAAAAAGAGACGATTTTCTACGGCGGTCCCCTTATCCACATTTGATGTGGATTTTTGCAATATCAGGGGTTTACATAGCAATCTCGACGCCGTCCACCATCACCTCGAGACGGCGCGGCCTGCCTTACTCTTTTTAACGGAGACGCAGATAGGTGCTCCGGATGACATTTCGTACCTAAATTACCCCGGCTACGAGTTGGAGCATACCTTCCGTCGTAAAGCCGGGGTGTGCGTATTCATCCGAGGTGATATCTGCTGTCGCCGCCTTCGGGCCCTCGAACATGGTGACTTGTCAATCCTGTGGCTACGCGTAGACTATGGAGGGCTTACCCGCATCTACGCATGCCTCTACAGGTCCCATGGCAGTGATCCGGGGTCAATTCAATTATTTGAGAACGTCCAATGGGGGATTGACGAAATATTGGAGCAGTGTCCATCAGCGGAGGTGGTGGTTCTTGGAGACTTCAACGCTCATCATAAAGAGTGGCTGGGGTCCCGAACCACTGACCTCCGGGGTCGACATCTCTTCAATATGGTCTCGGCCTATGGTCTCTCACAACTGGTGACACAGCCCACCCGTATCCCAGATATTGAGTGCCATGAGTCTTCTTTACTGGATCTTCTGCTGACTACACACCAGCACGGATATCAGATAGTGGTTGAAGCGCCTCTTGGGTCTTCTGACCACTGCTTGGTCCGTAGCAGTGCCCCTGTTGTAAGGCCTAGTCGTTTTAAGGCGACTGGGACTCGCAGAGTCTGGCAATATAAGTCAGCAGATTGGGATGGACTGCGCGAGTTTTACGCATCCTACCCATGGAAGCGGCTTTGCTTCGCCTCTGGGGACCCTGGCGTCTGTGCGGACTGCGTTACCGAAACGGTTATTACGGGGATGGAATTATTCATCCCCAACACCAAAATACCCGTCGGTGGCCGCAGCCGACCCTGGTTTAACAAAACCTGCAGGACGGCTGCATGCCAGAAACAGTCCGCATATCGGGCCTGGAATAGGGCCAAAAAATGCCAGGACCCGAACGCCAAAGAGGTGAAGCGGAAATTTAACGCCGCTTCTAGATCTAGTAAGAAGGCTATTGCCAGAGCCAAGGCGGAACATGTTGCCAGAATTGGCGAGCGATTGCAAAGCTATCCCGCTGGGAGTCGTGCATTCTGGTCGCTCGCCAAGGCTGCCCAAGGCAACTTCTGCCAGCTCAATCTCCCACCACTGCAGAAACACGATGGTAGTCTGGCCCACAGCGCAAAGGAGAAGGCCGATCTTCTAGGTCAATTCTTTGCCTGTAACTCGACTTTGGATGCCGGAGCTGCCACACCACCTACCATCCCACGGTGTGAAAGCTCACTGCCCGAAATCCGCATCACGCAGCGAGTGGTTAGGCGGGAGCTGCGGCTTTTAGACGTCCATAAGTCGAGTGGACCGGATGGCATCCCTGCAGTGGTACTAAAGACGTGCGCCCCTGAATTGACTCCCATCCTCACGCGCCTATACCGACTTTCCTACGCTACTAATAGGGTTCCGTCTTCGTGGAAGGTAGCCCATGTCCACCCGATCCCTAAAAAGGGAGACCGGTCTGACCCATCGAATTACAGGCCAATTGCGATAACATCCTTGCTCTCCAAGATAATGGAGAAGGTTATAAACCGCCAGCTTCTGCAGTACCTTGAGGATCGCCAGCTTATCAGTGATCGCCAATACGGCTTTCGTCATGGTCGGTCGGCTGGTGATCTTCTTGTGTACCTCACACACCGTTGGGCAGAGGCCTTGGAGGGCAAGGGTGAGGCGCTGGCGTTCAGCCTAGATATCGCAAAGGCGTTCGATAGGGTCTGGCACAGGGCACTTCTATCGAAGCTACCATCATACGGAATCCCCGAGGGACTCTGTAATTGGATTGCCAGCTTTTTGGATGGTCGGACTATAAAAGTCGTCGTAGATGGCTCCTGCTCCGATACCATGACCATTAATGCTGGTGTACCACAAGGCTCGGTGCTCTCCCCGACGTTGTTTATCCTGCATATCAATGACATGCTCTCTATCGAGAGTATGCGTTGCTATGCGGATGACAGTACGGGTGATGAGCCAAATTGGCAAGCAAAAAGTTGGGCGTCCCGAACAGAGCCAGGCGGTACTTCACACCGAGACAGCGTCTTGTGCTATACAAAGCACAAGTTCGTCCTCATGTGGAGTACTGCTCACATACCTGGGCAGGTGCGCCCAAATATCAGCTAGACCCACTTGACTCCCTGCAAAGACGGGCTGTTCGAATCGTCGGGGATCCCAATCTTACGGACAGATTGGAGTCGCTGGAGCAGCGGAGAGACTTTGGGTCACTCTGTGTACTCTACCGACTCTTTCACGGGGAGTGCTCCGAGGAACTGTTTGACTTGGTACCACCGTCACCATTCTACCAACGTACCACTCGACATCGCAGCAGGGTTCATCCATTTCACCTGGAAACGTTATGGTCTTCAACTGTACGTTTCCAGCGATCATTTCTCCCACGTACGTGCAAGCTCTGGAATGAACTACCTGCTGCTGTGTTTCCCGAGCGCTATGACATGTCCTTCTTTAAACGAGGTTTAAGAAGAGTATTTCCTTCACGGTAGGCAGCGGCCTGGCTGTGCCCCTGGTATTGCAAAGGTCCATGTGCAGCAGTTTCACTTACCATCAGGTGTGCTGCTTGCTCGTTTGCCACCGTTGGCAATAAAAAAAAAAAAAAAAAAAACAAACAGGCTACCTAATAATAAGTTGCCAGATCACAAAACTTTCATGAAGAAATCTGTACCAAGGGGGTCTTTTGAAGAACATATGACAACTTAGGATGGGACTGATGTATCTGTAACTATGTGGAAAGACAACAAAATTGTTACATTGTTATCGACCTATGTGGGAGCTGAGCCAGTTCAAAAAATAAATAGATATGACAAGTCTAAAAGAGAAAAAGTTCAAATTGACTGCCCGCAGATTGTCAAAGACTACAACTCCCACATGGGTGGCGTAGATCTCCTGGACAGTTACATAGGAAGATACCACATATCTATAAAAAGTAGGAAATGGTATATGAGATTGTTGCATCATTTTTTGGACCTAACCATGATAAATTCATGGTTAGCTTACAAGAAACTTATGTCACAAAAACCTGGATTTAGTGGCAAGCTGTGTTACTTAGGCACCTTTCGTCTGGAAGTAGCCGAGACTCTTTGCCTTTTGGGAAAAAAAATGAAGTAAAAAGGGGAAGGCCAAGGTTTTCTTTAGAACAGGAGATTCAGGCGAAAAAAAAGAAAGGTGTTGCCCAGGTTGTACCAGTAAAAGATGTTCGACTAGACTAAGTAGCCCACTGGCCAATTTTTTGTGACAAAAGTAACAGATGTAAGATGCCTAAGTGTACTGGTTTTACCCAAACCATATGTGAAAAATGTAATGTGTCACTTTGTTACAATAAAAGAAATAATTGTTTTAGAGAATTTCACAATAAATAAATACAAAATCTGGTTGCTCTTAATTTTCAGTAAAACCACACTACACTAACACCTACTTATATACATATACATTTTACTTTAAGTGCATAATGTAGGCTGCATCCTACAGAGACAAAATGAAGAATTTGATGGCCTGAACCTTCTCAATTTTTTTTTATTATTTTTCGAGTAATACCCTTGCCATGAGACACCACATCCATATTTTTTTAATTATAAATAAAAAATCATGCATTTAAGGGTTAAGTTTTATTGTTCTGTCACTAAGACTATATAATGATCATTAAGTTTCAAAGATTTAATTAATATTTTTTTGAGATATAAACTATATGAGCAATAATATAAACATTTAAGTCTGATTATAAATTGAAAGACTGAATGTAATAAAGAGCTGATTTTACTTCATCTCTAGTTAATATTGAACCCATAGTTTGGTTAGACATTCTTAGTGCTCAACTTGCCCCACACCCTTGCTCAACTTACCTCACCTATGGGGTACATTGAGCATACCTGATTTCCTGGATTTGAATAGCTGTAGCTCTTAAATTCGACTTCTTACAACAAAATTACTATGGGCATTTTTGTTAAGGGATAAATTACGAATACATTAAACCGCTTAAAAACTCATTGAGACTTATCATTGAGGAGCTATATCCGTTTAAGTGAAAAATTGCTCAACTAGCCCCGCCCTACTCTACGTATCTGTAAGTTTATTTGTCACGAATAAAACACAAATGAAGATATGTATCCCAAGCCGAGGCCGCGGGTGACTGGACCGGGGAGTTAGTCCGTCACCCGCCGAGAGGCCGACCGCGCGAGGAAAGACCAATGTCCTCCCAGAGGGGGACGTCGGTCGATAGGAGGGTACTCCTCAAAGGGTATTTCATCGGACCGACCATTGACGTCAAGTCACCCTGCTGCGGTGGTCGGTCCAACGACGAAGGCGATGTGTCACGGGTGGGTTACGGGTGTGCGTGCTTACGCCCCTCTGTCGCCCCAGACAGAGTGGTGCGAGGAGTGCGCCGAACGTAACCCACGCCCAAAAAAATCTTTTTATCTTTTTTTTTTGGCATTCACGACGACGGTGTATACTTAAGCTAGTTCGAATTAGCAATTGTTGTACGTTAATCTGTATTTGAATATGTCCAGCATTGCGAAGAGTGTTCTATGGTTGGAGGATGAGCAGCTGAGAGAGATCTCCGCAGCGTTAGGGGTGACAACTGATAATCAGGAAGTCATCTTCCTTACCTTCACTGCCGCGGAGTGGAAGAACAATGGGAAGATCAGGGAGGCAGTAGCCTACATAGGGTTTGAATCTAAGAAGTTAGTGGAGCAGTTCTTTAAAAAGGCTGATGAGAATAAGAGAGGAGCTGATGACAAGCCTATCATGATTGGAGATGTTTCTTTGTATGAAAAGAATGATGCAAAGACTGATTTGATGTTCTTCCTTAATGTGTTCTTGGAGAGAAGCAACAATCTCCAGAAGGCCCTTCTCCGATGTGATGACACCATTGCTCCTGTGCTCCGCAGGAAGGCAAATGCTTATGGGATAACTCTGGAGAGGACTCAGAACAGGACTATCCTGGGCACTCGTCATCTGACCCTGGCACGCCTTGCTCAAGCAATTGCTCACTGTACTGCTGCATTGATTCTCAAGGATGATACCAAGAGTAAGCTGACATCTAAGCTGTTCCCTAGCATGCCTGTGCTAATGTACCATACCATCTTCCCAGCCTAAGTTATATACCTATGTTATATAAGTAACTTAGAAGTTTACCCGGGAAAGCAACCAAACGGTCCACACAAATATGATAATACTGCATTTGCAGTTGTAAAACGTTTATCACAAGATATTCTGAATACAGGCAGAAATATTACGGCTGACAATTATTTTACATCGATTCCACTGGCTGATGATTTACTAGCTGCACGGACTACTATCGTAGGTACAATCAGAAAGAATAAGAGAGAAATTCCACCATTTTTTCTTGACACCAAACAAAGACCAAAACTTAGTAGCATCTTTGGCTTTCACAAGGGCAAGGTCTTGGCGTCTTACGTACCAAACAAAAAGAATAAAAAGAATGTTCTTATGATAAGTACACTTCATAACGATGACTGAATCGATCTAACTACTGGCGCTAACGCAAAACTCGAAATTATCACTTACTATAATCAAACAAAAAGAGGTGTTGATGTTGTGGATCGACTGAAAGAAGAATATTCTGTAGCAAGAGTAGCATGTAGATGGCCGCTGAGATTATTTATCACGATCCAAAACATCAACTCGAAATCAACAGTCAAATCATTTACAAGGAAAACACGAATATAATCATAACGCGCAGAAATTACTTGAAACAACTAGCTCTTCAACTAATACAGCTACATATATCCAAAGAAGAAGCACCTTGCAAAACATTGCATATCCTCTACAGCAAGTGATTAAACGTTTTGTACCAGATTCTGAGATACCAGGAGAAGAAAAATCAAATGGAATCTGCGCGGTTTGCGCAAGACGCAAAAACCGCAAGACCGGACGTGAAGACTCGAACATAATTTATCATCGGGATGCTATCACAGCATACACTAAGAAGTTGCAACTGTGGAACCGCTAAATTTTGGCATCTAACCATTCCTGCTTTCCTAAATTATTTGTGATCACAGAAGAAGCGTGCTTTAAGGAGATTTTGGCTGCTATTGATACTAAGAATCAAATATTAAACAATTTGCAGCACCTCACGGACGAATTCAAGTACTACTTGCCCGACTCGTGCAATAATATTATGTACCGATTAGCTATCGATCCTTTTCACGTCGACATAGCCATGCCGCCAGATACATTACAAGAGCAAGCATTAGAAATCAAAAATGATTCTGCTGCCCAATATGATTTTGAGAAGATGGATACTATTTTGGATTAAATATCTCAAAGTTTATCCCAGCACAGCAGAGCAGGCACTAAAATTGTTTTTCCCCTTTTCAAGCACTTATTTGTGCGAAAAAGCATTTTCACCAGTTGTAGCAATAAATACAAAGTATAGAAGCAAATTAGATATTGCTAGTGATCTACGTTATGCACTTTCTTCTATTGAACCCAGAATTGGAAATCTTGTGAAAACTATGCAAGCTCATCCGTCACATAGATTCTTCTTAAGTGTGTAAAAGCCATATTTTTATAATAAAACCTCTGAAAATGTATTTGTAGACTTTATTTTACTATACAACGTTATTCTTTCTTAAAATTAAAGCTTCACCGCAAACGTCTTTTTATTTACAGCTCCAAAATAAAAAAAATTAAAACTCGCGCAGTTTTATGATATTGTTTGTCCTGGCATTATCATGGTCGCTGAGCGAGAGAAGAGTAGATGTGCCGCAGGCAATTTGTATAATTTCGCCGTTTATATAATGCCGTCGTCAGTTCGGCATAATGCCGAATACAATAGGGGGAAGTGGGGTACCTTCACACACTAGAACAGGGCTTCAAACAACCTACCGGGATCCCGCACCATTTTACAAACCCGCATGATGCGGGATTACGGACGCGGGATCCGCGGGATTTGCGGGACTGAAAAAAAGCGTGCATGTAACCACCAACTTAATAAACTCCCCGAATCAAACAGTAACATATCCTATATAAATTTACAGTTTAAAAACGTGTTTCTTTTTAATTGATTTAATTAATTTTTTTTGTGTAATTTTTGAAGATTTATTTTATTTGTTTTTTATTCAACATTTGTTACTGTTTTTTGTGAAGAAAAAAGAACGGTGTAATTTAATTGATCTCATACTAGTAGTAATACTTAAATAAATGTGGAGTTAGTTGATAATTCATAGGGTTTTTGTGATATATAAACGGAGTAATTTCATTAATCTCATACTAATAGTAATACTTTAATAAATGTGTAGTTGGTTGATTAACTCATTAATTTTTGTTACAAATAAACGGTGTAATTTGATTGATCTCATATTAATAGTAATATATACGTAATTAAATGTGGAGTTGATTAAATTCATTGTTTTATTTTCTTTATATAAATGTGGATATTTTCAATATGCGGGTTCCCGCAAATACCGAGATCCCGCGGAATTGAAAATTCGTAATCCCGCAAATACCGGGATTGAATTCAGGCTGCGGGATTGGAAGCCCTACACCAAATATATTTGTTGTTAGGCGCAAAGAAATTTAAGTACTTATGCGTGTTATGCGTAGCTTATTTATGTGTGTATTGGCTCCCGGAGTTTGACAGCAGTCGGTGCAAAACGCGCGACGAGGTGACACGGAAAGTGACTCAGCCACGGGTAAGTAATTTTATAACCTCACTTTGAACAATTTTTTATTGATGTAAGCTGTTGTCTGATTATTCAATACTATTTTATTTAAAAGATAAGATCAAGTTTGTAAATCGATACGTAAGAACTGTATAAATCTACCCCACTATTACAGTTTTTTAGAATTGAAGTTCATTAATTCATTCATCGCTTCAAGGTCACGATAAACGTATTTGACTCGAGCTTGACTGAATTGAACTGATATCATCATTCATATTTTACAGCAAAAATATGGTCAGAAATTACAAGAAAAAGGAAACGAGGAGTAGAGATATGGGCGAACAGGCAATGTTAAAAGCTATTGATGAAATTTTGGAAAACAAACTCTCGTTACGGCAATCAGCAGCCAAATATGGAGTTAATGCACAAACACTACAAAGCCGCGTCAAAAAATTACACAAAACTCTTGTTTTGCGTAATTTTCTTGAGAGCGAAAATCGTATATTCGAATCCACTTTGCATCACAGCAAGTTTTTACAACAACAGAAGAGGATCATTTAAAAAAATATATCTTAGCATGTTCTAAGATGCACTATGGACTGAAATGTATCCAAGTTAAAAAACTTGCGTATGAATTTGCTAAGGCCAATGACATCAAATATCCTGCAAGTTGGAATAATAATAAGATGACGGTAGCAGATTGGTTAGCAAGTTTCCGAAAACGACATAAAAATTTAAGATTACGTAAACCTGAAAATATTAGCGCTGCCAGATCATTCGGTATCAACAAAACTGCAGTAAATGATTTCTTCCAGAACCTGGTGAGTATATACCACAAACATAATTTTACTGCCGATCGGCTTTTCAACTACGACGAGTCGGGTATTTCAACTGTTTTGAGTACACCAAAAATTTTTGCTGATAAGAGTCAAAAACAGGTTGGTCAAATAGTGTCTGCCGAAAGAGGAGAACTGGTCACATTTGGTGGTATTGTTTCAGCAAGTGGAAATAAACCATACCGCCCTTATTCATCTTCCCTCGAGTGCATTATAAGGACCACTTCTTAGAAGGTGCTCCAGAAGGCTCCTTAGGTGTAGCTACGAGGAAGTGGTTGGATAAATTCGAATATTTTTGTTGATGTTCTTCACCTTATGTTCGAAAGAAAATCCAATATTGCCTTTGTGTGCCAATCATGAAAGTCACATTTCTATAAATGCAATCAACTACTGCCGTGAAAATGGGATTGTGTGCCTTTCCTTTCCTTTATAATAACTTAATTATATTTCAAAATTTATTACTGTTGATTATAAAACCACAAGGTTGATTAGTTTAACTAAAGACTGATTAATAAATAGCTTCGATAACTTAATTTGGTTTCGTTTTATTTAAATTTTCCCTTAAGTGTTCGCAAATACAACACCCTCCCCTACCCTCTATGCATATAAGTATGCATATATTTAAAAAAAAAATGCATTGTCACGATATTTGTGCCTTGTGAATAGATTTTCTCAGGGACGGGAAATTACGTATATGTACCTAGTATGTCGTCCCGAACCCAGAAGCGAAGGCAGAAATCTCTGACAATTAAAGAAAAATGTAATATTTTAGATCGCTTAAATCGTAATGAATTTCTCCGTAGTTTAGCAAGTGAATACGGCGTAGGCCGATCTACAATTTATGACATTAGAAAAAAACAGGAGAAAATTAAAAACTTCGTGTCAACTAGTGATTGTGAGCCAGGCAAGGGCAGACACTCTTGAAAGCTGAACATCCAGAAGTAGAAGACGCTTTGTACATGTGGTTTCTTCAGGAAAGAAATAGGCATGCGCCTATTTCGGGATCCATGTTGGCCATGAAAGCTATTTTTTTTTATAAGGAAATCATAAAAAAAGATGATTTTGTGGCTAGTGAGGGATGGCTAGAATGTTTCAAAAGTCGTCCTGGCATACGTATAACGACCATTACAGGAGATAAACTTTCAAATGACGTCACATGTATAGAGCTATTTAAATTGAGATTTTTACAAAAGGTGAAAGGTTTAACCCATCACAAGTGTATAACGCAGATGAATCAGGACTCTTTTGGCGGGTGATACATAATAAAACTTTCGTTTCCTATGACTAAAGATCCGTACTGGGACGAAAAGTAAGTGTAACCATATTACCATGTGGTAACGCTGCGGGTACACACGTGCCATAGATGGAGATCGTTGGCAAATCTAATAAACCACAATATTACAAAAATATCGATTTACCTGTACACTATTATGGACAAAAAAATGCGTGGATGAAATAAGACCTTTTCAAAAAGTGGTTTGATAAATGCTTCGTACCAGAGGTAAGAAAATGGTTGAAAGATCATAATTTTGCCCAAAAAGCGTTACTACTTCTTGATAACGCTCCCGGTCATCCGTCTGAAGAAGAACTGACAACTGAGGATAAATGCATCACTGCGATGTTACTTCCGCCAAATTGCGCCGCACTAATTCAACCAATGGATCAGCATATCATTCAATTTGTCAAACAAGATTACAAGAAAACTTACTTTTAAGAGCCGTATTAAAAGAATTTAATATGAAAGACGTAGTTTTTGCTCTTTGTCAATCGTGCAATGCATTACCTTCATCAATTATTACATCATCTAGGAGAAAATTATGGACAGATATAGTCGCCACTCCTACCAACGATCCACACATCAATGTAACGTCAGAAGTAATAGAACAAGTTGCTACTGAAACACAGGTAAGTCCGGCAGATTTGGTAATCTGGTGCCGTGGAATGGATAAAGAGGAAAATATTTTGCATGAAATGTCTGACGAAGATTATAAGAGAGATTTCTAGATGTACAACATTAGATCAGGAAGATGACGATGACGCTATTGCACATACTCCGCACGTGACAGCAACAGATGGAATTAACGCCTTTGAGCTGTGTTTGCAATGGGGTGAAGAGAATGGTACAACCTACTTTTGAGAAGACTGAGACAAAGCTATGATCTCGAGTTTCAATAACGTTAAGCAAAAAAAAAATCGACGAATATTTTCATGCTTCATAAATGTGTAAAATTGATTGATTTAAATTATGTTTCTCATTCATAGATTTTGATTATTTTAGTAGTACCTAATAGACTTAAGTATGTGTATTCGTACATACAACTAAGTTTGGCAGTTATCTCCTAATGAAAGTTATTATTTTGTGTTTTGCATTAGTTACGTTGATTTTATAATAAAACGTAAAATCGCAATTACACTTATTAAGTTACTAAATTCGACATCTTTTATGAAGTTATAATTTGTACTTAAGAGTATGAATATACATAGAACCTTATAATTGAATCTGTAATTTGTCGACTTACAAGGTACTCTTTTGTAAAAAATGTTGGGACTATAGAGGGTCTTAAGCAGTACTCTATAATGCGACAAATTCGATAGTCCCACACTGCCATGCAGAACGTTTGTCGAAATTACGAGGGTCCACTGTATATCTCAATCTGACGCGCTTAATCCGATTGAATATTTCAAAATATGTTCAAATTTCAAATGATGATTTTTGCACATATTAATAATGGCCGCAAGTTTGCGTCAAATCTAAATCGTCAGATAATTAAAAGAAAGCTCTTTTTTAGGTTCGTTTAACACCCTCTTAGCAAATCTGAGACGCTCGATTAAGACGGTACGACCGCCATGCAAACGATCTGATTAACATACGTACATTATTAGAAATACATAGGGTTATCAAGATTTTTTTAAATTTGCAAATTATAGCTTCTTCCTCAATGATGAAAAGTAAATACAATATAAAACATTTTTCATGTGAAACATCTATAGATATGGGTAAACCTGACCCATATATAGATTTTGATGACTTGATTACTATTTTTCCTGGACGGGGTAAGAATACAATTCACTACTCCCGCTCTTCCCGTGGATGTCGTAAAAGGCGACTATGGGATATAATGTGCAGATAAAAATCTATACACGAGAAGGCAAACTCGACTTAAAACTCTATGCTAACACGTCTGATCAACGCGGTAGGTCAATGTCCCTCCTATTATGGAGTGCCAACAGTGGGACTCATATGGGCTGAGATGATGGGATTACTATTAGGAGAAAATAAATAAGTTCAACCTCAAATTGCTAACTAGCGCTTAGGTAGTCAGCCCTTAGTTTATCTTTCAGTACCTATCTATACTTTTCAAAGTGGTAGGACTACACTGTTGATAGTTGTCTGTCTCCAGCCGCGGGCCGGTCCGTCCGGGGTAGTACTACCTTGAGCAGAAAATCATCGTCAGAGTAGTAGCAATTTGTTACTGCGCTTCGTTCGGTGAGCGAGAGAGCCGGCAGCTCAACTTTTTGAGGGTGTTTTAGGGATGTAACTTGGAGGAAAATAATCAATTTTTGAAATAATCGATTTTTTGTTCTTTAAAATAAATCGATTATAAAATAATCGATTTTTTCACCCAACAGGATTATGATGACTTTTTTTTTAGGAAATGTGAGCTTTATTTTCTAATATGAAACAATCGTGATGACCTTTTTTTTTAGGAAATCTGGCAGTGCATAATCGATTAATTTATTATTCGAAAATCGATTAATAATAGATTTTTATTATTTTGATAATCGATTGTAAAAATCGATTAATTTTTTGTAATAATCGATTATTTTTTCACATCCCTAAGATGTTTGCGTGTGGTGGGTTAGCCTTTAGTATCACCAAACCTCATTGCACGCATTCACACTCCCATCACCTTCTTCGCGGTAGGCAGCGCCCTTGCAAAGATCCATGAGCGACAGCATCACTTATCATCAGGTGTACTGTTTGCAATAAAGAAAAGGCACATCTGTACAAGAGAACAAAAACCTATATAAACTATGAAACGTCTGACCAGCGTGGTATAGTAGGTCAATTTCCCCACGTACCCCGGCAGTGAGACATATATAAAACTGTATAGTGTGTATATTTACCTCGTGTCGTAATACATAATGACCTGGCATCAGTCCTTGTAGATCGCCCAGGGTACTATGGATCACGTTCAGTACTTGCTGTTCCGTGTCGCTATGTGCCAATTTGAAGTCTTTAGCTGTTACTGTGTCTATCGTTACCAGCTCACCATTATAACCGTCCACACGAACTGTGAAAAAGTTATGGTGTTTTTTTAGCCGACTTAAAATATTTTTCATCATTTCAGCCTATCGTCGTCCACTGCTGGACGTTGGCCTCCCTGATGTTACGTCACAGAGTGTGTTCCTATGCCGCCTACAATTACCGGTGAATTAAAATTTGCACTAACTGCCGGCACCATCACTTTAGTACGGTACTAGGTTTTTCGACGTTTATTTTTAACTAGCAATCCGCCCTCGCTTCGCTTCGGTTTCAGTCGTCTTTCCTGCATAGTTACCGTTCCCGTGGGAATACCGGGATAAAATATAGCCTAGTTTACTCTCTGATATTATAGCTTTCCATTGGTGAAAGAATTTTTGAAATCTGTCCAGCCGTTTTAAAGATTACCCAGAACAAACAGACAGACAAAAAAGTATAAAATGTATTTTAGGCATATGTATAGTGCAAATAACCGTGTGAGCATGAAAAAAGCCCATTATTTTGACATTACAAACAGACACTCCAATTTTATTTATTGGTATAGATCATGTATAAGCTACAAAAAAAGCCGTACATTAATTAGTCGTAATTCCTCACTTGTACCTGAGAAATTCCATTTACTCACGTACTCACCTGTACCGCTCAGAAATGAAGGCATAGCGCTCAGAGTTATTTTATGATATAGTAATAGCCTTCTAAGCGTTATTCACATTGGTTCATTTCACAGGTTAATTTTTTCCATGGGCTTGTAGTCTAAGATAGAGATTTCCTAGATAGAAGAGAAGGTAGAAGACAGAACACCTTTTATCCCGATATTATGATAATTTGGGATAATAGTTCAACTTTGATAAAGTATATTTTCATGCGGATGAAGTCGCAGGTAGAAACTAGTGTGTTTATAAAAAACCTAACATATTAAATGCTAAGTCTCAATCATTATCATTTCAACTCATATATGTCCCACTGCTGGGCTCGAGCCTCCTCCATGAGAGGAGGCAAGTTGACTTTACTATACCATGCTGGTCAGACAGGTTGGTATAGGGTTTTATTTCGAGTTTTCCTTCTCTTGCACTGATGTTATATGCATATTATATCCCTTAGTCGTCTTTTACTACATCCATGGACAAGATAGGGAGTGGTGAATTGTATTTTTACTCCGTCTTCATACAGTGATTCTCAGTCATTTAAGTTAAATACCTTTCAATAAGTCGGCCTTTTTCCTCAGCAGTAGTGCCAGGAAGTCTTTTCGGATGTCATCAAGCTGTTGTTCACTCCCTCCAAGCTCTAACTGGTACTCAGGGTGGGGTTCCATAATTAATTCCCTGTATTTATCCACCTACAATACATGAAATTTTATTTCAGAAATTTACAATATAAGCTACTAGCAGCGCCCTGCAGTTTCACCCGCAGTTCCTCTTCCCGTGGGAATATCGGGATAAATTATGGCCTATGTGTTATTCTGATATGTAAGCTATATTACTGTGAAGTTTCATCAAAATCCATTCAATACTTTTTGCGTGAAAGAGCAACAAACATCTTCACATCCTCACAAACTTTCGCGTTTATAATATTAGCAGGATTAGTAGGACTATGGCAGTTGTATGCAGTAATAAATTTTCAGTTCATAGTCCGATCTTTACTAGTGACGCAAGCTCTTTAAGCTTCTGCTGCCGCAATTGCGACAGCTCTGCCTGTTTTTCACACCCATTTCTGTGTGATGACGGAGTAAGAATACAATTCACCACTCCCTATCTTCCCCATGGATGACGTAAAGGACGACTATAGGATATAATATGCAAATAACATCTGTGCAAAAGAAGGAAAACTCGAAATAAAACCATATACCAAGATGTCTGACCAGCATGGTATATAGTAGGTCAATTTCCCTCCCATTGTGTAGGAAGCCCGAGCCCAGTGGGACGTATGTGGGCTGCGATGATGATGATTTCTATTTCAGCAATTTTTATAATGGAAACTTGAACGAAACTTCACGACAATTAAGGGGAAAATGAGATTGAAATTATAAATTCGTCGTTAGAAAAATCCATCACCATCTTGTTACTATGTTTAAAAGTTGTCAAGTATACTTTCCACAAAATATAAGTTATTGCTACTTCATCATAGCATCCCGCATACGTCCCACTGCTGGGCTCGAGCTTCTTTAATATTAAGGGCTCAAACTTTCAGGGAATTGTTTTTTGGGTATTTCCAACAAGAATTCACGATGGGATCGAAAAAACAAAAAAGTTAAAAAAAAGATCACCCTAATTACCACGCCATCTTTAGAAAAATGTTTACAAATAATTCCAATTTATAAAGCTAGAATTTGTACTAAATGTGATAAGGGATTAAAAATATACACACGTCAATCGTTTATCTCAGCTCATATATGTCACACTGCTGGGCTTGAACCTCCTTTACAATGGGAATGAAATTGACCTATTATACCATGCTGGTCCTCCGGGTTGGTCTATACCAATTTGATACGAAACCCTATGGTTTCGTATCAAATTTACCTTCTCTTGCATAGCTATTATATGCACCATATCCCTTAGTCATCTTTCACGACATTCACGGGCAAGATATTGGTGATTTGTATTCTTACGTTTCCGTCTCCACTTGGAGTCGGGTCAATCTACACAAGTAAATAAAATTGAGATATCTATTTGTAATAAAAAAAATATTATTATGTTATTTGCACTGTACCTATGCCTAACAATCAGTTTTTTTTTGTCTGTCTGTTAGTCTGTTTGAGTAAGAATACAATTCACCACCCCATCTCTTGCCCGTGGGTGTTGTAAAAAGTGACTAAGCAATATCTTGTGCATATAACAACTATGCAAGAGAAGGAAAATTCGAAATAAAACTCTATACCAACCCGTCTCACCAACATTGTATAGTAGATTAATTTCCCTCCCAATATGAAGGAGGCTCGAGCCCAGTAGTGGGACGTGTATGAGCTGTAATGATGAGGACGAATCTTCAAAACTGCTAGACCGATTTTGATAACATTTTACATCCAGGTAGGTGTCTGTCGGTCACGTGTCCCAGCGCGATAAAACGTGTATTGAACATCTGGTGGTACAGGGCTGGGTCGAGGGAACTAGACCACGCGGCAGGTCGCCAATGCGGTGGACGGACCAAGTGAAGTCGGCCATTGGCGGTCCCCTATATCATTGCTCCAAACTGGCATTCACAAGAGAGTAGGGGAGACGCGTAATAAAACGGGTCACACCCCATTAATAACGACCACGACCGCTCTGCCAAGAGTGTCACGACGAAGAAGAAGCTGTCTATATAAATAGTCGCTTAGGTTACGTTTCCTTTCAGAAAAACGCTATAAAATTTTGCACGACCCGGAATTCAAACCCAGTCATATCTTAAGATATTGCAGATTTAAAAATGCGGGACGAAAGCGGCTACAATCCGGCGGGTCGCTTGTACTTCATACCTTTCGTGATATTCGATTAGATAAAATCACAGAACTCACCCTTGCCTTGTGGGGGCAATGTATGATCATATCTATGGATTCCAATGTGTTGGTGTTCGTAAAACGCCACTTCTTGTAGGAACGCTGCGGTGGTGATTTATATACAGTATCTGAAAAATTAAATTCAAAACATTTAATATCCTTACTAATATTATAAATGCGAAAGTAAGTTTGTTTGTTTGTTTGTTACGCTTTCACGCTTAAACCACCGAACCGATTTCAAAAATTCTTTCACCAATGAAAAGCTATAATATCAGGGAGTAACATAGGCAATTTTTAATCCCGGTATTCCCATGGGTACGGGAACTACGCCGGTATGACGACTGAAAGCGAAGCGAGGGCGGGTTGCTAGTACATATATAAACGTGCGAGGTCATAATATTAGCTCATAAACATCCCACTGCTGGACTCGAGCCTCCTCCACAATAGGAGGTAAACTGACCTACTATACCACGCTGGTCAGATGGGTTGGTATTAGTTTTTATTTAGAGATTTCCCTCTTGCAAGGATGTTATTTGCATATTACATCCCTCATTTGTCTTTTACGACACCCACGGGAAATTTAGAGGGTGATGAATTGTATTCTTTCTCCGTCGCTACGTATATATGTGACCTGTTTTCTTGATCATCCCAGCCCACAGATGCCTCACATTTGGGTTTCTACCTCTTCTAAAATAGCAGGGTATCTATACCAATAAATAAAATTGGAGTGTCTGTTTGTAATGTCAAAATGATAGGCTTTTTTCATGCTCACACGGTTATTTGCACGACACCTATGCCTAAAATACAGATCAAAAAATTTTTGTCTGTCTGTCTGTTTGTTCCGGGTAATCCCTAAAACGGCTGGACCGATTTCAAAAATTCTTTCACCAATGGAAAGCTATAATATCAGGGAGTAACCTAGGCTATATTTTATTGGCATACCGGCATTTACCGGCATTCCCACGGGAACTACACGGGTAAAACGACTAAAACCGAAGCGAAGCGAGGGCGGGTTGCTAGTTGGAAATAAAACTACGGATTATATCGCGTTTGTATTTGATTTTTGATTGCCCGACGTTTCGAGCACTTTACAGCGCTCATGGTCAAGATTATATTATAAATCCAAAACCTTTTAGTAAGATAAGGTAAGCCGCCTTTTAAAATTAATAATAATTTAGCATCATGGTCTCTTGAGTTTTCTTGCCGGATCATTCTCAGTGTGGCGGCGTTCCGATCCGGTGGTACTATATTAGATTTGTTAGGTTTATCTTAATAAATTGTCATAATAATTACTACAAATTTAATGTTTAATCATTACTAACAATAAACAATATAATTTTCTCATTTTTTTTTTGTCGGTAGGCTGCGGTCGGCGCGCCTCCGCACCACTCCGTCCGGGGCGACAAAGGGGCTTAAGCACGCAACTTCCGCAACCCACCCGAAAACCACCTCGCCTACGTCATTCGTCAAGTAAACCTGCTCTGGTGGTCGGCCCGACCACCAGAGCAGGTTTACTTGTCGTCAGTGGTCGGCCCGACGGAATACTCCCTACGTGGGGTACCCTCCCGTCGACCGACGTCCCCCCCTCGGGGAGGACGTCGGTCTTTCTTCACGCGGTCGGCCTCTCGGCGGGTGGCGGAATAATCCCCAGTCACGTCACCCGCGGCCTCGGCTAGGGCGGCATGAGGCGCAGATAGTTGCGCCTACGCCGCCCCAATCGCCGGCGGCGGATCTCCTCATCGAGGCTGCGCTCCTCGCGCAGATGATCCGCCACCTCCTTCTGCGAGATCACTGTCTCGCAGAAGGTTGCGACCGCGTCCCAATTCCCGACGCTGTCGACCATCGCCCTAGCGATGGCCGGCAGCGTCAGGTCGGCACCGATGATTGCGACGAGTTCACGGCGCTGCACTGCCCAAGCGGCGCAGGCCTCGAGCGTGTGGCACGCCGTGTCCTCGTCGCAATCGCAGTGGTGGCAGGACGGTGTACTCTTCCTCCTTACGACCCTGTGCAGGTATTTGGCGAAGCTCCCATGCCCCGTCAACATCTGCACTAGTCGGAAGGAGAGCACCCCGTGCCGCCTTTCCAACCACTGCATCAGCACCGGCCGGAAGGCCTCCACGGTTCGCACCCCGAACCGAGGCCTCTCCAGCCGGACTGCCCAACGGGCAATGACGTCTCGGCGGGCGTCGACGCGCCAGGCGGTGAGCTCCCTTAACGAGATCTCACCGCCCTCCGCTCGCACCCCCGTCACCCGCCGATACAATCCGGCGAGCATTTCCGCCTCCAGGTCCCACGGGGGAGTCCCGGCCAATAGGCACGCTGCCTCCGTCGCCACCGTGCGGTATCCGCGGATGGCCCTGACCGCCATGACCCTCTGTGGTCGCCACAGAAGGGCCCTAAGTCGGACGGTCAAGGACCCCACCCACACCGGTGCGCCGTACAGGGCCATCGACCGGATGATCCCCGTGTACAGCCGTCGGCACGTAGCGCTCGGTCCGCCCACGTTCGGCATAAGCCACGATAGGGCGGACGCCGCGCCAACAAGCCGTGGAGCGAGCCTGCGGAAATGCTCCCGGAACCACCATTTCCCGTCGAGCACCAGGCCCAAGTACCTCATATGGGCCCGGATGCTGATGTCAACCGAGTTGACGGTGATCGAGACGCCGATGGGAGGGCTCATATGGCGCCCATGGAACAAGAGGGCCTCCGTCTTGTCCAGGGCGACCCTCAACCCCAGCGCCTCGATCCGCCTGACGACCTCTTCGGTGCCATAGGTCGCCAGGCTTACCGCCTCTTCTAGCGTCCCACCGCGGGCTGTGACGAGCGTGTCGTCGGCGTAACAAATCACGCCCAACCCGGGCGGGAGGTTCCCCCGCAACGCCCAGTCGTAGCCGATGTTCCACAGGGGTGGGTCCGAGGACCAACCCCTGTGGGACACCGCACGTCATGGGCGTTCGCACAACGTCCCCTGCTCGGTTGGTACAGAGGACGCCGCCTCAGGTAAGCTGGCACTCCATGATACCGGAGCGCCTCCCTGATGCAGCTGAATGGCAGACTATTGAATGCGTTGGCGATGTCTAGGGACACCGCCAACAGAATATAACTTTCTCATATAGAATCATTTTCTTCTTGTACTGGCAATAAATTTGTAACAAAATGTGGGTTAAAATTTAATAACTAATTTCTATAGTGGGTTAATAATTATAAATATCTGTAATAACGAAGACTTGTTGGACGTCAGACGTCTTAATCTGCCCGTGACCATAAACGCTGTAAAGTTTTCGAAACTTCGGGCAATCAAAAATCAAATAGTAAAAAATCTAAGTACCAAAGTAATTTTATTTACAACTAGCAACCCGCCCCCGCTTCGCTTCGGTTATAGTCGTTTTACCCGCGTAGTTCCCGTTCTCGTGGGAATACCGGGATAAAATATAACCTAGGTTACTCCCTGATATTATAGCTTTCCATTGGTGAAAGAATTTTTGAAATCGGTCCAGCCGTTTTGAAGATTACCCGGAACAAACAGACAGACAGACAAAAATTATTAATTGCTATTATAGGCATAGGTGTCGTGCAAATAACCGTGTGAGCATGAAAAAAGCCTATTATGTTGACATTACAAACAGACACTCCAATTTTATTTATTGGTATAGCCTAGCAACTCGCCCTCGCCTCGCTTCGGTTTCAGTCGCCTTACCCGCATAATTCCCGTTCACGTGGGAATATCGGGATAAAATATAGCCTATATTACTCAGGGTGAATGTAGCTTTCCAATGGTGAAAGAATTTTTGAAATCGGCACACCAGTTTTTGAGTTTATTCATTACAAACATACACACAAAAAAAAAATACAAATTTTCCCCTTTACAATATTAGTGTAGATGTGTAATACTCGCGTAAACATCACAAATCAATAGCAGGGTAATTGACTTGACTATACCGTGCTAGTAAGATTTATTGTTATGAAGATAGAGACTTTATATTGACTAGCCTTTTCTTGCATAATTTTATATGCATCGCATATTCCTTAGTCGTCTTTTACGACACCCACGGGCTAGACAAGAGTATACGTAGTCCATCATCAACTGTTTTATAGTCTTCGAACATACTACGCTTTGGCTCCAATTTTGTACAAGGGATGGTCACCAAAGGGGGTTTGAAAATTGTTAAAATAGGTCACGTAATATGGGTATAATCCTTACATTTACAACATTAACTTACCTTTACATGTGCAGCTGTAGACTCCAACAATATTATTAATTTCACTCATAGATATATTCTCAACATGCATTGAGGTATCTTTACTAGCGGAGCCATCACCATCTGAATCCTTCTTCTCTTTATTGTCAGTATCTTCACGTTTACATTGCTTCGCGAGAGGCTCATCTAAAAAAAATAGCATCACACGGATTATAAAAAAAAAGCCAGCTAGGGTAGTTGTGTTATATCTTAATCTATATTTCATCTGATTTTTGATGTAAAACCGATTGCCGGCGTGGCGAGGCATCGCCACGTTATATGATAGTAAGCGTAGTTCCGATCAATTGTCACAGTAATATCGTCAGAGGCATCGAATATAACTTTTATATTATTACAGAAATCACTGATAGAAGAATTGAGTTGTCACAATTTGAAATAATTTAGAATTTTTAATTCAGGACCAAAATCGTAATATTTTAATGATACATATTAGTTCCTGTTGTAATTTGTTCTATTATGCAATATATACGTGTTCAAAATAATTTCAATGTTTTCTGAGCGACGGCCCACTTTTCTAAAAGTGTATGGTAACTGCTTTTGTTTTAAATGTTTGTAAGATTTATGAATGGATGAACAATTAACATATTACATATGGCTGTCCATTCATCAGTCTATCGATGTCCACTGTTGGACATATTCCTCTCCAAAGCGAGTTAATGCCGTAATCGAAAACTGTATGAGTTTTTCAGCCAAGTACTGCTTATATATTCTTCTGGTGATAACTCGGTTTTTACAACTTCCAAGGAAAAAGGGACGATAAGAAATATGCTTTATTTTTATGTTCGAATGCATAATTCTCAGTAAATAAGTATTCAATTTGAAAGAAATTCATTCTGTTAAATATATTATATTGAGGAAAATTATACGATTCTAAAAGATCTGTTGTCCCATTTGTGATTTGAGCAACAACCATAAGTATTAGTAAATCGGAGACACATGAGCGCATTATTCGAAAAAATAACCGCTGTCATAACAACTATTGACATAACGGATTGTATTTTTTTAAATACATCACCGTGCTTAGTGAACGGTGTTGTCTTAACTGCAAAGCTCCCTGGTTGTTGCAATTAATACCCAAAGGACCATACAGTGTATAATTATAATTGTCCCAATTCATCACCATCATTATCGCAGCCCACATACGTCCCACTGTTGGGATCGGGCCTCTTCCAAAATGTGAGGAAATCTACTATACCGCGCTGGTCAGACATGTTGGTGTAGGGATTAATTTCAAATTTTCCTTCTCTTGCACAGATCTTATGTGCTTATGTCCCTTAGTCGTCTTTTACGACATCCACGGGCAAGATAAGGAGTGGTGAATTGTATTCTTAATCTGTCACCACACGGAAATCCCAATTACTTGGTATCAAAGCAATATTTAAAAAAAAATACCCCTGTACTAAGAAAATAATCCTTGTATTGCGGGGGACTTTACAAACATGTAACTAATGGACACAAATTACATCCAGACTCGGAACAATCATTTGTGGATTGCACAAAGCATTGTCCTGTGTGAGAATCCAACCAACAACACTCGGCACGGGAGTTTGTAGTAGAAGTGATACATACCATCATCATCATCATAGTCTTCGTGTATGACTAGCACTGTGACTTCATCATCACTGAGTAATTCAGCTTCCTCATCACTTGTATTAGACTCCACAATTTTTTTGCTAGAATCTTCTTTCTTCTTTTGTGTATTCATTACTTTTTCCAATTCTGATGACCTGGAAGACAATGATTTAGTGCAAAATTAGAATTATTTAATGACTAGCAACCCGCCCTCGCTTCACTTCGGTTTTAGTCGTTTTACTCGCGTAGTGCCCGTTCCCGTGGGAATACCGGGATAAAATATAGCCTAGTTTACTCCCTGATATTATTAGCTTTCCATTGGTGAAAGAATGTTTGAAATCGGTCCAGCCGTTTTGAAGATTATCCGGAACAAACAGATAGACAGACAAAAATTTTTTAATCTGTATTTTAGGTATAGGTGTCGTGCAAATAACCGTGTGAGCATAAAAAAAGCCTATTATTTTGACATTACAAACAGACACTCCAATTTTATTTATTGGTATAGATAAAAGTGACTAAGTAGGAATACAATTCACCTACTTTTTTTATTTCCTTTCGATTACTGAGGAGTCCAACAGTGGAACTTCTGTAGCTCGAGATGAAAATGATAATCATGAAGTGATAAAAGATTTCCCATCTTCCTTGTGAAGACATCATCATCTATGCAGTATAGAGTAAAAAAAAGGCAAAAAAAAATGGCTGAGGGTTAACTAGGATAACCAGCGGCAGTCTTCTTTGAAACTAACCAGTGGACAATGTTAGACTAATGCATGGAAAAAAAACTCACGGCACTAAGGTATGTAGAAGTAAATGTCTATATGCTTTTAATGTTCTGATCATGGCCGGCTCCTTGTTTAAATTGAACTCACTGTCCAGTACTACCACATTACATTTAACACCATCTGCAAATATATATATACAAGTTATACATCATCATTACAGCTCATATACGTCCCAGTGTTGGGCCCGAGCCTCCGCCACAATAGGTGATCAATAGCACTATGAGTAAATACCATGCTGGTCAAACCGGTGTGTTATACTTTGTATCCGGTTATCTTTCTTTTGCATAGATGTTATATGTGCATCATATCACTCGTCTTTTACCGCGGTCCGATGTCCCCTTTATCTTCTTGATGAAGAGGATGACTTCATTACGATCGCCCAAAAAAGGGCTGACACCGCTCGCGCAGTGATAACAAATAAAACTCCGCGGTATCGGCCTCGCCGTCGAGGTCGAAAACCGCGCCGCGTAAAATTCATTATCCTAAACGTGGGTACGCCCACTTTGCTATCAGCGACGCCGCGAGCCGAGGTCCGTTCCCCACAGGCGCAACCCTCGGGCGATGTTCGCTTAACTTTTTTACCAGGTTGAGAGCCATCAGCGCACACCCATAGTCCGGGCTAAGCTGTCAAGGCCATCTGCGGCCAACAGCTATACATACACAAAAAAAAACTCGTCTTTTACGACACCCATGAATGAAAAAGAAAAAGCATTCCTCCTTCCTCCTACTGTTGAACCATATTCTTACTCCGTTACCACACAGACAAGCTGAATCTCATATAACGCTTTTGATGGCAGATGGGTATCCCATATGATGGTAAGTGGTAACTGCTGATTATGGATCTCAGTCATACCAGAGGTAGTGGTTTATTGTTGGATACTATATCGAGGGGTGAAAGGCTATTTGGTTTAAGCGGCTTTTTTGTAACTTTACAGGAGAGCCATTTAAAATTTTAGACAAAAAATCATAACAAAAAAACTTCTTGAGCTATCTGAATGGGGTAAATTTAATTAAAATTCAATTGAAAACATCGAATTCCTGATGCTAATACTAAATAAAACGTACCTTTAGTTACAAAGATGAATATCACTTAATGCAAATTGCTTTAAGCCCTCGTTTTTCAGCGTATGGAAAGTGTAAAAGAGTACAACATATGAAAAAAAAAGTGCTCTGATTTTAATGAATTCGATATCATTCGACGGAGAACAATATCACCTATGTTATACAAATTAATAAATGATTTGATTTGGAGAAAAATTCGCTGATTCTGAATATGTATATAACTCAATATCACCCTAGATGTCGCTTAAACTAAATAGCCTTTCACCCCTCGATATACATTTGCTCCTTCAGCACTATCGTTTACAGAACGAAGCGTAATGGACAGATTACAGTCTGGGCATACGCCGTTCCTTCCATCCGTGATAACGAAAGGGCGTCGCGCGGCGTCATTACCCACAGCATTACCTCCCGCGGAGGGAAATTAACCTTACTATACCATGCTGGTCAAACAGGGTACTATAGGATTTTGCTTCCAGTTTTCCTTCTCTTGCATAGATGCCATAAACGTAATATATCACTTGGTCGTCTCTTACAACACGCACGAGTAAGATAGGGAATGGTGAATTGTATTTTTACTCCGTCACCACACGAAAAGTTTTTACTAACTTAAAATCTAATATAATTAACCTTACCTAATTTACTAAACTGAGATCATAATAATTATTAAAGTATTTGAGAATACTAACTATTGCTTTGAAACTTATATTTATGATAGGCACATCTACTCATATAACAGCTCTATTATTTTGCCAAAAATTGCTAGCACCGGATCCGTTATACTGGTAGCGGATCCGATCGTCGGATCCGGTATATTGGTACCGAGAGTTGAGAGAAAGAAAATTCAGATTGTAAATAAAACTAAGGATTTATCGCATTTGTTTGTCATCCATGACCACGGGAGGACTAAAAATGAACCCTCTAAAGTGTTCGAAACGTCGGGCAATCAAAAATCAAACGCAATAAAATCCGTAAAGCAATTTTATTCACAACTAGCAACCCGCCCTCGCTTCGGTTTCAGTCGCTTTACCCGCGGCGTAGTTCCCGTTCCTGTGGCAATACCGGGATAAAATATAGCCTATGTTACTCCCTGATATTATAGCTTTCCATTGGTGAAAGAATTTTTGAAATCGGTTCAGTGGTTTAAGCGTGAAAGCGTTACAAACAAACAAACATCCTTACTCTCGCATTTATAATATTAGTATGGATGTGTAATATTCGCGTAAACATCGGAAATCATTAAGAAAATTCAGCCATATAATAATATAACTAGTGGTAGGAGCACACTGTCGACAGTTATCTGTCTACAGCCGCGGGCCAGTCCGACCGGTGTAGTGCCACGCTCTCGCAGAGGATCGACGTCTGAGTAGTGGCATTTTGTTGCTGCGCTTTGTTCGGTGAGCGAGAGAGCCGGAGGCCCAGCATTCTGAGGGTGTTCGCGTGTGGAGGGTTTTGGTGGTGCTTTTGGTATCAGCGTACCTCGATGCACGCATTCACACTCCCTTCACTTTTTTCGCGGTAGGCAGCGGCCTTGTAAGGGTCCATAAGCGGTAGTAACACTTACCATCAGGTGTTCTGTTTGTTAGTTTGTCACTGCTTGCAATAAAAAAAAAAGAAACTTACCGGGAGTAAGCGTTGACCAGACACTGATAGGTATCGTCCAATGCCTATTGAATGCCAATAAGCATTGAAGCGCATTCTCACTGGCTATCAATCTAGTACCATTCTCTGCTGCGTACTGCGCCAACTCTCTGTGTATCTCCGTCATTGGCAACATAGAAACTGATTTTTCAGCTGGAAATTCAAATCATTTATTATGCATAATCCATGTGGTGACAGAGTAAGATTATAATTGTCCCTTTCTTACCCGTGGGTGTCGTAAAGGACGACTAAGGGATAACATATGCATAAAACATACATGCAAGAGAAGGAAAACACGAAATAAAATCCTATATCAACATGTCTGATAAGCGTGGTATATTAGGTCAATTTCCCTCTCGTTGTGGAGAAGCCTCGCGCCCAGCTGTGGAACGTATATGAGCTGTGATGATGATAATAATGATGATGATTATGCATAAACACTGCGGAACACATGATAACACAAAAAACTCACATACTGAGATCCATTACGTCGACCCGGGTTGCACCGTCCCGGATGCATTGACCCGGAGTGGACGCGAGCGCCTCGCAGACGCCGCTGTGCACTCACCCTGATGATGAGCAGCTGAGTATGCTCGAAAACCGGGTCGTCATACTCGATCTCGGTACGTGAGTGTTTTGCCGTTATATTTTTGTTGTATTTTTGCCGAATTTATTTCGATATATACTAATGAAAAATAAATAATGAAAAATATCAAAAATTACAAAAAGAGAATAATAATAACACCGAGATTCGATCCCACGCTGTTTGAAAAACAAAACAAAATACTGGACGACTTCCTAACTGAGCTATCGTCACTCATGATGTCAACAGCGAAATTTGAGTCCATATTCTATTGACATTTTATGTCATTATATTGATTAGCTAAAAACACCGACAAAACAACATTTTCTATAAATAAAACCTAGCTAGATCGATTTTTTGATCCCGAAATCTCTAGCATGCCAAGTTTCATCAAAATCGTTGGTGCCCTTGCCGAGATCCTGAATATATATATATATATATATATATATATATATATATATATATACATATACAAGAATTGCTCGTTTAAAGATATAAGATTATTGCTTGGAATTTTCACTATAACACATTATTATCTTTTTGATGAATCAGTTGATGGTTTGTCTTTTTAACCTCAGAAGGTATTTCTAAAATTCTTTACACCTATGTGTAAGAATTCATAATTTTACAACATTATTTTTTGAGTCTGTGAGGCGACAGAGTACGAATATAATTCACCACCCCCTATCTTGCCCGTGGATATCGTAATAGACGACCAAGGAATATAACACGCATATAATATTCTATGCAAGGAAAACTCCTAATAAAATCCTATACCAATCAGTCTGACCAGCATTGTACAGTAGGTCAATTTCACTCCCATTGAGGAGGAGGCTCGTACCCAATAGTGGGACGTAGGTATATGAGCTGAAATTACTTACTAGGTTAATCAAGACTGCTTGAAGGCCGATGGAACCGATTTCTCCCAATTATCCACATTTACACTAATCTACACTATGACGTATAATATTATAAAGAGGAAAAATTGTATTTTTGTGTGTGTATATGTTTGTAATGAATAAACTCAAAAACTACTTCGCCGAATTCAAAAATTCTTTCACCATTGGAAAGCTACATTCACCCTGAGTAACATAGGCTATATTTTATCCCGGTATTCCCACGGGAACGGGAACTACGTGGATAAGGCGACAGAAACCGAAGCGAGGGCGGGTTGCTAGTATTTTATATAGGTGCTAGTATTTTATATAGTCACACTTTTCACTATGGCCAAATATACCACAACTATAATGAAATATTTTTTTTTATTTTGTGCATGTGAGGCAAATCCAACATAAATAAATAATATCATTCCAAAATTATACTAGAATTAGCGAGAAAATTGTATAACTTACTAGGCAATATAAAATGGTATGGATGTTTGTAGCACGGCTCTGGTACTGGTCCAGGTTTAATTATAGAAGTGTACTCCGTTATGCGTTCTGGTATCTTAGAGCGAGGCAACCCGGATACATTGACCTGGAAATGTGAAATTTTTACTGTCTTAGATTTCAACACTTAAAGGACACATAATTATTGATTGTAAATAAAATTATTTTGCGGATTTTATCGCTTTTGTATTTGATTTTTAGTGGGCTCCTTTTTTTGTTTATTTTTTTAATTAAAAGACAACATCCTGCACTAAGGAAACAATCCTTGTGTTGCGGGAGAACTTCACAAACATATAATTAACGGACACAAATTACATCCATGCTCATTGTCCCGCGTGGGATTCGAACCCAAGACAGTGACTTGGTAGGTTGGTACCTTAACCACAATCCATAGTCACAGGCGAACTAAGATGTCTCACGTACAAGTAATCATTATTGAAAGGGATATTACACTACGCGGTATTCGGGCTTTAGGGTCCTAATTTAGGGTGCTGTAATAACAGTAAGAGAGTTAGGGTCCCTAATCAGGGCGACCGGCACAACTCTGTCCACCTAGCTCCCTGACTTCCTTGCTACTAGCAAGTAGGGTAGGGCAGTGTAATAACATTTAGAGCCCTAGGGAGCTATAGTCAAACGGAGTGACTGGTGATTTCGAGTATGTGAGTCAGTTCTCCATGTGGTGAAGGAGTAAGAATACAATTTATCACCCCCTTTCTTGCGAGTGTTGTAAAAGACGACTAAGGGATTAAATATTCATATAACATCTATGCAAGAGAAGGAAACTCGAAATAAAACCCTAATAGCAACACGTCTGACTAGCGAGGTATAGTAGGTCAATTACCCTACTATTGTAGAGGAGGCTCGAGTCCAAGAGTAGAACGTATATGAGCTGAAGTGAAGTGATTTACTCCGTATGGTAACAGAGTAAGAATACAATTCATCACTCCCTATCTTGGTCGTGGGTGTTGTAAAGGATGATTAAGTAACATAATACACATATAATATCTATGGAAGAGAAGAAAATCTCACAACAAAACCTGTCTTACCAGCGTGGTGTAGTAGATCAGTTTCCCGCCTTTATGGAGGAGGTTCGAGCCCAGCGGTGGGATGTATATGAGCTGTGATATTGATGAAGTGATATACTTACAGAGACTAAAGATTCAATAGTCGAAGCATCATAGTTGGATTTCTTGCTACATTCTAATGGTATCTGTGCTGCCATATCAAATTTTTTTGGATAGCTATTCATTCTGTGTGCTCTCATATTAAATTCTTTCTCATACACTGTCTCCACGATTGGATCAAGACGTAGTGCTTGGCTGCAGTGTAGTGTTGTCCATAATGTTTTAGCCCATTCTTTAAACTCCTTCTGCTCTTTTTCATATAATTCTCTCAGGGTCTATAATATTATAAATTGTATATTAAAACGTATAAGTCACCACACCCTATCTTGCCCGTGGATGTAGTAAAAGACGACTGAGGGATATAAATTGCATATAACATCTACGCAAGAGAAGGAAAACTCGAAATAAAACCCTATACCAACACGTCTGACCAGCGTGGTATAATTACCCTTCCATTATGGAGGAGGCCCGAGCCCAACATTGGGATGTATATGGGCTGAGGTGATAATATATTTAAAATTATTTTTTTTCATAGGTAATAATCCTTGTGTTGCGGGAGACTTTACAAATATGTAATTAACGGACACAAATCACATCCAGACTCAGAACAACAATGTGTGAATCGCACAAAGTGTTGTCCTACATGAGAACCCACGACACTGGCACTGAAGGTCGACATCTTAACCACTACGCAATCCGTGCAGTCAATTACTAAATAAATAAATATGTATGTAAATAAAACTACTTTACGGATTTTACTGTATCGTATTTATATTTTAAAGCTGCAAAGTGTTCCAAACGTCGGGCAATCAAAAGTCAAATACAAATGCGATAAAATCCGTAAAGTCGTTTTATTTAAAACTAGCAATCCGCCCTCGCTTCGGTTTCAATTTCCTTACCCGCGTAGTTCCCGTTCCCGTGGGAATACCGGGATAAAATATAACCTATGCTACTCCCTGATATTACAGCTTTCCAATGGTAAAAGAATTTTTAAAATCGGTCAATTACTTTTTGAGACAATTTGTTACAAACAAACATACAAACCTTTCCTCTATATAATATTAGTATAGATGTGTAATACTCGCGTAAACATCAGAAATCTTTACAGTTCACCATCTTATATTTGCCGTAGATGTCGTAAAAGAAGACTAAGGATTTTTACACATATAACATCTATGCAAAAAAAGGCAAATACCATGAAACTTATTGGGTTTCATTTCCCCCTTTCGTAGAGGTTATCCCACTGTTGAGCTGGAGCCTAGCTTCCTGGGCTTCCGTCCATATTTGAGTTGTGATGATGATTGAATAATTTTATAGTTTCTTTTTAGGTCATGTATGTACGTGGTTACTTGTAGGTTCGAAACTCTTTCAAATGAAATTGAACCACTATGTGATGCTGTGTGAATTTTATTTTGAATTTTCCTTCTCTACTAATGATGTTATGTGCTTTCGTTTCTTAGCCACCCGCAGAAATGTAATTTCACCCCTATCACAAAATTTATTTTTTATCCAATCTCATGAACTTCCAAAAATGATTGTCCCATGTTTTAATAATCCACAATATGACTGTACAGATAGCGTAGTGGTTAAGATGGCGACCTACAGCGCCAGTGTCAGGATTCGAATCCCACGCGGGGCAACACTGCGATCCATAAGTTGTTGTTCTGAGTCTGGATGTAATTTGTGTCTGTTAATTATATGTTTGTAAAGGCCCCAGCAAATAAAAAAAAAAAACAATTACGCCTTGTGGCTTTTAAAAAAAAAATAAAAAATAAACATACCTCATACAATCTGTTGTCATATATGGAAGGTTTATTAAAATAACGGTCAGGCAGAACTTGTGGGTTTTTGGCACAGATCACTTTCAAGCAATGGAAGTGTTGTATGCCACTGAGCGTCGATAGCTTTATGTATGAAGCTATTGGACGAATACCTGGTACATATTCAAAACGCTTTTTGTCACCCTGTAAAATAAGATTAAATAAATAAACTATCCATATGGTGACAGAGAAAATTACAATTCACGATAACCATTTTTCTAGTGGTTGTTGTAAAATATCAATAGAAAAAGAAGAAAATATGACATTAAACTTTATGCCAATTCATCTAATTAGGATAGTCCTAGATAGGTAGATTCAACAAACCTATGCCATGGCCCATGTCCTACAATGAGACATATTTGGGTTGAGAGTAAGAATTATCTTCGCCTATATAAGTCTCACTCTCTCTGTTGGGGCTCAGACCTCCTCCACAAAATAGGAGAGGACATGACCTACTATTTCCACACTAGTCAGACGTGTTGGAATAGGGTTTTATATCGAGTTTTCTTTCTCTTACATAGATATTACATGCATAAGAGAATAAGAAAGAAATATATATAAATTTAATAATGACTACCTAAAACTGGTACTATATTGCCGGGTCGGCTACGGATGTAAAGAAATCGGTATCAATGGTGGCCCCATAACCTACTATGTTCCCCCAGGTGCTATGTTCCCTCCTCATCATGGAACACAGTAGGTTATGGGGCCGCGCACTACCCATCCTTGACCCTGGACAAATTGGGCGGGATATGTCCAGACCATAGCGTACCATAAAAAAAACTAGTATTATGTTGATTGAGAATATGGATGTAATGTTTGAATGCTCACACAAAGCAAATATTGTTATAATTTTTTGTGTCAGTTAAAGAGAAGAGCTTCATGACAAAGAACAAAGATGATCATGAAAAAGGAACAATTATAATGAGTTATAAGAATACTGACAATTTGGAAATGTAATATGCAAGTAAAAACTATGCAAGAGTAATTGGCTAAGCAATAATTGGCAATATAAGCCCATGCCAAACTTTTTGACCAATTTGGTGTAGTATGTCAATTTTCTTCTTATTGTAGAGAAGATTATAGGTGAGCAATAGGATGAACTACGATGAAATATATGAAAAGCTTGTTTCTAAAAAGAGCTAGGTTAAAATATGTGGATAAATTTTACTATAATGGTTAGATCTATATTAACATTGAATAACATTAAAGAAATATATCGATATAATTTTTGTTTTCAAAAAAGTCTTAAGGGTAAATAGAATCTCAAATAATTCCAACAAGCTGGTAGTAAATCTGATGAATACCTGTCAGTAAAAGATTAAAGAACAAGATTCCTCAAAACTTTTAGGCTGCAAGAAACTCTATTACCAATATCAAAGGCATTCCTGAATATGTAATGAAAAATATATTATCTGTGTGGTGACAGTAAGAATACAAATGATCACCCCCTATCTAGCTCATGAGTGCCGTAAAAGACGACTAAGAGATTAATATGCAGATATCATCTATGCGATAGAAGCAAAACTCGAAATAAAACCCTATACCAACACATCTGGTACCATTGTGGTATAGTTGATCAAGTTCTCTACCATAGGAGGCCCTAGTCCAGCAGTGTAACGTATATGAGACAAGATAATGATGATTTACTGTTTTGGTTATTTTTGTGTTAACGTCGCTGAAATACATGTATATGGTACTTACATCTCTACTATGAAATACTGCATCCCAATCAATGTTGTTAGGCTCATTTTCTTCCTCATCACTTGATAACAAAGGATCATGGAACTTATTTCTAAGGATTTTCTCTATGCAACTGTTATTTAAAGCTTTTTCGCTCACTAAATACGGTCTGTTATCTGCCGATGTTACACTCCTGACGAAAGAAATACAAATATGTAGTGATAAAAATGAAACTATCTAAAATAAATAACTATTATAGACTAATTATTATTACTTATTATAGAATAAACAAATAAATGAGAAAGAAAATTACCAGTCCAGTTCTAAAATATGGTCCATCATTTTGTCTACACTTTTAAATTCACACTCAAATCAATAAATAAGTTAAACTAATGCCCGCTTCGTAATTAAACACCAATGTAAAACTTCAACTACATCCTCAAATTACTTGTGACTAACAAACAATTAAATAATCTTCTTGCTTTAATGGCAAATTAAATAAAAAACCCAAACAAAACCATGTGCAAACATCGCATATTTTACATTAACCTGTGCAGCAGTGTGACCAGATTTAAATTGATCATTATGGTATCCTCTTCTACTAAAAACTGCTATTCTTTTTAGAATAAATGTTAAAATTCTGCTAGTAGATGAAGTTTTAATGTGTACGAATATATTAAAGAAATACGCAACTTAATGTTTTTCAATGTCTATTAACAAAAATTTCTAACTTCTATCCTCATTATTATACAGAGCTGTAGATTCTTGAGCTATTTTAATCATATTTTTTATGGCGTAAAATTTACCAAATCCACCCTGTTCTTTAACTGACTGTTTGACATGTAGAATTGCAGCCAACTGTTCATTGTTAAATTTTTTTTGCAAGTCTTTTTTTATAATGTTCATTTGAGAAAATATGCGCTCACAAGATGTATTAGACATAGGTAAAATCATCATAGCTTTTGCGAAATCGACCAAGTGTGGATACTTTTTCATTCCATCTGCCTTCGTGATTTTTGAAATATGGGTCCAAAAAATTTTAATGTTCATAGTCCTAGGTGTGATGTCAGAAGATCCACCAGCTTCTAACAGATCGGCCACTATTTTGTCTAATTTGAGAGCTCTATATTGTATTGTTTGTATAGCAGATTCGTTAACCAAATTATGAAAACTAGAAATAATTTTTGCCAAACTTGAGAAATTCTTGTACACAACGTGTTGTGAATCAAGAAATTACATTTCCTCAAATAGTTCAATAAGAGGTAGACGCGACTAATTCCATACAAAATTGAATTAAAGAGGAATGAATTCGTTGGAGGAATGTTATAATTTCTGTCCTTTGTCTTGCATCTTGGGCTAATGATTTAATTTTGTTACATGCACCCCGAGGTACATTTCTGACAGAGGCAAAAAAAATATTCTTGATATCACATCTAAATCCAAAATGTTGATGCTTCTGAAATAAACTATATTCGTATTACAACCTTAAAGAAATACAAGCATATCTGCCGAATCTATGCACTCTTGTTGAGAGTCGACAGTTCAGAAGAAAAAACTTACATTATTTTAGAAAGATAGATTTTTTAAAATGCGCAACTACGCAAGTGAATCACGGGTAATTAGTCAATGTCTAATCCTGCTTGTTGCCTGCGGAGCTTTTTTATTATTGTGCTAAAATCTGCCAAATTTTCAAATCTGCGACAGAAACTGCCAAGCCCTAAATTTGGGATCTAATTCTGCTAAAATCACAGAATTCTCCTAAATCTTGTCACACTGCTGTGCAATTTCTACAGAGTACTTTTGTACTAATTGTCCACTGTTACGAGTGACTCGCGGCAGTATGCACTTACCTGTCACCAAGCTGGTGATGTACAAAAAATATCTAATGGTCGGTATACACGACAACGATATATCGTAGCGATATAACTGCGCAAACAGTTTGTGCAGTTTTATCGATAGTGTGGACGAAAATCGACGCAGTTATCGTTCTCGTGTGTACGCTCTATGGACGTTCGATTAACTGCACAAACGGTTTGCGCAGTCAGATCGCTACGATTTGTCGTTGTCGTGTATACCGACCTAAAGTGTCCGGTAATTAATGGAAAACCTTGAAATGGCTCATTGTAGAACTTATGGCCAATCAGAAAAAAATACGAAAAAAATCCATCATAAGAAGAACATAAGATAAGTATTAAAAAAAAAACGATTATTTTTGCCTTATTTTTCTTTGTTAAATACTACGACTAGTAATGAATGTAATCAACGGTTTTTTGTTGCTTTAATATTAAACACTAACCATTCTGATAGATAGTAAATAGTAAGACTAGTTCAGGTACTTTTTTTTAAATAGGTATGTATGTTCATTTTCTTTGGAAAATTAGCAAAATTAATTTCTTAAACAAACGTCTAAACATCTTGGATAAAAAAAATGTATGAATACATGAGTGACCAATAATTTAGAAATAATATCGGTTTCAAGTAGATTTGATAATGGTACAATTTATAATTGTATCTGACTTAAATAGTGAATTATTGCTATTAATGTAGAAAAGGAGGAAAAAATTTAATATGGGCACTATTTTTTTTTATTCAGTTGTTCCTAACCATTGAGGGTTAATAAAAACAACATTTAACATTTAGAATAGGTACCTTATTTTACACTCATTTACAACAAATGTTCAAATCCTTGCCCACCCAATACTTATGCATGCCCTATATCTGCGAATGAATGCTCTTCTGAGACATCTTGTGTCCCGTCGATTAGGTACTTATTTTGATGCGGCTGCTCTGACATGGTTTCGTAAGTCTTTCAAAGACCGTACAGTTTTTCTGTACACCTCTTCTTTGAGGGAGCCCCAATAAAAAATGCCAATGGATTTAAATCAGGTGAACGTGGAGGCCACAAATTTGGGCCTAAACGCCTGATCCATCTGTCTGGATACGTGCTAATTCTCTGCTATGTAATCGCTGTAAATTAATTGTTTACGCAGTGTGGTACATAGTAAGGGAATTGCAATAAATATATTTGGGGTAGTAGAGTACACACTATGTAGGTACTTACAGAAATAAAAAGAGTGTGTACAAAGTACACATATCAGAAGTGAAAGTCCTTTATCCTTCATCCTTTATCCCATTTTCTCGCTGGCTGAATCCTATACATTTATGTGTTTGTGTCTCTATGAACTAGCTTTTTCGTTTTATCGAGTTTGAAATCACAACGATTCTAAAGTAGTTTCACTTAAAAAAAATTACACCTAATAACATCAGCTCAACCTATTGAAGTCCCATTGTTGAGCTCAGGCCACCTCCACAAAATGGGAGAGGTATTAACCTATTATATTATTATATATCAGGTGTTGGACTAGGGTTTTATAACGAGTTTTCCTTCTCTTGCATATTTGTTACTTAGATATTTCCCTTAGTCGCCTTTTACAACACCCACGGGCAAGAGGAGGTGTGGTTAATTGTCTTCTTACTCCGTAACCACGCGGATGACTTAATCTACTCGGTGTGAATCTGAATCATATACTGCTAGTTTATAAGGCGTGTACGAGCCCATACAAAATACAGCAATATTTATTGTTCATATTGCTCAATGTCTCGATAGATGGCGGTACTAGTATAACCAACGTAAACACGTTGTGGCACTGTGCAATGGTGTAATTCTGAGTAACTATTCCAATCTTTTTAATAATTTCAAACTCTTTCTCTAATCAGGGTAAAGAGTATACACCACTAATACACGGGTCCCGGTGTATACTTAGTGTATATTTACTTACGTTGAATTCGACACATAAATACCACATAGGTACACTTAATTTAAGCTTTGATGAATTTAAGTAAATAATAATAATAATAAATGAGTGCTAACGGATCCGTTAGGGAGTAGGTAGAGCCAGGAGAGTAAATATATCAACTAAAAATATGAAGGTCAGGTTTTCTAATACAAGACTGTAATTTTAAAAATTATTAGGATTATTACGTTGTAGAACTAATGAACAAAGATAATTCAATGTTGGAAGAAAAAGACGTTTGACGCGTTATAGCGTACCTACATTGTACCCAGTCGTCGAGGTGATTAAAATTTGGAATGGGCCTGTAGTACATCCTTTTCGTCTCTTAGGTTGAATATAATCTTGAATAACACCTACAAAGGCACGCCTCAGTGTATTATTCCACTAGGGAAAACATGAGCAACAATTTTCTTTTACCCCGCGATCGTAATAAAATTACTAAACTTTTTGCTCTGCATTCCGTCGTGTACGATGAGCTCCTGCCCCAATGGCAGGCAAGGTGAGATTCATCAACAAAGGGCCGTCATCTGTATCTATTCTTTTCGTCTGTTCGTGAACGTTTAGTTTCGTCTGTTCGTGAACGTTTAGAGAAAACTTGTCTGAAAATTGACCATAGCCGAATTCCTCACTGGCCATGGGAATTAGTAGTAATAAGTAGCCACGGGCCGGTCCGTCCGGGGTAGTACCACGCTCTCGCGGAAAATTGACGTCTGAGTAGTAGCAATTTGTTACTGCGCTTCGTTCGGTGAGCGAGAGAGCCGGAAGCCCAACTTTCTGAGGGTGTTTGCATGTGGAGGGTTTTGGTGGTGCCTTTGGTATCACCGAGCCTCAATGCACGCATTCACACTCCCTTCGCTTTCTTCGCGGTAGGCAGCGGCCTTGTAAAGGTCCATGAGCAGCAGCAACACTTACTTAGGTGTACTGTTTGCTCGTTTGCCACAGCTTGCAATAAAGAAAAAAAACGTTTCAGATACCTTCTGACACCTGCGCTGTCTTGCACATCGTCATCGATTCACCAGCTCCTTATCTTGTAATCTAATGGTTTTCAGGACATGTCAAATGGGCTATGAAATTTCTTTAATCTGCCAATTGGTAGCATGATTAAAGCTAATATGCGTCTATAAATATATAACTATGGGTGTAATTTGTGTCCGTTAAATTATTGTGGAGTCCATTAATACACGAATTATTTGCTCACTTCTGGCAGGGTGATCTTCGAAAAAATACTAGCTGACCCGCACAACTTCGTCTGCATCACAGAAAAGAGAAAGAGAGTGGGTTGAAAAGAGAGACATTGTTGTAGGCACCTATAACATGCTTTAATGGAAAATATCAAAAGAAATAAATAATTACAGTATTTGCATCATGTTTTAATGATGATCTGCTCCTATGAGGTGTAGCGTGATATTATATAGTTCACAGTCTTCATCAAGGAATGAGCTATCCACCATTCCAGGAATGCTTCAATATTGATTTTGAGAGCTTCCACTGCGAGCGCTGCGAAAACGGTTAAATTTTCGCAAAAATCATGTGTGACAGAATCGTATTATTTAAAAATATTTTCAACTGTAAAAGACGATTTCCGACGCATATTACAGGAAAACATATTTCTACAAAATAATTATAGAGGAAATTTCCTTCAATTTAAAACTTCTGTCTTTGATATTTCAATCAATACTGAAGACGATGAAAGCACAACTAACACCTGGTCCATCAACAATAATGAAGCGACGGAGATTGAACTAAATTTGAAAATAGTGAGTCAGATGTGTATTAGGCCTACTGGGGATACCACGATAAAAAAACGCGCCGCCTTCTCTTACTCATGGTGGAAATGAGAATTTCTGCCAAAACGTGTGTTGGACTACACTTTACGGCGCTCGTACGTATTAATTTTAGGAAAAAAAGATTAAGATATAAATTGTAGGAAATTGCCTCTACAATTATTTTAAAGAAATATGTTTGCCTGCAAAATACTTGGGCAAGGAGTTATTATCAAAAACCTCCTTTTAGGCGCCATTTTTCCAATATGGCAGCGCGAGCGGCAAAGATACGAGGTAGCAAAGTTGAAATTCGGAAAGAACACGTCAAAATCTATTAAATTGCCAAACTCCCGGTATACTTTCCAGGTAACCTCTATTTTTCAAACAAATGACTGTACTAATTAAATAAACATGTCGTGGGTTAAATTTAGCGTTAGCCCAAAGTAACTATTCCACGCGGACGAAGTTGCGGGCAGAAGCTAGTATAGGTATGTAAAAACAGATTCTTGACGAACAACCTCAGTAAAATAATAATAAATTAGGCGAAGCTAATAAGAATAATATAGTCGCACGTTGATTGAACAAATGCACAATTATGTCATATTCCTATTGTCTCCGTAGCAAATGATTTTAAATAGAGTCATATATAATACTAGCAACCCGCCCTCGCTTCGCTTCGGTTATAGGTTATAGTCGTTTTACCCGCGTAGTTCCTGTTCCCGTGGGAATACCGGGATAAAATATAGCCTATGTTACTCCCTTATATTATAGCTTTCCATTGGTGAAAGAATTTTTGAAATCGGTCCAGCCGTTTTAAAGATTACCCGGAACAAACAGACAGACAGACAGACAGACAAAAAATTTTTAATTGCTATTTTAGGCATAGGTGTCGTGCAAATAACCGTGTGAGCATGAAAAAAGCCTATTATTTTGACATTACAAACAGACACTCCAATTTTATTTATTGGTATAGATGAGTTAAGAATTACAACGTATTTGTATTTTTATCTTTAAATATCAATGCTTCATGCAAGCCTTCTTTTTTCTTTTTTTTTTTTTTTGAGTCGTGGAGTCTTTATTGATAACAGCTAGGAGATATATAAGAGTTGCTGTCGCATTATAGATTAGCTAAGACAGACTACTTAATAATAAGGATAAAAGAAGGAACTTGGGATAAAATATTAAATGAGTACTTATATTAAGGAAAGTCAGAAATTGGCACCAGTGGTAGAAAAGGTGCACCTAGCCAAGGCCGCGGGTGACGTGATCGAGGAATTAGTCCGTCACCCGCTGAGAGGCCAACCGCGTGAGGAAAGACCGACGTCCTCCCTGAGGGGGGACGTCGGTCGATGGGAAGGTACCCCAAATAGAGGGTATTCCGTCGGGCCGACCACTGACGTCAAGTCACCCTGCTCCGGTGGTCGGCCCAACGACGAAGGCGACGTGCATCGCGGGTGGGTTGCGGATGTGCATGCTTACGCCCCTCTGTCGCCCCGGACGGAGTGGTGCGAGGAGCGCGCCGACCGCAAACCATCCCCAAAAAAAAAAGGTGTTAGAAAAGATTTCCCAATCTTCGCGCACGTTTATCTTGGCATGGACATGTGATGAGCAGGGTTGAAAGGCATGTGATAAGGAGGTTTATCAATATAATTGTGGATGGACGTAATAAGAAAATATTTTTTGCAAAAAAAAAACGACTTCAATGTAGATAAATTTTTAGATTTTTGTTGATTTTCATAAACCGCTAGTCCGATTTCGATAAAATTTACATGGGACTATTTGGGAAGTATACCCTTTCCAACAAAAAAAGAATTTTCAAAACGGTTGGCAAGCGACGCAGTTATGCACGAACAAACATAAAAAAATACAAACATCCGAATTGAGAACCTCCTCCTTTTTTAGTAGTCGGTTAAAGTGGTGGGAAACTAAAATAAATCGATTGTGTGAATGAGGATATCAGATATGCGTGTGTAAGTATTGAGTGTAGATATAACGGCTGACAGGAGCCAATGGAAGGTAAGAAGATGTTGTGCCGACTCCACTTAGCGTGGGTTGAAGGCAGGCAATTGAGAATACTTAATAATAAATATAGTTTAAAAAATCTAAAAACCAAGTTTTTGACAGGCTATGGTGCGGCTGTACGACGTAAAGGCAAATGAAAATACTTCATAATCAATATCATCATCATCACAGCTCATATAAGCTATCCTAATGTTGGATTCGAGCCTCCTCCACATAAGGTTCGTTCCCGACTTAATATTCCTCGCTGGTTAGACGTGTTGATTTTGGGGTTTTATTTCGAGTGTTTCTTCTCTTGCACAGACGTTATATGCGTATTATATCACTTAGTCGTCTTTTATAACCCCACAGGCCAGAAAAGGGGGTGGTAAATTGTAGTCCTACTCTGTCACCACACGGATAATAAATGTCCTTATCTTCTCATCCTATATGTCCCACTGTTGGGCTCAGACCTCCTCCATAATGGGAGGGTAATTGACCTACTATTCAATGCTGGTAGAATTTTTTTTAAATTGCAAACGGTGGCAAACGAACAAACAGTACACCTGATGGTAAATGTTGCTGCCCCTCATGGACCTATACAAGGCCGCTGCCTACCGTGAACAGAGTGAAAAGAGTGTGAATGTGTGCAATGAGGTTCGGTGATACTAAAGGCATCACTAAAACCCACCACACGCAAACACCCTCAGAAAGTTGGGCTGCCGGCTCTCTCGATCACTGAACAAAGCGCAGTAACAAATTGCTACTAAGTACTCGGACGTCATTTTCTGCTCAGTGTGGTACTACCCCGGACGGACCGGCCCGCGGCTGTAGACAGACAAAGAACTGTCAACAGTGTGGTCCTACCACTACGTATTAGAAATGGATTTTGTTTCGAGTTTTGCTTCTCTTGCATAGATGTTCCCTTAGTCTTTTTTTCAGCACCTCCTTTCCTGCTCGTGGATGTCGTAAAAGACGACTAAGAGACGAATAACAGATAGATAATATCTATACACGATAAGGAAATCTCGAAATATAACCCTATATCCCACCTGCCTGACCAACATTATAAGGTTAATTTTCCTTCTATTGTGGAGGAAGTTTGAACCCAGCAGTGGAACGTATACCTATAGATTGAGGTGACGTTGACCGAAAGTTAATAAGGCCAACTACATATTATTTACCAAGAATGTTTTAATAGATTACGCAAAACAACAATTAATTCTTTTCTCGTGAATAATATACAACTGCAATTAGGGAATGGATCCTTGGGTGCATATCCATCCGTATTTTGAATGATGAGAGATTATAGCCAACGTCTTTTTACTAATTAGCCAATGAGTTATATTGTCAAATGCAGCCTCTCATACAGTCCTACTCCAGTGTGATACTCAAATGAAAACTCGAAGCGAATGTTCCCTGCCATCTAAGACATACAGTATGTGTAATATTTTCTATAACAAGTTTATTAATTTATTATAAAAATAAGAAAAACTCCTCTCTGACAGCGATATTTCATTTTTAAAACAAAGAAACAATACCATCGTCCATATGAATTTATACAAAATAGCCATTCAAATAGTGATAATCCACATAATTAGTAATTGCTAAATGTACTCTTAACAAATTATTTGCAATAAAAGCCGTGAAAACTGCGTGAAACGCGTACCGCTAAAGTACCAAAGCGGTCACGCTGTGACAATATTGTTTCAACAACAGTTTCGTACTTCACCTTTAGCTTACCTTCACCTTCACTACGCTCGGACCGTAGACCGTAGGAAGTATTTTTGTTTCAGCTAATACTAACAGTATTGGGTCGTTGCACCGCGATGGCGGGGAAGCAAAACCATCGCGCCGAGTAAAGCCCAGCCATTACCGCGCAACCGCACAGTACGCATGCGCGGACATCGCGATTCCGCGCCAAAATATAAACGATCGCATTCGTTTGATAATTTAATTTTTTTATGATATTTTTTTTAAGCGATAAATGTAATCGATGATAAAATATTTTTTTTTATTATTTTTTATTAGACTGCCTGTGTTGTGTTGTTGTTGGAAGACGATTGTAATTCAAAATGAAATATAAGGTAAGCTTTTAAAAATAATATACCTATTTAAGTAATGTTATTAAACTAAATACAACATACATAGGTAAATAAGTATTAAACTATACAGTATCATAAATATTTTTCTTTTTTAAATTAATCTTGTAGAAAAATTAATTTTGTTAAGACTAAAAATGTGGGTACCTAATTATAACATGTTTGACTAAAGTAAGAAATAACACACCTATGCACGTTGACAAAACACTCACTCCGTGGAATCCAAAAGGTTTAAATGTACTTAAATTTCATATGACCTATACAATTAACTAATTAGCGCGCGGTTCTAGTTGTAATTTCAAAATCTGAAGTTTTTGTGCTCTTTTGTAATTTTTTTCAGCTAGGTATCTATTGTTGAATAAAGTCAAATTTGATACAGTTTCGCTTTAATTTAAAGACCCAATGCAAACTTATTAGGCACGATGCTGAAATTGAAACTTGCGAAATTAAATGTAGTACAATAAATATGAACGTAAGTAGGTGGGCAAATAGATACAATACGTAACTATAGTAAATAGGTGTTTAAGTAATTAATTTATTTATAGGAGTTTGTAGCTTCCGAAATAATGGCTCTTGAAAGTAATATAAATGCTAGAAACTACTCTGTCATGTCAAATTTCGTCTAACCGTAAGAAACTTGTTTGAGAAATTGTAGGGTACTTTTTAAACTTACTTTTAGTCTAAAATCATTTTAATACTATATTTATTGATCAGATTAATGTTTTCAATTAAAGTTTTTCATTAGGTTTTATATAAGTTTGAAAACTTTTACGTAAATGCGTGTATTTTTTATGTATATATTTTTTTTGGTTCTATTTTTTCCATATGAAATGTAATTTTTTTTCTACTGAGTCGAATGCGTCTCGTCATTAAACAATTATTTTTTCTCGAATAATGTAGGAAATATTGTAAAGAAATCTATTTGTCTAATAGGTAATAATAATTATTGCATGTCAAATAGATTTTCCTCTATAATGTTGGAAACTTGCTAACTTAGATAGGCATCGTGATTATTTCCTTATTTTTATGAATACACTATTATAATGCAAAACAAATACTTATAAAGCTCTAGCCTCATAGAGTTATACTGAGATTTAGAAAAATAATCTTTGATTGCACAAATAATTGTCTTGAGTGGGAAATTCAATTAAGACTCAAAGGAGACCGGTATCTAAACCAATACTAACCTAACCCTTTCCTTTTGGGGGTGGGCTACGGACAGTGCACCCGCCGCCCGGCTTCATCCGGGGCGACAGAGGGGCGGCGTGCGGCTCCGTAACCCACCCGTGACACGTCGCCTTCGTCGTTGGGCCGACCACCGGTGCAGGATGACTTGTCTTCAGTGGTCGGCCCGACGGATTTATTCTAAACCTGCACCCTAACCGTGATCGTGGGTGGCTCATCCTGGGGTTAATCCGCCATCCGTAATAAACGAGATTGCTCGGACTTCGAAAAGAGTTAATACTATCAGTAACCGGTAGCGGGGCGGACTACCGAAGCCAAAGACTTACAATTTTGATAATAAACAGCTAATTTTATTTATATAAGTAGCAAATTTTTCTAAGAGACTCACGAATTTCGACGTTTGTTTTGTATATACGATGAAGTTGTAACAAAAAACATAGCTATGTTCCCACGACACGGTCCACATTAAATTTCTGCCATTGTCTTGTCTTTCTTTGAGGAACTGTGTCTTGTTAGAATATTAAAATAACGGAAGGAGCATTCACATAATTCATAATAACATGTTATTACTTAAAAATATTTTATCAACCATTTTTTTTTTCATTGGTAATACTCGTGTCGTCATTTCAGTTCATGTAGGTATGTCCCATTGTTGGGCTCGAGCCTCATCTACAATAGCAGGGAAATTAACCTTACTATACCACGCTGGTCAGACAGATTGGTATAGGGTTTTATTTCGAGTTTTCCTTCTCTTGTATAGATGTTATATACGCATAGTCGATATCCCTTAGTCGTCCTTTACGACATCCACGGGCAAGATAGGGAGTGGTGATTTGTATTTTCTCTCTTACCCTGTCTGGAGACGTGGTAAGAGAGAAAATACTCGTGGAAATGTCACAAATTAAATTATTATTTCATTATTGATATCTGCGGCTGCATATTGCATGCAGTTTTGAAAGCTGGATTGAGTTAAAAAATATCATCTCAGCTCGTATACCCTCCTGGGCTCGAGCTTCCTCTACAATAGGAGAGAAATCGACTTACGGTACCACTGTGGTCTAACAGCAAAGCATAGCTCTTCCCACAAACTTTACTAGGTACAGAGACATCTTAATTGCAATTAAGAATTTATTTTCAATATTATTCTTTCCGTGTGGTGCCAGAGTAAGAATACAATTCACCACTCCTACTTTGCTAACATCGCTGCAAGTGAAGAAAAACTAGAACTAAGACCCTAAACCCAAAAATTCGTCTGACGAGAGTAATGTAACAGACTAGTTTTGTATGTTTAAACCCACCAAAGCCCTTGGTTAACAGTCTCTCATTATACGTACATAGTTTGCGAAAAAGTGGAAGGAATTTGAAGTCAGTGGTTTTGGCTCTGTTGGTTAGGAATAATAGATATTATTTATGTTGTGTATATATAGTCATAATTATTTATAATCAACATAGAAAATCTTATAATAGCTGCGTTGCGTAACTCAGCTATTTGTTTCCAATTATTGTCTTGCAGTAAAAACTATTAGACATTGATGGTTTTTCTTAAAGACAAATTGACAACTTATTTTTTTTCATAGTCTATGGTCTAGACTTTGCCCAATTCGCCCGGGGTACCTGAAGAACAATATGTAGGCCCATAACCTAGCGTATCTCCTCTTCATTGCAATTGAGTTGGAAACTGGTATAGTTTGCTTGACCTTGGTATGCATTTTTAAAGAATCTTGCACTAAAGAACTAATCATTTTACTGCGAGACAATTTACAAATGTGCAATTAACACAAATTACAGTCAGGCTCGCAATAAATTATTCGCGGATTGCGCAGTGTTATCCTTTTTTTTTGGCAGGCTATGTTGTGGACGCACGCCGTCCGTCCCATGGGGATGACGAGAGTGCGTGACCACATAACCCGCCCCATTCCTTCCCTTTTGCCATTCGGTGGACCACTGGTGCCGAATCCTTGACTTCTGTGGCCTGCCCGGCGGGATACCCTTTCGGATAGCCTGGGGAGTGCCGCCGTCAGCGATCACATAGTTAAGTTATCCTGCGTGAGCATCGAACCATGACACTTGATAAAGAAGTCGATACTTTACCTCCTACGCCGTCTGTAGAGTTAAAATGATTTCTAACTTAACGCAACGTTCACAACTATCGAGAAACAATAATTTATTGTCCTACCTTTTTTTGGGGGTGGGTTACGGTCGGTGCACTCCTCACACCACTCCATCCGGGGCGACAGAGGGGCGTAAGCACGCACACCCGTAACCCACCCGTGGCACGTCGCCTTCGTCGTTGGGCTGACCACTGGAGCAGGGGAACTTGATGTTAGTGGTCGGCCCGCCGAAATACCCCCTGAGGAGTACCCTCTCCTCAACCGACGTTCCCCTCTCGGGGAGGACGTCGGTCTTTCCTCACGCGGTCGGCCTCTCGGCGGGTGACGGACTAATTCCCCGATCCAGTCACCCGCGGCCTCGGCTAGGGCGGCATGAGGCGCAGGTAGTCGCGCCTACGCCGCCCCAGTCGCCGGCGGCGGTTCACGTCGTCGTGGAGACGCTCCTCGCGCACGCTCTCCGCCGCCTCTTTATTGTCCTACCTGCGAATCGATCCGGCGACACTTGGCATTTTAGGTCTTAATGCTAGATGCTCTTCATCACTATAGAAGAAAATCAATTAACTACATCACTATGATCAGACAGGTCGATATAGGGCTTTATTTCAAATTTTTATTCCCTAGCATAGTTATTATATAGTTATCTGTCGTCAGCCAATATACGTCCCATTATTGGGCTCAGGCCTCCTCCATTATAAGAAGGAAAGTGACCTAGTATACACTGATCAGATGTGTTGTTATAGGGTTTTATTCCTCGAGTCCTCCTTCTATTACACAGATGTTAAATGTGAAACCCTATTTCTACACGCCTGACCAGTGTGGTAGAGTAGATCAATTTCCCACCTATTGTGGAGGAAGCTCGAACCTAACACTTGGACGTGCATGGCCTGAGATAATCACCTTGGCATTGGTATAAAAGGTGGAATGTTAAGGAGTTCGGTAATCGTAAACGAAACTATCAAATATCCGAAATTAAAATCGCTTTTGAAAACTATATTAAAGTTTTAAATAATTTCGAAAAGGATCGCGGTCTGTATGAGACGATACGTTACAATAGGTTTAATTTAAACCCGCCGAATTGACAGCTTAAACGTAGGCGTTTTGAAAGGAAATTAATAAGATTATTACTATACCTACCCTTTATAATCAACCTTTGGGGACGTTATGCCTCAATCCCCCGCATGTTCTTTACAATTACATAAAATTTTATTCATATATCCGTAAGCGATACTTCACCAAGAGAATGCGGTTTTCTTACTATTTTAATATGTTCAAAAGCTGATATTTATGATTACCTTAAGAAAGTCTGGGATTATGACAAATTGTATTCTAAAGCCGGGTTGAAGCATAACTATTTGAAATACTTTTCAATTTTTTAATTTCTATGATACGAATATAATGCGCATCAGAATTTTCTTGATATTTCGTCATTAATTCAGTTCAGAAGAGCATAGTTAATTTCAAGTATACGTCCGACCAGACAAACATAGAAAGCGAGTGACCTATTCTATTTTACAAGAAAATTCGTAGAATTTGGCGAGGGCTGAACGGCTATCAGTGTAGTGTACTCCAACATAAAATTGTTTAGTTCCTTTTGTTATAATTGTACAAAAAAAATAAAATAAACAACTAATTTAATATGGTCTGTTGAATTATTGATGATAATTGATTTACTGTTTATAATTTGATCCCTCCATATATAAGACTGTTTTAATATTTTTATTAAAATTAATCGAGGGCTTTTAATTTTTATCCTAAATATTTAAATACAGAATTTTCAAAATTAGGAATACTCTACGCGTTCATGGTGAAATAACATGTAATTGGCAACCCACCTGATAAATATAATGGTTATAAGAATTATCCTATTATGTGGCAAATCTTATGTCTAAAAAATGTTGTTAGATTGATGGAATATCTTTAGTAGGGATTGGATATAAGAAGTTTCGGGGCTGGATACTGATACAGATTTTAATATATATTATTATACTGGTTTCGGATATGAAATGATTTCGGGTTATCTAATAGTTTTGCTAACTGATACTTGTTTTTTTTTAGTAACTGTAAAGGACTTTTAGTGGGCATGTGAAAGCTTCATTTTGTATTCTTGTATTATATTTAATATCTTAGTGCTTTAAGTTTTTAACATAATATATTTCATAATTCATTTCATTTTGATGGTATTTTATGTCATTTGATGCGGTAGAACAGCTGGGCTATAGTGAATTACATATAAAACATGTAGATATTTTCATTCGCCACTAAAATTCTTAGATGTTATTAAAACTAGCAACCCGCCCTCGCTTCGCTTCAGTTATAGTCGCTTTACCCGCATAGTTCCCGTTCCCGTGGGAATACCGGGATAAAATATAGCCTAGTTTACGCCCTGATATTATAGCTTTCCATTGGTGAAAGAATTTTTGAAATCGGTCCAGCCGTTTTGAAGATTGCCCGGAACAAACAGACAGACAGACAAAAAATTTTTAATCGCTATTTTAGGCATAGGTGTCGTGCAAATAACCGTGTGAGCATGAAAAAAGCCTATTATTTTGACATTACAAACAGACACTCCAATTTTATTTATTGGTATAGATATTGCCATAGCACTATTGTAGGCGACGATTTGACTTACTGATGAACAATGACTAATATGAAGAATGTAATGAGGATAATAACAATTTATGAAAAAAATTTTAACTCGACACTGTTGACAATCAACTCGTATGATTGCCAATAAATTGTGCGCCTGATGCCGCCCTAGCCGAAACCGCGGGTGACTGGACCGGGGCTTTAGTCCGTCACCCGCAGAGAGGCTGACCGCGCCACGACGACCGACGTCCCCGAGGGGGAACGTCGAGAGGAGAAGATACCCCGCAACCAGGGTATTCCGTCGGGCCGGCCACTGAAGATAAGTTACTTTGCACCAGTGGTCGGCCGAACGACGAAGGCGACATGCCACGGGTGGGTCATGGAGCCGCGTGCCGTTCCTCCGTCGCCTCGGACGGAGCCGGGCGGCGAGTGCGCTAACCATGGCCCATCCCTAAAAAAAAATGATTGCCAATAAAAAAAAAGAAGAAAAAGACTCCATGCTGTCAGTGTTGCCCGCTCTACGAAGTAGCCAGCTTAGCTGTGATAATATATATATTACTAGCAACCCGCCCTCGCTTCGTTTCGTCAGTCGCTTTACCCGTGTAGTTCCCGTTCCCGTGGGCATACTGGGATAAAAAATAGCCTATGTTACTTCCTAATATTATAGCTTTCCATTGGTGAAAGAATTTTTGAAATAGGTTCGGTGGTTTAAGCGTGAAAGCGTAAAAAACAAACTTACTTTCGCATTTATAATATTAGTAAGAATATCTACATGAATAACCTCTGAGTCACATATGCTAACAAGGTATCATATTTCTATTAGCTACAGTATGGCACACATCTTACTACAATGGCATACGGTAATTTTACCGGTACATCTATAGATATATTATATGCGAATAAATATATATTATTGTTATTGGAGACTGTTCTTTATATTATCGGTCTGTTGTATAAGAAGATAATTCTGTAGATACACTACGTATGAAATCAAACTGTTTTATGATTATAATTTAGATGATGGTAAATAAATAATTTCCGTGTGGTGACGGAGTATGAATACAATTCACCACTCCCTATCTTGCCAGTGGGTATCATAAAGGACGACGGAGGGATAAAATATGAATATAACATCTATGTAAGAGAAGAAAAATTCGAAATAAAACCCTATACCAACCTGTCTGAACAGCATGATATATTAAGGTTAATCTCCCTCGTATTGCGGCGAAGGCTCAGGCCCAACAGTGGAATGTATATGAGCTGAACTAAGCTAGGTTAACCGGTTAAACCGTGAGCTAATTAGCTGAACTAATTTAATTAACCGGTTAAATTAACTAAGCCTATTGGATAGCTAGCTAATTAGCTTTGCTATCTTTTAGACGCCTTAACCAGCGAAACTGCACTGCACAGCTAAAAATTAAGAAACAAATCATTCATCATCATCACAGCTCTTATACGTCCTCTTGCTGGGCCCGAACCTCCTCCGTAATGAGGAGGAGGAGGTTCGGGAGAATTGGCCAACTATACCACGCTGGGTAGACGGGCTGGCATAGGGTTTTATTTCGAATTTTTCTTCACCTGCACATGTAGATGTTATCTACATATTGTAGTACTTTTCTTTTGGTGGGCTATCGTCAATACACACGCCATCCTTTCTGTCCAGAGTGAGGCAAGGGCACCATATTCAACCAACCACCCACCGTATTCCCAACGTTGAAACGTGCCGAGTTCCCAGTTTCTTGTCGTCCTTGGCCACCCCTGCGAGATACCCTTTCGGCTACCGCACCCCAACGGCCCTCCCGGAGTATCGCCCTCACGCGATCAGCCTCTCTTCGGGTTACAGACTTACTCCCCGTACCAGCCACCCGCGACCTGGCCTAGGGTAGCATCAGGCGCAGATACTCGCGCCTATGCCGTGTCTCCGTAAAGGAGTACTTTCCGCGCACGATTCGCCGATTCCGTAAGATGCCTGCCTCACAGAAAGTGGCGACCGCGCCCCAGTTCCTGACATTGTCGATCATCTCGTTACCAATGATCGCAGCGTCTGGTATAATATATCCACAGGCAAGAAAGAGAGTGGTGAATTGTATTCTTACTCTGTCACCACACAGACATAAGGCATTATAGACATAGTGAAGAAGAAATTATATATTTTATAAATTTTATAAAAGAAATTTACTTAGAAATATTTATATTAACACATAATATTATACACGGTAACTTTTTTATCGTCTTACAAAAAAAAAACCATAAAAGTATCCGACCAAAGAAACATATCTAACATATTTAAATGTTCAATGGTGGCAGTTATAAAAAAATAATAAAATAAAATAAAGTTAATATTTTGTAACAGCCTGTTTATCGTGTTTACATTTTATACAAAAGTAAAGCGCTTATTACACTACACGATATTCAGGGCCCTGAATCACTAGGGGTGCTCTACAACAGCTAAATTGTGAGACCTGTTTCACCAGTTTCAGTTTTAGCGAAATAATAGGTCCAGAAAACTGTTCCATACTGTTCCATATATATATATACATAAATAATAATTAATTACATACATTAGTTGCTTGGTCCAAGATCCCAGATCCAAGCTAACTCGGCACTATACCGAAGAAATCCCGGACATTAGCTTGTACGAGATCAGAATGGCTCTCAAACAACTACGTAACGGTAAGGCACCGGGAGATGACGGAATTACGGCAGAGCTTCTGAAGGCGGGCGGCAAGCCAGTCTTAATAGCCCTTCAAAAGCTATTTAATTCCGTTATCCTCGGGGGCGACGTTCCAGAGTCGTGGACCAGGAGTGTGGTGGTGCTGTTCTTCAAGAAGGGTGACAAAGCTCTTCTAAAGAACTACAGACCCATCTCACTCCTGAGCCATGTTTATAAGTTGTTCTCGAGGGTCATTACCAATCGACTCTCGCGCAAGCTCGATGACTTCCAGCCGCCCGAACAAGCCGGCTTCCGAAAAGGCTATAGCACCATAGACCATATCCTCACGCTTCGGCAGATTATACAAAAGACCGAGGAGTATAATCGGCCCCTGTGCTTAGCGTTTGTGGACTATGAGAAAGCCTTTTATTCAGTCGAAACTTGGGCGGTGCTGCAGTCCCTTCAGCGGTGCCAAATCGACTATCGCTATATCGAAGTGCTGAAGTGTTTGTATAGGAACGCCACAATGTCAGTCCGTATCCGGGATAAGAGTACGAAACCGGTCCAGTTGCAGAAAGGCGTGAGACAGGGAGATGTTATCTCTCCGAAACTGTTCACCACTGCACTGGAAGATGTCTTCAAGCTCTTAGACTGGACTGGACTCGGCATCAACATTAACGGCGAATACATCACTCACCTTCGATTTGCGGACGATATAGTCGTTATGGCAGAATCCATGGAGGACCTTGGCACAATGCTCAATGATCTCAGCAGGGTATCCCAACTAGTGGGTTTACGAATGAACATGGACAAGACGAAAGTCATGTCAAATGCCCATGTCATTCCTGTACCGGTCCTAGTTGGCAATGCGATTCTTGAAGTTGTCGATCACTATGTTTAACTAGGACAAACAGTCCAGTTAGGTAGATCCAATTTCGAGAAAGAGATCAGCCGACGAATCCAACTCGGTTGGGCAGCGTTCGGGAAACTTAAGAGGATCTTTTCGTCCAACATACCTCAGTGTCTGAAAACACAGGTCTTTGATCAGTGTGTGTTACCAGTGATGACTTACGGCACGGAAACGTGGTCCCTAAATGTAGGCCTCATATCAAGGCTCAAAGTCGCTCAGCGTGCTATGGAGCGAGCTATGCTCGGGATTTCTCTGCGAGATAGAATCCGGAATACGGAAATCCGCAGAAGAACGGGTGTAACTAGCAAGGTGGAATTAGCACGCTGAAGTGGCAATGAGCAGGCCACATCGCTCGACGAACCGACAACCGCTGGGGCAGAAAGGTTCTCGAGTGGCGACCACGTATCGGACGACGCAGTGTAGGACGCCCCCCCACTAGGTGGACCGATGACCTAGTGAAAGTAGCTGGGCGTCGTTGGCTGCAGGCGGCACAGGACCGCTCATTGTGGCGCAACATGAGGGAGGCCTACGTCCAGCAGTGGACGGCGATAGGCTGAAATGATGATGATGAATGATGACATACATTAGTATGTAATAATAATATTATATATATATATACATAAAATAAATAAAAATAAATACATGCTTAAATATATTAGACGTGGGTCGTTACATTATTTTTAAGAAACGTAACGAAACTAGTGACTTGGTCGACGTCACGTGTTTCAAAACTAGTGATTTTTGTAGCGACTTATTTGTATACAGCTACTTTGATTGTTTGCATATTGTATGAATAGCTGCACTAACTATATACAGTTACACGCGAAACGAAAATAAATTTGTAGCTATACAGTTAAATCAATAAATTCTCTTCCTTTCATACTTTTTTCAGGCTAAGGACTGACTGCATTATATGTATTTACGATTGATTAGAGGTTATAATTAAACTATTATTTTAATTAAATTTGTATTACTGCAGACGTATTTAAAAGTAAATTAATTGTTTAAACAATGATTATATTTACAGTTTATTTACACTTTTGATATATTTACAGTTTTTTTCACTGTTATATGCACTTTATAATGTATGATGTTTTTATTAGTAAAACAACAAACTAAAATAATAAATAAATTAAATTCTTTACTTTAAATTAAAATTTCAAAGTAACATTCGCTTCGTTTCCCGCAACGTCAAGCCGATGATATTGCTTATAAACAAAAATCACTCTATTTTATTATCAATAAATGCAATTTTACGTATTAAAATTAAAGGTATAAAATGTATTGTTACGCTGTTTGGTCTTTGTTGCATACCACGGCACGTGAGTGTTCGGTATTTGGTTGGATTACTTCGAATAATTTCGTGTCATTCGATTAGCCATCTCGCTCGCTCGCTCTGCCGCGATGCGAAAGAAATGTACTTAGCGTAATCAACGTTGTGCGGTCGGCTCTTTCTCGCTCGCTCGAATATAATACTGTTATCCCATATCTGTGAGTCGTGTTAAGTATAACGTAGTTACAAAAATCACCTCTTTTACTTGTCGACTCGTAAATAGTGATTGTTACATGTCGCGTAATGGGTTATTGTAACTAATGACGTGAAATAACGCTCATGTCTAAAATATATACATAAATCAGTCCTAAGCATGTAAAGCAGAAAGGATCGTTTTCATTTTAGGAACTAACACTGAAACCACTTCTAAACATTATTCCTCAAGAATGGTTATTTCCCCTTTTTTCTTGTATTAAGACTTTTTTTTTTGTGGGTGGGTCGCGGTCGGCGCGCCTCCGCACCACTCCGTCCGGGGCGACAGAGGGGCTTAAGCACGCAACTCCCGCGACCCACCCAAAAACCACGTGGCCTTCGTCGTTGGGCCGACCACTGGAGCAGCGTTAACTTGTCGTCAGTGGTCGGCCCGACGGAATACCCCTAATTGGGGTACCCTCCCATCGACCGACGTCCCCCCCTCGGGGAGGACGTTGGTCTTTCCTCACGCGGTCGGCCTTTCAGCGGGTGACGGAATAATCCTCGGTCACGTCACGTCCCACGGAGGAGTCCCGGCCAATAGGCACGCTGCCTCCGTCGCCACCGTGCGGTATCCGCGGATGGCCCTGACCGCCATGACCCTCTGTGGTCGCCACAGAAAGGCCCTAAGTCGGACGGTCATGGACCCCGCCCACACCGGTGCGCCGTACAGGGCCATCGACCGGATGACCCCCGCGTACAGCCGTCAGCACGCAGCGCTCGGTCCGCCCACGTTCGGCATAAGCCACGATAGGGCGGACGCCGCACCGACGAGCCGTGGAGCGAGCCTGCGGAAATGCTCCCGGAACCACCATCGCCCGTCGAGCACCAGGCCCAAGTACCTCATATGGGCCCGGATGCTGATGTCGACCGAGTGGACGGTGATCGAGACGCCGATGGGAGGGCTCATAAGGCGCCCATGGAACAAGAGGGCCTCCGTCTTGTCCAGGGCGACCCTCAACCCCAGCGCCTCGATCCCCCTGACGACCTCCTCGGTACCAGAGGTCGCCAGGCTTACCTACTCTTCTAGCGTCCCACCGCGGGCTGTGACGAGCGTGTCGTCGGCGTAACAAATCACGCCCAGCCCGGGCGGGAGGCTCCACCTCAACGCCCAGTCGTAGCCGATGTTCCACAGGGTGGGTCCGAGGACCAACCCCTGTGGGACACCGCACGTCATGGGCGTTCGCACGACGTCCCCTGCTCGGTCGGTGCAGAGGACGCTGCGCCCCTCCAAATAGTCTGTCACTAGCCGCCTCAGGTAAACTGGCACCCCGTGATACCGGAGCGCCTCCCTGATGCAGCTGAATGGCAGACTATTGAATGCGTTGGCGATGTCAAGGGACACCACCAACAGCACTCCCCCGCCGGTGACGGCCTCAGTCGCCACGGACCTCAGGCGCAACAGAGCCGCGATCGTCGAACGACCCCTCCTAAACCCAAACTGGGCGTCCGACAGATCGGGCCCCGTGCCGACGAGGTGCCGCTCGATGCGGGCAGCTACCACCCTCTCCAGTTGTATTAAGACTTAGGACTGATTTATGTATATATTTTAGACATGAGCGTTATTTCACGTCATTAGTTACAATAACCCATTACGCGACATGTAACAATCACTATTTACGAGTCGCCAAGTAAAAGAGGTGATTTTTGTAACTACGTTATACTTAACACGACTCACAGATATGGGATAACAGTATTATATTCGAGCGAGCGAGAAAGAGCCGACCGCACAACGTTGATTACGCTAAGTACATTTCTTTCGCATCGCGGCCGAGCGAGTGAGTGAGATGGCTAATCGAATGACACGAAATTATTCGAAGTAATCCGACCAAATACCGAACACTCACGTGCCGTGGTATGCAACAAAGACCAAACAGCGTAACAATACATTTTATACCTTTAATTTTCATACGTAAAATTGCATTTATTGATAATAAAATAGAGTGATTTTTGTTTATAAGCAATTTCAACGGCTTGACGTTGCGGGAAACGAAGCGAATGTTACTTTGAAATTTTAATTTAAAGTAAAGAATTTAATTTATTTATTGTTTTAGTTTGTTGTTTTACTAATAAAAACAACATACATTATAAAGTGCATATAACAGTGAAAAAAACTGTAAATATATCAAAAGTGTAAATAAACTGTAAATATAATCATTGTTTAAACAATCAATTTAATTTTAAATACGTCTGCAGTAATATAAATTAAATTAAAATAATAGTTTAATTATAACCTCTAATCAATCGTAAATACATATAATGCAGTCAGTCCTTAGCCTGAAAAAAGTATGAAAGGAAGTGAATTTATTGATTTAACTGTATAGCTACAAATTTATTTTCGTTTCGCGTGTAACTGTATATAGTTAGTGCAGCTATTCATACAATATGCAAATAATCAAAGTAGCTGTATACAAATCAGTCGTTACAAAAATCACTAGTTTTGAAACACGTGACGTCGACTAAGTCACTAGTTTCGTTACGATTCTTAAAAAAAAAAAAATAAACGTAACGACCCACGTCTAATATATTTAAGCATGTATTTATTTTATGTATATATATAATATTATTATTACATACTATTGTATGTAATTAATTATTATTTATGTATATATATATATATATATATATGGAACAGTATGGAACAGTTTTCTGAACCTGTTATTTCGCTGAAACTGAAACTGGTGTAACAGGTCTCACAATTTAGCTGTTGTAGAGCATCCTTATTGATTCAGGGCCCTGAATATCGTGTAGTGTAATAAGCCCTTAATCATGCGGCATTTCGTTAGCCAATCATAGGTACGAAGTCCACGTGGACGGCTTTTACAAAGCGTAATTCCCTACGCTAGATACCTAAAGCGCTTATTACACTACATGATATTCAGGGCCCTGAATCACTAGGGGTGCACTACAACAGCTAAATTGTGAGACTTGTTTCAGTTTTAGCGAAATAACAGGTTCAGAAAACTATTCCATACTGTTCCATATATCCATAGATGGCTAATCGAATGACACGAAATTATTCAAAGTAATCCGACGAAATACAGAACACTCACATGCCGTGGTATGCAACAAAGACCAAACAGCGTAACAATACATTTTATACATTTAATTTTCATACGTAAAATTGCATTTATTGATAATAAAATAGAGTGATTTTTGTTTGTAAGTAATTTCAACCACTTGACGTTGCGGGAAACGAAGCGAGTGTTACTTTTAAATTTGAATTTAAAGTAAAGAATTTAATTTATTTATTGTTTTAGTTTGTTGTTTTACTAATAAAAACATCATACATTATAAAGTGCATATAACAGTGATAAAAACTGTAAATATATTAAAATTGTAAATAAACTGTAAATATTATCATTGTATATACAATCAATTTACTTTTAAATACGTCTGCATTAATACAAATTAAATTAAAATAATAGTTTAATTATAACCTCTAATCAATCGTAAATACATATAATGCAGTCAGTCTTCAGCCTGAAAAAAGTATGAAAGGAAGTTAATTTATTGATTTAACTGTATAGCTACAAATTTATTTTCGTTTCGCGTGTAACTGTATATAGTTAGTGCAGCTATTCATACAATATGCAAACAATCAAAGTAGCTGTATACAAATCAGTCGTTACAAAAATCACTAGTTTTGAAACATGTGACGTCGACCAAGTCACTAGTTTCGTTACGTTTCTTAAAAGTAACGTAACGATCCACGTCTAATATATTTAAGCATGTGTTTATTTTATGTATATTATTTATTTTATGTATGTATATTATTACATACAATATTATATTATTATTTATGTATATATATATATATATATATATATATATATATATATATATATATATTTATATATATATATATATATATATATATATATTTATATATATATATATGGAACAGTAAGGAACAGTTTTCTGAATCTGTTATTCGCTAAAACTGAAACAGGTGAAACAGGTCTCACAATTTAGCTGTTGTAGAGCATCCCTAGTGATTCAGGGCCCTGAATACCGTGTAGTGTAATAAGCGTTTAACACGGGGTTATCCTTTGCGATGCCCGATTGGCGCCGCGGTCAAGCGGTCGTAGTACCTACATACTACATCAGCTGTGTTGAATACCTATGCGCTCGATACATGCTGTTTCCTTATTATTTTAATTAGTAATTATTTATAATAACTTTTATTAAAAAATATTCTAGTAAATATTGTTTTAACCTTTTAACTGTACGAATGAATAGTAGATACTGGATACTTTAATTGACTTGCTTTTGTAAGACGACATAAATGTCACCGTGTATAGTGTAAAAAATGATTTCAAAATTAGTTTTCAGCTTTATATAACATTTAAATAAAAATCTGTGGAGTGTACTCGATATTTTAAGTATTTATTTTTATTTTAAGCTGAAATACCCTATTATTTTAAGAGTATTTTTTGAGACTAATGAGAATAAAAACTGCTACACTCCCGGCGCTAATTACATCACTACGCTATTGTAGAATCTAATAAATTGAAAGTTCTTACGGAAGTCCAATAATTTTATTTTAAGGAAGTTCAACAACATTCTCTCTACAAAGTAATTGATAACATTAATAATATTATAGAGAGTCTTGTCAAAATTAATAGCAAAATGTTACGCAGTTCTTGTTGAGAACATTATTCAATATATTTTTTTAAATATTGTCTAGGCAATTGACGAAAGAATGATCAACATCTCATCATCTCAGCCCATATACGTCCCACTGCTGAGTTCAAGCCTACTCCACAATGGAAGGGATATTGACCTACTATACCACGCTGGTTAGACGTGTTGGTATAGGGTTTTCGAGTTTTTCTTATCTTGCATAGATATTAAACGCATATCATATCCCCTAGTCGTCCTTTACGACATCCACGGGTAAGAGAGGGGAGTGGTGAAGTGTATTTTTATTCCGTCACCACACGGAAAGAATGATAAAAGTGCTGGATTATATTTTAAATATTTTTTATTGCCGTATGTAAGAATACAATTCATCACCTCACCTTATCTTGGCTATGGGTGTCGTAAAAAACGACTAAGGATATATTATGCATATTTTTTTTTTGGAACGGTTTGCGGTTGGCGCGCTCCTCGCACCACTCCGTCCGAAGCGACAGAGGGGCGTAAGCAGGCATACCCGCAAGCCACCCGCGATGCACGTCGCCTTCGTTGTTGGGCCGACCACCGGAGCAGGGTGACTTGACGTCAGTGGTCGGCCCGACGGAATACCCCCTATCAGGGGTACCCTCCCATCGTCGTCGTCCTCTCAGGGAGAACGTCGGTCTTTCCTCACGCGGTTGGCTTCTCAGCAGGTGACGGATTAATTCCCCGGTCACGTCACCCGCGGCCTCGGCTAGGGATATATTATGGGTTGTGACCGGGGATTAGTCCGTCACCCGCCGAGAGTCCGACCGCGTGAGGAAAGACCGACGTCCTCCCCGATGGGGGGACGTCGGTCGATGGGAGGGTACCCCAATAGAGGGTATTCCGTCGGGCCGACCAGTGATGTCAAGTAACACTGCTCCGGTGGTCGGCCCAACGACGAAGGCGACGTGGTTTTCGGGTGGGTTGCGGGAGTTGCGTGCTTAAGCCCCTCTGTCGACCCGGACGGAGTGGTGAGGAGGCGCGCCGACCGCAGCCCACCCACAAAAAAAAAAGGGGATATATTATGGGTATAAGAAATACTCGAAATAAAATCCTAAACCAACCCTTCTGACCAACGACATATAGTAGGTTAATTTTCCATAATATTTTCATATAATGGAGGAGGTTCAAACCGAATAGTAGGACGTATATGAGCTAAGATGATGAATGAATACAGATTATGATATTTAAAAAAGGAAAATCTTAATTTTTTAAATGTTTTTTAATCCCTGTCCTTACAAATATTGTAAGTGCGAAGTGTGTTTCTTTGTTGGTAACGCTTTCACGCTTAAACCACTGATTTTAAATATTTTTTCAACAATGGCAAGCTATAATATCAGGCAGCAACATAGGCTGTGTTAACGGTTACCCACGACTTTCATGATGTCGTCAGTCCTGATGTTTACTAAAGTATTAGGCAAATGAAATAAAATTATATTTACGGATTTCATCTCGTTTTAAATTTGAATCTAGTATTTTGATTTTTTTTCAGAATGCATTGTAATGGTATTTTATCGTTATAACAATAACTTCTTAATGTTGAAGATGTTTCAGATGTCGATATAGAACGTTAAAAACGTCGGGGAAATAATAGTGAAATTTGACAGGTAGAAATAATTTTATTTCATATTTATATTACTCGCATTTCCGTGTGGTAACGGAGTATACTTACAATTCAATAACCCCTTTCTTGGCCGTGGGTATCGTAAACGACCAAGGAGTAATGGCATAAACTCAAAATACAACCCTATACCAACCCGTCTGATCAGCGTGGTTTAGTAGGTCAATTTTGCTCCTATTGTGGAGGAGGCTCGAGCCCAGCAGTGGAACGTATAATGAGCTGAGATGGTGATTATCATTACTCGTATAAATATCAAAAATTATTCTACAAAAGTGTTATTGGAGATTTCTATAACATACCTACAACATTATTATCATCATCATCATCATCGCAGACCACATACGTCCCACTGTTGAGCTTGGGTCTCCTCTACGATAGGGAGGAATTTGACCTCTACTATACCATGCTGGTCAGACATGTTGGTATAGGGTTTCATTTCGAGTTGACCTTCTCTTGTGCAAATGTAATGTGTATATTTATATCCCTTGGTCGTTTTTTACGACATCCACGGCAAGATAGGGAGTGGTGAATTGTATTCTTACTCTGTCACCACACGGAATACGAAAATTAAGAAACTATGTCGCAGACACCATACGCCCTTTAGTTAACTATAAAAATGAACATAATATGAATGATAAAATCACTCGTCTCTAGGTCAAGTTATATTTATACAAAGTAAAAAAAACACAACCATTGATTTAAGTATGCATATTCTGTTTAGGTAGGTGCGGGTAGGTGTAAATAACGGTTAATTTTTTTATAGTAATAGTAACGCCCATCATACTGCCAAATATTGTATGTTATCGATCAAAGGATCTGGTATACTTATTCATCGAATAACATAAGGTTATTTACCGCATGACATTTCACGAAATCAATTTACGATGAGAACACGGTAATCTATGCATGTCATAGAGCAAACGCTTTTTATACTCTACTTTTTTGAATAAGGGGTATTTAACCTTGTATCTATCTGTTTCTCAGCGTATAGATTGTCACTGTTAAACATAGGCCTTTAATATCAGACAAAACGATCTGGAATTTTCTTCCTAAATGGTTGTCGGTTCAATGAGCGATGTTGCCCTCACATTTTTCTCTTTACTTCAGCTATTACATCAAGCTATTTATCTATGCTAAAAGCTTGGATAAAGATATAGTAAATAATTTCTGTAACTACAGATAAGTCGCCTGATACTAGCTTTAGTTGGCACTGGATAATTTCAGTTACATTTATCCCAGGATATTTTATTACCATTGGGTTATCCGCCGGGTCGGCTACGGATGTCCTGCAATCGGTACCAATGATGGGCCCAATGATGATGGGGAGTGCATACAGTACTTTTTAGGATCGCACACCGCCCAATCGCCACCCTGGACAGATTGGGCGGGATGTGTCCAGACTATAGTCTACCGCAAGAAAAGGACATTTGATTATCACAGTAAGGAATACTCCACATATAGACAATACACATACCGATTACCTTAAACGCAATACGTTAAATGCTCATCTAATACAGATTTTGTCGTTTATTATAATTAATTCATGCTTCTGCCATTATTGTTATTTTTACATATTTAAATTTTACATAATACTTATCATAGGACTCTGTTTTATTTACAATAATAAAAATATACTTCAAATGTAACCAAATATTTACTATGTAATGATTTAAGACTACATTCTAGACAAAGGCGTTATCGGATATTTCTCGTAACGGCTGCTAACTGATATTTGACATCCATACTGATATCGAAAACCATTGCTGATCGTCGATATCAAAGCGGGTGTGAAGCTGATGAATACACGTAAAAAAATCGCGACCTTATTTCTATTAATGTACGGTTTAACCATTATAACCCTTCATAAGTCAAACCAGTGAAATATTGCTTTTATTAAGCCGTTAGCCAATAACCGTTTCCTTTCTATTTTACAAGTCACTAGTTACGTAAAAATAAAGGGATGGCATAATTACTTTGGCTTTTAGACTTATTAGTGGTCTTTGATTGCCTGACGTTTCGAACACTTTGCAGGGTTCGTATTCACTTTATAACGTTCATAGACATACGTTATAAAGTAATAGAAAGGTCGGGCAATCAAAAATGAAATACAAACAATATCCATAAACAATATTTATAAAATCCGTAAAATAGTTATATTTACAACTAGCAAACCGCCCTCGCTTTGCTTCGGTTTCAGTCGTCTTGCCTGTGTAGTTCCCATTCCCGTGGGAATACCGGGATAAAATATAGCCTATGTTACTCCCTGATATTATAGCTTTCCTTTGGCGAAAGAATTTTTGAAATCGGTCCAGCTGTTTTGAAGATTACCCGGAACAAACAGACAGACAGACAGACAAAAAAATATAAAGTGTATTTTAGGCATATGTATAGTGCAAATAACCGTATGCGCATGGAAAAAGCATATTATTTGGACATTACAAACAGACACTCCAATTTTATTTATTGGTATAGATGTGTCACGTAAACATTAGAGATCATTATTAGTGATCGTTCGGTTACCAACATAGCGAAACGAGAATCACGGCATGAAACCAATTATTGTCGTGATACTGTTAGTTGACGACGTCGCGTCATTGTCAGTTGTTTGTATCTAGATAATTGATAGCCGTTACTAGTTATACCAAAATCGATACGATAAGTTGAGAGCCATGTCAACTGTTTTCGGTTACGTTTTGCTAAAGAGGGCACATGCCTACTAAATACTAAGGAAATATTTATTTCAACGTTTATCTTTATCGCAGAAAGTAAAGGCAGTGTTATATATAAAGCACTATAACTTTCAAATACCACGTAATACCAGTAAATATATAGATAGCCGCATCTGTAGCACAACTTAAAGTTCGGAATTAGGTACTATTCAACGTTCCGTATGATGACGAAGTAAGCATACAATTCACGTTAGTGAATTCTCTCGCTCGTGGTTATCGTAAAAGACGACTAAGGGATTAATATGCCTATAAAATCTTTGCAAGAGGAGGCAAACTCGAAATAAAACCCCGTTTTCTTAGATTTTTTTTTAGGGCGGGCCTAAAAATAAAAACAAAAAAAAATGCCTTCCGCTATGTCCGGGGTGAAAGAGGGTGGCGCGCGGCCCCATAACCTACCGCGTTTATTCTCCTTCACCATCGGTACCGACTTCCTTATCGAAATAAAACCCTATAGCAACACATCTGATTTATTTCAAAATAGAAATAATAATTTCACATCATATTTTTGATGCTTTTATTTAGTCACAAGTACTTATAGAGTAATACATAACGGTTATTAAATATACAATAACAAAACGAACGTTTATTATACAGTTATATTACGTTATCATACAATAGATTCACACCATACATATTGGGACTAGAGCGTCCATTCACTCGGCGACATATAACAATACTTGTTCATTACAGTTAGACATTTAACGTGTGTCATCTTAATGTCATTGTTTTTATACATCTATATATTTCTCTGCACTGTCTACTATAATACAACATATTCTTCTTCTTCTTCTTATTTAATGGCAATGAGTTACAATAATATGAGCCATTGGTGCCAGTGTCGAGTATATTGATTATTATTCACGTCTTTAGTCTTAGTCTTTCAGTCAGTCGTTAGCATGACTTGGTGCTGATACAAGTCATGCGTCTCAGGAAATTTGGGCAGAATGTCAAAATGCACGTAATTCACTATTATATCATTTTCACTACATTTCATAATTTTATCTGCATTATATTACATAAAATATCAGCAAAATTATTGAATATAACACTTTAAAACAATAAATAATGAAAAGAATATAAAAGCGCTACATGACATTTTGACATTCGCGTCAAAAGTCTATATATTTCTCTGCACTGTCTACTATAATACAACATATTAATATATTGTAGGACTTTTGACGCGAATGTCAAAGTGTTACGTAGCGCTTTTATATTTTTTCATTATTTTAGTGTTTTGAAGTGTTATATTGAATAATTTTGCTGATATTTTATGTAATATAATGCAGATAAAATTCTGAAATGTAGTGAATATGATATAATAGTGAAATGCGTGCATTTTGACATTCTGCCAAATTTCCCAGAGAAGGCATGACTTGGATATCAGCACCAAATCATGCTAACGACTGACTGAAAGACGAAGACTAAAGACGTGAACAATCAATATAATACTCTACACTGGCACCAATAAGAAGAAGAAGTTAAATATTGTACTACATTTTAGTTTAATTTTTATATTTAGATGAGTCTAGCTCGGCACTGAATTTGAATAATTGAAACATGAACTGGTATTTAAATAATGGAATAAAGAAATAATTTTGAGGATCGAAGGAAGGCTGTCTGGATTAAGCGTTTGCTAGATTGACCAACTGAGCTATTTTTAATCTTGATGACAGTACCTAAATTTATCTTCATATACCGTTTTTTTTTCATGGGTTGAAGACACTGAAAAAACGAGATTATCTTTCTATGAAACCTAGTTACATTGATTTATTGCCCTAGAAAGCTTCTGTATAATAAATTTTATTGAAATCACTGCATCCTTTGCCGAGATTCTAAATATATAGGAATACTAGCAACCCGCCCTCGCTTCGCTTCGGTGTCAGTCGCTTTACCCGCGGCGTAGTTCCCGTTCCTGTGGGAATACCGGGATAAAATATAGCCTATGTTACTCCCTGATATTATAGCTTTCCATTGGTGAAAGAATTTTTGAAATCGGTTCGGTGGTTTAAGCGTGAAATTCACTAAAATCAATACTAATGGTTGTCATATACCCTAACACGGCAAGTGCCCGGGCATTATGTAAACTTGTCCAACTTAGAATACGTGCTAGGATTAATCTTCTAAGTGTTTAATAACATTAATAGCAGATTATTAAGAACTGATGGCGTAGTGGTTAAGATACCGAACTACCGGGCCAGTGTCGTGAGTTCAATTGAACAATTTGAACAATTTGTGGATCGTACAAAGTGTAAAACAGATGACTACATGATTACTCCACTATTATAAACCAAGTACTTATGACAAAATAATTAAAAGAAAAAAAATTAAAAATGAATTAATAAATCATTGCCATGGATCCTTAGTCTTAGTTCGTTATACTGTAAAGTGAGATAACATTTAATGCTGTCAAACTCATTATCCATTTAACAATAAGAAAAGCTCGCATAATTTATAACTGTAATATAAACTGTATCGACTTGTAGGCGTATGTGGCATATAAAAAAATACAGTTAACATTATAATATTTATTACAATATTACTAGTCATTGACCTTTATATTATTGTGATATCGTTAAGAATAATAAAACCTTAAACAAAAATAATATTTAAATTTCTATGGACAATGAATAAAATGCAATTTTTTTTATTATACCCTGCCACGTTTTTTTTTTCGAGTTTCGGCATAACGAGTACTTAGACCATGACTCTTACCAAAGAGAACCGCTCTTTATGGAAGAGAATTATAGAGAATCATCATCACCATCGCAGCCCACATACGTCCCAGTGTTGGGATCGGGCCTCCTCCACAATGGGAGGGAATTTGACCTACTATACCATGCCTGTCAGACATGTTGGTATAGGGTTTCATTTCGAGTTTTCCTTCTCTTGCACAGATATTATGTTCATATTATATCCCATAGTCGTCTTTTACGACATCCACGGGCAATTGTATTCTGACTCCGTCACCACACAGAAAATTATAGAGAATAGAGAATTATAGAGAATAACTTTCTCTAATCTAACTCTTTATCATGTCAATCAGACACGATGGAGACAGCTAAAAATATGATATATAACAATAGAACTAGATGTGAATGTGATAGTAAAAATACAATTCACCACCCCTTTCCTTGCCCGTAGGATGCCGTAAAAGACAACTAAGTAGGATAACAGATAACATGTATGTACCAGAGAGGATAAATTCTAAATAATATCCGGTCTTTTTTTTTGGGGGTGGGTTGCGGTCGGCGCGCTCCTCGCACCATTCCGTCCTCCCAACCCTCCCAACGTCCTCCCCGAGGGGGGGACGTCGGTCTTTCCTCACGCGGTCGGCCTCTCAGCGGATGACGGACTAATTCCCCGGTCACGTCACCCGCGGCCTCGGCTAGGGCGGCATGAGGTGCAAGTATTCGCGCCTACGCCGCCCCAGTCGCCGGCGGCGGATCGCCTCATCGAGGCTGCGCTCCTCGCGCAGGCGATCCGCTGCCTTCCGGTCTGAGCAGCATAATACATATAGTAGGTCAGTTTCCCTTTTAATTTTCCTATTACGAATAAGGCTTGAGCCCACGTACATGCAATCAACCAGGATAAATATAAAACATAAATCGTTTTGTTAATATTTTGGCGCTTATTCCGCTGGGTCACAAATTCATAAAAAAACCTTGCCTGAAATGGACCTATTCAAGCCTATAATCTGTCCAGACAAACGACCTATGTTATACAATATTTGTTAGAATCCTACTGCAAGTTTCTGAGATTAATACATTTAAACAATCTCTTCAGTTTTCAATATAAAAATATGCTAAGTTCATCGTCGTGTGAACATGTGAAACAATCAGTATTAGCCTCTGTTTTCTACTTCCTATTATCGCAATTATAACTGGTTTTGTATCTGTCTCCATTGTTTATTCATATTAATCTCGATATCCCTGGCCTACCACAATAAGTGAAAACATATATTTATCAACATCATCATCGCGACTTGGATACGTCTCATTTTACGGCCCAACTACTATTCTACTATACCATGCTGGTCAGTCGGATTGGCCTAGCATTTATCCTGCTAGGTTATTTATTAAAAAAAATGTTTACGAGTGGAAAATGATTGCCACACGCGGATTCCAACCCACGCCAATTGATCGAATATCGATTATACATTTTTTTTACTACAGTTTGCTAACAATAATTTTTATTTAATTTAAAAACGTATTTACAAATAAACTAAATTACCCAACAAACGCAGATCTATATATTAATACGTGAAGCAAAAACTTCGTATCACTTTTTACGAAAATTACGTGAAGGGACAGGTATGAAATTTGGCACAGTTAAAGTATATAATGAGCAGAAGTGCATTAAACTGAAATTTCATACAATAATGGATTATAAATAATGGGTTTTTCAACAAGAACTTTGTTTTCTAAAACAAAATAAAACAATAAATTTAGATGAAGATGATTCAAATTTTTATTGTATTACGAAGAGAAAAGTTCGGTAATTATGAATGAAAAATGATATCTGGCAAATGTCCACCAGGACCACGCTGAGAGATGTCGATTCTTTCATTAAAGTTTTAAATCACTTTTTGGCAAAATGGCGGGTCTATTTCGTTAATCACATCACGGATTTTGAGTTTTAAGGCTGCAATCGATTCGATTGGCTCCGTATAGACTCTGTCCTTAACATAGCCCCATAAAAATAATCCAGTGATGTTAAATCACACGATCTGGCTGGCCACATAACATTAAATTCTTTAAAGAAGGCATTACGCACATTACCATGCAATCGCTATACACACACACACACACACACACATACACTCACTCATTAATACACTAACGCTTATACACTTTTGTCTACGGTTAAAATCTCTGGTCGAACTAAATGTCAAATAATCATAATTATGATGACAATGTCTAATAGACATTTGTACTTCTATATTAGTTATTAGTGAAATGCAGATTGCTCTATATACAATTATGCATAAATAAAATTAAAAGCAGAAAAATGTATTCAAATGAATGATGGCCGAATTTCGACCATTCGGCGACCACTAGTCTATATAAATCTAAAAGAAGTAAATATTGAATTCCTTGGAATCGATCACAACGGCGTCTATAAGGTCAAAGTCAAAGATATAAATCTAAACCGTTTCTGAATCTATCTGAACACACAAAAATATCATCAAAATCGTTCAAGTGATTTAAGTAATATACGACAATGACATACACACGTATACAATAATCGTAAAGATGTAGTATAAATACTCTTTACATTGTTCTAGCGCTGTCTAGACGTTTCGTAGGTCACCCGTACTGCGAATTAAAATACGTCTTACTATATACTATTATTTACACTTGACAACAGGTAAGCTAACTCTATTAAGAACTCGTTGAGTCAATCTGTTTGTCTAATTAATTACCTATATTTCCGAGTTTACTGGCAAGACCTGACTTCCGCTCGCGTGTTTTATTTAACCTTAACTTACCTATTATCTTTTAAAGATATCAAGAAAAGATATAGTGTCAGCAAATCAAATAATAATACTAATATTTACAAAATATACATATTAGGCAGAGCACGCCATTGCTTGCGACACAGAGATAATTATTAAAAAAAAAATGCTAATAAAAATAACTTTACTAAAACCAGACAAAAAATTAAGTCCATCATTCAATAATAAAATCTAATTTTATTTTTATCTATACCAATAAATAAAATTGGTGTGTCTGTTTGTAATGTCAAAATAATAGGCTTTTTTCATGCTCACAGGGTTATTTGCACGACACCTATGCCTAAAATAGCGATTAAAAAATTTTTGTCTGTCTTTCTGTCTGTTTGTTCCGGGTAATCTTCAAAACGGCTGAACCGATTTCAAAAATTATTTCACCAATGGAAAGCTATAATATCAGGGCGTAAACTAGGCTATATTTTATCCCGGTGTTCCCACGGGAACGAGAACTACGCGGGTAAAACGACTATAACCGAAGCGAAGCGAGAGCGGATTGCTAGTATAATATATAATCATCTCCCTAATTATTTAATTTATTGTTCAAAAGCGCAGTAAAAATGCCAAGTTGTAATTTTATCAAAATAAATTCAACTCAAACTGGTTATTATTACATCGTCCTCCGTTGCATAAAAAGGAAACTTAAAAATATGTAAGCCCTTTTGGCCAAGTCAATGAACCGTGACCGTTAAAAAATATCAGCACCCAATATTAATTGTCGAGTCGATTTCTTTTGGAAAACTATATTTCGATAACGGTTGCGGTTTTTACTGTTTCTAGACAATTAGATTACAATGCAATTTGACAGTTTTAGATTTGGCGCGAAACGGATAAAATTGCGGTTGCATCAAATATGGCGGCTCTAAATGGCGCAACTTTGAAGGTCAATATCGGATTGAAAACTTGATGGTTTTCTATGAAATTACCACACTCACTGTTAGCTTTTAATCCAAATTTTTGAAGAGAAATGTATTTAAGATAAACGTTAGATTTCACAGAGTATTTTAAAATATGTCTTATATTTACATAAACATAAGTATTTAATCCTAGGTATTTTATATTTGAAGAATACGGATTGTCATTTTATATTATATAAATAGCAAGGATCATAATAGAGACCATAAGGGTTTTCTTTAACCGCAGGAATGGCGGAGTGACTATTATCACAAGATAGCAGACGTAGAGACAATTTTTTTGAAATAGTTTTTTTTGGCGCGTTAGGAAAAATGATGAGAGTAAATTTTGCCGATGCGCACTCGCATACCGTCACAAATGTCAACTAGATAATGCATTATAATTAAACTTTCAATATATTAAATAACTTTTTTTCTATTATTACTGTCGTTTTTCTATAAAGGATAACGCGAAGGATTAAATTTTTAGAAAGACTTATATCTTGTTAAGCCAAAGAAGAGAAGACTTTTTAAATTTCATCGGAAATGTTACATAATTAGTAACATCCACAAACAGTTTTTTCTGATTCCGCATGCAATTTGTCTCAATGCTATGTTTGTATAAAAAGTAAGTGGGAAAACTTATGTACAAATGAAAAACGACTGCCATACGCTGCTAGAAAGGTAGAACGATTAAACTTTATTGCGATAGATGTGAGTTCGAAGATTCCGTGTACCAATAATTTTACACTCGTAAATAAGTTTTTAAAAATAACTTAGCATGTTAAATGATAAATCTCAGTAATTCATTCATTATAATTTCAGCTCATATACGTCCTACTGTTGGGTTCGAGCCTTCTCCATAATAGAAGGGAAATTGACCTACTATACCATGCTGGTCAAATGTGTTATTATAGGACTTTTATTCAAGCCTCCTCTTGCATAGATGTTAATATCTGGTTGACCGAGCTTCGCTCGGAATATTTTTATTGAATTTATTTAGATATATATTAATAAAAAATAAATAATGAAAAATATATTAAAAATTACAATAAGAGAATAATAATAACACCGAGATTCGAACCGATGCTGTTTAAAGCAAAAAAAAAAACAAAATTAGAACCTGTCAACTTTCCATCTGAGCTATCGTAACTCATGACGTTGACAACGAAATTTGAATTCATATTCTTTTAAAATTTAATGTCATTGTTTGTTTTGCTAAAAACACGGACAAAACTACATTTTCTATAAATAAAACCTAGCTAGATCGATTTTTGGACCCGAAACCTCTAGTATGCTAAGTTTCAACAAACTCGTTGGAGCCGTTTCCGAGATCCTGAATATATATATATATATATATATATATTCCGTTAAACAGATAGGTTATTTGCTCGGTTGAAAAAAAGCAGCTGTAATATAAGTTAGTAGTATGCATGCGTAAGCCTCTTCCGTGACAGAAAATTATATCGGAAGGAGATCGGATCGGATCTCGTGTGCCGAAATGCATAAAACAGTCATTGACCTGTTGGCAGATAAAAAAAAAGATCAAAACACGTTTAAGACATTTTTAACCTACTCTGATTGCGTTGTTAGTGGCTTAAGTATGCGTCTGCTGTCTGTAAAGACTTGGATTCAATTCGCGGGTCTGACGTTACTTTTTTAAAGGGAAAACTTCTATAGGAAGGTTTTGATGGGGAGGAAATCTATGCAAGTCCTCATCGACATGGTCACGTGATGTATTAACGCTAACACTATATATATAGGTATGTCTTTGTCACTATATCTTTTCTCTATTTTTTTTTTTGGTGTGGGCTGCGGTCGGCGCGCCTCCGCACCACTCCGTCCGGGGCGACAGAGGGGCTTCAGCACGCAACTCCCGCAACCCACCCGAACACCACGTCGCCTTCGTCGTTGGGCCGACCACTGGAGCAGGGTTACTTGTCATCAGTGGTCGGCCCGACGGAATACCCCCGGGGTACCCTCCCATTTGTCACTATATCTATGATGATAGGTGTCAATTATCCGTGTGGTGACGAAGTAAGAATACAATTCATTCATATTGTTTGTGGGTGTCGTAAAAGACGACTAAGGAATAATATGTGCATATAACATCTATACAAATGAAGGAAACTCGAAATAAAACTTTATACCAGCCGGTCTGACTAGCGTGGTATGAGTAAGTCAATTTTCTTCCCTTTGTGGGGAGGCTCGAGCCCAGTATTGGGACGTATATGAGCTGTGATGAATGCATGTGATGAGATTTTCAAACCAAATGTTAATTAAAAATCAAATTATAAATTTATATATCCAAAAATAACAACTATTTTTTAATAGTTGTAAGTGTTCGCTTTTGTCAGCAGTCTTTATGATTTGTATTCTTTTTATTTAGGCTATATACGTTCCATTATTGGGTCCTCTTTCAACAGCGAAAGGTTAATTTATCTTAATATGATTGATTAGGGTTCAGACTCTTGTAATGATATTATCGGAATATGTGATCGTTTTTTAAGTGAGGAATATGGTGGTGAATGATAGTTTTTCTCCATCACCACACAGCATTTTAGTTTTTCACGGCAATCTTACTGATTAGTTTCTTAGATGATGTATTAGTTTAGCGATCTATAACACTATATTTTGCCTCTGATGTTCAAATCCGTGTGGTGACGGAGTAAAAATTCAATTCACCACTCCCTATCTTGTCAATGGATGTCGTAAAAGATGACTAAGGGATATAATATGCATATAACATGTAAGACAAAAGAAAAACTCGAATTAAAACCTTATATCAACTTGTCTGACCGGCATGGTATAGTAAGGTCAATAGGAGGGCCTATTGGGAAAGAGACTCGAGCCCAACAGTGGGACCTGTATGAGCTGAGACGAATCGACGTCCAAATAGAACAATTCTTTAAGCTATTTAAGAAACAACTAGTACAGTTTTATGTTTTATACAACGCCCCTAACACAGACAAATCCTTTGCTCGTTATTTTTACTTTAAAAACCAAACAATTTAACCTTAAAAGTATTTCGAGAGTGTGGCGGGAATATAGAGATGTCATGTCACGCTCTTGTATTATATTCCTTTTTTTAATGTTTTACAGTGTTGTATTGAAAAATTTTGCTGATATTTTATGTAACATAATACAGTTAAGGTGCTGAATTTTGGTGAGTATGATATAAGAGTGGTTTACGTGTATTTTCATATTCCACCGAAATTCCCAGAGAAATCATTTAATTTAGTTTTCAGCGCCTAATTATTGTTAACGACTTGACTTACTGACGGACGATGTCTCTTAATAAGCTACTCACTATAAAGAAATGTTAAATAATATATGAAGAAAATTATTTGTAAGCTATGTAAGACAAGGCAGTATGGTCGAAAGACTTTCGCCTGCCCATAAGGGCGATTAAATAAAAAAAAAGTATTTCAATCAATATGAAAGGTTAGTAAACCATATTATGTTATTACATAAATGGGGAGAGTTTATTTATAAGAAATGTTTGCATTCTCTCACGTAGTGAAACCTCACAATATTGTTTATGCCACCCACATTGTTTTGTAATGAGATTAAAGCTCTATGACTGCTTTCTGTCAATGACTGAATCTATGGTCGTAGTTTAAAAACCTTTTTGCAATTACTCTGACCGATGTTAAATTAAAGAAAGTGAAAGAAAAAGCTAATTTAATTTATAATGAGAATGACATTACATCTATGCAAGAGAAGTTTTTCCGTGTGATGACGGAGTAAGAATACAATTAATTACTCCCTTTCTTACCCGTGGATGTCGTAAAAGACGACTAAAGGATATAATATGCATATAACTTCTATACAAGAGAGAAAACTCGAAAGAAAACCCTATACCAACCCGTCTGACCAGTGTGGTATAGTAGGTCAATGACCCTCCTATTACGGAGGAGGCTCAAGGTCAGCAGTGGAACATATATGAGCCGAAATGATGGATGATGATGATGAAGAAAAGAAAAACACCCCTGACCAGATTGGTATAGTAGGTAAATTTTTCTCGTATATTCGGAGGAGGCTCGAGCCCAGCAGTATGATTTTTATGAACTGTGATGATGGTGACGATGATGATACCACCTTGAATGAACCGGCTCATTTATGGCTGTGGGAAAAAAAGCTGTCAGTATAGTAACTCTTAGCCTGCTCCATAAATGTAAAAGAAATCAGGCTACTTCACCACGATAGCCAAATGTGTCAATAACATTTTTAATTTCGAGTTTACCTTCTCTTGATGTTGACAATAAAGATATTTAAGATGACTGGTAGTCATATTTTAAGACATCCGTGAGAAAAGAACTAAGTATACTTAAGTTTATTGTATATTATTACATTAATTAACAAAAATACAATTGCGTCACGATACATCATACATTATAGTTATAAATTTTTACACTTCAGTAAGAGGCACGAAAAAGTCTTCGATATAAAAAAAACTACAATAAAAACTAAACATAGGCCTTTCAAATTCGTCCATCGTCTAAAATACGATACGAAATATGACCTAAACAAAAATAAAATAAGTATATTGGAAGTGGAACATTGATGATATAATAGTCTACTCGTCATTTCAGTGTTGCCATTAAATATTTTCGTACTATTTTAATGTACTAGCTATGTGGAGTGGGGTCTTTCTTTTCTTACTAATGTGTAGAATGGTGGATGCTCTAGTAGTTAATTCGTGATCTGGTGCCGTTTGTAAGATCTGGTTTGTAATTTCTTACATTACACTTTGATAAAAAAAATAAATATATTTTGTTTCTGTATCTCACTATTTTTTTGGCGGGCTATGATCAGCACACACACTGTCCATTCCATCCGGAACGACGCAGGGGCGATGCGCGGCCGTACTTACCGATGAGGTCCGGTGATACTAAAGGCAACAAAACCGTCCACATGCAAGCACCCTCAGAAAATTGGACTTCTGACTCTCTTGCATATTATCACATTACTCTTACCCCAATGACTTAGGGTCGACTCATTATATACCTTTCTTGCATAGTACATATCGCAAAAGTTTTGGCAATAATTTTATGACCTGCCACCTGCCTGTCGTCTAGCGTCCTTGAGGATATACACTCATTTGCAAAAAAAACGGGCACCTAAGCAATGAACCATTTCAAATGTTAATATTTCTTTGTTTGATAATTATAGGTAGTTTTATCCACACAATTTGCTAAATTAATAAGAAAATAATCGTTTTCATCAGTATTTCATAAAATTTAGATACAATTTATGGGAAATAATGCTAAACCTCGCTAGTAGTGTATATTCGCTAGTAGTGCATATGCTCATGAAGTAAAAATAAAAAAGTTTTTTTGTTTGTTTTTCTTTAATAAAGTAAAAGCAGATAAATGTTTAGTATCGAGTGTGACCCCCTCTAGCTAAAATCACAGCTTGAATTCGTCTGGGCATGCTAGCGAGTATATCCCGGATACTTGCTTGCGGAATACGTTCCCACTCCGCAGTAATCACATTCTTCAGCTCTCTGATGGTCTGCGGAGCCGGGTGTACTGATCTCACACGCCGTTTCAGAACGTCCCAGACATGCTCTATGGGATTGAGGTCGGGATTTCGAGCTGGCCAATCCAAACGACGAATGCCGACCTCTTGCACATACGCATTAACATCGCGGGATCGGTGGGCGCGAGCATTGTCGTCCATAAAAATCGAGTCTTCACCTAGAGCGGCCAATGCGGGTTGTGCATGAGAAATTAGAACTTCCGTTATGTATCGATGCCCAGTCAGTGAGCCGTTTTCAATGAAGACTAACTCTGTACGATCCATTGAATTTATTCCTGCCCAAAACATAACAGAGCCCCCACCATTAGGTGTGATTTCTTCGAAACATGCCTCTGCAAAGCGTTCTCCTTGTCTTCTTAGCACTCGCCGACGTCGATCTTCACCGAACAGAGATATCCTGGCTTCATCAGAGAACAAAACCCTATTCCAATCGTCTTGAGTCCATGATTCACAATTTCTAGCGAACCTAAGCCTGTGAACTCTGTGCTCACGGAGTAATTTGGGGCCGCGGGCCGGGCGGTGACTGCGTATATTGGCAGCGAGAAGCCTCCTCCTGACCGTCCATAGACTAATATGCACATTTCTTACTTCTTGGAGGTTGTTCTTAAGATCCACATACGAAGATTTGCGATTTCTCAATGCGCGACTCACAAGAAAACGATCATCCCGTGGTTGGGTACATGGTTTTCTTCCAGAACCAGGCCTTCTCTCGACAGAACCAGTCTCCTGATATCGCTGCCAGGTCCTTTGGACTGTCGAGCGACTAACATTTAGCCTCCTAGCCACGAAACATTGGCTGCAACCCTCTTCAAGCAGCGCGATAATTTTGGTAGCTTTTACCACTTTATCTACCATTTTTGATACAGCCAAACAGCATTAAATAAAGCTTTGACAGTCAAGGATATGAAATTAATCGATAAAAATTGAATAAAAGTTATGAAAGTCGATGTTAACTTCTGGAACTTCGCGCCAAAAATGTAGGATAAAAAGGGGTTTTCTGTAAAAATGAACATCAAATGAAAAATTGAATTTAGAATGTACTTTTTTAAATACCACAGCATTTTTAAAACCGGCCAGTAACGTGTACAAACGATTGAAACCTTTTTGGTATTGTATCTTTTTAAATATGAATGAAAATCAAAACCGCCCGTTTTTTTTGCAAATGAGTTTATTTTACCTAACGATATCACATGGAATTGGCCCAGGTCGATAAAAAACTCTTTGTCCTCTTTTACATCTACAAACAATGTCAGGGTTGGTAGTATATGTAACCACCACAATTATCGAATGCAAATTACATCCAGACTCAAAACAATAAGACCAAAAAGTATTACCCTGTTTTGTGACGAAGTGAGGATACAATTCATCACCCCCTCTCTTGCCTTTGGGTATCATAAAAGACGACTAAGGGATATACTATGCATATAATATCTATGCAAAAGAAGGCAAATTCTAAACAAAACCGTGTACCAACACGTCTGAAGAGCGTGGTATCTATATATAAATACGTGAAGCAAAAACTTTGTACCCCTTTTTACAAAAACCCCGGCGATGGACCAGTTTGAAATTCGTCACAGTGGAAGAATATATAGCCGAGGCCGCGGGTGACGTGACCGGAGAACTAGTCCGTCACCCGCTGAGAGGCCAACCGCGTGAGTCGATGGGAGGGTACCCCAAATAGGGGGTATTCCGTCGGGCCGACCACTGACGTCAAGTCACCCTGCTCCAGTGGTCGGCCCAACAACGAAGGCGACGTGCATCGCGGGTGGGTTTCGAGTGTGCGTGCTTATGCCCCTCTGTCGCCGCGGACGGAGTGGTGCGACGAGCGTGCCGACCGCAACACACCTCATAAAAAAAAGGAAGAATATATTGAGGAAAAGCGAATAAAACTAAAATTTGATATAATAATGGATTAGAAATACATTAAATTAAAAAAGGAATTACGCACACTACCATGCAATCGATACACACACACGCTTTTACACTTTTGTTTACGGTCAAAATCTCTGGTCGAACTGGATGTCAAACAATCATAATTATGATGACAATATCTAATAGACATTTGTACTTATATATTAGTTATTAGTGAAATACAGCTTGCTCAATATACAATTATACATAAATATAATGGAGTGGTAGGACCACACTGTCGACAGTTATCTGTCTACAGCCGCGGGCCGGTCCGTCCGGGGCAGTACCACACTCTCGCAGAAAATCGACGTCTGAGTAGTAGCGATTTGTTACTGCGCTTCGTTCGGTGAGCGAGAGAGCCGGAAGCCCAACTTTCTGAGGGTGTTTGCGTATGGAGGGTTTTGGTGGTGCCCTTGGTATCACTGAGCCTCAATGCACGCATTCACACTCCCTTCACTTTCTTCGCGGTAGGCAGCGGCCTTGTAGAGGTCCATGAGCGGCAGCAACACTTACCATCAGGTGTACTGTTTGCACGTTTGCCACTGTTTGCAATAAAAAAAAAATAATAATTAAAAGAAAATTGTGTAACAGAAAAATTAATTTAAAGGAATCATGGCCGAATTTCGACCACTCGGCGACCACTAGTGTCAATTAGTATGCAAAGTAAGAGGCCAATATCCCTTCCATAGTGGAGAAGGCCTGAACTGAACCCAATAGTGGGTACATGTATGGGCTGAGACGACGATGATGATTATCCTGTGTGGAATTCGAACCCGCGGCACTGGGCACGGTAGATCGGTATTAATCACTGCACCATCTGTGCACTTTAAATCATTTATAAGTACAAACTAATTCTATTGATATTGGTCCGCTACTAAACGACATTGGATTGAATGTTACACGCGAACATTCAGCGTGCGTTTGTATCAACTATTGCTAGCCGGTGAGATTATGTAACTTCCTATACAGTTAGATAGTAAGACATAGTTAAATGCGATAGTATTTAACGTAACTTTTATCGATTTCCGCACGAATTTTAACTATACGTGTAAAAAAATCCAAAATGATTGATGCCGAAGTTTAAATAATTGTAATATTTTTGTTATTATTTGAGAGCTTAAATTAACATTCCTTCAAAATTTTCTTTTTGTACTGTCAATGCATTCATTCATTCATTTCAACTCATATACGTCCCACTGCTGGGCTCGAGCCTCCTCCATAATAAGAGGTAAATCGACCTAATATACCACGCTAGTCAAACGTGTTGGTACAGAGACTTATTTCAAGGTTTCCATCCTTTGCACAGATGTTATAAGCATATTTAATCCTTTAGTCGGTTTTTATGACACTTTTTTTTTTTTTTTAATTCAAACGTTGGTAAACGAGCAAACAGTACACCTTTTTTTTTTTTTTTTTGTGGGTGGGCTGCGGTCGGCGCGCCTCCGCACCACTCCGTCCGGGGCGACAGAGGAGCTTAAGCACGCAACTCCCGTAACCCACCCGAAAACCACCTCGCCTTCGTCATTGGGCCGACCACCGGAACAGGTTTACTTGTCGTCAGTGGTCGGCCCGACGGAATACCCCCTACGTGGGGTACCCTCCCATCGACCGACGTCCCTCCCTCGGGGAGGTCGTCGGAAAAACAGTACATCTGATGGTAAGTGTTGCTGCCGCTCATGGACCTTTACAAGGCCGTTGCCTACCGCGAAGAAAGTGAAGGGAGTGTGAATGCGTGCATTGAGGCTCTGTGATACCAAGGGCACCACCAAAACCCTCCACACGCAAACACCCTCAGAAAGCTGGGCTTCCGGCTCTCTCGCTCACCGAACGAAGCGCAGTAACAAATCGCTACTACTCAGACGTCGATTTTCTGCGAGAGTGTGGTACTGCCCCGGACGGACCGGCCTGTGGCTGTAGACAGATAACTGTTGACAGTGTGGTCCTACCACTCTTAAAACACACCAATATTTAGCATATTCCTTGGTTAGTACTCCACCATAGGGATGAAAATCTTTCCTTTCTTTTCCCATTTCATATATCTCAATTTAAGCGTGAGCCACCAATGCAGTAAGAAGTTAAATTGGAAACAAACTTACTACTGACTTTGTTGGTGAGACATGTTTGTATAGCTTTTTAATTCGAATTTGCCCTCACTTTGCAATCATGTTATCTTCTTTTGTCCCTTATTCGTCGAGTGTGAAGACAGTCACGTTACAAGATAGTCTAGGTAAGGTTTTGAAATTGGCAAATAGGTGTGGGTCCTTAAGCCCTGGGCCTAGATCAGCATAATTCTAACCACAACAAAATTTTCTGAATCCCATAGTTTTAAGTAAAATTTTAGCTTAAAATGGTGCCATGTGGCTTATAAGGTGGTATAAAAATAAATCCGCCACTGGAAGCGATATATTTACACCTAGGGCCATGAGGACTGAGCCACAGTGCGTCATAATTTTAGAAGAGGCTAAAGTTTTTCGTGGTCTTAAAATTTTAGGAGCGTTAAAAATATTAAAAATGCATCATATCTCGCTATGCCTAAGGCAATAACAAACATAAACACATCACTAGATTTTGACATAAATGTAAAGCTATTGTCAATCTCAGATCGAGGTTACGAGGCCATTGAAGCATACCTAGTTGAATCGGAATAGTTGCAATAGTTATTTGTACAGAGAAATCGCTTGAATGAGCTGGGATCATCGTAGTCAACTAAGCATTGAAATTGTTTAGCAAATCTTAGACCTATGTGATGAAACTATTCAAAAAATAATTAGGTAATCCTTTAGTGTCCGGGTGGATTTTCGATATGAAGGAATCGGTAATGGAGATCAATCTAAATGGCCATATTGGAATATACTGCAGGTTATGGGGTCTCTCACTGCCTTCCTTCACAGTACACTATACGCGGCGTATGTCCGGACTACTTTTTCCTAGCCAGCAAGCTTGGCAGAACGATCATGGGCATTATCTTGTTTGTTACATTTGTTTAAAGGACCATCCATAGCAGACTTGATCAAGTCAGTCTATCGCATGGGTGACCTACGTATCCTAGCGCCGTCTTGCCTTATCTTACCTTGAGTAACAAGGCGTTCTATAGACTAGCTATCATGTCTGAAAACATGTCCAAAGACAGATAGTATGCGAGACTGTACTATAGAAAAAAGAGATTCCTTAATGCAAAGTTCTTGAAGTATCAAAACATTCATTCGAACCTCTAGACTATATATAATACAGCCTCTCAAAGAAAAATATTCCTTTAGTACAGAAAAGATAATAGCTGATGCTTTACATAATACTAACTGTATTATAGAAGTTATGAGCTTACGGGCTGGCCACGGACTACAAGGTACTGGGTACCGGTTGCCAGGCCAGTGCTGAAAGTGAGAGAATACGGTGGGTTACGAAGGCGCTTGTCGTCTTTTCACTATTCCGGGCGGAATGGACTGCGTGTGCATAGTCCATCCAAAAAAAGGGAGCTACGTATACTACTAAAACTAGTGGTAGAACCACACTGTCGATAGTTATCTGTCTACAACCGCGGGCCGGTCCGTAGGGGTAGTACCACGCTTTCGCAGAAAATCGGCGTCTGAGTAGTAGCAATTTGTTACTGCGCTTCGTTCGGTGAGCGAGAGAGCCGGAAGCCCAACTTTCTGAGGGTGTTAGCGTGTGGAGGATTTTCTTGGTGCCTTTGTTATCACCGAGCCTCAATGCACGCATTCACACTCCCTTCACTTTCTTCGCGGTAGGCAGCGGCCTTGTAAAGGTCCATGAGCGGCAGCAATACTTACCATCAGGTGTACTGTTTGCTCGTTTGCCACTGCTATCAATAAAAATAAAAAAAAACTTACATTGTTCGATGATGTCGTAAAAGTCGACTGAGAGTTTTACATCGATCTGAATCAACTCCACTTGATGCTGCTTGGTCAATAATCACATTCCTAAAGAGAGTTGAAGTTTACAAACGAGTCACAAAATTATTGCCAAACCCTTTTGCAGTATGTACGATGGAAGATTATTACGATTTCTGTAAACCCCAAATAATTAGGATTAGAGTAGTTTAGCCCACGTCGATGTAAAACTCTAAGGCGCCTCTTACTACACCTGTATTTGGTGGTGGCTATGGTATAGACAAGCTCTGCCAGATTCGTCCAGAGCGACAGAATGAACAGCGTGCGACACTACAGCCATACGTCTACTTCTCTAGCATGTGGGCAGGCCACCAGTACCTGGAACTGGAACTGGGACGCGGTCGCCGCCTTCTGTGGGGCCGTTATCTCACGGAAGGAGGCGGCGGATCGTGTGCGAGTAGAGATCCTATTCGGCGACACGTTCCGCCGCCGGCGACTCGGGCGGCGCAGGCGCGAGTATCTGCGCCTAATGCCGCCCTAGCCGAGGCCGCGGGTGATCGGACCGGGGAATTGTCCGTCACCCGCAGTGTGGCTAACCACGCGACGGCGACCGACGTCCCAGGATGTCGAGAGGTGAGGGTACCCGAAAGGGTATTCCGTCGGGCCGACCACTGACGACAAGTCACATCTGCTCCGGTGGTCGACCCAACAACGAGGTGACGTGGGTACGGGTGGGTTATGGGCCCGCGCGCCGTCCTTTCATCGCCCCGGACGGACTGGACCGCGCGTGCGCTTACCATAGCCCACCCATAAAAAAAAAGAAAAGGCCACCAGTACCTACTCAATCTAAACATCAAACCCGTCTAGGTGGGTTGGCCACTGGTACGAAAGTCTCTGTCATTAACGGCCCGTCCAGGTGAATTATCCTTTCTAATACCGTCTTGTGTTGACTCCTCGATAGCTTCCGCTGTCTGTACTGCACCTACGACCAATGTAAGAGTTTATAATATACATAGTGTTAGACTCAAGTCAATAATAGTCAAGTTAACATTAGCCTCCATCGCATAGTATAGGATTTATTCTTTAATGCAAGGGTATTTAAAAAAAATGTTTCTCTGTAAAGTTGGTTTACGGACGATCATTTACGGACCACTCCCTATCTTGCCCGTGGATGTCATAGACGACTAAGGAAAATAATACGCATACAAAATCTATGCAAGAGAAAGAAAACTCTAAATAAAACCCTATACCAACCTGTCTGACTAGCATGGTACAGTAAGGTCAACTTCCCTCCTATTATGGAGGCTCGAGCCCAGCAGTGGGACGTATGTAAGCTGACATGATGATGATGATTATCACTGAAATATCATTATTTTGTATTATACAAAAAAGGAGTTAATTGAAAATTACAATTTCGATAAGTGATATTTATTTGTTTTAAATAAAACTACTTTACGGATTTTATCGCGTTTGTATTTGATTTTTGATTACCCGACGTTTCGAACACTTTACAGCGTTCATGATCACGGGTGGACTAAGATGTCTCACGTCCAACAAGTCATCGTTACTGCAGAAAATTTATAATTATCTACCCGATACAGAAATTAGTTATTAAGTATTGACCCACATTTTGATACAAAATTTACAAGATGCAGGAGTATATAAACTTGACTGTGACTGTGGTCTCTCTTACATTGGACAAACAAAGAGATCCATAAGAACTCGGATCAAAGAACACATAGCCGATGTGAAGCACCGCCGGGACACTAGGTCTGCAGTCTGTGAACAACAAATACAAACGCGATAAAATCCGTAAAGTAGTTTTATTTAAAATGTATAATACTCGCGTAAACATCAGAGATATTTATTTGGATTCGTTAATTCAAATATTTTTTTGAAGAGAGATATATATAGGTCATAATCCGAACGCTTAGGCTGATCGTGTCTCCCTATCGCTTGCTCCGCGTTCTTGCTTGCACGCTCGTCTCAGGCGGAACGTGACAATGAGCCTTGTTTTTTCATGCGTGCAGCCGGCGTTCCTCGATTTATTAAAGATTATCATGTCAAAAAAGCCTATCAAATATCAATTTACGTTTCAAATCTGTTTTAATTAATTATCTATACATTTTGAAACTGTGACACTAGATTTTTGTTATTAACGCAACTGCCATTATTCCTAATCATTTGTGCAATCCAAGTTTCACTGTTTTATTGTTATTGCGTTTGTGAATGTTTATATTTTAATAGTTATAAGTTAACAATAGATGATCAGTGAGTTGTTATGCATACTATTATGTAAGGAAGTTGTGTTTTGTTAAAATATTTTTGAACTAGTGACCGGGTCGGTTTTATGTCGAGACATTAATAATATTGCATATAACTTCTATGCTTCGGTGATCCAGTAACATAATAATTGGATGGAATTTTTTTTGGACTAAGTTGCGGTCGGCGCGCTCCTCGCACCACTCCGTCCGGGGCAACAGAGGGGCGTAAGCACGCAACTCCCGCAACCCACCCACGACGCACGTCGCCTTCGTCGTTGGGCCGACTACCGGAGCAGAGTTACTTGTCATCCCTACTTGGGGTATCCTCCCATCGATCGACGTCCCCCCCTCGGGGAGGACGTCGGTCTTTCTTCACGCGGTCGGCCTCTCGGCGGGTGACGGACTAATTCCCCGGTCACGTCACCCGCAATAATTGGATTGCTAATAGGGACGGAGGTGACAAAGTAAGAATACAATTCACCACCCCTTCCTCTTGCCCGTAATCGGGTATCGTAAAGGATGACTACTGTTTTACTACGTCATCATCATCATCATTTCGGCTCATATACGTCCCACTGCTGGGCTCGAGCCTCCTCCATAGTAGGAGGGAAATTAACCTTACTATACCATGCTGGTCAGGCAGGTTGGTATAGGGTTTTGTTTCGAGTTTTCCATCTCTTGCATAGATGTCATATGCGTAATATATCCCTGAGTCGTCTCTTACGACACCCACGGGTAAGAGAGGGGGTGGTGAATTGTATTCTTACTCCGTCACCACACAGAAAATATTTTTTGTCGCTTAAATTATGTTTGTAAAGTCTTCGACAATATAGGGATTATTCGGCGTCATGGTAAGGGGATGTCAATGGGAGAGGGTACTACCTCGGGGTATTTCGTCGGGCAGATCACTGAAGTCAAGGAACTCTGCATCGGCGGTCGGCTCAACAACGAAGACGACGTGCGACGGGTGGGTTACGGGGCCGCGTGCCGCCCCTCTGTCACCCCGGATAGAGCCAGGCGGCGGGTGCCCTGACCGTATTATGTCTTTAGTTCAGGATATTGCCCCTAAAGTAAAGATGTTTGATATACCCGCAGGAAATGAAGTGGAAAATGTGTCATTATATTATTATTCAATCATCACGTGAATCTTGAATATATTACTCAAATTGCACTCGAAGAAATTTATCATTATTATCATTATCACAGCTCATATATATCCTACTGCCAGGATCGAGCCTCCTCCACAAAACAAGGGCAAAGATATATCACGATGATCAATCGTGTTGATATAGGGTTTTATTTCGAGTTTTACTTCTAGGAAATTCAAAGACAAATTAATTTGTAATACATTGTAATATTGCTACGTGATCTATCAAAGTATAACAATTATTGTCTTGACATAATCGTTACTGATGATTAGACGGACGTACATACATGTTTATATTGTTGTATTTAATATTTATTATATTTAAACGTGATGAGATAGACGTTGTCAACGACTAAGAAAATAATATGCGACATCAGATGCTAGAATGGTGTACGATAGTTAGGGATGCAAATATCGAAACTAAAAACATCGATGTACAAAAAAACATCGCCCTGAAAATCGTCGATGTATCGAAACATCGATGTTTTCTAGAAGTGCGATAAGCTTTTTTTTAGCTATATCAAGCATATTTTTTATATGAAACACCAGCATTTGCGTGATGTGAGGACCTTTTTTTTGCAGGCTCTACTAAAAGTACCATACATTTTAAATCATGCAGGCAAACATCGATGTCAAAACATCGTATAAAATAACATCGATTCATCGATGTTTCAAAAACATCGATGTATCGTTTGCATCCCTAACGCTAGTGTCATGAGTTCGATTCCGATGCAAGACAATACTTTGTATGATCCACAATTGTAGTAGGCTTAAGCTTATGGGACATATATAGGTGGTGATGAAATCATCATCATCATCATCATCATTCAGCCTGACGCCGTTCACTGCTGGACGTGGCCCTCTCTCATATTTCGCCACATAGTGCAGTCCTGTGCCGTTTTCAACTAAGGATGTTAAGCAATTTTCACTAGTTCGTCGGTCCACCTAGTGTGGTTGTGCACCTAGATTCTTGAGTAGCGACCACGTATCCGCGGTCCGATACATGGTCGCCACTCAAGAACCTTTCTTGCCCAGTGGTTGTCTATTCGTCAAGCGATGTTACCTGCCCATTGCCACATTCTTTAAATTTATGATACAAATTTATAGACTTTCAAACATGAAGGGAGTTAAATAAGAATATGCTTTTTTGTTTTAGGTTAAAGATATCGACGCTGAGAGTCATCACTCGGGAAGAATTTCAGATAGTAATTTAGAAGAAAAATTGTAAGTAACTAACTATTATAGTAATAATTATATTTTTTAAATGTTAGTAAATTTATGTAGGTCGTCACCAACATGATCGTGCGGCGTCTCAACGTTAACAATAATTCTGTAGCTATGTCACTATATCAATGCCGATAGAGCTCAAAACCAAATAAACGAAAAGTTTTAATGTATTTGAATATCCAAAAATAACAACTGTTTACCTATTTATAATTTTAAGTTTTCACTTCTGTCAGCAGTCCCTATGCCTGCTTTCTATTCTATTTTAAAATGCTTTTATTAGCTTATCCTATATGTATATATAACAGAATCTCTATCTATCGCTTCAATACGTTCGATTCCTCTGAAATTATGCACCTATTAAGGACCGACAATATAATAATTTAAAGTTTGCTTACTCGCTTTACTCGTTATCTTGAATTATTATTAGCGTTTATTAAAAAAATATCTGTGCCTTGCTTTTCATTAATGCCTGACCCCGCCGGTATTATCTAAAATTATGGTTAAAAAAAATAACTAAAAATTGCGTCTTAGCGATCAATCGTACTAAAAAACTAAAATCTTTGCCACTAAGATTTTAAACTATTATATTTTAATAGATTCTGTACGTAATGTTTTTACATTGAAATCTGTCTAGTTACATCTAGTAAAACAAGTGTTACTAAATTTAACCAAGTTTATATAGTTATATATTAAACTAGCTCACCCAACACTCAACAGCCGTTGTTCTGTTCAAATAAATAAAAGGAATTCTCAGCAGCGCCACCGCTACCGGGTCCATTTGTAAATCTAAACCATTCTCAAATCCTCTTGAACACACACAAAAAATTTCATCAACATTGTTCCAACCGTTTAGGAGGAGTTCAGTGACATACACACGTACGTAAGAAATTTATATATAACCGGCTGACACAACAGACGTTGTTCTGTTTAAATCTAAAAAAAAACAGTAAAAGAAATTCTTCTTGAAATCGATATCATCGCCACTTACCGGGTTCAATTGTGATTCTAAACCATTCTCGAATCCCCTTGTACACACAAAACATTTCATTGATATCGGTCCACCCATTTAAGATTAGTTCAGTGTATAATACTACTACTACTACTAATACACACGTACACAAGAAATATATTTATAAAGAAGATGATAAGATGTAAGATAATACAATGTATTATTGGCTCACGCCAACAAATAGTGCAAGGAATCTTACGAGAAGACGTGACATCACTTTCGGATACTAAAATACCTATACATTATTCTACCGATTTTTTTTTTTTTTTTTTTTTTTGTGGGTGGGCCGCGGTCGGCGCGCCTCCGCACCACTCCGTCCGGGGCGACAGAGGGGCTTGAGCACGCAACTCCCGCGACCCACCCGAAAACCACGTCGCCTTCGTCGTTGGGCCGACCACTGGAGCAGCGTTAACTTGTCGTCAGTGGTCGGCCCGACGGAATACCCCCTATTGGGGTACCCTCCCATCGACCGACGTCCCCCCCTCGGGGAGGACGTCGGTCTTTCCTCAATTATTCTACCGATTGTGAACAATTCAAATCAAACAACATCCATTACCTCAGCAATAGGTTATAAGAACTTCTAGAATTCATTCAAAGGTTATCTGGGCCATTGAAATTAAATATCCGTGGCATCAGTAGTCGGGTACACGGTATCACAATCCAGACAGTCGAACCGGGAGCTTTAAGAAGAGCATTTTCTTCACCGTAGGCAACGGTCTAGCTGTGACCCTGGTATTGTGACAGTATCACTTACCAACAGGTATGTTGCTTGCTCGTTTGCCATCATCGACAATAAAAAAGGCGATCTATTTTCGCATGGCCCTCACCATCAAAGCTGGTTAGAATTTAAAAGGAAATCGTATTTCCAGATATAAGTATTATTAATTCAAAAGAAATTGTTTATAACGATTTATTAAATTATTATACAAAAAAAAAATTTTTTTTTCAACTAAGAATTTTTCTCGGCAATGGCTAAGTAGTTACGCTCTAGGGTTTGAGTATATGAATACACTCTCTGAGTGCTAACTGCACGCGGTACCTCTGCTTGATTTGAGGACCCCACACCCTTGCCGTCTCTTGTAATTTTTTTTAACACTTAAAATATCCTTAGATATGTTTTTCGAATAGGATTTTACACTGAGAGAAAAAGGCTTTCTTCTGTATAAATCTCAAGTTCATGTCATAATACCATAATCGTCTTTTGCGACATCCATGGGCAGTAAAGGAAGTGGTGAAATGTATTCTTACTCCGTCACCACACGAAGTATTAACGATTAATTACAATAAAACTAGAATTGCTTCCCAAACCTAAAAGTTCATAAATATTTTGATGATTATACCAATTATCGAAGATATAGTATAAATTCAGATGAATGATATTATGATTGCTTTCATTATTCGTATGTAAAAATATTTAAATAACGTTAAACAAATTCTGTTGATATTACCTGAACCGTACAAAGATAATATTTAGAAAACTTTCATTCATTTATTTCATTACTAAAATGGCTTTTACAGTTTCAATAGTCATTCACATCACATATCTGTATTCTATCTGTATTGTGTTAATGAGAGATAAATATCGCTACAAATGTTTAATCACGTATTGTATCTTATATCTTTAAACGAGCAATTCTTGTATATATACAGGGTGTATCAGGTTATGGGGCAACTGGTCAAAAGGGGGCTAGGCAATGGTGGTAGTAACCCATAAAAAAATTTGAACGAAAAATATTGATTCGTTTAGAAATTAGAGACATGTAAAGTTTTCAATTTTGTCATCGCCGTTTCGTGTATATCTGATTAAAATGTATAAAGTCAATGATACTTAATACGCAACACATTCATACTTTGTTAAATATTCATTAGAAATTGAAGAAATCAATGATTACGTTCACATAAGCAAAACAAACTTCGCTTTAAAACAGCTGATCGGCCTATGAGCGTTGACCGCTTGCCGTAGTACCTACATGTCATTGAAGCGTTTGCGCAATTCTAGGTATAAATGAATGAAATTATACTGTTGAAGCTTTACATGCCTACATGTATTCTGTCTGTACATGCCTACATAATACGTAACATTTAAGGCATAGACTCTTACACACATTTTTTTAAATCACTATAACTTTTATGTTATATTGTTTTTTGTGTAATGTACATTCTAATTATGATCTATGACCGTTAAACTACAACATACTCGAACAGTTGTCCCATAACCTGATACATCCTGTATATTCAGGATTTCGGAAACGGCTCCAACGATTTTGTTGAAACTTAGCATACTAGAGGATTCGGGCCCAAAAAATCGATCTAGCTAGGTTTTATGTATAGAAAATGTTGTTTTGTCAGTGTTTTTGGCAGACAATATAATGACATTAAATTTTAAAAGAATATGAATTCAAATTTCGCCATCAATGTCATGAGTTACGATAGCTCAGTGGCGAAGTAGTCAGGTTTCATTTTATTTTTGACATCGGCGACAAACGGCGTCGGATCGAATTTCGGTGTTATTATTATTCTCTTTTTGTAATTTTTTATATAATTTTCATTATTTATTTTTTTATTTTTTATTAATATATATCTAAATAAATGCTACAAACTTACTCCGAGGGAAGCTCGGTCAACCTGATATTGAATCATAATATAGAATAGTTCAGTGGAGCGACCATCAAACTGATATTCAGATGTGTTAAGTTATAGTTCATAGCTCTCATACTCTGTTTTTTATGTATATATTATAATATCACTTTATAATTAATAGAGCTAAATAGAAAAAAAATCATCGCAAAATTTGAACTTCTAGTCTATTTACATGTAGTGACGACGTTTGCATGAGTTTCCGTGTGGTGGCGGAGTAAGAATACAATTCGCCACTCCCTATCTTGCCCGTGGATCTCGTAAAAGACGACTAAGGGATATAATACGCATATAACATCTATGCAAGAGAAGGTAAATTCGACATAAAACACTATATCAACCTGTCTGTCCAGCATGGTATAGTAAGGTCATCTACCCTCTTATTGTGGAGGAGGCTTGAGCCCATCAGTGGGACGTATATGAGCTGGGGGGCTCATATACGTCCCACTGGGAAGGGGGAGGTAATACTACAGTCTGTTGAACCTAGCACATGGGCCTGTCAGGTTTACAAAAGTAAGGTTTCCAGGAGATTAATGCTACTCTACCAGCAGTTATTCTATATCGATAATGACTCTCACGAGAAGACCTTCGTGATACGGAGAACGTTTTATTTTAGCAGACGCCCCTAGCACAATTTATCCGGACGACGAAAGGGTGTCGTAATAATGGATATTATCATCCGGACTTCCAATTACTTGGGGTCGCTGCGATATGTACTCCTTCATTATACACATTGCAAAATTATTAACAATAGTAACTATACCAATAAATAAAATTGGAGTGTCTGTTTGTAATGTCAAAATAATAGGCTTTTTTCATGCTCACACGGTTATTTGGACGATACCTATGCCTAAAAATCACTTTATATTTTTTTGTCTATCTGTCTGTCTGTTTGTTCTGGGTAATCGTCAAAACGGCTGGACCGATTTCAAAAATTCTTTTACCAATGGAAAGCTATAATATCAGGGAGTAAACTAGGCTATATTTTAGCCCACGTATTCCCACGGGAACGGGAACTACGCGGGTAAAACGACTATAACCTATAACCGAAGCGAAGCGAGGGCGGATTGCTTGTAAATAAAACCCTATTACGGATTTTATAGCGTTTATATTTAATTTTTGATTGCCCAACGTTTCGAACACTTTTCAGCATTCAAGATCACGGGCGGATTAAGATGTCTCACGTCCAACAAGTCATCGTTATTACAGAAATTTATATCTACCCGCTACAGAATTAGTTATTAAATTTTAACCCACATTTTAATAGGAATTTATTGCCAGTATAAGTAGAAAATGATGATATATGAAATAATTATATTGTTTTTGATTAGCTATTATTAATCATTAAATTTGTAGTACTTACAATTTCAGAATCACTGAATATACAAAACTAAAGTCATCATCATCATCATCGCAGCCTACATACGTCCCACTGTTGGGCTCAGGCTTCCTCCACAATGGGAGGGAATTTGTCCTACTATACCATGCTGGTCAGACATGTTAGTATAGGGTTTCATTTCGAGTTTTCCTTCTCTTGCACAGATCTTATGTGCATATTATATCCCTTAGTCGTCTTGTACGACACCCACGGGCAAGATAGGGAGTGGTGAATTGTATTCTTACTCCGTCACCACACGGATAAAACTAAAGTATTAAATATAATTTATGAGCGCCACACGACATTTTCATGAACCCTATATTCTGATTTTAAGAATTAATTACGCTGTCAAGAAAAGTTTTCTAAATTTTGGCACATACATTTTAACTTTTACTTTTTGAATATCTGAGATCAAATGAGTATTTCATTCTACGGTACTTATGCATAAAAATACAAACAAAACTCGCCTTCCATTCAATTAGTATGACGAGAGCTATATAATCATAATTAATGGTTATAAAAACTAACGAACGCGTGGAAACAATGATAAAACAAATTATTCAATACTTTATTACGCCTTGCTTATTTAGAGTTAATAAGCACGAGTTCAAGTGTTAAGGCTGCTGGCATTATTTCTTATAATCTTTAAACGAGCAATTCTTGTATATATATGTTGTTTTGTCCGTGTTTTAGCAAAACAATACAATGACATTAAATTTTAAAAGAAAATGATTTCAAATTTCGTTGCCAACGTCATGAGTTACGATAGCTCAGTTGGGAAGTTGATCGGTTCTAATTTTGGTTTTTTTTTGGCATTCAAACAGCGTCGGTTCGAATCTCGGTGTTATTATTATTCTCTTTTTGTAATATTTTTATATATTTCATTATTTATTTTTTATTAATATATATCTAAATAAATTCGACAAAAACACAACAAAAATATTCCGAGCGAAGCTCGGTCAACCAGATATTTCTTTTAAAGTGAAAATTTCTATAGGCATGTTTGTATTGGAAGTAAATTAATATAAGTCATCATCGATGTGATCACGTGACGTGTTAACGCTAATAGTATATCTGTAGCTATGTCAATGTTACTATACTAGTATCTGTGACGATATCAAACCAAATAAATGGAAAAGTCTTAATTTATAAATTTTAATTTAAGATCAAATAATTTGAATATGCAATAATTTTTAACAAAACAAAACTGACTTCAAATACTAAACTAAAAAGCAAAAATTTGTGGTGCTTTAATAAAATACTTAATGGAAAAACTTAACAAACGCATTAGTCGCCCTTACGTTTTTTGAAAGTTCCCCTCGATTTCTCTGGTCTGCCATCATAAACCCTGATTGCCTTATCATGGGACCACTTTTGAAATATTTTCTTTCTAACAAAAAAAGAATCGTCAAAATCGGTTCATAAACGACGAAGTTATCCGTGAACAAACATAAAAAAGCATATATGTATATACATTTTTTTTTTGTTTGGTTACATTCGGCGCACTCCCCGCACCACTCCGTCCGGGGCGACAGAAAGGCGTAAGCACGCACACCCGTTACCCACCCGCGACACGTCGCCTTTATCGTTGGGCCGACCACCGGAGCAGAGTGATTTGACATCAGTGGTCGGCCCGACGGAATACCCCTTAAGGAGTATCTCCTCGACCGAATTCCCCCCCTCGGGGATGACGTCGGTCTTTCCTCACGCGGTCGACCTCTCGGCAAGCTCTATACCTACCCAATTTCAATTGCCCTTTGAAATGTATGAGGCCCGAAACCAGTAGTGGGACGTATGAGCTGTGATGATGATGAAATCCCACCCGTGACACGTCGCTTTCGTCGCTGGGCTGACCACCGGAGCAGGGTGACTCGACGTCAGTGGTCGGCCCGACAAAAAAAAAAGCATATATACGGTCGAATTGAGAAACCTCCTCCTTTTTTGAAGTCGATTAAAAATAACAACTATTTTCATTACTGTCGGCAGTCGTTATAATTGCTTTGTGTATTTTTCTCTGGTGAATGATCCGCTGGATTATACAGCAGAGAAGAATAGATATTCACAATCCACGTGGCAATCACCTCCTTTTCAGCGGATCTCTAGTACCGATATATTTAAGTGGGTCGGTTTGAGTGCCTATCCCTCATTTTAACGTATCAAGGAATTATACGTTTCATCGTATCAAGGAGTTATACTTCGCAATCGTTTTATGATCGGTCGCCTGCCTCCTTAATTTTTGCGACTTTGTGGTTTTTCATGACGATTTTTTGAACTGAAATCTAAGAAAAATGTTTGATCAGTCCAAATTTTATATAATGATTTCTGATGTTTACGAAGTGAGATATTTTAGCCCAGCCGTGGCCATGAATGGAGAAAAGTGTTCGGAACGCCCCTGCAATCAGAAATGAAATACAACCGCGATAAAATCAGTAAAAATAGTTCCAAAATTTATATCTAAAAACTTCCATTTAGCAATGAAAAGATAAAAATGTCTATATAAACACCGAGTTTTATAATGTTATACAAGTAAGTTGATTATATGTGTAAAATGCGAAGAATTAACGAGTTTATAGTTTGATGCTACTTAAAACTGTTCATAGATACGTGTTATCTGTATTTTCTGCCCTCATTTACATTTCATGTTGTACCTACATAGTCGAAGGTATACTTAGTTAAAACAAATAGGTATCATGACGTTTTTAGAAGCGAAGTTAAAGGCTTATTAAATTACACGATATTCAGAGCCCTAACTTAGTAGAGGTGCTCTACAACAGCTAAATTGTGAAACCTGTTTCACCTGTTTCAGTTTCAGCGAAATAACAGTTTCAGAAAACTGTTCCAAAATAACAGCCTGTTCTGCTGTGATACGAGAAAAAAGGGGAAATAACCATTCCTTAAGAATAATGTTTAGAAGTGGTTTCAGTGTTTGTTCCTATATATATATATATATATATATATATATATATATATATATAAATATAAATCAGTCCTAAGCATGTAAAGCATGAATGATCGTTTTCATATTAGGAAAAAACACTCTGAAATCACTTCTAAACATTATTCCTAAGGAATGGTTATTTCCCCTTTTTTCGCGTATTACAGCACAACAGGCTGTTATTTTGGAACAGTTTTCTGAAACTGTTATTTCGCTAAAACTGAAACAGGTGAAACAGGTTTCACAATTTAGCTGTTGTATAGCACCCCTAATAAGATAGGGCCCTGAATATCGTGTAGTGTAATAAGCCTTTTAAGCAGATTTGGTATGGGGAGAAAAGCACTAAACGCGCTTGACCAGCAAACTTGAAATAAATCCATATAGCTAACCAATCGCGCAGGCTAATTTACCTAATCTGAAAGAGGCTCTTGTCCAGCCATAGAACTTATGTAGGCTAAGAGTAATATTTAGAAGAAAAAAACTTGTAAAAGGTAAAGTTTTCATTCATATAATTTAACGGCCACAAATTATACCCAGACTTTGTGGATCGCTCAAAATATTGATTGTTCTGCATGAGGTTCGAACTCACAATACTTGGTACGATATTTCTTCATTCTAACCACTGAGCTATTCGTGCAGTCAATATACAAAAGATACCCTAATTACGTAAGGTATTCTAGATAATAATATTATATTAATCTCTTAAAAACCTCGTTCACACGCAAACACAGCGACCTCCAACATCTTAGCATGATATTTTAGTCATAACAACTTATTTCATAACCGATTTTGAGTTTTGATGTTATTGAAATGTATTTTGCATGTATCTTACTAATAATAGTTTAACACGCATACTTTAAATTGTGTACGTTATATCATAATTGTATTAAATAAAATTAGTATAACCGGAAATAAATCTTTATGTTACTTACTAACTATATGAATTGCTTCGCGTGTGTAGATAAATTTGTAGGTCATCATAACGGCTGGAAACGTGGTCCCTAAATGTAGGCCTCATATCAAAGCTCAAAGTCGTTCAGCTTCCTATGGAGCGGGCTATGCTCGAGATTTCTCTGCGAGATAAAATCCGAAATACGGAAATCCGCAGAAGAACGGGTGTAACCGACATAGCAACGAAGAATTAGCACGCTGAAGTAGCAATGGGCAGGCCACATCGCTCGACGAAACGACAACCGCTGGGGAAGAAAGGTTCTCGAGTGGCGACCACGTATCGGACGACGCAATGTAGGATAACCTGATGAAATTTGCTGAGAGTCGTTGGATGCAGGCGGCACAAGACCGCACTTTGTGGCGTAACATGAGGGAGGCCTACGTCCAACAGTGGACGGCGATAGGCTGAAATGATGATGATTACTATACCAAGCTGGTCAGACGGGTTGGTATAGGGTTTTATTTCGAGTTTTTTCTCTTGTAATGCTGTTTTCTGCTTATCATATCCCTTAGTCTTCTTTTACAACACCCACGCGTAAAATGGTGAATTCTTCCTGTCAGCATACGGCAATTTTTTTATGTATTTAATGTTAATATTTTGGTTGTTATTATTACGTATTCTGTCATATTCATAACATCAATCACTATTTTTGTTTTCTTAACAGTTGGTATGATAACAGTTTTCGGAACGCGTTGTGATTTTAATCCCACTATTATGATTTTTTTTAAATGTTATAATATTATAAGCCCGAAACATTTCTCGATACGCTCATTACTTGCGTTTAATGCATTGAAACAAACAAATAAACAAACTCTTCAGCGTTATAATAGATTTAGCGAATATTACAAGGCGATTAACGTACATACACAGTATAAACAAAGTCAGAACAATATTGTGGATAGCCCAAATATTTGTCCTTGTATACGAATTTTATAGTGCCGACGTAGGCAATAAAATAATATCAAACGCGATTAAATGCCGTATAACGATTATTTTTTTCATTACCACGCGTGCCCATAGCATCGATTAATGCAATGGTGACTTAGTTTTTTCTTTCTTGTGAATGTCATATTACTCAATTAAAGAGCATCAACAGAAAAGTTACTAAAATAAATGAATAAATCGAAATAATAATGGTAGGACTACACTGTTGATCGTTGTCTGTCTACAGCCGCGGGTTGGTCCGTCCGGGGACCGGAGTAGTACCACACTGAGCAGAAAATCGACGTCCGAGTAGTAGCAATTTGTTAATGCGCTTCATTCAGTGAGCGAGAGAGCCGGAAGCCCAAGTTTCTGAGGGTGTTTGCGTGTGATGGGTTTTAGTGATGTCTTTAATATCACCGAACTTCAGTGCACGCATTCACACTCCCTTCACTTTCTTCGCGATAGGCAGTGGCATTACGAAGGTCCATGAGCGGCAGCAACACTTACCATCAGGTGTACTGTTTGCTCGTATGCCACCATTTGCATAAAAACAAAAAAATAATATAGAGTGTAACATTCTGTCGTGAAAAGAAACGCTGAAATACGTTCGAAACATTAGTTCATCATTATCATCTCAGCTCATATACGTCCCACTGCTGGGTTCGAGCCTCCTCCACAATGGGAGGGAATTCGACCGTAAGATATACCATGCTGGTCAGACAAGTTAGTATAGGAAATTATTTCGAGTTTTCTCTCTCTTGTATTGATGTTATATGCTTATTATATCCCTTGGTTGTCTTTTACGACATCCATGAGCAAGATAGGGAGTGCTGAATTATATTCTTACTCCGTCACCACACGGAAAACTTTACTTACGAGTGCCAAAAATACTAAGCTGTAGCAACTGCACAGATGGCGTAGTGGTTAAGATAGCGACCTACAGCGCCAGTGTTGGGGGTTCGAATCCCACGCGGGACAACACTTTGTGCGATCCACAAATTGTTGTTCTGAGTCTGGATGTAATTTGTGTCCGTTAATTGTATGTTTGTAAAGTCCCCCGCAATACAAGGATTATTTCCTTAGTGCAGGGTGTTGTATATAAAAAAAAAATGAAGTAATAAACGAATAAACTACATACATGCAAATTGAAGTTCCGTTCCGTATAATTCGCATATAACATCTAAGCAAGAGAAGAAAAACTCTATGCCAACCTGTCTGACCAGCATGGTATAGTGAGGTCAATATCTCTCCTATTGTGGAAGAAGCTTGAGCCCAACAGTGGCATGTTTATGAGCAAAAATGATGAAATAGAAGCTATTTTGTTTTGTCTGTAGTTTAGCTATTGGCAGCTTGGCTTGTGCTGCGGGTGAGAGCTGACGGTTCTACAATTTTTATGTGAGTTTGTATTGGCTATTAGCCGCAGATGACTCTAATAGCTTTGCCCGGACTAGGACTTCCAACTCGGTATACCCGGTACTCAGAGTCCTTAAACGATGTCGCTAAGAGTTGTTTTAAGCGATATCACCCAAACGTCCTCCAGTGGGAAACGGACCTCGCCTTGAGACATCGCTAATGGCAAAGTGGTCATAACAGCGGCGGTACCGCGGATATTTATGTCTGACTGCACAGTTAGTGTGGTAGTTAAAATATCGACCTACCATGTCAGGGTCGCGGGTCGAATCCCGCGCAGGACAATACATTGTTGGCCTGAGTCTGGATGTAATCCGTTAAATTATATGTTTGGAATTTCTCCATAATACAAATTATTTCTTAAATGCTGGGTGTAGCCTAGAAAATACCATTAATAGCGTCACTGTTGATGACGACAATTTCACTTACTAATAGACATTAACTAATATTGGAAAAACTATGGTAGAACCTGACAATAAGTGAAGAAAACGATAACTCGACAATGGTAACCAATGGTAGTTGGTTCTCAAAATAAAGAAGAAGAAAAAAACAATAATAAATGCTTTGAATTTTGCGAGATTTCTAACTCGGAGCCGAGAGACGCTGCGCATTCGTTGTAAACAAACCCAACTAAAACATTTATAGGAAAATATGTATCTATGAAACGATCCGTGTGGTGACGGAGTAACAATATAATTTACTATCCCGCTCTTACCCGTGAAGATCGTAAAAAACGACTAAGGGATTTAATATCGGGTAACCGGACCGGGGATTAGTCCGGCACCCGCGGAGAGGTTAGCCTCGCGACGGCGATCGGCGTCCCAGTAGGGGACGTCGATGGGAGAGGGTTCTCCCTCAGGGTAGGTATTCCATCGAGTCGACCACTGAAGTGAAGGAACTCTGCACCGGTGGTCGGCCCAACAGACGAAGACGACGTGCTATATGGGTGAGTTATGAGTGTGCGTGCCTACGTCTCTCTGTCGCCCCGAACGGAGTCGGGCAAAGAGTGCGCCGACCGTGAGCGCCAAAAAAGGGATTAAATACATATACATTGCATCTATGCTAAAGAAGAAAAACCTAAAATGAAATCCTATACTAATAAATTTGAAGTCGGTTTCCCCTATTGTGGAGAAAGGTCAACCCCAACGGTGGAACATATATAAGGTGAAACGATGATCATGAGGATGTATCTACAAAGAATAAGTACTAGTTAACGTTTATTTTTTTTATTAATTATAACTAAACGACACCGAATTATCTAGTCATTTGCAATAGGACACCGTATATTAAAATCTAATGATCTATTGAAACTCAATTGACTAGATTAATTTTCCCATATTTAGTCATCTTAAATTTAGCCTAATCAACTTATCATCTTTATATTATACTAGCAACCCGCCCTCGATTCACTGCGGTATTAGTCACCTTACCCACGTAGTTTCCATTCCCGTGGGAACACCGGGATAAAATATAGCATGTTACTCCCTGATAGTATAGCTTTCCATTAGTGAAAGAATTTTTGGAATCGGTTCGGTGGTTAAAGCGTGAAAGTGTAACAAACAAACAAACTTACTTTCGCATTTATAATACTAAGTAAGGATGTGTAATACTCGCGTAAACATCAGAGGTTGTAACACGAGAAGGAATGTTTATCATAGCAAGGAGTGTTCCTCTATTCATCAGTCCACCATCAACACTCATTGCTGAATATAAGACTCCTCAATCAGAAAAAATGCTATGATCGACACACTTGGTAGGTAGTTTAAAGATAATAATCACTAAACTGGTATACTCAACATTATATTCAACTAGCAACCCGCCCTCGCTTCGCTTCGGTTTCAGTCGCATTACCCGCGAAGTTCCCGTTCCTGTGGGAATACGAAGATATAATATAACCTATGTTACTCCCTGATATTATAGCTTTCCAACGGTGAAAGAATTTTTGAAATCGGTTCGGTGGTTTAAGCGTGAAAGCATAACAAACAAACAAATAAACAAACAAATAAACAAACTTTCTTTCACATTTATAATATTAGTAAGGATGAACAACTCAAATTTAATAATAATATATCATTGGGTTATTCATTTTACAATTTAATTGATTTTTTGTTAAATTTATTTTACAGGATATTGAGTTTTCTCAGAATGATCAGTCTGAGGGTTTTTCATATCCTGTAATTACAGATAATTTAGTTATGACAATTTATTAAACGAATATAATATTCATATAATTAGTGTCATATCATAGAGTCATGTAGAGGAAATAGACTGAAACGTGTAGTCTATGTTTGAATATTATGCGTTCAACAATTAATTTTAAAACCTCACCAAAGTGGGTGTTTATTTTTTTGGGTGGACTACGGTGACCACATATCCCGTCCGTTCCGTCCAGGGTGACGATAGGGCCCCATAGCCCCACCAACTGTATCTTGTGTGACATGGATGTCCACAATTCAGCTAGTCTGAGATCAGCTAGTCCGATTTGATAACGAGGGTTTATTGACACTTGTCGTGAAAAGGGATGGTGACTTTTAAATTTTAACAGCCAAAATAAAACTGATTATTTTACGCCCTCATGAATGATTGACATAATTTTAATTTATCGATGACAATGTTATCTATATTACAATTATAAAGGGTTATTGCTTTGTTTGTTTGAACTGGTACGATTTGGATTATAAGAAATCTTATTATGTAAGACTAGCGTCTACACGAGGCGTCCCTCACGTAGTAAGTAACTTTGTCAAAGTTGAAATATTGTCCCAAGGGAACACATTACTGAAGTAAAAATCCTAAGTATTATCCAGGGTGTCAGCTACCTTCACACCAAGTTTTATCAAAATTGATCAAACCTTTAGAGCGTGAAAAGGTAACAAACATAGTTTGGATGTTCAGTCACAAACTTTCGCCTTTATAATATTAGTGTGATGTGATATTTATCGTAATAGGTTTTAATACATAACTTTTAGATAAATGGGAGCGGAGCAGTGTCTATAAATGTTAGTTGATTGGGAAAAAATTTGAATAATAGAACATGGCGCATGGAGCGTTATGCGCAGTCGCCGTGGCATAATAACTGCAGACATAACCAAAATTGTGGTTAATGAATTGTGAATGTTATTAAGTGTGACATAAAATTTAATATCACGAAATGACAAAGGTATTCAAACACTACGATAATACTAATTACCGAAGGTAGGAACAAGTACACGCAGGCGAAGCTGCTAACAAAGTTAGTTATATTATTAAAGCTTAAATGACAATAAAACTTAATTAATTCAACCTTTATGGAGATTAGGGTATACAAAAACCTATACATTTTTTTATTTTTTTTTTTAATTGTTATGCATTTACATGTTAAACTTTTTCGAAAAGTCATTTGTTTATCAACAAAGATATTAACATGAGCGGCATTTGAATTCACGTGTCTTGAAAATCCGATACCATCAAAAACAAGTCTTGTAAAAAAAAAGCCAAGCCTCGCAACTGAGTTCTTCTTCCATAAAAAGTTGTAAGATGTATGTTATTCCAAGTCGGTTAACTCATTCAGTCCCTGCTTAAGGGACCTTTCTTCTTAAGTTATTACGTAAATAACTAACCTAACAACTTCTTATAGTGACTATATCAATATTAAAGATCTTATATGTTTTATATAAACAAAATGACTTGGCAATCGCATGAAAACACAATGTACCTCACAAGTAATACAGATTATATTAAATTGTACTAAATATAGTGCGATTGCCAAGTCAATCTATTTATTTAAAACATAAAAGATCTTTAATATTGATATAGTCACTATAAAAAGTTGTTAGGTTAGTTATTTACGTAATAACTTAAGAAGAAAGGTCCCTTAAGCAGGGACTGAATGAGTTAACCGACTTGGAATAACATACATCTCACAACTTTTTATGGAAGAAGAACTCAGTTGCGAGGCTTGGCTTTTTTTACAAGACTTGTTTTTGATGGTATCTCATTTCTTTTTGTAGATAGACCTACTTATTTTCCTTTCCGGTATCTTCTACTTCTTGAATACCAACAACGGATTTTCTTGGAGCTCACTCTCTGAAAAATGAGACATCTCTCCTTTCTGTTTGAGTCACTTCTACCTAAACTAAGCGGAGAGATGTGGAAATAAAGAAATTTGATTGGTTTTTCGAAACATATCTCCTCTAGTCTCCTCTCCGCTTTGATGGCAATGGAGCCTAATGATGGCGTTCTTTCTTTCAGATAAATTTCAGGTAATTTAGTTTGCTTAATACTTTGGGAGAATTTGGTACAATTTCATAAGACATGTCCCACCCTTGCTTTTTCATTAAGTTGATTGACCATTTTACAAGTTATCTTTGAACATAATTATATCTAGGTATCTGTCTACACCTATTATGCCAATCATCATTCCGCCTATCGCCGTCCACTGTAGAACATAGACCCCCCTCATGCTTCACCATAAAGTGCAGTACTGTGGCATCTGCATCCAACGACGCTCAAGAGTAACAGAGGTGCCATGACTAGAGCTCATTTTTCTTCGCCATATGAGGAATATTGACGAAGTCGCCACGTTTGGTAGGCGGGTTGGTTTCGCAGTGAGATATCATACATTTCCCCGGCGAGACCTGCTGCCCACTCTCCTTCCTGTTAAATCTTTTTTTTTTAAATGACAACGCCTTGCACTAAGGGAATAATAATCCTTATATTGTGGAGGACTTTACAAACAAATAATTCAATATCGCATCATCATCGCAGCCCTCATATGTCCCACTGTTGGGCTCGGGCCTCCTCCACAATGGGAGGGAATTTAACCCACTATACCATGCTGGTCAGACATGTTGATATAGGGTTTCATTTAGAGTTTTCCTTCTCTTGCACAGATGGTATGTGCATATTATATTAATAATTACCCTGTTTAGAGCCTATTGTACATCTTTCTACACATGCAGCCTGTGGGCTAGACATACTCGTAAATCTTACAATGCCCTTCGTATCCAATATAATAACGCGTTCAGGGTGTTGTTGGGGCTGCCGCGCTTCTGCAGCGCATCAGGGATGTTCGCCGAGGCTCGCGTGGATTGTTTTTACGCCACAATGCGCAAAAGGTGCGCATCTTTGGTTCGTAGGGTGCGGGTCAGCTCAAACAGCATCCTGGCCATGGTTGCAAGTCGACTAGACTGCTTGTATATGAATCACTGCTGTGGCGTCTCTCATGGTGTGACGCAGTAGTGATTAAGCAGATATTATTTTCTTTTATTTTAATTAATTCTCATCTGATTTTTGATTTTTGTAATTTTAATTAACTAACAACTTTAGATTAAGAATTACTAACAATAATGAGTCTTGGTTACTTGAATAAATATTATTATTATTATTATTATATACCATAGTCGTCTTATACGATATCCACGGGCAAGATGAGAGTGGTGAATTGTATTCTTACTTCGTCACCACACGGAAAGAACATATAATTAACCGACACAAATTACATTCAGACTCAGAACAGCCATTTGTGGATCGTACAAGGTGTTGTCTTGCATGGGATTCGAACCCGTGACACTAGCACGGTACGTTGGTATCTTAACCGCTACATCATCTGCACAGTCTTTAGCCGGTTGTTACGATTCCCATAGAGAAGTAACGATGGCGACAAATGTATTCTTATTTTTTACAAAGTTACATTTCATTAACTGCAAATGTAACTTTGTAACCCTATATATTTATATAAATTTACAAAATTATTTATGCAGTTAGTGTATCTCGGAAACTGGATGAAAATTATAATGTTTCATAATTTTTCCTTCATTTATACACTAAACACTAATTGTATTCTAAATTTGAAGCTTCTATGTCTGCTAGAAGTGCCTCTTTAATATTGATGATCGGTCAGTCAGTCAGTGAGTGACAAAATTACGAAATTTTGACTAGTTATAATTCTTAAACTATTGGTTCAAATTAAATGAAATTTGAAATACACAATGTGTATACAATGCCTGCTAGGTTATTAAAAATTTAGGTTTCTAGTTTTAGTAACAACGAAGTTATAGGGGGTCCAAAATGGCCTGAATGGCTTCGAGAAAAGTATGTTACGGCAGTGTTGCGTTTTGCCCGACTTTTTTTTTGCTCGACTTGGCGGGGGCACTGCCGTGCCCCCAGATGTATATGCTGAGTGGTGGCGGCTACAAATACTACCAACCCTCAGGCGGCTGGTGGCAGACTACTTGGAGGGGCGCAGCGTCCTCTACGTTGACCGAGTAGGGGACGTTGTGCGAACGCCCATGACGTGCGGTGTCCCACAGGGGTCGGTTCTGGGTCCGACCCTGTGGAACATCGGCTACGTCTGGGCGTTGAGAGGAAGCCTTCCACCCGGGCTGGGCGTAATTTGCTACGCCGACGATACACTCGTCACAGCCCGGGGTGGGACGCTAGAGGAGGCGGCACGCCTGGTAACTCTCGGCACCGAGGAGATTGTCGGGCGGATCGAAGCGCTGGGGTTGAGGGTAGCCTTGGAAAAGACGGAGGCCCTTTTGTTCCATGGCCTCCGTACCGCCGGGCCTCCTGCCGGCGCTTCGATCACCGTGAAGTCGGTCACCACTAGCATCCAGACCCACATGAAGTACTTGGGCCTGGTGCTCGACGGGCATTTTTGGTTTCGGGAGCATCTCCATCGACTTGTCCCCCGGCTTGTCGGCGCGGCGTCCGCCCTTTCGCGGCTGATGCCGAATGTGGGCGGACCCAGCGCTACGTGCCGACAGCTGTACGCGGGGGTGATCCGGTCGATGGCTCTGTACGGCGCACCGGTGTGGGCGGGGTCCCTGACCGTCCGGCTGAGGGCCCTCTTGAGGCGACCACAGAGGGTCATGGCGGTCAGGGCCATACGCGATTACCGCACGATGTCAACGGAGGCAGCGTGCCTCTTGGCCGGAACTCCCCCGTGGGACCTGGAGGCGGAGATGCTCGCCGACATTTATCGGCGGGTGTCGGAGACGCGCGCCCGCGGCCGTATGGTCTCCCTGCAGGAGATCACCGCCTGGCGGGTCGACGCCCGCCGTGGAGTCATTGCCCGTTGGGCAGTCCGGCTGGAGAGTCCTCGGTACGGTGTCAGGACCGTCGAGTCCTTCCGGCCGGTGCTGATGGAGTGGTTGGAGCGGACGCACGAGGTGCTTTCCTTCCGACTGGTGCAGGTGCTGACGGGGCACGGATGCTTCGCGAAGTACCTGCACAAGATTGTCAGGAGGGAGAGCACACCATCCTGCCACCACTGCAGTTGCGACGAGGACACGGCGCAGCACACGCTCGAAGAGAGTGCTGCGTGGGAAGGGGAGCGCCGTGAACTCGTCGCGATTATCGGTGTCGACCTGGCGCTGCCGACCATCGCCAGGGAGATGCTCGTCAGCGTCAGAAACTGGGACGCGGTCGCCGCCTTCTGTGAGGCCGTTATCTCACGGAAGGAGGCGGCGGATCGTGTGCGAGTAGAGATCCTATTCGGCGACACGTTCCGCCGCCGGCGACTCGGGCGGCGCAGGCGCGAGTATCTGCGCCTAATGCCGCCCTTGCCGAGGCCGCGGGTGATCGGACCGGGGAATTGTCCGTCACCCGCAGTGTGGCTAACCGCGCGACGGTGACCGACGTCCCAGGATGTCGAGAGGTGAGGGTACCCGAAAGGGTATGCTGTCGGGCCGACCACTGACGGACAAGTCACATCTGCTCCGGTGGTCAGCCCAACAACGAGGTGACGTGGGTACGGGTGGGTTATGGACCCGCGCGCCGTCCTTTCATCGCCCCGGACGGACTGGACCGCGCGTGCGCTTACCATAGCCCACCCATAAAAAAAAAAAACCCCTTATATTGTTCGTGGGTGTCGTATAAGACGAATAAGAGCTTTATTAAAGGGAAATATGCCACAGCGCATTTTCTGGAAACTCACAACCTGTCAAATGTGACAATAAATTTGTAGCATTATTACTTAAAAATAATTATACGTTTTTTTTAACATTTTTCATTAACACTCCGCTCCTATTGGTCGTAACATAATATTATATAGCTTATACCCTTCCTCGATAAATGGACTATGCATGTCTAAAATGTTTTTTCAATTCGAACTAGTAGTTGCTGAGATTAGCGGGTTCAACAAACTTATTTATAATATTAGATTTACAATATTAGTATAGGTGAGAAACTTTAAAGATAATGAAGAGAAAATACAACGTTTATTAATTACCACCCTTTAAATGTTCATGGTGATTATGACGCAAATGAGAGTAAAATCGAAATAAAACCCTATATCAGCACGTCTTGACCAGCCTAGTATAATCATGTTCCAGGTCAGGTCCCCCTTTTGGGGTGGAATCCCATGCATATGGGACACAAGGACATAAAAAGAAAACCCAAAAATACTTATTACTTTTCATCATCATCATCACAGCCCACATACGTCCCACTATTGGGCTCGGGCCTCCTCTACAATGGGAGGGAATTTGACCTACTATACCATGCTGGTCAGACATGTTGGTATAGGGTTTCATTCGAGTTTTCCATCTCTTGCACAGATGTTATGTGCATATTATATTCCATAGTCGTCTTTTACGACATCCACGGGGAAGATAGGGAGTGGTGAATTGTATTCTTACTCCGTCACCACACGGACAATTATTTATTACTTATTACTTTTAATTGTCAGATATTCAGAAATTCAAGAGAAGTCAAATTACAAAAGAGAGAAGAGAAGACAACTATATTAATATGGCTAACCAGCTGATATAGTGGATTAATTGGTCTCCTCAGTGCCTACATGCACGCCATTTGAGCCCAACATAAGTACTATAACGTAGTCTTCGGTAGCTGCTTGACTGATTATTTTTCTGTTATTTATACCATGTGTGTATGTATTCCTTACGAAGTGTGAACTTATATTTTTCGAACTATAGATAATATAAATATATATAAGTAAGACCAAGATTACGTTAGGCAAAGATCTAGCTGTGCTCCTGATATTGCGAAGGTCCATGAACGGTAGTATTATTTAACATCAGGTTAGTTGTTTGCTCGGTTACAATAAGAAAAAAATAAAAAACTTTGCAGCTAACTCGTACCATAAAGTTCTTTGTTTCTGTTATGGTCCCATGATTGTTGCTCATTTAGCTATTAAAGTAATATTATTTGTGTACAACTTTAGCACTATTTCGAAAAATTCGCATGATATTAGACTTGTAAAGTAATTGTTTGTCTAGCAGACAAGTTCTTGTTTTGTTAAAATGATGGTCACATTGCGTCGGCCATTAAGGCGATCAAAAAGTATTGTTATTTAGTAACGTACAAATGAATTTTCGTCGAAATTTAAGCTAAATATTTACGGGTATATGATGTTTACGCGAGTATTATACATTTGAAATAAAAATGACTGCACAGATAGCGTAGTGGTGAAAATACTGAACTAATGTACTAATGTGTCGCAGGTACATAACCCACGTAGGATAATACTTTGTGCGATACACAAAATGTTGTTCTGAGTTTGGGTATAATTTATTATCTACTAGCAACCCGCCCTCGCGTCGCTTCGCTTCGGTGTCAGTCGCCTTACCCGCGTAGTTCCCGTTCCCATGGGAACACCGGGATAAAATATAACCTATGTTACTCCCTGATATTATAGCTTTCCATTGGTGAAAGAATTTTTGAAATCGGTTCAGAGGTTTAAGTGTGAAAGCGTAACAAACAAACAAATAAACAAACAGCCTTACTTTCGCATTTATAATATTAGTAAGGATAATGGACAGCAAAGTTGGGCCAGTGACGGTAAAGTTAACGAGTGAACGGTTGACATGGTATGGACATGCGATGAGGCGGAATGAAAGTAATGTTGTGAGAAAAGTTTTGGGTATGAATGTTGAAGGCTTTAGGGGTAAAGGAAGACCGAGGAAAAGATGGATGGACTGCGTGAGGCATGACATGGATAGTCTCGGAGTGACTGCAGAGATGACGTCTGATAGGACAATATGGAAGAAGATGACATATTATGTCGACCCCAAGTAATTAGGATAAGAGCAAGATGATGATGAATGGACAGTAAAGTGCGCAATACATGAATTATTTATTTACTGCTAGCGAAAGTAGTTAAAAAAATTGTCCCGTAATCATGAACGTTGTAAAGTGCTTTATTTAAAAATTTAAGGGCATTTATATTACATGCATATAAAAGAATTATATTTTTGTGAGCCTATCGAATAGATGCTGTTCGGCAAAATAAAAAAAAAATTGATTCCTTGAAACCCCTCGCAGTGCCTACCACTTCCAAATATTAATTCAAAACATTCTTGATTCATACACACACAAAAAATAGATCAATATCGGTCCAACCGTTTAAGAAGAATTCAGTCACATTACACACGTATCATCCAAGAATTTTTATATATTGCCATATGTACGGCAAGTGCAGATGAATGAAGATACTACAACATGATGATACCGCCCATCCTTGGTCTCGCTGCAGTTGACAGGCGACCCCGTACCGTTGTTCTTCCTAAACGAACAAAAAATTATCTCCAATGTCATTGTTTATTTTTAAACTGCTTTTATCAAACAAAAGGTTTCTTATGAAAACTGTTCATTGTAGTTTTATCATATTAATAGTATATATTGTCTTGCTCATGAAATATTACGTAAAGAAACGTTATCTGTGGTCAAAGACAGTGAAACTTTTGACGGGAATGTGAGAGCATCATGTTGAGTCTTGTACTACATTAAATATTAAGTGTTTTTGCGTATTAAATCAATTAATTTAGACTATATTTTATGAAATATAAAAGTGCTTTTTTTTAATCTTTTTTTTAAAACCACTTCACGGATTTTATCGCGTTTATATACGTATTTGATTTTTGATTGCCCGACGTTTCGAACACTTTATAGCATTCACGGCCGGACTGACTGTTTTATTTACAATGTTTAATGCTCGCGTGAACATCAGAAATCATAATATAAAAATACTTTAAAAATTACTTCGTTTTCCATCAAAATTTCAAGAAAATGTCAATAATAGTGGCCATGGCACTCTTGAAGGTGACGATTTGACTTACTGACGAAAAATAACTTTAAATGAAGTGATAGTTTATAAGTCAAATCATAAAATTCCTTAAAAAATAGACAGTAACAGGGGTGTGAAATGCTAGTCAAGAATATAAGCAGATGAAATCACGAGCGTGGTCTAGCTTAATTTTCTTTCTATTATAGACAAGACCTGTACCTTAAATTGCTCGTGGGTATCGTAAAAGACGACTAAGAACCTTACATTGACCTGGGCCTACAAAATCTGATGCTGCCTTGTCAACATTCTCATTCTCTTTTTTACAATAAATCAACATATCTATTTTAACCCTAACTCTGCTAACTTATTACTTTCAGGTGAAGGATCTGTTAATATGTTACTAAGAAGGTCAATTTAAATGGATCTATTAATTGCAATGCTGCCTATAACTTTCGCTTCAAACGCATTCCGTCAGAACTTGCTGAACTTTCTCAGTAGTTCCACAGTCTTTACAGTTTGGAAATGGGGTTTATTTCGTCAAAAATACGAAATTTTCATTCAGAGTTAACATCAGACTGGTCATAAAACTGTCGCTAATAATGATTTCTGATGTTTACACGAGCATTAAACTTTGTAAATAAAACTACTTTACGGATTTTATCGCGTTTGTACCTACTAATAACTGTTGCAATATATGTGCTATACGCACAGGAGTACATATTGCGTCCACGCAAGTAATTGACATAAGAGAAGAATGATGTTCATAATGATATAGAGGAGACTCGAATTAAACAGTGGAACACTGTGCTTATCCTTGAAATCAATTCTAATTTCGAATCCGATTAAATTCCAATCTCACCAAACTTATATTTGGTACTCTTAAACAGAATCCAGAATAAATTCGTCGCAATTGCCGTTGTTATTTTCACCAAATGTGCCATATTTTATTACTTTAAATTAATAACGTTACCGAACTCGATCACCACAAAGACGCTTTCTTAAAATTCTGCAACATAACGATTTTAGACTAGGTCAAAATCACGTCGGGAGTAGCAAATATTTGACTTAATCGAAAATCTAATTCTTAAAAAAATCGACCGGATTTGATTTCAATCGTGCCTTAGTGTTGCTTTCAAGAGTACCAAATTGCTCAAATTCGAGCTGCGATTGGATTTAGGATTGCAATCAAAATTCAAGAGTATGCGCACCGATATGTGCTGAGATAATGATAATGAAAAAGAACTTTATCATAAAATCATATAAGGAGGCGTGGTAGGACCACACTATTGACAGTTATCTATCTACAGCCACGGGCCGGTCCGTCCGGGGCAGTACCATGCTCTCGCAGAAAATCGACGTCTGAGTAGTAGCAATTTGTTACTGCGCTTCGTTCGGTGAGCGAGAGAGTCGGAAGCCCAACTTTCTGAGGGTGATTGCGTGTGGAGGGTTTTGGTGGTGCCCTTGGTATCACCGAGCCTCAATGCACGCATTCACACTCCCTTCGCTTTCTTCGAGGTAGACAACGGCCTTGTAAAGGTCCATGAGCGGCAGCAACACTTACCATCAGGTGTACTGTTTGCTCGTATGCCACCGTTTGCAATAAAAAAAAAAAACCTCTTCTTAATGTTAGGAACACACTGTTGACAGTTGTCTGTCTACAGGCGCGGGTCAGTCCGTCCGGGGTAGTACCACACTGAGCCACAAATCGACGTCCGAGTAGTAGCAATTTGTTACTGCGCTTCGTTCGGTGAGCGAGAGAACCGTAAGCCCAACTTTCTTAGGGTATTTGCGTGTGATAGGTTTTAATGATGCCTTTAGTATCCCCGAACCTCATTACACGCATTCACCTTCCCTTCACTTTTTTCACGGTAGGCAGCGGCTTTGCAAACGTCCATTAGCGGCAGCAACACTTACCATCAAGTGTATTGTTTGTACGTTTGCCACTGTTTGCAATAAAAAAAAGCCTTAACGCATATAATACCCGATGTTGAGATCGAGCCTCCTCCACATTGAAAGGAAAAATGACCTACTATATCGTGCTGGTCAAGTGTATTGCCATAGAGTTTTAATGTCGAGTTTTCCACCTCTTGCTTAGATTTTGCCTGTATATCATATTCTTGAGTCGTTTTTTACAACACGTAAGAGAGATGAATTGTATTCTTAATCCGTCACGACACGGCAAATCCCATAGATTCTGTATAAAATGATTGTATCAATCGTATCAGTAATATTAAAGATAGGAAAATAAAAACATTCGGTCTATCACAAATTAATCAAGTATTGTGGTCAAAATAAATAATTATAGAATCATTTTCTTGTTTACATACGTTTACCTTCGTTGTAAAAACGTGGACTTTCCCATTATATTGGACCATGGAACTATGATTTTTTCTATAATCACGTCTTTAGTCCGGCAGTTAACAACAAGAGACGCAATTATTTATACTAATAAGTAGTAAGGTTTATATCTTTATATATATATTTCTAGTGTACGTGTGTGTCTATCTCACTGAACTCCTCCTAAACGACTGGACGATGTTGACGAAATTTTTTGTGTGTTCAAGGGGCTTCGAGAATGGTTTAGATTCACAATTGGACCCGGTAGGTGGCTATTTGAACAAAATAACGTTTGTTGGATCAGTTAGTTTTGTATAAAAATCCTCACAAATGTTTACTACTTTAAACTTTTTCATAAAATTCATCTCGGCCCACAATCTATTAGGCTCGAGCCTAGTCTGGCTGGTATATGTTCGTATAAGATTTTGACTGCACAGCTAGCGTAGTGATTAAGATACCTACAGTGCCAGTATCAGGTGTGTGCGATCCACAAATTGGTGTTCTGAGTCTGGATGTAATTTGTGCTTGTTAATTATTATATATGTTTGTAAAGTCCCCCGCAATACAAGGATTATTTCCTTAGAACAGGGTGTTTTTTTTTATTCATCCTCATCATCGCAGCCCACACGTCCCACTGTTGGTCTCAGGCCTCCTCCACAATGGGAGTAAATTTGACCTACTATACCTTGCTGGTCAGATATGTTGCTTTAGGGTTTCATTTCGAGTTTTCCTTCTCTTGCACAGATGTTATATTATAGTGGTCTTTTACGGTATCGACGGGCAAGATAGGGAATGGTGAATTGTATTCTTACTCTGTCTCCACGCTTAATTATTTGAATTGCGATGCATACAATGCATTTAATGGCTTAAGTATGAGTGTAGTTCTTAGTCAATGCTGATTTTTGTTATATCAATAATTAGCTCTCATAAATAGCATAATAGTTCAGATATGGACCTACCCTATCAGGTATAGTAGGTTCAATTCCCATGCACGACTATTTTGTACCCTACACAAATTATTCTACTCTGTCTCTTAATCTTTTTTTTATTGCAAACGGTGGCAAACGAGCAAACAGTACACCTGATGGTAAGTGTTGCTGCCGCTTATGGACCTTTGTTAGATCGCTGCCTACCGTGAAGAAAGTGACAGGAGTGGGTATGTGAATGCGTGCAATGAGGTTCGATGATACTAAAGGCATCACCAAAACATACCACACGCAAACACCACAGAAAAATTAATAAGATAGAACGGCCATGTGGGCGGGGCAAGCGTGCCACAATTGCGATCAAACGGTCTTAATATTGACGAAAGTCGTTTTACCGGCACTTAGTTGCGCTTATATAGTGACCTTGAATGAAGCTCCGACAAAAAAGAGAAATATGCCGTCTTGCGCTGTTACAACGTGTCGAAAACGAAGTCAGTTGCGTAGTTATAGTCTAAGAAGGCATTTCTTTTCATCATTAAGTCCATAAACTTATTAATTCAGTGATATTTCGTAATTTTATGAGAGTATTATGTCGTTTGTAACAAACAATTATGAGATCGTAAAAAGAGCCAAACATTATACATCGTCTGCCATACATGGATATCACCTTTTATTAGTCCAGCAACCGCGCAATGTACTACGTTCAATGCGATATCACTAAGAACCGCCTTAGCATACGTTTTCATTCAAAACATTGACGTTGATCCACGCGTATCGATAGTGTTGTCCAGCATACTATAAGTTATCGATTTCAATAATTAGCTATGTGTTAATTTTATCATATTAATAAATATTTTAACACTTTTAATTTAGTAATCGTTTTATATAGTTATATTAACAATATTTAAATAGGTATTTAAAAATCAATTATTCTGATATACATTATCTACTTAATTTATCTTGTATATCTATAGTACATTCTTGTATATTTTCCGTGTGGTGAAGGAGTAAGAATATAATTCACCACTCCCTATCTTGCCCGTGGATGTCGTAAAAGACGACTATGGGATATAATATGCGCATAACATCTGTGCAAGAGAGGGAAAACTTGAAATTAAACCCTATACCAACATGTCTGACCAGCATGGTATAGTAGGTGAAATTACCTCTCATTGTGGGGGAGGCCCGAGCTCTACAGTGGGATGTATGTGGGCTGCGATGATGATGATGATGATCTATAGTACAAACTTCATAGTGCTCATTAGCACTCTTTAGTAATTAATAAAATAGAAATAACAAAATAATAGTAATAAAATATCTATGTTCGGGACCAATCACTAAATATATATATATATATATATATAAATTTTACACGTAATGTTTAATTAAGTAGGTATTTAGTTGTCGTACAAAATAATTGTTCTATTCTTCCTTAAGATGGAATAATTTATGATAAGAATTAATTTCTTGAGACTGGTTATTCATTACTAGTTATTATATATGTGTTGATTTCTAACTTTTCATAAGTGTTGAATTTTTATTCCAAGAAATGTTGACATAATAGTCATCATCTTGGCTTATATATGTTCCATTGCTGGGCTCGAGCCTCCTCCGCAAAAATAGGCAAATTTACCTTACTATACTATAGTAGTCAGACAGTTTAATATAGAGTTTTCTTTTGAGTTTTTCTTCTCTTGCATAGATGTTATATGCTTACTATATCTCTCAGTCGTCTCAATATATTAGGATGGGACATCCGCGGCTAATATATGTAGTGGTGATTGGTATTCTTATTCCGTCACCACACGGATAATGTTAGTACATTTTTGTTTACAATAAAAAAAAATGTACTAACAAGTAGCAGTAGCAGTGTATAAAACCAATTAAATAACTGTTTTGTTTTTTAAGTTAAATAATAGCACTAATAAAAATAAACCGAATTTCAATAAACAATAATATTTTAACATATTTTAAGAATGATATCTGATGCTTACGCGAGCACTTCACATCTATACCAATAAATAAAATCGGAGTGTCTGTTTGTAATGTCAAAATAATAGGCTTTTTTCATGCTCACACGACACCTATGCCTAAAATAGCAATTAAAATTTTTTTGTCTGTCTGTCTGTTTGTTCCGGGTAATCTTCAAAACGGCTGGACCGATTTGAAAAATTCTTTCACCAATGGAAAGCTATAATATCAGGGCGTAAACTAGGCTATATAGCAACTACGCGGGTAAAACGACTATAACCTATAACCGAAGCGAACCGAGGGCGGATTGCTACTTGTAAATAAAACTACTTTTACGGATTATATCGCGTTTGTATTTGATTTATGATTGCCCGACTTCATCCTGAAACGGGCAATCTGAAATGGGAACAATATAATATACAAATCGCTTCTCGCTTACGTAATTTATTATAGCACTTAAATTTTCTGTCACCTATACAGAGTATAGTGAGGAGTATTTCATTTGCATGATTTTACTGTTAAATTACTTACTTGCATTACAAATAACTTCAACACATCACACAAGTAAGTGCTTAATTTAAAGGCATTAATATTTTTGTTTCGATAAAACAGGCTAAATAAATATCGTGTAGTATATCGACCATGGCAAGCACTAGCGTACATGTGCTTTTTTATATGAGAGCATACGTTGCCTACAGAACTTAGTTATAGTTTGTGTACCAACTGCAACTTCGAAATTGATATGTGTGTGTGTTATGTTAGTGTGTGAAATTATTGTAAGCATAGACCTTGCATATGTGTTAACATCAGCGGGAGGGAGTAATTATGCCACGCTGGTTTTCGAACAAAATCAGCCGAATGGCCTTTCTAAAGTATTAATATTTCTGTGGCAAACACCCTCAGAAAGTTTGGCTTCCGGCTCTCTCGCTCACCGAACGAAGCGCAGTAACAAATTGCTACTACTCGGACGTCGATTTTCTGCTCGGTGTGGTACTACCCCGGACGGACCGGCCCGCGGCTGTAGACAGATAACTGTCAACAATGTGATTCTACCTATATGTCGAAATGTCAACTTAATATAATTTATTCATTAAAATTTATTGCACTCATACACATAAATCATATGAAATAAATCTGCATAAAATAAATCTTCGCCGGTGGTTTATTATAAAACTTAAGACGGAAATATAATGACAGTTATTTTTTAAATAAAATTCATGAATAATAAATAATGAATATGCAATTATTGATGCACAATTTCTTTGTGTTGGGAATTATCGGTTGTGTCGAAGGAGACAGAATGGCTATTGTGTTTGACGCGCGCATACTTTATTGTTTATAATAATTTATCTCTGTATGGATGTATAAAACTTAATTAGCTCTTACGATATATTAAAGATGGTATACTCAAATATCATTGACCACTGACGACAAGTCACATCTGCTCCGGTGGTCGGCCCAACAACGAGGTGACGTGGGTACGGATGGGTTATGGGCCCGCGCGCCGTCCTTTCATCGCCCCGGACGGACTGACCGGACGGACCGCGCGTGCGCTTACCATAGCCCACCCATAAAAAAAAAATACTCAAATATCATTGATTAAAGTTGACATTTGTATCTCTCTATATTTTCGCATTGATAGCCCTCAATGGTGAGCCACAGTCTGGGTTAAGCTGTTATAGTCATCTGCGGCTAACACCTACAGACACAAAAAAACAACGACTGTCTGTAAACTTGATTTGTTACGTGCTGTGTGGTAGCGGCTTCGAATACTACCAACCCTTGCTTTGCTCGTGGGTGTCGTAAAAGACGACTAAGAGCCCTAGATTGACCCGGACCAACTCCATCTGGTACCATTTGGGTCAACGATTACATTCCCAAGGAGGGTTGACGTCAGGCAGGCGGCCGGTCATAAAAGTCATTGCCGAAACTTTTTGCAATATGTCAAAACAGATGATATATTGCGTCGACCCCAAGTAATTGGGATAAGAGCAAGATGATGATGATGACCGACAAGAAAAAAATTTATGACAATTTGCCTACTTAATGATTTTTGATGTTTACGCGACCATTACACATTGTAAATAAAACTACTTTACAGATTTTGTTATTCTGTATATCACATGAATTATCATTATTCCTTAGAATAATAACTTATATATATATATAAGGATAGTGTCCATACGTAAGCCATCAAAAATATGAAGCAAACAATACTACATGCGTGCAAGCGATTACACACGTACACACGCACACCACTATACGAATTATGAAATCAAATTTTGTTTTTATTACTAAAAATCGTCGGAATACTTTTAAAAGTAATGTTAATATACTTTTTATGTTTTTCAAATGTGTTGTGATACCATTTGAATGCACAAACCGTCATAATTACCTATTTATTTTTAAGAGTTGCGTACTTACGTGCAGTACAGTAACCTTGTACATTACGGAAGGGTTCCGGCGTAAGCTCCATTAGACTCCAAGTGAAATGCTTCACTTTTTATGCTCGAACTTACCTTCTATACGTTATTATTCTAAGTATTATTCTGAATATTACAATAGTCTGTCACCCGCAGAGAGGCTAAGCGTGTGAGAGGGTTTAGTGTTGCCCAAATGCAAGACCAAGACGAGACTTGGACCAGTCTTGGTCTTGGTCTTGCAACAGCACACCTGGTCTCGTCTTGGTCTTGGTATTGCAGCTAGAGTCTCGCAAGGTCTTGCAAGTCTTGCAGTTGGAATAACGTAACAGTCATTTATCATGGCAATGAAAAATCCAACTAAATTAATCAAATATCATCCTATCCTATCTATCCAACTGGTAGTCTATAGTCCACTATTGAATATAACCCTTACCACTGGGGAAAATTACTCTCCTATTCCCCTGGTGTTACATTAGACAGAGTTACTACTCCTATGACAAAGGAAGGAATTTCGACCCTGTTTTCTTAAGACGTCACCACACAGGGCAGTTGATACAATAAATTTTATGTAATTTAACATTCCCCCTTTCCAACAAAAAGATTTTTTCAATTTGATTGGCAAGCAACGCAGTTATTTGACCACTGACGACAAGTCACAGACACTGCTCTGATGGTCGGCCGAACAACGAAGCGACGTGGGTACGGGTGGGTTATGGGCCCGCGCGCCCTCCTTTCATCGTCCCGAACGGAATGGACCGCGCGTGTGCTTATCATAGCCCACCCATAAAAAAAATAATAATGGCTTCCTAACACCATTGCCTCGGTCCGATTTGATACGACATCCACGGGTAAGAGAGTGGTGAATTGTATTCGTACTCTATCCCTACACGGACATTTATGTAGGTATATTTCTATGTCCAACAGTGAACGTCGTTGGGCTAATGAATAAACGGATATATAAATATGTATAATGGGCAAGAGCACTCTCGTGATTACGGTATTTTTGTCCTTAAGGCTTTTCGAAGAGTAATTCTGAAAAGCCAACACCATCATTGAGAATCAATTTGCCAATAGATGGATATCTCAAGACTGATTTGACTTGCCGTGTAGTGACAGAGTAAGAATACAATTCATCACCATTCCAGCTCCACCGTATATATTACGGTGGAGCTGGAATGGTGATTTGGATTAAATGCAAGACCGCGAGATTCTTGCAGGCTCAGTCTTGGTCTTGCTCAAGTCTTGCAGAGCCAGTCTTCGTCTTGGTCTTGCAAAAATTAAGCGGTCTTGGTCTTGGTCTCGGTCTCGCATTTCTTGCAAGACCAAGACCAAGACCGCAAGACCAAGACTTTTTTGGGCAACACTAAGAGGGATGCCCCAGGAGTCATCGAGGAGGGCGAGTACCCGAAAGGGCTGGATACGAATATCAAGGATTCGGTAACAGTGGTCGGCCGAACAGCGAAGGGAAGGGAATACGGTGGGTTATGGGGTCGCGCATCGCCCCCTCGTCACCCTGGACGGGACATGAGGCCTACATCCACACCATAGCCTGCCAAAAAGAAAATGAACCCTAAAGACTTCGACATTATACTTAAAACTTTCCTCACAACAATTTCTGACGTTTACTCGAGTATTATACACTAGAAATAAAACATTTTTTTACGGATTTTATCGCGCTTCATCATAATCATCATCACCGCAGCCTCCATACGTCCCACTGTTGGGCTCGGGCCTCCTCCACAATGGAAGGGAATTTGATCTACTATACCATACTGCTCAGACATGTTGATGTAGGGTTTCATTTCAAGTTTTCCTTCTTTGGCATAGATGTTAGGTACATATTATATCACATAGTCGTCTTATACGACATCCACGGGTAAGATAGGGAGTGGTGAATTGTATTCTTACTCCGTCACCACACGGAATTATCGCGTTTATCAATTCAATTAAAAGAATCAAATATTTTTGATTGCCTGACGTTTCGGACAAGTTAAAGCGTTCATGGTTACGGGTGGACAAAGATGTCTCACGACCAACTAGTGATCATTATAACAGGGATGATCTCTGTCGAGATGATGATGAATGATTTATTACAACATTACTTATCATTCTATCTCATCACAGGTTCATACCACGTCATGCAGTCAATCTTTAATATTTCCGTTTACAAGAGCCAATAAACGAAAATCAATGAGTAAGCATTTCACGAGTACTATAATATAGTTGAGATAGCCATATGTCCCTTTGAGCACGAGACAAAGCCATTGTTCTCTACACAATCATTTATATGATGGTGTTTGCATATCAGGAAATAATGAACAATTAACGTGTTGTTTGTTGCCAACTTTTTCTTAAATAAGATCCTATATTATTAATGATTTCTAATGTTTACGCGATGGCTATATGAAGCTATTTACACAGTTTTTATAGCAATAGTTTTATATTTTTACTGCCCCGATGTTTTGAATTATACTAAAATGGTAATAGACAGGCCACTTCACTCGACAACGGCGACAACCGTTGGGATAGAAAGGTTCTCGAGAAGCGACCACGTATCGAACGACACAGTGTATACTTGCCCACTAGGTGAACCGACGACCCGGTGAAAGTTGTTAGGCGTCGTTGGATGCAGGCGACACAGGACCGCTTTTTTGGGCGAAATATGAAAGAGGCCTACGTCCAACAGTGGACGGCGATAGGTTGAATGATGATGATGATAACGTTTCAAACTTATCGACGCATATGGTTACGGGAGGACTAAAGTGTCTCACGTTCAACAAATAGGTTTAGGTTTAAGAATTTATTCTCAAAAAGACACAGGTCACTTACATGAGAACAATAATTACAAAAAGTAATAACTAGTAAAATCAATCAGGTTACAAAGCTGTCTTGAGCATTCATTTGATGTGTCCAAATCAAATTAGGAATTTTTCTTGTATATAACGTAATAATTTATATTTGAACACATTAAACGAATTAACATTTTTTATATATGGAGGTAGTTTATTGTACAATTGTGCTCCTTCAAACGTGATGTTTCTTTTTCCATAATTTGTTCGTACCTTTGGTAGTACCAATAGGCTTGCTCGACGAGTACTGCGTTTACTAATTTGTGAATGCTTTGTAAATGATAAACTAATATTAATATTTTTATTAATAATTTTTCTGATTAGAATACATGTGCTATAAGTATAGAGTTGCCTAACGGTCATTATTTTGGTTTCGTTGTAAATTTTATTTGTTGCAGTCAAATACGGGTACTGGAAAAGAGTTTTAACTATTTTGTTTTGCATTATTTGTAGTTCAGTTAGTTTTGTTTTTGTTGCACTGCCCCATACCTCTATTAAATATAACAATTAAATTATCATTATTACAGAGATTTATATATGTTTTTTGGGCGATTATGGTTTGGACAGATTCTGTCCATTCCATTCGTAGCGATGGAACGGCGGCCTACGACCCCATAACCCACGGTGTTCCCTTCCCATCGCCATTGGACCTACCACTGTACCGCTTTCTTGACCTCCGTGGCAGACATTTATATCTACTTTCAGTTAAGCCGCCATCTTGGACCTTCCACCATATTGGATTTAGAATGATGTTACTTAGCTCACCATGCATTATCGTCGAAATTAAATGTGTATTTATTTCAGCTATTTTTTTTGGGGTGGGTTACGGTCAGCGCACTCCTTGCCCGGCTCCGTCCGGGGCGACAGAGGGGCGTAATTATGCACCCGTAACCCACCCGTATAGCACGTCGCCTTCGTCGTTGGGCCGACCACCGGTGCAGAGTTCCTTTACTTCAGCGGTCGATCCGACGGAATACCCCGAGGGAGTACCCTCTCCCGTCGACGTCCCCTACTGGGATTAATTTCAGCTTAATCGGTTAAAGATTCCTACTGAAACATACATCCCAAGTTAAAACTTGTAAAAAGTAAAATATATCTATACCAATAAATAAAATTGGAGTGTCTGTTTGTAATGTCAAAATAATAGGCTTTTTTCATGCTCACACGGTTATTTGCACGACACCTATGCCTAAAATAGCAATTAAAAAATTTTTGTCTGTCTGTCTGTCTGTCTGTTTGTTCCGGGTAATCTTCAAAACAGCTGGACCGATTTCAAAAATTCTTTCACCAATGGAAAGCTATAATATCAGGGCGTAAACTAGGCTATATTTTATCCCGGTATTCCCACGGGAACGGGAACTACGCGGGTAAAACGACTATAACCTATAACCGAAGCGAAGCGAGGGCGGGTTGCTAGTACATAATAAAGTCCTTGTCAGAAATCCTTAATCGTCTTATTTGACCTACAGAAACGATTGATGCGGTCAAGAGTACTCCGAATAACAGCACATGTTATCTTTTAAATAGTAATAAATCAATCTAAATTCACAATTACAATATTAACATAACACGCAAATACTAGATAATCGTTTATAACAAAGAATTTGTTACATATAAAAGGAATCATTACATTTAAATGTTGTTGAAATAAATTGTAATTTTAATAATCGGGTTAAAATATTTATGTAATCTTATATTTTTAAACGAGCAATTCTTGTATATATATATATATATATATATATATATATATATATATATATATATATATATATATATATATACTAGGTTTTATTTATAGAAAATGTTGTTTTGTCGGTGTTTTTAGCAAATCAATACAATGACATTAAATTTTAAAAGAATAAGAATTCATATTTCGCCGTCGCCATCAAGAGTGACAATAGCTCAGATGAGATGTCCAGTTTTTTTTTTATTTTGTTTTGGTATTCAAACAGCGTGAGATCGAATCTCGGTGTTATTATTATTTATTTTTTGTAGTTTTCAATATTTTCTTCATTATTTTATCATTTTATTTTTATTAATAGGTATATATCTAAAAAAATACAAAAGAAATATACCGAACAAAGCTCGGTCAACCGGATATTATAAATTTTATCTGTGTAGTGGCGGAATAAGAATACGATTCACCACGTCTCTCTTGCCCGTAAGGGTCGTAAGAAACGACTAAAGGATACGATATACATGTAACGATTATACAAGAGAAGGAAAACTCGAAACAAAATCCTATACCAAATTTAACTAATTTTTCTTTCCTTCTGACCGAATTGTATAATCTGGTAGTTGCTCGCTGTTGAGAGAGTCACTCACGGACTAAACTCCTTTCCGAGCATTCAAATAAATCACCAAAAAGAATTAAAACATTGTTATTAGGTATCAAAGTTACAAAAGTATTACACAGCTTTACTAGTTTATATATGATGCCATTTTGTCAACGATTATTCACAGCGATGATCACACAAAGCACCTATCTGTTACATCTAGCAGAATAAATCACAATGCATGTTTGTTATACGTTGTATCGAGTGAAAGTGGGTAACATAGAGACAAATAACACTGACTTTTCTCTTCATAGCTTAGTAAAACAGATTTGAACGAGCATTACCGAGAATTAGAAGACTGCTTGGGCTAGAGCTCCACCACAATAAGAGGGAAATTGATGTTACTATACCATGCTGGTCAGACAGGTCGGTATAGAGTTTTATATAGAGTTTTAATTCTCTTGCATTGATGTTATAAGCGTATAACCCCAAGTCGTCTTTTATGCCATCGACGGGCAAGATAGGGAGTGATGAATTATATTCTTACTCCGTCACCACACGGAGATCTTAGTGTTTTTTTTGTTAAGTTCGTCCGTTTATACAGCAAAGCAATCAAATTCAATACAGCCAAGTCTTATATAATTTTCTTTATAAATATATCGCAATAACATTTGTTACTTCTTATGTATTCGTAACTTCTTCAAATTCACTGGTTGTCAGTTAATCAATTACTTTTAATTATGCATTGGTAACTATTCAATCATAGACTTTTCTCTTACTTTGATAGAAGATGAAAAAACACCACTATATCATATTCACTAAACTTTAGCGTTTTCTGTGCATGATATTACAACAAATGCCAAGAAAATAATTTAATAAAACATTATAAAACATTACAATATTGGATATATTTAGAGCGCTACATGATACTATGCACATTTCCGACAAAAATCCTCACACCTATTGTCATTTAACCATTCGCGTCTGGTACGGCGCGGTCAGAATACATGCGCCTGATACCGAGACTACAGGTGACTGCATCGGGCAATAGTCCGTCACCCGCAGAGACTGACATCAAGGATATGATACTAGTGGTCAGCCCAATGGCGATGGAATACGGCGGGTCATGAGGCAGCGCGTTGCCCTTTCATTGCTCCGGAAGGCACAAACGGCGTGCGTCGACATCATAGACTACCAAAATATACCATATACGTCCCACTGTTGGGCTCGGGCCTCCTCCACTATGGGAGGGAAATTGATTTACTACACTACGCTAGTCAGACGTGATCGTATAGGATTTTGTTGCAAATTTTCGTTCTCTTGCATAGATATTTTATGAATTTTATATCTCGTACTTAGTTGTCTTTTACGACACCAACCAACAAGAGAGGTAGCGAATTGTATTCTTACTCCGTCACCACACGGAATATGACTAATAAACTTATTTATTATTAAAGTGGTGGTTCCGTGTGCTGACGTAGTTTTCCGTGTAGTGACGGAGTAAGAATACAATTCATGACCCCCTATCTTACCCGTGGGTGATCGTACGAGACGACTAAGGGATGTAAAACGCATATAACATCTATGCGAGAGAAGGAAAACTCGAAATAAAACCCTATACCAACACGTCTGACCAGCGTGGTATAGTAGGTCAATTACCCTTCCATTATGGAGGAGGCCCGAGCCCAACAGTGGGACGTATATGGGCTGAGATGATGATGATGATGATTATTAAAGTTAAAAAATAATGTACACAGTGGTAATTGATACTGAAGTGTTAAAAATTTTATTTGAAACGCAGTTGTTTCTAGCGTTACCATTAACATGAAGTTACGATGCATCAGATAACATTTAACCTTGACATCCATGCTTCGTCTGCGACAGCTCTTTGTGCCTTATTGTTGTTAAAGGCCTCACATATAATGTAACACAATTATTATAAACATTTACGACCAAAATATACGGATGTGGTGTCAACCTGCTTTGTTTAAAATGAACATTATAATTTGCAAAAAGTATGTTTGATTCTCCGTGTGGTGACGGAGTAAAAGAATGAAAACTTGAAATAAAACTCCTATAGCAACCCGCCTGACCGCGCTCAAATAACCTCCCGTTGTGGAGGAGGCTCGAGCCCAGTGGGACATATATGAGCCGTGATGATGATGACGGAGTAAGAATACAATTCATCACTCCCTATCTTACCCGTGGGTATCGTAAAAGACGACTAAGGGATATAATACGCATATAACATCTATGCAAGAGAAGGAAAACTCGAAGTAAACCCTATAACAAGCCGTAACAAAATCCTATGCCAACACAGTTGACCAGTGTGGTATAGTAGGTCAATTTCGCTACCATAATGGAGGAGGCCCGAGCCCAACAGCGGGATGTATATGGGCTGAGATGATTATGATGATGATGATGATGATGAATTTGCAATAAGTGTGTTTTATTAATATGTAAATGTTCTAAGATGGTTTACGACAAACAATTATCATTAAATACATATACACCTGAGATGAGATATCCTTAATCTATACCAATAAATAAAATTGGAGTGTCTGTTTGTAATGTCAAAATAATAGGCTTTTATCATGTTCACACGGTTATTTGCACGACACCTATGCCTAAAATAGCAATTAAAAAATTTTTGTCTGTCTGTCTGTCTGTTTGTTCCGGGTAATCTTCAAAACGGCTGGACCGATTTCAAAAATTCTTTCACCAATGGAAAGCTATAATATCAGGGCGTAAACTAGACTATATTTTATCCCGGTATTCCCACGGGAACGGCAACTACGCGGGTAAAACGACTATAACCTATAACCGAAGCGAAGCGAGGGCGGATTGCTAGTAAATATATATATATATATAATAAATGCGAAATTACTAATATTATAAATACGAAGTATGTTTGTTTGTTTGTTACGCTTTCACGCTTAAACCACCCAACCGATTTCATAAATTCTTTCACCAATGGCAAGCTATAATATCTTTGAGTAACATAGACTATATTTTATCCCAGTATTCCCATGAGAACGGAAACTACGCGGGTAAGGCGACTGAAACCGTAGCGAAACGAGGGCGGGTTGCTAGTATGTAACAATTTTTCATTCATCTCGGCTCACACACGTCCCATTGTTGGGTTCGAGTCTCCTTCACAAAAAAAGGGAAATTAAGCTGCTGTACCACGCTGGTCAAACGGGTTGAGATATATTAATTCGAATTTTTAGTCTCTTGCATAGATGTTATATCCTTTAGTCGTCTTTTCTTCCGTCACCATACGAAAATTGTATTAAAATAGCTGACCCAACAGACGTCGTTCTGTTCAAATCTGTAAAAAAACGAAAATTGAATTCTCCTTGAAATCGATCGCAGCGCTACCTACCGGTTCCATTAATTAATCTAAACCGAATGGATTGAACGTTCCGAATGGCTATTCTGATAGATATGAGAATTTATATCCATCAGAATGGCCACAAAAAATCATCAAAGTTGGTACAGCCGTTTAGAAGGAGATCAATTACAAACACACGAACAGAAGATTTATATAAAGTTTATATAGTTGAAAAACTGTTACATTAGAAAAGTATATATAAACGTTAAGTTTTCTTAAATTTTCTAATTTTCTGCGCAACTTTCTTTTTTTTTCGTAAAGGACTTTTTAAAATAATAGAAAACTTAAAAAAAAAGATGGACGAAATCGGTAAAGTCATTCTCAAGTTATGTTATTATCCTGCCCGCTCAGAAGCCAAAAAGGAAGAAAAAAATCCTGCCCGAACAGCGCCACCTACCGGGTCCGATTGTTAATCTAAACCATCCTCGAATCCCTTTAAACACACAAAAAAATTCGTCAACATCGGTCCAGCCGTTTAGGAGGTCGAGTTCGGTGACATACACACGTACGCTAGAAATTTATATATAAGATTTACGATTATTTTATCACCTTTTAATGTACCTTCTACTACTTTTTAATGTACCTACTTATTTCGCTAACGCTGGCCAAATGAATTTCAAAACCTATAGTTTTATTTCAAATGAGAAAATATATATACTTAGTCAATTCTGTTGAATACTTATGAAATTTTGACGTTTGCATAGTGTTTTGGCACCTTTGAACATTATTCAGGGTTGATTTCCACAAAAACAATTCTTTCACAAATATTTGATGTTAATTTAAGTGTATGTAATATATATTTTCATTTGTTAATTGCATCCTATAATTATATCTTCTCCTCATGTGGTGACGGGATTAAAATATCATTTTCGTCACCCATCTTTCATTCATGTCAGTCATACAAATTGCAGCAGCTCTCTTCTGTAAAACAAATAACTTCGCACATTGATCTCCAATCCACTTGCTAAACGTGGGGATATACGCCACAATCTCTTTATTTCTGGTGGAGGTTCTTTAGTGAACGGCTGAAATGATGATAATGATTTAATTTTATATTTGTGAATCCACATATGTACTTTTTAATGCAGTTGTTTTGTACACTATTGAATTAAATGATTTCTTAAGAGAAGACAATAGTCAAATAAGGAGACGTTAAAGGTTTGGCGATAAATAAATAATCTAACAAACATTGCTACATAAGACGAAAGTCTGTAACTTGGCACACACTGCGATTAATAGCGAAAGTGAAGTCCTTATGAGGAGCTATTATAGCAGCGATCGTACCTCTTGTGTCAAACTATTACAGACATGTCATAAAATCATTTAGGTCATAAGCGTTAGCGGATTAATTGTGTTTATTATAATTTATTTAATTAATTACCACTAGTTTACTTACACATGGGGTGATGGAATAAGACTTTAATTCACCACTCCCTATCTTGCCCGTGGGTGCTATAAAACACTAAGAGATTACTGCAGATAACATCAAATAAAAGGAAAACTTGACGTAAAATCCTAGACCAATTCGTCTGACCAGCGTGATATAGTAGATTAATTTCTCTCTCCAAGTGAAGGAGGCTCACGTTCAGCAGTGGGACTATACAAGCTGAAATCATAATATGATAATGAAATTATACCATAAAGTTAATCATATTTTTTTTAGAATTTATCAATTTGCTGTCTTGATTTTTCCTTCCTTCGTTTGTCATCTATCTATCCAACAATCTAACCATATCTAACATTGAGTATAAAATATTATTTGTTTTATACTCCGCAAGTGCTTTAGCTCTTAAAAAGGTAGTAACACATACTGAGATATAATTGTACCAATGTAAATGAAAATACTTTGAGGATTTTATTGCGTTTGTATTTGATTCTTGATTGCCCGACAAGAAAGAAATGTTTCTATGTTCTTGAACTGGCAATAAATTTGTACCAAAATGTGGGTCAAAATTTAATAACTAATGTTATGAACATTAATTATTAAATTTTGACCAAGGGATAATTATAAATTTCTGCAATAACGATGCAACGAACGACTTGTTGGACGTCGGACATATTAGTCCGCCCGTGACCATGAACGCTATAAAGTGTTTGAAATGTTGGGCAGTCAAAAATCAAATATCAACGCGATAAAAATCGCAAAGTAGTTTTATTTACAATGTATAATACTCGCGTAAACATTGTAGCAATACTTAAATGTTTTCCTTTTATATAAATCTCGTCGACCTTGTTGAGCTCGCCTGCGACCATGAACGCTGAAAAGAGTTCGAAAAGTGAGGAAATGAAAAACAAACTGAACACAAGTAAAATGCGTAAAATTTGTTTAATTTAATTACACATTTAAAATATAATTAATTTTACGGATTAATCGCGTAAACATCAGAAAATAACATAATTTATTTTCTCATTTCCTCTAATTTGCATTATTTTTAGACCTGTCCGAGGGCGTATAGTGCCATAATGACCTCACTCGGCACGGTTTGGATTCATCAACCGGTTCTTATGACTCAATCCCTACGTGGGGAAAACGATATTTTAGGAATACATTATCCTATTCAAATAAATTAAAGCGCTTTTATAATAATATGAACCGCTGCCTCCTATTACTTGGAGTATTAACGTACCAATGGAAAGCTTCGAACGTGATTCGGTTTAACAGCATTAGCGACGCGAGCGTTCGCTGCGTGGCATTGAACCAATATGAACTATCACAATGACTTCAGGCAACAGGCTAAGGAAGCGAATGTATGTGCAATGGTTCAGTTAACGACTTAATATGTAACGACTTTCTAGCTATTGAATTTAACCCACAATTAGTTGGATACTTCACTAGTCTCCTTGTATATCCGTATCGACTGTTTGGATATTGATAGCGATTGTAAAATAATTGAAATATCGTAAATCACATGTACGCGCAGTGTATATTACACTAAACACGTTACTCTAATCAAACAACATTGTCTTTAAAAAATAAATAGCACTAATCACATTACACTAACAATTTTATACATGTAAACCTTCTATTCGTGTGTTTATAATTGACTCCTAAATGGCTGGCCCGATTTTGGTGATTTTTTTTGGGGCTGTTCCGATGGATATGAGAATGGATTAGTTTAATAATTGGTACCGGTAGGCTGCGATCCATTTCAAGGAGAATCCCTTTTACTATTTTTAGATTTGAACAGAACAACGTCTGTTGGCCCTGTTGAGTCAACTAGTATATAGGTAACATTAAATCCATAATATATCTATCTATATATCTTTGTTCAAAATTCGTAAAAGAAAACAACTAAATCTCATGTATTCATTTCTAGAGAAAATATGTTTCGAAAAGCCGAAAATAACTTTTGGTCTGAAACTTGCGATCAAGCTAGACTAATTTAAAGATCATCTAAAGATTTCATCATAATCGCTCTAACCATTCTAGAGTTTATAGGAACCAAAAGCATACATACTATCGATTTCTTCTTGCCTCCCAAAAAATAAATTACCTATTTTAAGAAATTATGAATTAACCACACATTATAATATAGATCCCTTAAAAACTGTAGGTTCATCATCATCATCATCCCAACCCACATACGTCCCTCTGTCGGGCTCAGGCCTCCACCACAACGGGAGGGAATTTGACCTGCTATACCATACTGGTCAGACATGTTAGCATAAGGTTAAATTTCGAATTTTCCTTCTCTTGCATACATGTTATGTGCATATTATATCCCGTAGTCGTCTTTTACGACACGGGAAAGATAGGGAGTGATCAATTGTATTCTTACTCCGTCACCACACGACAAAAACTGTAGGTTATTCCTAGATAAAATTTTCCATATAGCTTTTTCGATAACATTAGTGAAATTGAAAATTTTAAGAAATAAATTAAAAAAAAAAGGTTGTGGAGGAGGCCCAACAGTGGGACGTATGTGGGCTGCGATAATGATGATCCCATTTATTTCTTTCTAATTTCTTTTAAACACGCTGAATATATAAAAATAAATTTTAATAAAATATAAAATTCATTTTATAATTTGTATAATCATTTAACTTATATTCAAGTATTATATATATTCAGTTTATTTTAATATTGTACAATAAAAACAATTAAAATTTATTATATTACTAGTTACCGAAAAATAATATTCTGTTACGAATATATTTTTACATCAGATGCAGGAAATTATGCGATAGATGGTTTATTTTTCAACGTAAGAAGAAAAAGACAAACGTCTTTTTAGAGTGGTTCTACTTTGAATGGATATACGAAATATCCACAGACCGAATGCGTTTACTCGTATCTGGGTCAATACTTTTTTGTTTTTTTATATGTACAAGTGTAACGTGAATTTGGGTCAGTAACCGAAGTTCGTTTGTTTTTTTTTGTTCATATAATTTTGCTTAGGTAAGACTATGGATAGCTAAAATTGAGATATTAAGTTCAAGACTTATGCAAATACCATTTTTGATGTTACGTATTTCTTTTTCTATCATTTACTTAATAATATGTCGTGTGATGACAGAGTAAGAATACAATTCACCATCTCTTGTAGGTACACCTACAAGAGATGGTGAATTGTATTCTATTCTATTCTATACGACTATAAGAGATTAAAAATGCATATGACATCTATATAACAGAAGGAAAACTCGAAATAAAACCTTATACCAACACGTCTCACCAGCGCGGTACAGTAAGTCAATTACCATCCTATTGTGGAGGAGAATGACGTGATGTAATTTTTAAAAATAGTTATATTTGTGTCTTTTTATGATTTACTACTCACATATGCTCCTTATGCCTTTGAAACTCATGTCATAAGATTAAATTGATAAAAATTATCATTTAACAATCTTAATTAAACTATTGCTTTGAAGTCTAGCTAGTTTACTGACTGCGGAAGTGGACCGCTCAAGTTGCAAATATTACAGGTTGTCATATAAAATTTATATCTTATACTAATCGAATGACGCGACATTGTTTTGCACTAAGGAAATAATTCTTATATTGCGGGGGACTTGACGAATATATAATTAACGGATACAAATTACATCCAGACTCAGAACAACAATTTATGGATCGTACAGTGTGTTGTCCTGTGTGAGATTCGATCCTGTGACCCTGGCACTGTAAGTCGGCATTTTGGACGCTACGCCATCTGTGCAGTCATGATATAGTGTCTAAAAACAAAAGTTTATTACCAGTGTGTGTTACCAGTGTCGACATACGGCACTGAAACATGGGCTCTAAAAGTCATCATCATCATCATTTCAGCTCATATATGTCCCACTGTTGGGCTCAAATCTCCTCCACAATAAGAGGGACATCGGCCGTGCTATACCATGCTGATCAGAAAAGTTGGTATAGGGTTTTATTTCGAGTTCTCCTTCTCTTGCATATATGTTATATGTATATTATATCCCTTAGTCGTCTTTTACGATATCCACACGCACGATAGGGAGTGGTGAATTGTATTCTTACTCTTATAAAAAGGCTGAAAGTTGCTCAACGTTCTATGAAGAGGGCTATACTTCGTATCTCTTAGCACGATAAAATCTGGAATATAGAAATCCGTAGAAGAACGGGTTTAACCGACATAGTCCGTATACTTAGTATTTGAAATGGCATTGGGCAGGCCACACCGCTCGTCGAACCGATAACCCTTAGGGGAAGAAGGCTTTCGAGTGGCGACCACGAATCAGATGACCGTAGGACGACCGACGGCGTGACTTTTTTGTGTCATAAATCAGTCAATTAACTGATATTACACAAGAATTAACTGTAAGACATACATTATCATCTAATTCATCATCGCAACTCATATACGTCTCATGGTTGAACTTGAGTTGCACAAACTGGTTGGTACAGGACTATATTTCGATTTTTCCTTCACTTAAATAGATATTATAGGCATATTTAATCCCTTATTCGAGAGGATTAAGTTAATTAAATAGACAAATCTACAAGTCATTGGCCGGCATTCGCCGTTTCAATATACGACGTATTGAAGAGGCGATAGAGCGGAACCGTGTCTTTAAAGTGTTTACACGAAATTCGATTAGGCAAAGTCAGTTGATGAAGCTGAAAACCGATGAAGACACTGTCATTTCATCTCAAAGTGAGATCTTGAGAGAGGTCGAAAGCTTCTACGGACTGCTGTGTAAATCATCCCAAAACCCTGTTGCTGTCTTGGTCCAAGACCCCAGATCCTAACTAACTCGGTTTTTATACCGAAAAAATCCCGGAAGTCGGCACCGGCTCCTGCCAACGCTGGACCTCGGCCGCCGCCTACAAAGGCCCAGCAGTTGTACATGAACTGTGTATATATTGAAAATAGCCGTTAGTCATAAAATCTGATAAATTATATTGACATACATTTCCCGTTTATGATAGTAATATATATACGGAATGAACATATACCTACACTATCCGAGGTTACACAAAATGCTTTTTGTCAAATTTTCTCTTCGAATTACTTCTTTTATATTCTGACAGATATTAAATATTTCTTTTCAACAGAAACCGGTTAAATATTTCTCTTCTGAGTTAAAATTCCGTGTGGTGACGGAGTCAAAATTAGTGTTGCCCAAAAAAGTCTTGGTCTTGCGGTCTTGGTCTTGGTCTTGCGAGAAATGCGAGACCGAGACAAAGACCAAGACCGCTTAATTTTTGCAAGACCAAGACCAAGACTGGCCCTGCAAGACTTGAGCAAGACCAAGACTGGGCCTGCAAGAGTCTCGCGGTCTTGCATTTAATTCAAATCACCATTTCAGCTTATATACGGTTGAGCTCGTCTCTTCTACATAACAGGAGGAGAATCGGCCGTGGCCGGAGGGGAATCGCCACGGTGATCGGCCGTGTTGTTACAGGTCATACATGTCAAGTTTTCCTTCTCTTGCACCGATGTTATATATTATAGCCCTTAGTCGTGGGTTCGCAGTCACGGGTAAAATAGGGGGTGATGAATTATATTCTTACTCCGTCACTACACGGCAAGTCAAATCAGTCTTGAGAAATCCATCTATTGGCCAATCGATTCCCAATGTTGGTGTTGGCTTTTCAGAATTACTCTTCGGAAAGGCTTAAGGACAAAAATACCGTAATCACAAGAGTGCTCTTGCCCATTATACATATTTATATAACCGTTTATTCATTAGCCCAATGACGTTCACTGTTAGACATAGAAATATGCCTACAATTAATCTATATAAATGTCCATGTAGGGACAGAGTACGGTCACCATCAGGCAGTACATGAAGCGTTGCTCCCAGCGCTATTTTGCCTCTGCCACGACTCACCCCAATCCACTAGTGGTTGGGGCGGTAAACTACGTCCCCTCAAAAATATCCGCGGTCCGACGTCCTCGTCATCTTCTTGAAGAAGAAGATGACGCTATTATGATCGCCCAAGAAAGGACCTACACAGCTCGCGCAGCGATAACAGATAAAACTCCGCGGTATCGGCCTCGCCGTCGAGGTCGGAAACCGCGCCGCGTAAAAGTCATTAACATAAATTTGGCCACGCCCACTTTGCTCTCAGCGACGCCCCGAACTGAGGTCCGTTCCCCACAGGGGGGAGCCCTCGGGCGATGTTCGCTTAACTTACTTACCGGGTTGAGAGCCATCAGCGCTCACCCATTGACCGCGTTAAGCTATCAAGGTCATCTGCGACCAACAACTACACACACACAAAAAAAAAGACAGAGTACGAATATAATTCACCACTCTCTTACCCGTGGATGTCGTATCAAATCGGATCGGGCAATGGTGTTAGGAACCCATGAAAAAAAATTGAAATAAAAATATCGATTCTTTAATGAATTGAGAGACATGTAAGTTCTCAATTTTGTCATCGTTTTTTCGTGTAAATTGATTAAAATGTATAAAGGAATGATACTTAATCTACAACATATTCGTATTTTGTTAAATGTTCATTAGAATTTGAATAAATCAATGATTACGTTTGCATAAGCAAGACAAACTTCGCTTTAACATAAATCAGCTGATCGGCCGATGACCGTTGATGAGACGCCTTTGTACCTACGTAACCATTGAAAGGTTCGCGCAAATCTAATACCTATTTATACTGTCGAAATTTTACATGCTTACATATATCCTGTCTGTACATACCTACATAATGCATAAAATTTAAGGCATAAACTCTTAGACACACATTTTTGTAATCACTATAACTTTTACGTTATATTGTTTTTGTGTAATATACATTCTAATTATGATCTATGACTGTTGAACTACAACATACATGAACAGTTGTCCCATAACCTGATACACCCTGTGTATATAACATATTTGCAAGAGAAGTGAAACTAGAAAGAAAACCCTGTACCAACATGTCTGACCAGCGTGGTATAGTAGATCAATTTTCCTCTTACTGGAAGGAAGCTTAAGCCCAGCAGTGGCACTTTTATGAGCTGTGACGATGACGACGAATATCATACATTTTACAAGTATTAAAACCATAAAATTTTAAATCAGTTTTATATGTTCTTGAATAAATAGTATATTAAGAGCTACATGGATCCAGCGGCCAAAGTATTTATATAGGCAATAGAGCAACAGGTTTTTTCAAGTACCCAGAGTATCAGTAACTAAACTGGAAATACAATAGATACATACCACTTAACTTGAAGGGGAATATAAACAATCGCATTAATTGTAAAATATCGCATTTATTATAAAATGACATAAAATTTATTGTATCAACTGCCTCGTGTGGTGACGTCTTAAGAAAATAGGGTCGAAAGTCCTGTCATAAGAGTAGTAACGCTGTCTAATGGAACACCAGGGGAATTGAAGAGTAATTTTCTCCAGTGGTAAGTATTGTATTCAATAGTGAACTATAGGCTAACAGATGGATAGATAGGATAGGATATTTGATTAATTTAGTTGGATTTTTCATTGCCATGATAAATTACTGTTACGTTATTCTAACTGCAAAACTTTGCGAGACTCTTGCTGCAATACCAAGACTCGGGTGCGCAAGACCAAGACCAAGACCAAGACCCGGGTGTGCAAGACCAAGACCAAGACGAGACCAGGTGTGATGTTGCAAGACCAAGACCAAGACCGGTCCAAGTCTCGTCTTGGTCTTGCATTTGGGCAACACTAGTCAAAATACAATTCACCACTTCTTATCTTGCCCGTGAATGTCGTAAAAGACGACTATAGTATAAAGATAATATGCACATAACATCTGTGCAAGAGGAGGAAAACTGGTAATTTAACCCCATACGAACATGGCTTATCAGCATGGTATAGTCAAATTCCCTCCCATTGTGGAGGAGGCCCGATCCCAACAGTGGTATGTAGTTACAATGATGATGAGTTAAAATAGACAAAACATCGTATAAACAAGTAACAAGCTGTAAATCAGCCTAATCAGCCCAACCATATCCGTATAACTAATGATCATTATTAGTTGCTGTTATCCTAATTACTTGGGTTCGACGTGATATGTACTCTTTTTTTTTAATTGCCAACGGTTGCAAACGAGCAAGCAGCACATCTGATGGTAATTGATACACACGGACCTTTGCAATACCAGGGGCACAGCTAGGTCGTTGCCTATCGTGAAGAAAATACTCTTCTTAGGCCTCGTTTAAAGAAGGACATGTCATAGCGCTCGGCAAATACAGCAGCAGGTAGTTCATTTTGAAAGACTTTTAAAGCACTAAAATTGTACATTTGAACCCTTTCCGTAGGCTTGCTATCGAATACATGGTGTTTTCTTTTTTTATTTGTAAAGAACAGGATCTATTGAGTCAGCTGGTAAAAAAATAAAAAAAATGCTTAAATTATTTGTCGCAATTGTGCTTTTGTTATAGTTTAGACACATATAAGTATGTTAATGTAATATTATGTTGTCATATTACACACTTAGTTGTTGCAATAACTAAACGTTTCTTTCATTCTTAAGTCACCAAGCAACAAAACGTATTTTTTATTTTAATATACTTGTCGGACTTTCTATTGAATTATATTTTATTTCACTTAAATCAGAGAGTTTTTTGTATTTTATTAGATTTTATAGCGATTATACAGGTATCCTGACCCAGTGAAATGGGATAAGAATTTCAAAGGTCTCGGGTTTAATTTCCGCCCGTGAGATACAGAATGTGATACAACCATATTTACTCTAGAGAACCTATTGCTGTCTCAATAAACAATAATATTCAATCAAGAATCGAAGTCTGTAACTACAAATACTGTTAACTGAGAACCTAAATAATTAGCATTTTCTCGTCATCATCATTGTCATCATCTCAGTCGGTAAAAGTTCCACTATTGAGTTCGAGCCTCCTCTGTAATAGAAGGAAAATTGAACTACTACTAATGGCTGCACTAGTAGTTAACTCGTGATCGGGTGCTGCTCGTGGGATCTGGTCCAACCATATTGTCTTTCTTTTTCTTTAATTTTTTTTTTGCCCCAAATTTTGAAAATTCATATATGTATACAATTTCGAAGGGCACCCTATAGCTACTGCCATAATTATGTTGTACGAAGTCAATTACATATATTTAAAAGATTAAAAAAAAGAATAGCTCGCTGAGTTTCTTGCCGGATGTTCTCAGCTTGTGGCCGCGTTCCGATCCGGTGGTAGATTATTGGATTGTTTCTATGTATAAATTTGACAATATGTAAGTGCCCTTAAGGGACTTAACCAGAATAAATTATTCAATTTGACTATACCACGCCAGTCAGGCGGGTTTTATTGCAATTTTTCCTTCTCTTACATAATTGTTATATGCATAAGGAAAACATTCATAAGGAAAACTTGAATTAAAAAACCATATGAATACCTTTGACAGCATAGTGTTTATATATGTGGGTTAATTTATCCTCCTATTGCGGAGGAGGCTCAAGCGATGCAGCGATCGGGACTTGCTGAGATGACGGAGAAAGTACAAAGAAAAAGGATGCTATATGATCACTGACCGATTGGCCTAATACTTTATCCATTGTATTATTGTGTTGATTGCGTGTTTAGCATAGTAATACGTAGTCCACAATGCACGAGATAAACGCGACACTTTCTATTGGATTTGTTCCGGTAATAGTGTTTGTCAATATATTGAAGCATTTTGTAACTATTGTCTAAATTTCACAACGACCAAATGTAATTATTGATATTATAAGTAACTAACTGACCCGACGAACTTCGTACAGACATAAATTTTTGCGTAAATTTTATTTTCAATATTTCTGAAGCTATAATAGACGATCTATTATGGCTTTGTCAGGAAAGATTCAATCGTCTTGATCGCAGCATTGTTAATGATGATTCAAATAGAATACAAATTATTGATTATTGATTTTTGACAAAATTATAATTACCAAATTTTCAATCATACTTAATGATAGACAAAATTACGTTTAGCTGTCATTTGTGTTTTGTTATTACATATTAAATACGTGTTTGTTATACTACGTGACTTGTATTCTCTTTGACGTTATATGTCACGTCCCACGGGAACGCAATCGAACGGGATAAAAAGTATCCTATGTCCTCCTCCTGGTTCTAAGCTACCTCTCTACCAATTTTCAGCTAAATCGGTACAGCCGTTCTTGAGTTATAAATAGTGTAACTAACACCGACTTTCTTTTATATATATAACTAGCAACCCGCCCTCGCTTCGCTTCGGTTTCAGTCGCCTTACTCCCGTGGTTCCCGTTCCTGTAGGTATACTGGGATAAAATATAGCCTATGTTACTCAGGGATACTGTAACATTCTAATGGTGAAAGTGTTATCGAAATTCGTCCAGAATTTTTGAGTTTATTCGTAAGGAACGTTTCTTTTTTATAATATTAGTGTACACCCTTAGAGGGTGAAAATTAAAAAATGCTGAAACACGTCTTTATTTATTTTTATTAAAGAGTATTTTTGGAGAATATGAAGAATATCGATGTAGATTTTTTTTCTCATACAAACTTTGTTACTGCGATTTACCGCCTAAGGATTGAATTTCATAAAACCCTTTCTTAGTGAGTTTCTACGTCACGCAAAGAAACTAACATCAAAATTTCATGTTTCTGGCTTCAATACTTTCGGCTCGGTAACAAGTCAATAAACTGACATCTTTCTACCTATTTTACACCCTTAGAGGATGAAAATGGACAAACGCTGAAACACGTGTTTATTTATTTTTATTAAAAAGTATTTGTGCTTAATTTGAAGACAGTAGCTAAAGATTTTTTTCTTTCCATACAAACTTTACCGTTGCGTTTCACCCCTGTTGTATATGTATAGTGGCGCACCCCTCCCCGCGCCCTCAATGTACATGCGATATAATGCATCATTAAACAGTGCATAACTAGCAAGCGATCGTTTCAGTTGTATTTCCAATATCTAACAGTTGAAAATAGTTACAATAAGTTGACCACAGTTACAATAAGTTAACAATAGTTAAAAAAAATCGTAAAATTTACTATATATGTATACAAATCAGTTTTAAAAATATTTTCTATAGCAGACCTTTGGTTGATTACGCAAGAATCTTTTAGGTGGAATCATATCATCAATTTGTGATTCCTCTTGGGTCTTTGGATCAGCTTCCGCCTCCTCAAACTCGTCTTCAGTGCTAGAGTCTTTCTCTGCTGCCCCTACTTGAACACTGTGAGACTGAGTTTCCGTCTCGTTTCGCTTCTGGTGGATATCTATATCACCATCATCCCTCCTCTCGTCCTCTCCTCTCAGCGAGGATGTGTTCGAATCGTAAAATTCCATTCTTCGTTTAGGTAAACTATGTGGAATTATCTGAGATGGAGAACTACGAGTCCTTGAGACGCCTGGCGAGCTTATTATGATAGAGGGTTTCGTTAGCACTGGATCCGGTGGTGCATGCAATGGTGATGATGGAGGCGACGGCGATGGGAGTGGTGATGGCGGAGAGGATAACTTAGACCCGTTCGCATTTGAAATTTGCTCATCATATTGATGACCGTCTCCTATGCCTTTATACACCATCAACTGATTTATATGCCTTTTGTACATTTGTGAGTTAGCCTGATCTTGTACTAGATAAATAACTCTTCCTATTTTTCTTATTATGACCCCCTTACCCCAAGTAAACTTAGTACCATTTACAAATTTCTTATAAAGGACAACATCATTTTTCTTTAGATGTTTCATTTTAATTTCCCCTTGATTTTTAGTTTGCAAGAACTGTTTGTTTTTAAAGGTGTTAGAGGTAGGCGGTGACGAGGTTGTCGAGGGCTTTGCATTAAGTAAATCTAATCGCGTCCTTAACTTTTGACCGAATACCATTTGAGCAGGAGACAACCCAGTAGTCGTGTGAACCGAATTACGGTAATCCATGAGGTATTTTAATAATTTAAGATTTGTCTCCTTCGCAGTTTGGCTGGATAAAAGACAAGATTTTATACCCTTTTTGATGATTTTCACACATATTTCTGCCTGACCGTTACTGGCAGGGTGATAGACAGGGGAAGTTAAGTGACAAATCCCGTTCGAAACACAAAATGATTGAAATTCGCGCGAAGAAAACGCTGTACCATTGTCACTTACTATCGTTTTCGGAACGCCAAATCTTGACATAAAATCACATAATTTCCCAATTAGTGCCGCAGAAGTGGTGGTAATATTCATATTGTATACTTCTACCCACTTTGTGTACGCGTCTACGAGTAGTAAATATGTACAACCGCTAATTGGGCCCAAGAAATCAACATGTATTCTTATAAAAGAACCGTACGGATATTGCCAACGAGCTACCGGGGCGCGCGGAGGCGAGGCGCGTAGATGTATGCACACATCGCACGACCCTATCATTCTTTCTATAGCTTGATCGATGCCCGGAAACCAAAACCGTGACCGGGCCTCCGCTTTAGTTTTAACAATACCTAAATGTGAAGAATGTAATTCCTTCAATACAGGATCATACAATTTTTTAGGTATAACAACTTTGTATCCTCTCATGACGCAACCGTTTTCGTATGCCAATTGTGATCTACACAAATGGTATGGTTTTAACCGCACATCATCCATTTTTGGCGGCCACCCATTCAAAATAAAATGTACGACTTGCCTTAAGACAGCGTCATCGTGAGTCTCGTTGCGTAAAATCTCCCGAGTGAGTGGCATACTGCCGTCTACAACGAAACAAACGTAAGTGGCGCGATCGTATGCCACCTCGCAGTCGCAACATCTACACTGTTCAGTACACGCGCACTCGTGAACTGTACGCGGCAAGCTCGCGCGCGACAAATAATCTGCGGTATTATTATTGCTGCGAACGTATTCTATGTTATAATTATAACTATTTAAAAACAAAGCGTACCGTTGCAATCTATTTGCTGACATTGCCGGTATCCCTTTATACGGCCCAAAAATAGACAATAACGGTTTATGATCAGTTCGTAAGGTAAACGGTTTACACCTGCCGTATAAATACTGATGAAACCGTCGCACGCCGTAAATAATAGCGGTGGCTTCTCTTTGTATTTGAGCGTATCGCTTCTCCGCAGAATTCAGCGTGCGCGACACAAATGAAACCGGCCTCTCTACTCCGTCAGCTCCTACTTGTGATAGAACAGCTCCCAACCCACTCGGTGATGCGTCTACCGATAAAATTACTTTCGCGGTTGGATCGAAATGTGCGAGGACCTGATCAGACGTCATCACTTCCTTTATCTTAGTAAAGGCGGTATCGTGTATATCACTCCACTGCCATTTACTACCTTTCTTTAATAGTTCGTATAATGGGCTAAGAATAGTGGCTGCGTTCGGCACGAAGTTCCTGTAATAATTAATTAATCCTAGAAATGATTGTAGTTGAGTAACGTTAGTGGGCACCGGCGCTCCCACCATAGCTTTAATTTTTTCTGGTGCCTTTTTTAATCCGTCTTTTGTGATTATATATCCAAGGTAATTAATTTTTTCTTGGAAGAAACTGCATTTTTCTTTTTGCAAGGTTAATCCTGCATTCTCCAAACGCTCCATAACAGTGTGAAGCCTATCCAAATGGTCCTGTTTATTTTTAGCAGTTATTAATATATCGTCTAACAGACATAAGACACCGTCTATACCCGACAATACACTTTCGATCGCGCGTTGAAAAATAGACGGTGCACTAGCCAAGCCAAACACTAGACGTGTAAATCTGAATAGCCCACGATGTGTATTGATGGTTGTTAGATTCCTCGATTCATCCTCTAAAACAAATTGATTATAGGCCATCGACAAATCTAATTTACTGAAGTGTTGGGCCCCATGAATCTTCGAAAACAACTCATTTATTGTGGGAAGTGGATACTGTTCTATTAATAATTGTTTATTTATGCTGATAGAATAATCCGCACATAACCTGACTGTCCCATTCCGCTTTAATACTGGAACTATCGGGGAAGCGTACTCTGCAATACTTACAGGTTGTAAAATACCTAGATCCACTAACCTATCTATTTCTTGGTTCACCTTCTCACGCAAAGCAAAAGCTACGGGCCGTGCCTTACAGAACACCGGCTTCCCATCATCTTTTAATGATAATTTTATTTTGTATTTGTTAAAAGTGCCCAATTTGTTTGAAAATAGCTTCGAATATTTAATTTGAAGATTCTTGACAAATATATCTGAATCTAAACAATAATTAACCGGCATTAATTGTAATTGAAACAGCCTTATAAAATCCCTACCTAGGAGTGGCGGGCCGCCGTCGCGAATCACATATATATCGATAATAGCATCTTGCCCCGCGTAACGTATTGGTAAACGCAACGTACCTAAACATATTATTTTACCTCCGTTATATGTCATTAATTGTTTGCGGGTATGTGATAATGGCACAGCTTTAAAATGAGTGTCATAAAATCTCTCTGAAATTACCGTTACCGCGGAACCGCTGTCAATTTCGAAGGTACACGGAATATTATTTAAAATAACGGTTTCAACCATGGGTTCTCCCCTAATCGAACGAATATTGCAAATCTTACCGTCGTCATCACCCTCGTCATCGCCATCCACCTCCACGTAATTCACTTTTGTGCACATTTTACGCAGGTGGCCTTTTACGTGACACTTCCTACACGTATAATTCACGAATCTACATTCTGACGATTTATGATTCGTATAACCGCATACACTACACTTTGTTTTCACTATACGATTATTTCCTTTATTTGAAATTTTGAAAAGTTGTTCCGGCGGTGACACGGGCGCGGGTACTGACGCGCACGCGCTTGCACTCGACACGGCTGCGGCGCGCGCGACGCTGAGGTTCTCTGCCATCTCCACCACCTTAGCCAGTGTAAGGTCGGCTAAATCCTTAGTGTACAGCTTCTCTTTTTCGTGACCGGGTCGCATTCCCATGATAAATTTATCACGAAGCGCTTCTTCCACATTCAGAAAACCGCACTTTTCTGACAATCCACGTAGCCTGGCAGCCCATTGTGAGTGAGTTTCACCTGATAGCTGGACGGATGCGTAAAAATTATGACGTTCCCCAAATCCAATACACTTCGGGGTAAAATGGTTATCTAGGAGTGAGAGTAAGTCTTCATAGGGTACATCAATGACGTCCTTAGGCAATGCTAGATCCGTTACTAACTTGTAGGTACTCTCGGTGAGTGCGCTGAGAAGGATCGCCTTCCTTTTCCCGCCCACGGGATCTGTCGTATTCGTAATATTATTTGCTATAAAATATTGCGATATACGACCTTTATACGTTTTCCACGTTTGCACATTGTGGTCGAATGTGTGCAATATACCAAATTGCACGCCGGGATTAGACATTATTATCTTATACACTTTTTCTAATTTCGGGTACTCGTCGCCACTGTTAGATATTGGAAATACAACTGAAACGATCGCTTGCTAGTTATGCACTGTTTAATGATGCATTATATCGCATGTACATTGAGGGCGCGGGGAGGGGTGCGCCACTATACATATACAACAACCCCCTTAGGAATGGAATTTCAAAAAATATTTTCTTAGTGAGTGCCTACGTCATGAAATAAAACCACAGTCCAAATTTCATTTTTCTAGCTTCAGTAGCTTCGGCTCACCCTGTTCCTTTGTATGTATATTATTGTTAACGCCCCCGCAACACCCCTTGCAGGTGGAATTTCGTAAAATCCGTTCTTAGCTGACCTCTACTCGACGAAAGGAATATTTATGCCAAATTTCAAGTCTGTACGCCTTATGGTTCCAGAGATATGGTGATGAGTCAATATATCGCTCGCAAAACCCGCCTCTCCTATATATACAGGTTGTATCAAGTTATGGAGCAACTGTTCGAGTATGTTGTAGTTTAACGTTCATAGATCGTAATTAGAATGTACATTACACAAAAAAACAATATAACATAAAAGTTTTAGTGATTTAAAAAAAATGTGTCTAAGAGTCTATGCCTTAAATGTTACGTATTATGTAGACATGTACAGACAGAATACATGTAGGCATGTAAAGCTTCGACAGTATAAATTCATTCATTCATACCTAGAATTGCGCAAACGTTTCAATGACAGTGTAGGTTTGTACCTACGAGCGGCGAGCGGTCAACGGTCATAGGCCGATCAGCTGTTTTAAAGCAAAGTTTGTTTTGTTTATGTGAATGTAATTATTGATTTATTCAATTTCTAATTAACATTTAACAAAGTATGAATATGTTGCGTATTAAGTATCGTTGACTGACTGATACATTTCAATCAGATTTACACGAAAAAGCGACGACAAAATTGAAAACTTTACATGTCTCTAATTCCTTAACGAATCGATATTTTTCGTTCAATTTTTTTTTCATTTTTTTTCATTTCATTCCTACCACCAGAAATTAGAGAAATTTCTTAACGAATCGATATTTTTAGTTCAAATTTTTTTCATGAGTTCCTACCACCATTGCTTAGCTCCCTTTTGACCAGTTGCCCCATAACCTGATACATCCTGTATATAGACTAGCCGACCCGGCGAACTTCGTACCGCTGCAATTTTTTTCGTAAATATATTTTCTAAATTGCCGAAAATATAGTCTGTCTATAGATGTCATTTGCATTTTGTTATTACATTATAGATGCGTTTTTGTTATACCACGTTTTATAGTGACTTGTATTCTTTTTGGCGTTTTATCTCAAATCCCACGGGAAACCGGTCGAACGGAATAAAAAGTCCAAAAGTAAAATAAAATTATGTCCGTCTGCTGGTTCTAAGCTACATCCCCGCCAATTTTCAGGTAAATCGGTACAGCCGTTCTTGAGTTATAAATAGTGTAACTAACACGATATAGAATATACGTCTTTTAAACGGACTCCTCTTCGAAGTGGTAGTGGAAGTGGAAGTCAGGTTGGTATAGAGTTTTATTTACATAGATGCAAATAAAACCCTTGCCTAGCCTTGTTATATGCGTCTTATATCCCTTAGTCGTCTTTTACGACATCCACGGGCAAGAGAGGGAGTGGTGATTTGTATTCTTACTCCGTCACCACACGGAAATATAAATAGAATTAATATGTTTACTAACATTATTTTATCTTATCATATATCATTATATATTAATAATATTTTTTTATAGAATTGATTACGTTTGAATTTGATGCTTAATTTTCCGACAGTCCGTAGGAATCCTCCCACGATCATGAGCTCTAGGAAGTATTGGAAACATCAGGTAATTAAAAATCAAATACAAGGCAATAAAATTCGTAAAAATAATTATAATTCAAATAATATATATATTATAATTCAAATGTTTATTATAACGAAATGTTTAATACTCGCGTAAACATCAGAAATCATTACATTTAGGATTATAAACATATAGATACGATAGTCTATTAAAATTCTATGAATACGTCTATTAAATTCTCATATAACAAAATAAAATCAACACCAGAGATGGCAGATCTAGATAGGTAGGTATAGATGACTATACCTATACCTAATTAAGCACCTGACATATGCAAATGAATCATCCGATATGTGCAGTGAGGAAACCCTGCGCAAACAGTTATATTATGCGGAAAAACAAAAGCTTTGTATCATGTGTCATTGCGGTTGGAAACGCCGAACATTGTTTGAATCTAAGAATTAGTAACTTTCCGATTACAGTGATATCATTTTATACAAAATTTCAACAAAGTACTTATGATGAATAAATAATAAAAAAAGTATTACGTTCTCTTCAACAGGAATTATCAACGAATTGTCATTTAACGATTATACTGGCACACGTGAAGCACTTAATCGAGTAATCATATGGCCATTACATCATTTTGAAATAGAGCTGAGACTCTTATACAGATGGACCAATGTTAATCAAACATAGCTAAAAACCACTGCTTTTTTTTTTTGACGTTGGGCTGCGGTCGGCGCGCCTCCGCACCACTCCGTCTGGGGCGACAGAGGGGCTTAAGCACGCAACTCCCGCAACCCACCCGAAAACCACCTCGCCTACGTCGTTGGGCCGACCACCGGAGCAGGTTTACTTGTCGTCAGCTAAAAACCACTGTAAGGAAACTGGCTTTCAAATGAAAAAACGCATCGAAATCGGGCCATCCGTTTGAGAGCTACGATGCCATACATAGTACATACACACACTATGTATGGAAGTGGTGAAATGTGGGAGTGGTGAAATGTAAGAATACAATTCACCACTCCCTCTCTTACCCGTGGATGTCGTATAAGACGACTATGGGATATAATATGCACATAACATCTGTGCAAGAGAAGGAATACTCGAAATGAAACCCTATACCAAAGGACGGCGCGCGGGCCCATAACCCACCCGTACTCACGTCACCTCGTTGTTGAAAAAAAAAAAATACCAACATGTCTGACCAGCATGGTATAGTACGTCAAATTCCCTCCCATTGTGGAGGAGGCCCGAGCCCAACAGTGGGACGTATGTGGGCTGCGATGATGATGATGAACTATTAAGCGGATATATTTCGTGTGGTGACAAAGTAAGAATACAATTCACCGCCCCTTCTCTTGACCGTGAGTTTCGTAAAAGACGACTAAAGATTATATGCAGGTAAGATTGAGGTAAAAAAAGGAAAACTTGCTATAAAACCCTCTATCAATACATCTGACTAGGGTGAACTAGTAGGTCAATTTCCTTCTCATTGAGTAGGTCCAACAATAGAACTTATATAGGCTAGATGAATATGATTGATAACATTTTCACCAAACATTATTTGATAATGATTCTGTTTAAAAGTGGAAGACGTATATAATTGTAAGTAGTGTTTAAGATATCGGCCTAACTTGTTGGTGTCACGGGTTCAAATCCCACGCAAGAAAATACTTTGTGCTATCCACAAATTATTGTTCTGTGTCTGAAAGTAATTTGCGTCCGTTAATTATGTTTGTAAATTTTCCCGTAATACAGAAGTTTTTTCCTTAGTGCAGTCTTAAAATGTTAAAAACACGTTTTACAAGATTAAGCAATATTGAGAATAGCTGAGTAGGTATAGGACCGGTACGACAGATCACCAACCCCCCTGTTTAAGGTAGGCCAGACTCTTTGGACCAATATTGAACCTATTTCTCTACCTATACAATACTTACATAATTTAGCAGCGATAAGCACACTAGATAAGTAGTCGACAGTCGTCCGTCTACAGCCGTGAGCCTCTCGAACCTCATTACACGCATTCACACTCCCGTCACTTTCTTCATGGTAGGCAGCGGCCTAACAAAGGTCAATGAGTGATAGTATCATTTACCATCAGGTGTGCTCTTTGCCACCAATAGCAATAAAACAAAATAAAGCCCTATTCCAATTCCTCTAACCAGCGTAGAATAGTAGGTCAATCTCCTCCCTTTGTGGAGGAGACCCGAGCTCAACAATAGGACGTGAATGGACTGAAACGAAATGAGGCAAAGGTTGTTTAATAGAAGGTAGAATAGCCAACCACTGAGGAACAAGGAACTCGGCACCGGTGATCGGTCCAACGACAAAGGCGACGTGCTACGGGTGGATTATGGGGCCGTCCCTCTGTCGCCCCGGATGGAGCCGGGCAGCGGGTGCGCTGACCACAGCCCACCGCCAAAAAAAAAAGACTGTTTAATGTAGGCTCTATAGCCTACTTCGCTCTCTATACAATCAATTCGATAAGATTGATTTCTGTAGCTGCACAATTTAGCATCGATACTAAACACCGGAAGGTAATAACGTTTCACGATACCATTGACTTTGCGTTATGAGTAATCTGTATGTGTTAGCACTCTCACAGTTACGTGTGGAGAATTTTAAGTACAGGGACCAGTGCCTTTCCCGTTATATTTAATTCCCTCGGCGTGAGTCAATGCCCTATTTCGCGTTTAACAAACAAAGCTCGTAAATATCACCTTACATTTTTATAACACTTGGTGTATGTCGTATGCGATGGAATTTACGATAATATTCAAATATTTATCTGATTCACTGATGCTAAGATTTAGTGCTCATAGTGTGATGACGGAGTTTATAATTCACCACCCTTTTTTGGCCTGTAGGTGTCATAAACGATTCATCATCGCAGTCATCATTTCGGATCAGATATGTCCCACTGCTGGGCTTAAAGCTTTTCCACAATAGGAAGGAAATTGTAAGTCCTCCTCCTCTTGCATAGATGTTATATGCATATTTAAACTCTTAGACGTTTTCTATGATAACCACGGGCAAGAAAAGGTGCGGTGAATTGTATTCTTACTCCGTCACCACACGGCAAATGAACTGTTTATTTAAACAAAACTGATAAAAAGTATATTAATAAAATATTAAAAAAATAAATACATGCGCCGGTGACCATGAATGCTGTAAAGTGTTCGAAACGTCTGGCAATCATAAATCAAATACAAACGTGATACAATCCGTAAAGTAGTTATAAATATATACATAGTTTAAAAAAAGGATATATAATAAGAAAAAGAAAACTAAGGATCGAACCGTGACTTACCTGGTAACCTAGATTCATCGCCTCCGAAACTTTCTGCATACAAAATTTTGTGAAAATTGCTGGTATTCTTACTGCGTCAGCACACGGAAGAACAATCATTTAATATATTTTTTTCCTACATCGCACTATTCCTGTAAAAAAGACGTAAATACACTTGCGCCCAAAATGTTTCATTGCGCGAATAAAGCGAGCATCATGGTTTACACCTTCTGTCAAAATCTCGTGAAGCTATCGACAAAACTAAAGGAATAAATGCAAATATACTATAATTTTGCGATCTTAGAAAACATAAAATTGCAGCATAAAATAGAGGTATGCATATTTACATTTATATGCTTTACAATTATCCCGTTCATAAAAAGTCATAATTATGTTTACGTAAATTTTAAAGGAAGATTTACAAGAAAATTTATAACGCAAGTATACTTAAATACTAGTTCGAGCATTCACAATCTAGGAATTATGTGCAATTCTAATTACTTATTTCTTCTACGAAACTTTTAGGTGACAGTTTGTGTAATTATTGTTACATACTTTTCATTTGTTTTATTTTCCGTTAAAGAACAACGTGATTATACTTACAACGCTAGATTACAATGAAATTAAAGAGAGAATAAAGCCTTAAGTAGATTTAAATAAGTTCATATATTTGAAAATACATGGCAAAAAAGCAATAATTGCAAATATTCTTTGCGTTTCGTGGAATACAGAAGTAACAGTAGTTTTTTAGATTATCTCGAAGTACATTAAGCTGTTCCTAAATTAAAAAACAGATGTAGTTGAAGGCAACTGTGACCTACGATTTTCTCTTTGAAACATATTTCTAGAACTCATAATTAAAAATATAGAACATTTTTCAAGCTCCTGAAAAGTTGACAAAAATCATTTACTTCTTTCTTCCAGGAATAGTGCGATATTTGCGAAAAAAAAAAAACTGAGCACATCAGCTTTTGTAAAGTATCCCGCGATAAAAGGATTTATTCCTTAGCCCTGTACTAAGTAGTTTTTATTAAAAAAAACATAACAGCACAAAAATTACACGAAATAACCTTAACACACTTGAATTCCTTAAATATTAAACGAAAAATACAGACAGCTTATAATGATGTAACATTCTTTGACAAAATTATATGATGTACCTTTATAACAATAGTTTAAAGTAATCATTTGATGCTAAACCACTTCAGATAAACCATTATACCAGGAATTGCATTAACTATCATCAAAAGAAAGTATTACGCAAGACAAAATGACGCGTACCATATCAAAGATATAATACAGTACCGTATAACTTAGAAATGGAAACTAAGTAACGAACCGTGACTATAAATATTATGTGTTTTATGGTCATATAAGAGTTATTTAAGAGTAAAATAGCTTTTATAATAACCATTTATTGAATAATTTGACAACTTATTATTTCGAATATTCATAATTTTTCTGGTATTTAAGATAAGAGAGAATAAATGAGAGCAGGTAGTACGCTTTCACTATTAAATCTTTTTTTTTATTGTCTTTGGTGGTAGAAGAGCTTTACTGTGTGGTGCCGGCTATGAATAATACAAACCCTGGCATTGCTAGTGGGTGTCGTAAAAGCCGACTATAAGCTTAAAGTTTTAACCTGAGCTAATCTAATCCGATGTCATCTAGTCAATATTATTTATTACATTCCGACATCGGAACGGCATTCAAGAATATAATCTACTGTCCTACACCTGTCTATCATCATTTGGACAGACCACCGGAACCAAGTTCTTACGTGGCCATTGAAAAATTGTTCAACGATTTAGCCGTGATTTAGTAAACATCCAAACATGCCGCCGGGGAAGAATGGTTCTCGAACGGTGACCACGTATCGGAGGACAAAGTATAGGAGGCCACACTAGGTGCACCGACGATCTGGTGAAAGTTGCTGGATGTCGTTGGAAGCAAGCGGCACAGGACCGCACTCTGTAGCGAAACATGAGAGAAGCCTACTTTCAGCAGTGGACGGTAATAGACTGAAATGATGATGATGATAATCCAAATATCTTCACAAACTTCCACGTTCATAATAATAGCAGGATGGAATACCGCATTTGGACCGACTTACCTGTACAGCTATTTTATAAATTAAATAAATTTTACCCACTATTCATTGAAATATCATAATATACGTTTATGGTGAAATTACCATGCGGATTGCATTACCGTAAGCGGAAATTATAGTAACTTTATTGTTGGTAAGAGAAACTATTGTGGAATCTTTGTCTCTAAGCAATTTTTCAATTGAATTGTTTGATGCTTTTAAGGAATTTAACGTAAGACCAGTTTCGTTGCATAATGCTGTAGGTGTGTTTGTTATGTAGGATAAACCATGTACTTAGCGATGTTATTGTCGAAATATGTATAAATTTAATTGTAGTATGCTATTTAGCAATGTATTACAAAGGATCTTTAAACGATTACGTCTAAGTTTTCTTTGTTCCTATCTTGTTCTTTTCATGCGGTGACGGAGTAAGAGTACAATTTACCATCGCCCGCACGTGAATATTGTAGAAGATGATTGTGGAATATAATATATCTACATATAACTTCTGTGCAGAAAAAGTTTTTTTTTTTATTGCAAACGGTGGTAAATAAGCAAACAGTACACCTAATGGTAAGTGTTGCTGCCGCTCATGGACCTTTACAAGGCCGCTGCCTACCGCGAAGAAACTAAAGGGAGTTTAAATGAGTGCATTGAGGCTCGATGATACCAAGGGCACCACCAAAACGCTCCACACGCAAACACCCTCAGAAAGTTGGGCTTCCGGCTCTTTCGCTCACCGAACGAAGCGCAGTAACAAATTGCTACTACTCCAACGTCGATTTTCTGCTCAGTGTGGTACTACCCCGGACGAACCGGCCCGCGGCTGTAGACAGATAACTGTCGACAGTGTGGTCCTACCACTCTTAAATTATCTTATCTTAAGTAAATCTAGAAATAAAACGCTGTCTGATTAGCGTGGTATGGTAGGTTAAATTCTCTTCTATTTTGAAAGAGACTCGAGCTCATTAGTAGGTAGCAGAGGACTACACTGTAGACAGTTGTCTGTCTACAGCCGCGGGCTGGTCCGTCCGGGGTAGTACCACACTGAGCAGAAAATTACACACGCCCCTTTTCCCCTAACGCACCAAAACCACTATAACTTCAAAACTAAAACCCTATATCAACCCGTCTGACCAGTGTGGTATAATAGGTCAATTTCCCTTCTATTGTGGAGGAGGCTGTAGCCCAGCAGGGCGGCATGTATGAGCCGAGATGATATACATATTAGGTGAAAGTTGTCTGTTACGCAGTAATGCACACCATATAATAATTTCATAGTCGGATGACGGCAATTTGTATATCAACATAGGCATCATACCTACACTGTTATATTGATGTGTTTTGTGTGAATATTATAATTTAATGTAATGTTAGTTTCAATCAATGGATAGGAAATTATAAAAACAATTTTATATTACGATATAACAATATATAGGCGTGTGGTGATGGCGTAAGAATACAATTCATCACCCTCTCTTTTGTCAGTGAGAGTCGTAAAAAAACGATTCATTATCTCAGCCCATATACGTCCCACTGTTGGGCTCGGGCCTTCTCCATAATGGAAGGATAACTGACCTACTATACCACGCTGGTCAGACGTGTTGGTATAGGGTTTTATTTCGAATTTACCTTCTCTCGCATAGATGTTATATGCGTTTCATATCCCTTAGTCGTCTCGTACGATCACCTACCGTTAAGATAGGGGGTGGTGAATTGTATTCTTACTCCGTCACCACACGGATAAAAAAAACGACTAAAGGGATATGCAGATAATATCCATACAAGAGAAGGAAATCCCAATATAAAACCCTATGCCAATTTCTCTTCTATTGTGGAGAAGTCCCGAGCTTAACGGGACTCATATGGGCTGAGGTGATGATAGTGAATATATCATCATCATCATCTCAGCCTATGTACGTCCTACTATTGGGCTCGAGCCTCCTCCGCTATGAGAGGAACGTTGACCTACTAGCTAGTCAGACGTGTTAGTATAGGGGTTAGTTAGGATTAGTTTACGTAGGGATATAATATGCACATAACATCTGTGCAAGAGAAGGAAAACTCGAAATGAAACCCTATATCAACATGTCTGACCAGCATGATATAGTAGGTTAAATGCCCAACCCAATTGTGGAGGGATGGTACCCCAAATAGGGGGTATTCCGTCGGGTCAACCACTGACGTCAAGTCACCCTGCTCTGGTGGTAGGCCCAACGACAAAGGCGACGTGCATCGTGGGTGGGTTGTGGGTGTGCGTGCTTACGCCCCTCTGTCGCCCCGGACGGAGTGGTGCGAGGAGCGCGCCGACCGCAACCCACCTCCAAAAAAAAGAACCCAATTGTGGAGGAGGCCCGAGCACAACAGTGGGACGTATGTGGGCTACGATGATGATGATGATGATAAAGCATTGAGTTTACTTACATATGTCAACAAAGCAGTACCGACTTAAATTTTTTTCCCGATTACCAATTGCGGCACAATGATTATTAAATACCTGCAACTGCGCCTCAGAGGATAATACAATGCTTATCTAGCGTCTCGGCGGAGGGCAGAAGGCAAGGAAGGGAAGCTGGTGCTCCTGCCAATGCCGAAACTAGCTATTATCCTACTACATTGCCCACCGCATCATCACTTTAGCGAGGTTGGCCCCGACTCATCAGACTACCAGTTTTATATCTAAAACGGGCATTTGATGATCACGCCTTTACCGAGAGCCGTGGTTACTGTGTCCATAACCGGTGGACCGGTATCATCGCTGGTTATAGCCCTTTATTTTCAGACACTGCAGCAAATTAGTTTTATGATTAAGATAAATACTTATGCTATCACAAACATAACTTGTAATAAAAACCAAGTCTCGCAACTCAATTTTTTTTATTTTTTTTATTCAATAACAATGTTTTACAATTACTTTGACAACTAAACTTATAAATAAGACAAAAACCTATATAATGGCTTAAACGCGTATTTGATTCGTCTTAAGTATTCTAATCAAGTAAACAGTAAAAATTAAAATGAAAGAATTAATAATTCAAAATTTAAATGAATGAAATAATGAAAAATAAAAATAATTATTCCACCATAAAAAGTTGTGAGATCCATGTAATAATACTAAGTCGGTTAATTTATTCAGTCCCTACTTAAGGGACCTTCTATCTTAAGATATTCCGTTATTAACTAACCTTACAACTTCTTATAGTGACTTAAATAAATAGATTGACTTGGCCATCTCATGAAAACACGATATACCTCACAAGTAATACATATTATATTAAATTAGATTGTTTAGTGCTAAATTCAGGATTCTCGTTTTATTCACAACGAATTTATAGGGGCTCGAAAATGGCCTGAATTATTTCGAGAAAAGGATGTTACGACAGTGTTGCGCTTTTGCTCGCCTTGGAGAGGCCACTGCCGTGCCCCCAAATATATTTCTCTGTGTCAAGTACCTACAATAGTTCCAGCAATTTATGGCTTTTAATATTTGTTTGCAGAGAGCGTACCGTGCGATGTTCTTCTGTGCTGATCGCCGCATTGGGAATTTGCCTTATTGCTTTGGCGGTGTATACCGGCGTCCTGGTCGTCACCGAGTATATGAGTCCGCGTCCCTGCCTCAGCGAGGAATGTGTAGGAACTGGTAATGTAATCCAAAATAATTATTTTCATTTTTAAAACACGTTGCTGTGCACCGGGTTGAGAGCCCTCAGCGCTCACCCATGGTCTGGGCTAAGCTGTAAAAGCCATCTGCGGCTAACAGCTACACACACACACACGCAAAAAAAACACTGCTGTGCTCGAGTCTCCACCATAATAGGAGGGAAATTGACCTAATATACCATTCTGGTCAGGTGGATTGATATTGTATATTTTTCCCTTATATTATATTAATAAAGGTGTTATTCTTTTCAATCAAAAAATTTGCATTATTAAGTGATCCACTTAATTGAAGCTGGTGATACAGCTGTCATATATGTAACTAATTATTAGTTAAACGTGTCATAGATACATTAATTTATATTAATTATTATGTTAAATTGTCGAGATTGTCTCCCATATTATTATGTCCCACTTATTACTTACCTACACGTGTGTAAACACTACGCAATAAATATGTAATATTGTTACTAATAAAGTAGGCTTCAATCATACGATTTGACTGTATGGCTTAGTGGATACGCTCTACTATGACAGTGGGTTAGAATTCCACACAGAACAACACTTCGTCCCGACCGGGGTTATTCCCTCACCCGCAGAGAGGCTGATCGCGCGACGGTGATCAACGTCCCGGGAAAAGGACGCTGACTATAGCCCACCCCAAATAAAAAAAGGACAATATTTTGTGCAATCCACAAATTGATGTTCTGAGTATATATAATTTGTATCTGTTAATTATATATTTTTAAAGTCCAAATACAAGGATTGTTTCCTTAGTACAGGGCGTTGTCTATAAAAAATATAATAAAAAAATGTACTATTCTGTGTGATGACGAAGTAAGAATAGAGTTCTCCACCCCCTCTCTCGCCCCTGGGTGTCGTACAAGACGACTAAAGATTACGCAGATAACTCAACATTGTTGGGCTCGAATCTCTTTCCCTCTTTAGAAGGGAAATTGACTTATTATACCATGCTGGCCAGGCTTACAGGTTAGCATAGGGTTTTATTTCAAGCTTTGCTTCTCTTGCATAGATATTATATGAGTATTATATCCCTTAGTCGTGTTTAACAACATTCACGGGCAAGATAGGGAGTGGTGAATTGTATTCCTACTCCGTCACTACACGAACAGTTCCACTTTAAACCATTATAAAACAACCAACCAACGCGTCTGACGTCAGCGTGGTATAGTAGGTCAGTTTCTCTCTTTTTGTGGAGGAGGAGGAGACCGCTAAGAGCTTTAAGATTAGTACTTAAATTTAAGCCTAAAACTACAATGTACATGAAGAATTGTTACGCCATGAGCATACGGATATGTAATAGCATACCACAATATATGTATTAAAACGTGACCGCTTCAACAATTTAAAACACCGTTAAAATTCTGATTACTGGACTAGTGATGTAACGAATGTTAGGATTGAGACATTCGCGAATGCGAATGTGAGTGCGAATATTCATCTCCAACATTCACGAATGCGAATACGAATGTTGACTTTCAAATAATGCGCGTACAAAATATCATACGGGTTTAACATTTCGTACCAGCCATGTTTAAGACAAATATAGCCAAGGTTAACCGTTACAAATTGAACGAATGAAATTAGTCAGATTCGTTCGAAAATATTCGTTGTAATTTGAGATTAGTTTATTATTATTGTATTTGTCAAATTTACAAACATGAGTAAAGCACATGTTACTGAAGTGTGGAGTTACTTCACAATTTGTGACGCTGAGAGTGTTAAATGCATGGTATGTCACAAAGTTTAGTAATTACCTAACAAAAACAATGTAAATTTTTTCATATAGAATCATATTCGTTTTTACTGGCAAAATTCATTATTTTTAACACAAAAAACAAATATAAATTCCGGATAAGTATTCCCCAGCATATCATATACTAAATCTTTCTCCGAAACATGCTGCATCTTATGGTATAAATATTATTCTGATCGTTTCAGTGGTTTTTGCAGTATAACCGAACAAAAAACCGGCTCCCCATTTATTAATGTATATTAGACTAACAAGAATAAGAGAGACAGTGTTTCTAATTTAGTTGCCGACCTGAGTGTTCCATAATATTGTTTTATTCAAATATTATGAGTAAATAAAAATAATAAATATTATCAGTTATAAATAGTATCATTCCATTCCACAATTACATATAGGTATAATTTCCTTTTAGTTTGTCAAATATATTCGCCAAACATTCGCATCGTTCCTTGCGAATGCGATTGCGAATGTCAAAAACATATGCGAATATTCGCGATGCGAATGCGAACATTCGTTACATCACTATACTGGGCATAATTTTTTACAATGTAAAATAAATGTGTTAATGAAATGTATATATATATATATATGTATAATAGGAAATTAACTGTTTTAAGTAGTAAATTAAGACTTGATATTCTGCCATAATACTGTATGTACCTATAGTAATTAGTCCTGGAGCTTCTCCACAATGAGAGGTGAATTGACCCACTATACCGCACTAGTCAAACGTGTTGATAAAGAATTTTCGGTCGAGTTTTCCTTTTCTTGCATACGGGTAAGACAGGGAGTGGTGATTTGTATTTTTACACCGTCACCACATGACAATTAAATATGATTAAGGGATATGTTATGCAGTTACCATCTATGCAAAAGAAGGAAAACTCGACATAAAACCCTATGTCAACAAGTCTGATCAGCGCGATATTGTAAATCAATTTCCCTCCCATTGTGATAAAGGTCGAAGGCCACTAGTGGAACTTATGTAGCTTGAGAATCATCATCATCATCATCTCAGCCTATATATGTCCCACTGTTGGGCTCAGGCCTCCTCAATGATGCAAGGGGAATTGACCTACTATTCCACGGTAGTCAGTCGTGTTGGAATAGAGTTTGGTTTCGAGTTTTCCTTCTCTTGCAATAGATGTTATATGCTTATTATATCCCTTAGTCGTCTTTTACGACATCCACGGGCAAAATAGGGAGTGGTGAATTATATACTTTGCCATTACGCGGCATAAGTGGGTTGAGAATAATGAATCTCAATACTTAGAAATATTAAATAATTATTTTAATCTGTTTACTATCTAAGCTAACATTGTTGCCTGAGTCATATCAAATTCCACGTGCAATTAATTATTAAAAATGCATTTGCGCGGGAAAAATAATTGTATCCGATGATAAAATGAGATACATGTTTACTTTTGTAAATGTAATACGCAGTTATTTGCAAATAAACTGTCATGGCATAAGTTTACAACTATTAACGTAAACATCTATTTACATATTAAATACTTACATAATAATATATGTAATAATTACATTCCTCGTTCGTTCATTTCAGCTCATATACGTCCTACTGCTGGGCTCGAGACTCCTCTACAATAGAAAGAATAATTACCTTCGACACCACGTTGGTCAGACGTGTTGGTATAGAGTTTTGAGTTCTTGCTTAGATGTTATATGCACCATTATCCCTTAGTCGTCTTTTACATATACCCACGAGCAAGATAGGGTAGTGATGAATTGTATTCTTATTCCGTCATCATCAATTTATCATCATCGTTGCTAGGGACACGAAAAAGTATTGATACTTTTAGGTATCGAGTACTTTTCTTTCAATACCGATACTTTTGTAATCGATACTTTGTATTCGATACTTTTACTCAGTGAGTACTTTGTGGCAGTTATCGTATCGAATAGATTGTGGAAGTTATTCATGTTAAACTTGACCTTACGGCTCATATTTATGGTAACGCCGTCTAGTTCAAACGTAATGAACCTTCTAAAACGTGGATCAAGATATTTTAATCCGTTCACAGACGGTCAAATTACTAAAACAAAGCTCATCATTCAATAGGAGGGAAATTTAATTACCACGCTGGTCAAATGAGTTGCTAAAGGGTTTTTTAAGTTTCCTCTTGTTTAATTGTTGCCTCGAGTCTTCTCCACAATAGGAAGGAAATCGATCTACTGTACAACGCTTTTTTTTTTTGGGGTGTGGGTTGTGGTCGGCGCACTCCTCGCACCGCTCCGTCCGGGGCGACAGAGGGGCGTAAGCACGCGTACCCGCAACCCACCCGTACACCACATCGCCTTCGTCGTTGGACGGACCACCGGAGCAGGGTTACTTGTCGTCAGTGGTCGGCCCTACGGAATATCCCATCTACTGTACAACGCTGGGCAAACGTGTTGGTATAGGGTTTTATTTTGAGTTTTCCTTCTCTTGGATATATGTTATATGCATATTGTTTCCCTTAGTCATCATTTACGACACCCATAGGCAAGAAAGTATATGGCGAATTGTATATAACAATCTTAATTAAAAAAATAATATACATATTTATAAATATAATAAAAAATTGCTTCAAATTTTCACTTAATACTTACCTTATGGCGTCACTTAAAATTTTTGCATACAAATTAACAAACAATAATTTATTATTCTTGTCATAATAATGAAGTCCTTTATTTGCATTTTATTTAAAAATAACACATACATACGACGCACACATTCATAGTAAATACATTTTTATTATTTATTTTGTTTAGTACTAGCAATCCGCCCTCGCTTCGCTTCGGTTATAGGTTATAAGTTATAGTCGTTTTACCCGCGTAGTTCCCGTTCCCGTGGGAATACCGGGATAAAATATAGCCTAGTTTACGCCCTGATATTATAGCTTTGCATTGGTGAAAGAATTTTTGAAATCGGTCCAGCCGTTTTGAAGATTACCCGGAACAAACAGACAGACAGACAAAAATTTTTTAATTGCTATTTTAGGCATAGGTGTCGTGCAAATAAACGTGTGAGCATGAAAAAAGCCTATTATTTTGACATTACAAACAGACACTCCAATTTTATTTATTGGTATAGATAAGAGCTTGATTTATACAGTTTTAAATTATTTTTAACATTTTGATCTTAGAATAATAACGTATAGAAGGGTAGTGTCAATACTTCGAACTTTCAACATTTGAATCTAATAATACTAATGGCGCGCAGACGATTACACACGTACACACGCACACCACTATACAAATTATGAAATCTTTTGTTTTTATTAACATAAATCGTCGAATTACCTTTAAAAGTAATGTTAATAATCTTTTTATATTTTTCAAATGTATTGTGACACCATTTGAATGCACAAACCGTCATAATTACCTATTTATTTTTTAAGAGTTGCGTACGTTCGTGCAGTACAATGACTTGTACATTACGGAACGGTTCCGGTGTAAGCTCCATTAGGCTCCAATTGAAATGCCTCACTTTTTGTGTGTGAACTTACCTTCTATATGTTATTATTCTAAGATTTTGATTAATGGCTGATGACGCGTATGTTGACTATGTTGCAATGCTTTTGTTGCGTAATAGATTACACCACAGAAAAATTAATAAGAGTATTAAAAATTAATAAGTATTAATATTTCTGTGGATTACACCGAGGACATTGCACTGGTGGCCCACGGAAATGGCGATAAAGAGATAGTGTGTGCGTAGTTCCTTTCGCTTTCGCGGGCGGTTTGTGACCGCAACATGGCCTGTCGCCAAAAAAATAAGAAATTCAAAATAGTAGTGTAAATTTTTAAGCATTGACCCCGCCTATCGAGTATTAACGGGTTAATTTTCATCTAGGATATTTAAAAATGTCATCATCATTTAAGCTCATATACGTCCCACTATTGGGCTCGAGCCTCCTCTAAAATAGGAGGGAAATTGACCTTACTATACCATGCGCGACAGACAGGTTGGTATAGGGTTTTATTTCGAGGTTTCCTTCTCTTGCATAGATGTTATATGCAAATTATATCCCTCGATCGTCTTTTATGACACGCAGGGACAAGAAAGAGGATGGTGAATTATTTTCTTTTTTTTTTAAAAAGAACACACATTGCCCCAGATAATAAGGATTAGTTTCTGGGGCAATGTGTGTTACGGGATACTTTACAAACATATAATTAACGGACACAAATTAAACCCAGACTCGAAACAACAATTGGTGGATCACACAAAGTATTGTCCTGCATGGGATTCGAACCCACGATACTAGCAGTGTAGGTCGGTATCCTAACCACTACACCATCTGTGCAGTCACCAGTCTTACTCAGTCACCACACAGAAAGAATATATGTATTTAATTAAATACATAATAATCGCGTAAAAATGCGAAATCTTTGTATAAAAATCTTTTGTGTGTTTGTAATTGAACTCCTTCTAAACAGCTGGAGCGATTTTATTGATTTTTGTGGCTGTTCGGATGGATATGAGAATGGTTTAGATTAATAAAGGGAACCGGTAGGTGGTGCAGCGATCGATTTAAAGAAGAATTCCTTTTACCGTTTTTTTTTTTAATTTAAACAGAACAACATCTGTTGGGTCAGCTAGTCTAAATATAAAATTTTATTTTCAGCGTCAAGAATCTTACAAGCTTTGAACAAAGATGTTGATCCGTGTACAGACTTTTATGAATTTGCTTGTGGCGGTTGGATCAAACGTAACCCTGTACCCGAATGGGCGACGTCCTGGGACCAGCTCTCTAAGCTCCGCGAGCAGCTGGTCAGTGATCTCAGAGAGCTACTGGAAGCTGATAACGACGATAGTCTACCAAAAAGCGTGCTAAAAGCCAAGTCTCTCTATAAAACTTGTATTAATACTGGTGAGTTGAGTAAAAGCCTATTTTAAAGTGTGTTAGAAAATTTCAGTTTATTTAGATAACTTAGTAACGGCCCAGTTCCAATCCGGTGGTAGATTGTTGAGTTAATTTATACAAATAAATAAAATTGAAGTCCCTTGTAAATAAAACTATATTACGGATTTTATCGTATTTGTATTTTATTTTTGATTGCCGCTGGTTTCGAACACTTTATATGGTACATGGTCACGGGCGGACCATGAACCAGGGTTCACTAATCCGCAAAATAGTTTTATTTTCAATATATAATACTCCCGTAAACATCAAAAACCATTACAGTCTCTATTTGTAATGTCAAAATAATAAGTTCTTTTCATACTCACATGGTTATTTTCACGATACCTATGCCTAAAAACCAGTTTAAAATTTTTGGTCTATTTGTTCCGGATAATGTTTAAAACGGCTGGACGGTTTGAGTAATACTTTACTACCGGGTAGACTAAATAAGGAATAACTTGAATTACCTACTTTTCCTCTCAGAAAACCTCTATATAACTTTGCCAGGCCCAGGCATCGAATTCGAGGCCTCATGGACTGCAGTACCGTAATATATAATACCGGAGGTATTGGAGATTTAAAATACGAGGGCAAAACCACTGAAACCGAAACGAAGGGGGGGGGCGGGTTGCTAGTACAAGATAAATTACTAGATTTAGAGTTTTGAATTTCAAGTGAAAAACTTCAGAAAATTCGAATAACAATTTATTATCAGGAACTGAACTCTTAAAACAGTTGTTCCATAATCATTATAAGTCACCACTAAGAAGCCAGGTGGAACAGTATATGCCTATTTTTTTGATTTAGACAAACTGGAGGTCGATGGTATCAAACCAATCGAAGATATACTGCAAAAATTGGGACTACCGCCACGTCCACCCACAGAAGCATCTGAAAACTTTACCTGGGTAGAGGTTGCTGGTAGAGGACGTCGAACGTTGGGATTGAATGTACTACTGAGCGTGCAAGTTGCAGAAGACGTAAGAAACACCAGTCGGAATCGCGTAGTGGTGAGTTATTTAAAGATGAATAAATAATTTCATTTAAAATCCTTAAAGAGCTGCTTGAATATTATAATAAAACGTTATGTTTTGCCATGAATGTCGTAAAAGCGACTAAATGAACTGTGATGATTCCTTTTGTATTTGATGGTCATGGGAGGACAGGACAAGAGGTCATCGCTGAAAAAAAAGAGCGTGTGTACACATATCAGAAGTGAAACTTCTTTGGTGCCACGTGTTTTCGTCAATATAAAAAAAAATAATAATAATAATGTACTCTCGATCTTTCTAACTCGCTCAGTCCCTACTGTCCCTCCCCGGCTATGTGCTTCATGCTATATTCGCCCTTTCTCACGCTCTTTCAATCGGTCTCAATCGCTCTCTCCCTCTTCTTGAACAAAAACGTTACATATTTTCGTGTCACTAAATTGCGTTGCATCCAAAGAAATTTCACTTCAAAAAACGTCAGGAAAACAAAAGATCAAATAATAATGCTATAAATCGTCCTTAAAAATAGTTTTATTTATAATATACAATAATCTAGTAAACATCAAAAATCATTACAAAATATTAACTTGCAAGGAAAACGATTTAACTGTTTAAATGCAGGTCGAGCAGGTGTCACCGGGCTTCAGCGAGCGGTACCTCCTCCAGCCAGAACAGTTCTCCCACGAGTTGGAACAGTACCATAAGTATATCAAGTCCATGCTCAGCATTGCTGACAAAGATGGCGACGCTGGACAATTCGCTGATGATATTATTGACTTCAGTAAAAAACTGGCTAAGGTAAGTTAATATACAACCAGTGCGGTCCAGCCATAGTCGTTTGAATTATAAATATGTATTATTACGTATATTGCGGTTCGAAGGGCATCACACTGAAGCTTGTATTTACAAGACATGTTGTATAAAATTTTATAAAAGTTAGAAAAAAGTGTGTGTACGCACGTAAGAACTTGTACTTCTTTGGCGTAATAAGATAAAAACTATTATAAAAAATTTATCAATCGTGTCGTTCTACGTTTATAGAAAAAACGACACTAATAATAGAAAAAAAGGTATTTTATATATTAAATGTTTTATTATAACGCATTTTCTAATTGACATATGTGACGGTGCGCGCGTGCATCGTGAAAAATGTTGACTAGCTAACTTCAGGGTGTCGGTTTTTCGTGAAGGTGTGCGTACGCATCGTATAAAAATATTCTCATAATTTTTCCCTCGGCAAAAGAACTTTAAAAAATAGACAAGCTCGTTGAGTTTCTTGCCGGATCTTAGTAGCTGTCGCGTTCCGATCCCGTGGTAGTTTATTGGATTGATTTAATTGTGTTAATATTGATAATATGCAAGTGCCCTGTCAGGGTTTATGCATAGCATAAATGATTTAATCTGATTTTATACGGTTGTATAGAAGGCGGGCTAGTCGAACTACTGAATTAAAGTGTATAAGTATTTGTACAATCTCCCTCGATACAACAATTTATTCACTATAAATGAAACTACTTTACGGATTTTATCGCGTTTGTATTTGATTTTTGATTGCCCGAGGTTTCGAACACTTTACAGCCTTCATTGTCACGGGCGTGACCAACGCAATAAAATCCGTCGAATAGTTTTATTTACAAAGGATAATACTCGCGTAAACATCGGGAAGAATTTATTTCTTAAAATAGGGTCAACTTTTCTTTTAATTCTGTTTCAATTACTTTTCTTTTTACTTCGAGTTTACTTTTCTTTTTATTTCGAGTTTACTACGGGTTACAAATGCAGTTTATGTTAAATTGCATTGTAACCCGTAGTAAATGACATCATGCCATCCGGGGGTGTATAAGGTCTGTGGATCCCCGGTCGGAACGAGATTTCATTCACTCCTTCCTACTTGCCGCACATATTTATTTTTATTCTACGAAAATGCGTAATATTTTATTGTCCTCCGTGTGGAGACGGAGTAAGAATACAATTCATCAACCATGTCATGCCCGTAGGTATCGTAAAATACGCCTAAAGAATTTAATATGCGTTTAAAATCGCCGTGGGCGTAGTAAAAGTCGCTCAAAGGAATATAATATGCATATAACATCTATGCAAGAGAAGGAAAACTCGAAATAAAACCCTATACCAACACGTCTGACCAGCGTGGTATAATGGTGGTTGGTGAACTCCCCCCACCCTTTATGGAGGAGATCTGAATCAAACAATAGGATTTATATAGGCTGAGATGATAATGATGATTCATTCTGTATAACTAAGCCTTTAAAAAAATTATTAAAACATTAAATGATATTACATAATATACTTTGTATACAGATTATGACTCCCGTTGAAGTAAGACGTAGCGGCACACATTTATTCCACGAAGTGAGCGTTCAACAATTTATACAAGGCTCGAGTGGTGGTCCTTCACAATGGAATGAGGTAATATTATATTTATGATTTATGTACACATTTTTCCGTGTGATAACGGAATCGGAATACAATTCACCACTCCCTCTGTTATCCGTAGGTGTCAGAATTTTTAACAAAAAAAAAACCCGACTTCAAACAATAAACTAATAAAATTTTAAGAATTTCACCAAATTCTCAAGGATACCATCATCTGATCCTGACCTGATGACTATGGGACCACTTGGGAAGTATACCCTAATCGGTCCAGGCGTCTTTGAGTAATCGGTGAACATACATAAAAAAAAAAAGATTCTGACGAATTGAAGACCTCCTCCTTTTTTTGAAGTCGATTAATAAAAGACGATTAAGAGACACAAATAGATAACGACACGGCAAGAGAAAGATAACTCGAAATAAAACCATATACTAAGCCGTCTGACCAGCGTAAGTCAATTGGCCATTATGGAGGAGGCTCGAACCCAGGAGGGAGTTGAGTTAATAAAATCAGTTAATAAAATTTTAAAAGTGAATAACCCGTTACGCATAATAAATCATTTTAAATTTGAGTCGCCAAAATAATACTCTATATTATTTGCCGTGTGGTGACAGAGTAAGAATACAATCCACCGCCGTCTATCTGATCTGTGGCTGTCATAAAAGACGACTAGGGGATTAAATATGCATATAACATCTATGCAAGAGTAAGAAATTACGAAATTATTCCCTATAGCAACATGTCTGACCAGCGTGGTATGTTATTTCGACTCATACACGTACTCCTGTTGGGCTCGAGCGCCACCCCCACAATAGGAGGGAAATTGACCTACTATGTCACACTGGTCAGATGTAGCGCCATAGGATTTAATTTCGGATATTCCTTCTCTTACATATATGTTACTAGCAATCCGCCCTCGCTTCGCTTCGGTTATAGGTTATAGTCGTTTTACCCGCGTAGTTCCCGTTCCCGTGGGAATACCGGGATAAAATATAGCCTAGTTTACGCCCTGATATTATAGCTTTCCATTGGTGAAAGAATTTTTGAAATCGGTCCAGCCGTTTTGAAGATTACCCGGAACAAACAGACAGACAGACAGACAGACAGACAAAAATTTTTTAATTGATATTTTAGGCATAGGTGTCGTGCAAATAACCGTGTGACCATGAAAAAAGCCTATTATTTTGACATTACAAACAGACACTCCAATTTTATTTATTGGTATAGATATAGATATGCATATTGTATCTCTTAGTCGTCTTTTACGACACCAAAGAGCAAAAGAGGTGATGGTGAACTGTGTTCTTACTCCGTCACCACACGGATAGCGTACCCCTCAAGGGGGTATTCCGTCGGGCCGACCACTGACGTCAAGTCACCCTGCTCCAGTGGTCGGCCCAAGGACGAAGGCGACGTGTCACGGGTGGGTTACGGGTGTACGTGCTTACGTCCCTCTGTCGCCCCGAAAGGAGCGGAGTACGCCGATCGTAACCCACCTCCAAAAAAAAAAGGTAAATTTTCTTGTGGAGTAGGCTCGAGGCTAACAGTGAAACGCATGAGCTGAAATGATGACGATGATATTTATTTTCAAGCATGATTGGAGCCGTTATATGGAGCTGGTATTCTCCAACACAAGCGTATCTCTACATCCACAAACGGATAGGATCATTGTAATGGATCTACCTTATCTACACAAGTTGTCCGTCCTGCTCTCGGATACAAAGCCTGTCATTGTTGGTATGTAATTATTTATTCTTTACAGCTCATATTAATTCCACCTTTTTGCTTGGGTAAGAATACAATTCACCACTTCCTTTCTTGGAGAAGAGAGGGCTCTTGCCAGTCGGTGTCGTAAAAGACGAATAAGGAATAAAATGTGTGCATAACATCTGTGCAAAAAAAGGAAAACTTGAAATGGGACCCTTATACCTACACGTCCAACCAACGTAGGTCTATTTCCCTCTTATTATGAAGGAGGTTCAAGCCTAATAGTGGGGCGTGTATAAGGTGAAATGATGATGATGATGATTAGGCTTCGATTCCCAAACAGAAAAATACCACAACCCCAAGTACTTGGAATAAGAGCTGATTGATCGTGGGTATGTATAATACCCAATTAACTTCTATATAAAGAATTGATTTGTCATGTGGTGACGGAGTAAGAATACAATTCACCACCCCTGTCTTTTCCGTGAATATCGTAAAAGATGACTAAGGAATTAAATATGCATTTAACATTTATTCAAGAGAAGGAAGACTCGAAATAAAACGCTATAGCAACCCGTCTGACCGACGTGGTGTAGTAGGTTAATTTCCCTCCTACCAGCCCAGCAGTGGGATGTATATAGGATGTGATGATGATGAAAAAATGAATACTCCACATAAAAATCTTTGTCAACATGTCTGACCAGCGATACAGGTCAATATCCCTTTTACTGTAAAGAAGGCTCGATCCCAGAAGTGGGTTCTATATTAATTAAAATAATCATCACCATCATTTCGTTTCATATACATCCCACTGTTGGGCTAAAGCCTCCTGTACAATAGGAGGGCATTGATCTTACTATACCATGCTGCTCAAACAGGTTGGTATAGGGTTTTATTTCCAATTTTCCTTCTCTTGCATAGATATTATATGCGTACTAGCTGACCCAACAGACGTTGTTCTGTTCAAATATAAAAAAAATGTAAAAGGAATTCTCCTTGAAATCGATCACAGCGCCACCTACTGGGTCCAAATATTAATCTAAACGATTCTCGAACCCACTTGAAGATACACAAAAAATCTAGCCGTTTACGAGTTCAATTACAAAAACACGAACAGAAGATTTATACCTATATCATTTCAGCCCATATACGTCCCACTGTTGGGCTCGGGCCTCCTCCATAACGGAAGGGTAATTGACCTACTATACCACGCTGGTCAGACGTGTTGGTATAGGGTTTTATTTCGAGTTTGCCTTCTCTCGCATAGATGTTATATGCGTTTTATCTCCCTTAGTCGTCTCGTACGATCACCCACGGGTAAGATAGGGGGTGGTGAATTGTATTCTTACTCCGTCACCACACGGAAGATATATATATTTATTAGAAGATAGATATATATATTATACCTATATATAGAGATTATATCCTTTAGTCATCTTTTAAGATATCCACGGGCAAGATAGGGAGTGGTAAAGTATCCTTATGTCGTCACCATACGGATAATTAAAATAATAATGATGATTTATTATGTGCATAGAACGTTTCCTATGGTGGAGTGTGTTCTCAACCATGGCGCCGATGACTTTGAGCGCATTCCGCGACCTCGGGTTCGAGTTCTCACGCGCCGTATTCGGGCTTCAGCAGCGTACGCCGCGTTGGAAGAGTTGTACTGCCAATGTCAACGCAAACTTCGGTGTTGCACTCAGTTACCTGTATGTTAAGAAGCATTTTGATCAGACCTCACGACAGAAGGTATGTTATAATTACCGCTTGAGTTACGTAATTTGTTATTACTGCCTCACTCAACGGTACAATGATGTCTTTGTCATAGCTGATAGACACACACCCATACTGGATTGTGAGCCTTCAGCGCTCATCCAGGGCTAAGTTGTAAAAGCCATCTGCAGCCAACAGCTATATTGACACTTCCATTTCCGATTCTGTTTTATTTATGACATCTGTTTTATCACTATAAAAGATGACTTAGAAATATAAGCGAATATCATTACGAGAGAAAAGAATCTTGATAAGAATGTGTTACTTAGTCAAAGAAGAATTTTATCCTAGTCATTTTTTCTATTTTATCCAGCTGTTGTCTGGATTAATCCCGTATGGATCACATTGTGTGACGAAAGGTCGACGCAGGCATCCATAATTTGCCGTATTACCTTCCCATTCGCCAATAGGGGCCCACCTTTACCGATTCCTTGAGTAAGAAATAAAGAATAATACAAATATTACAGGCTATAGAAATGATAGAAGACGTCCGATCAGCGTTCGCGGAAGCTGTTCAGCAGCTAGATTGGATGGACACCACCACCAGGCTGAAGACCCTTAACAAACTGAAGGCCATTCGTAACTTCGTCGGTTTCCCTGCCTGGCTGCTCACTCATGAACAACTCGACAAACATTACAAATATGTACGCATTATAATTTATACAAGATCTTCACAAGTCACAAAAGACCACACTGTCCACATCCATCCTGGGTAGTACCACACTCTCGCAGAAAATCGACGTCTGAGTAGTAGTAAATTGTTACTACTGTTTGGTGAGCAGAAAGCCTAACTTTCTGAGAATGTTTGCCTGTGATGGGTGATCGTGATGCCTTTAGTATCACCGAACCTCATTGTACGCATTCACACTCGCTTTACTTTCTTCACGGTAGGCAGTGGCCTAGCAAAAGTCGATGAGCGGCATAATAACTTACCATCAGGTGTGCTGTTTGTTCGTTTGCCACCAACAGCAATGAAATAATGACTGGATAGTTTGTTTGTTTTAATGCGCTAATCACATGCGCTATAATTTCGATTCTAAAAAATCTTATTATGATTTAATAAGATTGTGTTAGTCTGTTTATCGAAAAAGGCTTATATTACATAATACTTGAAACAGTGACATTAAATTTTAGCAAATTGGGTAAAATGACTTTCAAGCTTTCTGTGCAGCTATTAATAGTCATAACAACTACTGCAATAGTTAGTAATTAAAAGAATTGTTATAATATTTTTAGGCAGAAGTGGTTGAAGGTAGCCTCTTTGCAACATATCTGAAACTAACTTGGGCTGCTGTCAAGAAAAACCTGGAGGCTCTGCGTGAGAAACCCGATAGAAACAGGTATTTATATTATATATCTAAATTATAATTCATCATAATTCCTCAGTCCTGAAAGCACAGGTCAGTATGTGTATCAGTGTTGACTTACGCCACGGAAACGTGGCTCCTAAATATAGGCCGCATAACCAAGCTCAAAGATGCTCAAGGTATTCTAGAGCGGTCTATACTCGTGATTTCTCTGCGAGATAGAATCCGTAATACGGAAATCCGTAGAAAAATGGGACTAACATAGCATAAAGAATTAGCACTCTCAAGTGGCAATGGACAAGCCACATCACTAAACGAATCGACAGCCGCTGAGGAAGAAAATTTCTCGAGTGGCGACCAGGTATTGGATGACGCAGTGACAAACCAAGTAGACCAAGGGCGTGGTAAAAGTCGCTGGGCGTCGTTGGATGCATCTGGCATCGGGACGAAGGTGCTTTGTGGCGAAACATGAGGGAGGCCTACGTCCAGCAGTTGACGGAGATAGGCTGAATGATGACGGTTGTCATCATCATCATTTCATCCCATACAAATACCACTGCTAGACTCAGGCTTTCACCATAATGGGAGGGAAATTAACCTATCGCATCCGCTGGTCAGACGCGTTTGGATAAGGCTTTACATCAAGTTCTCCTTTTCTTACGTGGCATCGGCAGGGCTAGAGACATTGAGATATCTACAGATATTAGTGCCTTAAAACGTCACGTCACTATGTCGATGACGACTTACATGAATTTACTACACATTCAAACCTGCCTATAGACGTTTCTAGTTAATTAATTTTTGCAAAAAAAAACAGACTTCAAAACGCCATGCAGAGTAAACGAAAATATCGTTAATGTAGACAATGCAAATATTTTTTTAGATTTTTGTTGATTTTTCAATAACCGCTTGTCAGATTTCGATAAAATTTTTATGGGATCCTTTCCGACAAAAAATTTTAAAGAATTTTCAAATCGGTTGGCAAGCGACGGAGTTATGCGCGAACAAACGTAAAAAAAATTCAAACATACGAATTGGCCTCCTCCTTTTTAGAAGTCGGTTAAAAACTTGCTGAAGAGGCGCCTGTAAACTAGATAGAAGCGCTCATGTGTTTTAAATTAAATGCCCCAAAAGTCCATGATATTATAACCTTGCTTTTTTCCATTTGAAATAAGCATCTAGCATTACGTGTTACTGATCCAATCGGCCACAGTTAGAGATATCTTGAGATGAGCCGGCCAACGAACTTAAACGTTAAAACTTATTTTAAACTAGCAACTTGTCCTCGCTTAGCTTAGGTTTCAGTCGCCTAGCCTTCATTTTTAATCTCCAATATCTTATAAATTATTACGATACGTGACTGCAATCTCTGAGATCTCAGTTTCGATACCCGCACCGAGTAAAATTTTATACCGGGTTACTTGAAAGAAAAGGTATCCTAAGTTACTTACTTATATAGACAGGTACCTAGAAGTAAAATGTTATTAAAATCTGTCCAGCCGTTTTAGATATAGATACTTGGAAGAAATATATAGACAAACAGAAAAAGTCTTTAAACTTGTTTTTAAGCATAGGCGTGTCTGATGTTTACGCTAGTATTACACATCTATATATATATATATATATATATATATCTATACCAATAAATAAAATTGGAGTGTCTGTTTGTAATGTCAAAATAATAGGCTTTTTTCATGCTCACACGGTTATTTGCACGACACCTATGCCTAAAATAGCAATTAAAAAAATTTTGTCTGTCTGTCTGTTTGTTCCGGGTAATCTTCAAAACGGCTGGTCCGATTACAAAAATTCTTTCACCAATGGAAAGCTATAATATCAGGGCGTAAACTAGGCTATATTTTATCCCGGTATTCCCACGGGAACGGGAACTACGCGGGTAAAACGACTATAACCTATAACCGAAGCGAAGCCAGGTTGTTAGTTGTAAATAAAACTATTTTTGTGAATTTTATGTCATTTGTATTTGACAATTTTTTTTACTAATTTTATCGCACTTGTATTTGTCCGGGCGGATCAGTCCACCCGTAACTATGAACCCTGTAAAATATTCGAACTGTCGGGTCGTTCGAATCAAAAATCAAATACAAACGTGATAAAATCCATAAAAATATTTATTATATAAAATATAATCTTTATATATAAATTTCTTGCGTACGTGTGTATGACTGAACTTCTCCTAAACGGCTGGACGTTTAGGAGAAGTTCAGTCAGTCAGATGTTGATGAATTTTTTTGTGTGTGTTCAAGGGGATTAAAGAATGGATTAGATTCACAATAGGTAAATGATATTTTTTTATATGGAAAATGGTTACTGTGGGTTGTCTTTAGGAGATAGACATATACCTCCGTGGACGTTTTGTAGATTTTTTTAAATATATACGATCCCGTAATACATTCTTTTTACACAAAAATATGTTTTCACGACATCACAATTATTTAAGAAAAATAGTTATTTTCAACCCGTTACCACATGGAGTGGTCAGAGTAGTACAGTAAACCAAATTGCCTGTTTTTATTGCTGACTAGCAATCCGCCCTCGCTTCGCTTCGGTTATAGGTTACAGTCGTTTTACCCACGTAGTTCCCGTTCCCGTGGGAATACCGGGATAAAATATAGCCTAGTTTACGCTCTGATATTATAGCTTTCCATTGGTGAAAGAATTTTTGAAATCGGTCCAGCCGTTTTGAAGATTACCCGGAATAAACAGACAGACAGACAAAAATTTTTTAATTGCTCTTTTAGGCATAGGTGTCATGCAAATAACCGTGTGAGCATGAAAAAAGCCTATTATTTTGACATTACAAACAGACACTCCAATTTTATTTATTGGTATAGATATAGATGGTGGACAACGAGCAAGTAGCATTGTTGATGGTCCATTAGCGGCAGTATCACTTACCATCAGATGTGTTGTTTGCTCTTTTGCCACCAACAGCAAAAAAGAATACCAGGAGCACAGTTAGGCTGCTGCCTACCGTGAATAAAGAGCTATTCTTAAGTCTCGTTTAAAGAAGGACATGTTGTAGCGCTCGGGTGACGCAGCAGCAGGTAGTTCATTCCAGATCCTGCATGTACGTGGAAGAAATAATCGCTGGAAACATAGAGTTGTTTCGGCAAAAGGCTCATAGGTTAGAAAAAGAAGAAGCGCTCTTTATCTCATCCTATCGTAAAAATTTAATCAGCTTCTTAATGCAGTACCCAACCGTTGCCAATGAAATTTTACTACTAAGCCTCCGCCATCTGTTCGACCCTCAATCTTTTCATTTCTTAGCGAGCCTTATCTAATATAATACATGGATAGATTACGTTAATTTTACTTTGTAATATTATTCCACAGATGGGTGGCAACAGCAACAACGGTCAATGCATTCTACTCCGCCACGCTGAACTCTGTAACCTTCCCCGCGGGCATCCTGCAACCACCATTCTACGGAAACGGAATTGAGTAAGTTTTTTACATACTTATTTGCAACATAGTAGACCAGTTTAAAACATCGTCTACTTTGAAAATAAATTTGGTAATTTTTGGAGTCGATCTCCTAGTAGACCGGTCAAAAAGACCTAATTTAAAAAATATGTCAGATGATTTTTTTGAACCGATCTACTGGTAGCCTGGTTCAGAGATGCTCGGCAGCATCAGGAACTGGGACGCGGTCGCCGCCTTGTGCGAAGCAGTCGTCTCGCGGAAGAAGGCGGCGGAGCGCGTGCGGAGGGAACGCCTCCATAATGACGCAATCCGCCGCCGGTGACTCGGGCGGCGCAGGCGCGCAGTATCTGCGCCTAATGCCGCCCTAGCTGAGGCCGCGGGTGACAGGACCGGGGATTTAGTCCGTCACCCGCGAAGAGGCTAACCGCGCGACGGCGACCGCCGTCCCCGAGCGGCATGTCGAGAGGAGAGAGTAACCCGCGACCGAGGTATTCCGTAGGCCGACCACTGACGACAAGTTACCCTGCTCCGGTGGTCGGCCCAACGACGAAGGCGACGTGGCTACGGGTGGGTCGTGGGGCCGCGCGCCGCCCCTCCGTCACCCCAGACGGAGCCGGGCGGCGGGGCGCTGACCATGGCCCACCCCTAAAAAAAGCCTGGTCCAAAAATTTGATATTTTTAAACCGGTCTATCAGTACAAAAATTAAAAATAAATTAATTGTCTATTTTATAAATTAATTAGGCATTTTTTTAAGATAATTTTTGTACTAAACCGGTACAAACATCGTTTCATTTCAAAATAAACTAGGCGATTTTTTAATTGATCTACTACATAGTCAGTCAAATACTGCTATCATTTATTCCTGATGGGTAGAAGGGACCATCGATATAACGACTGCAAACGATAATAGGTAAGACAGTTGAAACAAAAATGAAACCAAAACAAAATAAATTTCACCATTTAACCTCTCCTGTACTTGAAACAAATTTTATTAAACAACTTTATTTCAGAGCGATTAATTACGGATCAATTGGAGCTATAATGGGACATGAGGTGACCCACGGATTCGACGATCAAGGTATTTAGTTTTTGTATTTGGTAAACCTAATTCTATATAAATTGTAAATAAAACTATTTTTACGGATTTCATGGTGTTTGTATCTGATTTTAACGCTGAAAAAAAGTTTTCGAAACCTCGGGCAATCAAAAATCAAATACAAAAGCGATAAAATCCCTAAAAACAGTTTTATTTATAATGTGTACCTAATACCCGCGTAAACGTTAGAAAACTTTATAGAATACTAGCAATCCGCCCTCGCTTCGCTTCGGTTTTAGTCGTTTTAGCCGTATTGTTCCCGTTCCCGTGGGAATACCGGGATAAAATATAGCCTAGTTTATGCCCTGATATTATAGCTTTCCATCGGTGAAAGAATTTTTGAAATCGGTCCAGCCGTTTTGAGGATTACCCGGAACAAACAGACAGACAGACAAAAATTTTTTAATCTGTGTTTTAGGCATAGGTGTCGTACAAATAACCGTGTGAGCATGAAAAAAGTCTATTATTTTGACATTACAAACAGACACTCCAATTTTATTTATTGGTATCTAATCGATTTTTTTCTACGCTAACAAGTTAACTCACGATTCCTTTATATTTCCTTTCTAAGATTTCGTTTAGTTTATATTTTTAGTTATTTTTTACCATTTTATAATTCTACGTGAGGGAAACAAATATTTTCTTTCCCATTTTCCTGTGGTGACAAAATAAATATACAAATCACCACCCTCTTTTTTGCCGATGGATAAGATTGAAAGACGAATAGGGGTATTAATTTACAGGTAACGTCTATTCAAAAGACAGAAATCAAAACCCTATACATAATCTACTAATCACTGTGGTAGGTATAGTTGTTAAGTTTCCCTCCTATTGTGAAGGAAGCTCGAGGCCAATACTTCTTTAACTTGTTTAAGCTGAACTGTAATTTTTTTTTAAAACGAGTTTAATGTATGTGACAATATCACAGGTCGTAGATATGACGAGGAAGGCAATTTGAAACAGTGGTGGTCAGCAGCGACCCTGGAGCACTACCACTCTAAAGTGCAGTGCATCATAGACCAGTACAGCAAGTACCACATGCCGCAGTTGCCGAACTATACCGTGAGCCTTCATAAAACAGTTTTTAAACTTTCAAAAAATTATTTCTTTCAGACTATAATTAGCCTAAGGCCTATTTGTATCTGTGATCATCTCAAATAGTAAAGTGTTTATGGATCATCTCAAATAGTAAAGGTTATGTGCTAGGCCTTGGATCGCAAGGCGCCCTTCCGTCTCCCCGACGGTTCAGTCCAGTGTGCCCAAAATAAAATCCATTTATTTAAACATATCTTTACGTTTTCTTGAATTCTTAGACACGAATTATAGCAAATACTTAATATCAATGCAGGATAGATAGATATAAAACCTAACCATCATCAAGCAAAACTGGCTATCAATCCGTCTGACCAACGTGGTAAAACATGTCTATTTTCCTCCTATTATGGAGGAGGCTCGAGCCAATCAGTGGAATGTATATGAGCTAAAACGATGATGATGATGATGAAATGATGTATCATCTTCATTATCATCTTACTTTTATCCCAATTACTTGGAGTCAATGACATATGTATTCATCTTTCTTCCATTGTAAAAGTTTTGGCAATAGATTTATAACCGGTTTACCTGATGTCAACTCTCCTTAGAAGTGTAAATTTTGACCAAACGACATCAGATGGAGTTGACCAAGAACCAATTACAGTAGGTATATCAACAAACACATCGTGGACGTCGTAAAATCGAATTATCAGGAACCATATGAAGTTGGTTGAAGAATAAAATGTGTCATAATACTTTATCACGAAAATTGAAAAGATTCTCTAACTGAGCACCAGGAGCGTGGTGATTATGGTACTACCCTTTTAGATTAGAGCTATATCCGAGAGTTAGCGTCAATAGTCCATTCCCTTGTAGCTATAGGATAAGAATAGTACTATCGCCAACCCTTGTCCATGGGAGTCTCACTAGGACAGCGGACAGCAGCTCTCTCCTGGGAAACGTATACCAACTCACTTCGGTGACCAACCCGCTTGCCAAGCCCAGAGATTATAGCAAAACCCGAGAGGGTTTGAATGAGAATTCAGCCTACATCCAGTAGTAGACGACGACAAGCTGAATGATGATGAACGTTAATCGGCTGATGGATGGATGGATGGAATATGGTATGTGGAATTGACGGCTAATCATCCATGGGTATATGACAGGTTCACGGATTCAACACCCAGGGTGAGAATATCGCAGACAATGGTGGTCTTCGTGCGGCGCTCAACGCGTACCTGCTGTTCTCCCGTCGCTCAGCCATCGCTCGCCGGGATGCATTACCAGCGCTACCACAATACAAACCAGATCAGCTATTCTTCTTAGGGTTCGCACAGGTAAATATCAATTATAAATTCTACTGTGATGACGGAGTAAGTATACGATTCACCACCCCCCTATCTTGTACGTGGATGGCATAAAAGGGGAATATGGGATATAATATAACATCTATGTGAGAGAAGGGAAACTCTAAATAAAACCCTATGCCAACATATATGACCAGCATAGTATGGTAGGCCAATTTCCCTGGCGACAATATGCGCACCTACTCCCACCGCCCTAAATAATGACGACAGGACGTAGCCAGACGGCCATGCGTTGGGGTGCCGGGGATTGAATGTCATCAGACGATTTCCCCGGCACCCCGTAAAAGCGCGGAAGGGGCTGCTGTGGTTTTAGTGGGTATTCCGGCTGCGGACGTGGTCGATGAGTCCCACACAACCCCCGCCCACTGACGGGGGACTGTGAGTAAATGCATTTCCACAGCGTGAACAAAAAAAAAGGCCAATTTCCCTCCTATTGGGGAGGTGCTCAGCAGTACGATGTTTCTGAGCTGAGACGACGATGATTATTCTGGATGCTGTGTGGTATCAGCTATGAATACTACCAACCTTTATATTGTTTGTGAGTTTTTTTTATTGCCGACGGTGGCAAACTAGCAAATAGTACATCTGATGATAAGTGTTGCTGCCGCTCATGGACCTTTACAAGGGCACTGCCTACCATGTAGACAGTGAAGGGAGTGTGAATGCGTGCAATGAGATTCGATGATACTAAAGGCATCACTAAACGGAATTTATCGCTTTTGTATAACGATCCCTACTGATATTATAAACGCGAAAGTTTGTATGTATGTGAAAATGTGAAGATGTTTGTTGCTCTTTCACGCAAAAACTACTGAATGGCTTTTGATGAAACTTCACAATAATATAGCTTACATATCAGAGTAACACATAAGCTATAATTTAGCCCGATATTGTCATGGGAAGAGGAACTGCGGGTGAAACCGCAGGGCACTGCTAGTATAACATAATTCTCAAATATAACGCAAAAAAGCTCCGTACTATTAATTACTAGTGCAGTCATCATTCTCTTAACCACCCTGAAGGCAAAAGCAAGACTAATATTACCTTTATAAACAGATATGGTGCGGCAATTCAACAGTTGGTGCATTGAAATCCAAAATGGTGGAAGGCGTTCACAGTCCGAACAAGATTCGTGTGATAGGTACACTTAGCAACTCTAAGGAGTTCTCTGAGGCGTGGCAATGTCCTCTCGGATCACCAATGAACCCCGAACATAAGTGCGTGTTATGGTAATACTGTAATTTAGGTTACGACAACCAAAGACTTGTTAGTTTAACGAATGTTACCGATTAAATTTAAGTTAACAAGTTTATAAGTGATGCGCTCAATGTTATTATTTTTATTAGTATAGAATAAGTTAAAATATTAACACACAAGACTTAAAATTTGCTTAGATTTTAGGAATAAATACTGTAGATATTGTTATTGGACTAAACTAAATCATATATTGTGTAGAATTAACAACGTTAGCTAAACCAGTGGTATTCATTCTTTTTGAATACGTGACCCCCTTACAAGCTAAAAAATTCTGGCTACCCCCTTAAAGCTATAAACAAATTATTATTGTTTTTAAATTTGAAATTATATTAGTTAAAACAATCAAGAGCTTCTCAAGTAAATGTTGGATCTCAGAAATAAAATAAGATTTTGATAAATGGCGGTAATTTTTCAAAGTTCATTTCTCTCACAAACGTAAATGGCGGTAACTTTGATGCTAAATATTCACTAGAGCGAGCACTAATACAAAATTAGAGTAAAATACATAATTCATTTTAATAATGCTACCGTAGCATGTAAGATGCGAGTGGAGGTCAGAGTTAGAATAGTTTCCCGTTGGTTCAATAACTCAATGATGCAATCAATTACTGTTTGGATTGACTGACCTATTAAAGCATAGACTAGATTACTTTGCTTTTAGATAATAGAATACATAAGGAGTGACAGGGTTGCGATTTTAATATTAAGTTTATCTAATACTTACCTAATAATAAGATAAAGTAGAAGAAATAATTATGTTTTGGAATATTATTTATTACTAATGAATCAGAACTGTTGTCAAGTGGCGACCATGAAAGGATGATGCGCATAGGTCTGCCGCCCACAGGTAAGCTGATGGCATGTTAAAAGTCGCAGGCAACCGTTGCATGCAGGTGCTGTAAGACTTTTTCTGGCATTCCTGTGGGGAAGCATATGTCCAGCAGTGGAAGTGTATGGCTGACGATGGATAGCTAATAATGGACCAGTCTCATTCTGAAAATAATTATCACTTGGTCCTAATTCACCTTTGATTTCAAAGATAACACGCTAATATAAATATTCGTGATACATTCCCTATTGTGATAACTTCTAATCTCTTCTTACATGATTATGTTGGGTCTAGCTGTGCCCATGGTATTGCCAAGGTCTATGAGCGGTAGTATCACTTATCCATAGGTAGTAAAAAAATATACTATTAAAAAGGCCTTGAAAATAATATATTTAGAATGATTATTAAATAACTAACTAAATTTAATAATTTAATATTAAAAAACTGTACGAATGGCGGCGATGTGGTTCGCGACACGTCACGTCTCGTTTCCGTCGGGGGCGAAAAGTGGCCCACAGAGAACCGCTCTGCTACGCTGAATATGTCAAAGATCGTAGCAGGTGGAGGGCAGTGGACTCTGCCTACCCCTATGGGAAAAAGGCGTGAATATATAAAAAAAAAAAAAAAAAAAAATTATAATCAAATATTTAATCAAACTTTGACAATCTATATACCTATATCTTTATGAGTTGAAATTTTATTAATTCTCGACAAATGACGCATTTAAATTTAGGTTTAGATATAATTAGGGAAGCCTTATAGACTAAAAATAATTATAAGTAAAAATTTTTAATTAAAATATCGAATAAAATTTCAACTCCCTAACTATCCCTATTATAAGTCTAGCCATGTAGCACCTTGTCCTTAAATGACCTGAGGTCGGATAATTTCATGGATCTTCTCGTCTACTAATGCCTATAAATTAAGTTTGAATATAAGTCTTAATGATATTGTTTAAATTTATCTCTGCCAATCTAATTGATTTGATATAAGTTTTATGTAACACCTAGAATACAATTTTTCAATGGAAATACAATTATGGAACACAATTATGTATATTTAACTGGAATACAATTTTAAAACGTAAATAATAAAAAAACTGGAACACAGTTATATTTAACTGGAATACAATTTTAAAACAGTTGTAAATATCTATGACAGACTTGCCAGTCTTCACCGACCCCATTTTCTTAAGGTATACAATACACAACATTTCAATATTATTGAACATTGAAAAAAAAAAGCTTAATCTCGCTTATATTGCTTTATGTGTTACCTAGAATCTAGGTGTCAGTGAAAATTAACATACAAACATATGCAGTCTTCATTTAATTGTCATTAAGACCTATGTGATGATATAAGAAATAGTAAGAATAAAATTGTCAACACTCCTTTCTTTCAGAAAAAAATATTAAGCAGAAATACCAGCTTACCTACCCATTACCTCACTCAGTTTTATAACTACTACGAATAAAAAGAAGTGACATTCCATTAATCTCCCGCCAAAATTCAAACATGTTAGCAACTTAATATCAAATCTTTTAAAACAGGTTGATGATATTTATTACATATACATATAATATTTTAAAATGTTATTATTGTAATTCATCTGGAGTGAATATACAAATAATATCAATTTATTTATAACTTGAGTGCATCTCTCAATAATAATAATTTTATAATTAATAATAATAGTAATTTTGTAAGACAAATGATGAAATGTTTATTTATAAAATAGAAAACTCAAAAATGTATAACGTATTTTATTTTAACAATACAATTTAAATCCTATCAAATATTAGTGGATTAATCTCTGACGAGGGTAAATTTTAAATGGGGGGCCCAGGAAAACAATTTTAAATAGGGGCTCCGAACAATTTTAAATCGAGGCCCAGGGCGACAGGTCGCCTGGTTTAAATGTGGTGCTCCCCTGTACCATACATATACAAAGGATACAAAGGGTAGGAAAAGAAGGGCTGTTAATGGCATTGAGGCATTGACATCACTTTAATATTGTCATAAGGACGTCATCTAAAGTCTATTTGTTCCTAACATATTGGAACATGTACACTGGTGCACTACTCTTAGTTCCTCGCTTCAAGCGTTTAGGTTTCAAAACCTTAGCATCCTGCAAGTGACGTTTCAACTCCATCTTCTGATGTATCACATTCAATTCTTTTTCTCTTTCTATCCTTTTTGAAAGCTCCTTATAAACTTTTTCTTTTTTCTTTTTCATGGATTCGAGAGTCTGAAATTTTTGCGAGAATTTGTTCAATGTAGAAAGGACAATTTTTTATTATGTGGGCCATAGTCAGCTCATTCGCCGTACAGCTCCGTCCAGAGCGATAGAGGGGCGCCGAGCGGTACCATAATCCACCCATGGCACGTCGCCTTCGTTGTTGGATCAATCACCAGCGCAGAGTTCCTTGTCTTCAGTGGTCGGCCCGACAGAAAATCAACCCCCTGACAATATGTCCCTCTATTTTTTTGCCACTTTTGTGCACTAATATGTGCTATCATCAAATTGATCTACTATACCATGCTGGTAAGATGTGTTGATATAGGATTTTATTTCGAGTTTCCCTTCTCTTGAATAGATGTTTTTTTTTATTGCCAACGGTGGCAAACGAGCAAGCAGTACACCTGATGGCAAGTGATACTATCGCACATGGACCTTTGCAATACTAGGGGTGCCGCCAGGCCCTTGTCTACCGTGAAGAAAATACTATCCTTAAACCTCGTTTAAAGAAGGACATATCATAGCGCTCGGGAAACACAGCAGCAGATAGTTCATTCCAGAGCAGGCACGTACGTGGGAGAAATGATCGCTGGAAACTTATAGTTGAAGACCAGAATGTTTCCAGGTGAAACAATGAACCCTGCTATGATGTCAAGTGGTATGTTGGTAGAATGGTGAATGGGTAGAATGTTATATGCAAGGGATATCCTTGGTCGTCATTTACGACACTCATGGTCAAGAAAAGGGGTGGTGAATTGTATTCTTACCCCGTCACCACCTATGAGGAGACCGGGATCAAATACAGCGTAAATTATTCCTTATATAGACAGCTAGCATATAGATAGGTAATAAAATATTATCAATATCAATCCAACTGTTTTGAAGATTAACCGGAACAGACAGACAGACAATTTTTATACTGGCTTTTAGTTATAGGTATCGTGCAAATTACGACGTACCATCATCATCATCATCTCAGCCCATACATGCCCCACAATTGGGCTTAGGCCTCCGCCACTATGAGAGGGAAATGGACCTACTATATCACGCTGGTCACACGTGTCGGTATAGGGTTGGTTTCGAGTTTTCCTTCTCTTGCATAGATATTATATGCATAGTAACCACTTAAAAATTATACTAACCTCCTCACCCAAATCTGGTAATGCTAATTTGTCAAGATCTGATAATCTTGGTCTATTTGACCTTCGGCCAATAAGAGCTGGATGAGTGTCCAATCTCTTTGCCAGATCAAAGTCTTTCTCTTCTCCCTCATCAACAAAGAATGTATGTGTATTCGGAGTTGCTTCAGCTACATCTGTCATATGGAGTTGAGCCTGTAAATATTTATCTACATTAACTCTTAGAATAATAACCCATAGAAGGTAACTCCACAGACAAAAAAATTAAACAATTAAATTGGAGCTAGATGGTTCCCTACGCCGCACCGTTCCGTAGTGCACAAGATCACTATATAAGACAGTGCAAGGCAACTCTATTGTATAGTGGTTGCATGTGTGTGTGTAATCGCACGCATGTAGTATTTTTGGCTTCACACTTTTGATTGCTTAAGTACCGACACTATGCTAGAAGCATGTGTTATGTTTCTAAGCATTAACTGTAAATATTTATGCAAATACTCTCTATTTATTTTCATCATCATCATCTCAGAATATATAAGTTGATTCAGGCCTCCTCCACAATAGGAGGGAAACCAATGTTTTATTGCATGCTGGTCAAATGTGATGGCATAGGGTTTATATCAAGATTTCCTTCTCTTGCATAGATGTTATCTGCATATTCAGGGGCGGCTTTACCTATAGTGCACAGGGTGCGGTGCACCCGGGTGCCGGGCGTTAGGGGGCGCCGAATGCCGCTCGCGACGCATAGAGCCTCCAAATCTATTCTATTTGATTCGCGCATTTTTTTCTAGTTCTTTAGTCTGCTACTGATCCTTCAGACTGTTGTGGTCGTACACCTCTTGTTCCGTTTATCCTAAACTATTATTACTGATGAACTGACCACTATATATATATTTTTTGTTTTTATAATTTTTATTTAGTATACCTTATTTTTTTTTTTTTCTCATTTTAAATTAAGCATGAAATTTATTTCTTCTGATGATAATTATCTTTAGCATGTCCTACGCCGAATAAATGCATTTTTCTTTCTTTCTTTCATTTTAATACAAGAGGGCGCCAGGTTGTTAATTGCACACAAGCGCTACGTGACCTGGAGCCGCGACTGTGCATATTATAACCCTTAGTTTTCTTTCACAAAACCCACAGGCAAGGAATGAGTGGTTAATTGTGTTCTTACTCTATGAACTTGTCTGACAGTGAGATATAAAATTCTGATTATATTAAACAAGAATAACTGTCTTCTAAAACAGATTCCATTAATATTCCATGTAGCTGTGATGACATGTATTCATGTTAATACAAAATTGTATCAATAACTTATATAAAATCTGTAAATACACCTAATGAATGTTAGTGTGGCAAATACTGTTTATATACTTTTCGTCTTATATACCTTCCACTATTGAGCTTGAGCCTCCAGCGTAATGGGAAGGGCATTGACATTCTATGACACACTGGTCAGACGTGTTGGTGTAGGGTTTTATTGCAAGTTTGCCTTCTCTTGCATAGATATTATATGCATATTATATCCCTTGGTTATCTTGTACGACATCCATGTGTAAGAAAGGGAGTGGTGAATTGTATTCTTACTCTGTCACCACACAGAACAATATTACCACAACCAAATCAGCAGTGTACACTTTTATACACTATAAAAAAGTGTTTTTTTTTTTATTGCAAGCAGTAGCAAACGAGTAAACAGTACACCTGATGGTAAGTGTTGCTGCCGCTCATGGACCTTTACAAGGCCGCTGCCTACCGCGAAGAAAGTGAAGGGAGTGTGAATGCGTGCATTGAGGCTCAGTGATACCAAAGGCACCACCAAAACCCTCCATACGCAAACACCCTCAGAAAGTTGGGCTTCTGGCTCTCTCGCTCACCGAACGAAGCGCAGTAACAAATTGCTACTACTCAGACGTCGATTTTCTGCAAGAGTGTGGTACTACCCCGGACGGACCGGCCCGCGGCTGTAGACAGATAACTGTCGACAGTGTGGTCCTACCACTCATAAAATGTATACACACCTGTAACCTGTTTATCCTTCTACTTTCAATAGTTCTCTTCATGTTAATATATTTAAGATCCTGTGTTTGCATCAATTTTACTTGCTCAGTGGTATGCTCGTCTTCCTTCTGTACCTCATGATGTTCCTGAATTGTTACAGATTAATAATAATTAGTAAATAAAAAAGATTATCAGTTTATTATGTATACAGGGTGTATCAGGTTATGGGACAACTGGTCAAACGGGAGTTAGGTAGGTTAGTTCCCTACCAATGGGTAGGAACTCATGCGAAAATATGAAGTAAAAATATTGATTTATTAATGAATTAGAAGCATGTCAAGTTTTTTTTGTCATTGTATTTTTTCATGTAAATCGGATTGAAATGTATAGTCAGTGGTGCTTAATCTCTAACCTATTCGTACTTTGTTAAATCCATCATCCAACCATCACAGCTCATATACATCCTACTGTTGGGCTCGAGCCTCCCCCACAATGGGGAGGGAAGTTGACCTACTATACCACGCTGGTCAGACGTGTTGGATTTAATTTTGAGTTCTCTTTCTCTTTAAATTTGTCCTTCTTCGTTTGTTAAATGTTCATTCGAAATTGAATAAATCCATGATTACTTTCCCATAAGCAAGACAAACTTCGCCTTAAATAACAATCAAAACAACCTAAAAAAGTAATACTATAGAAATCTTAAAACATTGATCTTTAACATTACCTTGCTGTAGAATAGTATTTATTGCATCCATGCAAAATAATTGGATGCTATATATACTACTATTCCCTAATACATCTTGGAAATGTTATTGGCAACAGTTTTATGACTGGTCAATCCTTCTTGGGAATGTAATTATTAACCAGATAACATCGAATAGAGTTGGCTCAGATCGATGTAAAGCACTTAATCATCTTTAACATTATCCACAAGCAATGTATAAGTTGCTATTATCTCTAGTCTCTACCACACAGTTCTTAGAAAGTTCTATTTTTACATCTCTATATCATCATCATTGTTTCAGCTCATATATGTCCCACTATTGGGCTTGAGCCTTTGCCACATTAGGAGGGAAATAGACCTTACTATATCATGCTGGTCAGGTAGGTTGATATAGGGTTTTGTTTTGAATTTTCCTTCTTTTGCATAGATGTTATATGCATATTAGTCATATTTTACATCATCCATGGGCAAGATAGGATAGATATATAGTGGTGAATTGTATTCTTACTCCGTCATCACACAGAAACTCTATATCATTTAACCCTTTAATTCTAATTAAAAGATAGTCATTTATAAATACATGATAATGACAATAAAGTTATGAAAGTTTGAAGTTTTAAAATATATTATACTATCAATGTTTATTTAGAATTAAGCTCCAATTGTGAGGTACCTACCTAACTACCCTATATTGTTGTAAATAACGAGATAAAAGACTTTCATTAGCTCAGCTCTCATAGGTCTGGCCTGCTGGGATTAAGCATCCTCTACCATAAAAACGAAATTGACTGACTATACCATTCTATACAATCATCGTCATCTCAGCCTCGTAAGTCCCACTGTTGGACTTGGACCTCCTCCACAATGGGTAGGAATTAAACCTACTATACTGGACTGGTCAGACGTATTGGCATAGGGTTTTATGTTGAGTTTTCCTTCTCTTGCATAGATGTTATCCGCATATCCCTTGTCGTCTTTACGAAACCCACGGACAAAAGAGGTGGTGATGAATTGTATTCTTACTCCATCATCACATGGAACGTCTTTACAATGCCTAATAGTAAGAAAAGGGGTGGTAAATTGCATCTTTATTCCGTCAACACACAGATAAAAAGTTTTAGCCGTTATATTTACCCCATTCTTCACTCGCGAATTTATCATATGAAAGTAGAATTCATCAGGATTTTTATCGAGCGTTCTTTTACGCAATAGTTTCAAAGTTTCACCCTTCTCATGATAGTCGTCCGCACGTTTCTTATAATCCTTTTTCTTCTCTAAGAGACCCAAGTGTTTACGCGATTCAGGCTGATGTCGCTCCTTGTGTGTCTTCTGGTTGGCCTTAGCGGCCTTCTTCCACGAAGACATGCTAACTGCTTTTATATGTTATGCCTTTATTATAGAAAATCAAACACGTATCTTATAAAATATCTTCAAAACAAATTTCTAACAACTCCTAACCTAACCACGTGTATTTGACACTGGCAATTAGGGCTGTTAAAATATGGAAATATCGATATTATTATTTAAAATTATCGTTACTTATTACTAACATTTTTTGGGACGATATATCGATATTTCGATAGTAAAAAGTAGATGTCGATGGTCGATATTTATCTTAATAAATTTATTTTATTGTTTCTTGTAAATTATTTCTTCAAAATCACCGTAAACTTTTGGCATATAACGTACTGCTGAAATGAAATTGATAATAAGTTATCATACCTAGAAATTAGCTAAAAAAAAGGTCATTCCGGGAGCCCCGCAATGAACGAAGGTAAAATGTGGATATGAAGAAAATATCAAAATATCAAATTGATATTTAAAAAAAATATTCATATTATCAATATATTTTTTTTTCGAGATATCGAACTCCGATATTGATATGTTTATAAATATCGATATATCGTAAAAACGATATTTAATAAAATATCTTTTTATATTGGCAATAAGCTAAATAATATGAGCCATTGGTGCCAGTGTAGAGTTAAAAACGAATTAATACATCTTTAAACATATAATAGTCATATTAGCCGTAGTCATCGCCATTGATCGGAAGCTGATAGCCAAATCAATGTTTTTTTGGAAATTTTGCAGAATATGAAAAAGCACGCAGTGCACAATTAAATCATATTCACTACATTCAGAATTTTCTCTGCGTTATATTATATAAAATACAAGCAAAATTAATATAACACTGTAAAACATAAATAAAATTTAAAAGCGCGACATGACATTTTGACATTCCGTAAAATCTCCTTCTAAAAAATATCATCATTCCTACCTCTCAATTGGTAAGCCCTACTGTCTATTGTCAAGCACTGTCGTACTTTTTTTTTGTGCGTATAGCTGTTAAGGCGCAAAAGACTTCCACAGCTTTGCCCGGACTATGGGTGAGCGCAGAGAGCTCTCAATACAGTAAAAACTTTAAACGACCTTGCCCAAGGGCTTCCCCTGTGGGAAATGGACCTCGGCTTGGGGCGTCGCTGTAAGTAAAGTGGGTGGGGCTACGTTTAGGTTAATTACTTTTGCAAGGCGCGGTCTCCGACCTAGACGACGAGGCAGGTACCGCGGGTATTTATGTGTTATCGCTACGCGAGCGGTGTAGGTCCGTTCCTGGGCGATCGTGATGAAATCGTCTGCTTCGTCGAGCAGATGATGGAGACGTCGGATCGCGGATATTTTAGAGGGGACGTAGTTTACCACCCCAACCTTGATTGGGGTGAGTCATGGCAGAGAGTACATTTAGTGTGGTTACTAAAACCATTAATTTTATGCCCAATATTTATTACCACTTCATGTTCCGTCAGTAGTCAAATCGTTGCCTTCAACAGCGCTACGGCCACGCTGTTAATGTGGAAAAATAAAAACATATGAAGTGCACTGTTATATTATATTCTCCATACAGCAACACTTCCTCCACATCACATTACTTAAAATTGCGTCCTTCGCATCACATTTATATATATATATATATAGGAGAGGCGGGTTTTACGAGAGATAAATTGACTCATCACGATATCTCTGGAATCATAAGGTGTACGGACTTGAAATTTAGCAGGAATATTCCTTTTGCTGAGTGTAGGTCAGCTAAGAACGGATTTTACGAAATTCCACCTGCAACGGGTGTTGCGGGGTCTTTAACAATAATACACATTTTAAGGAACAGGGTGAGCCGAACCTACTGAAGCTAGAGAAATGAAATTTGGACCGTAGTTTCATTTTGTGACGTAGGCACCCATATAGAAAAGATTTTTTGAAATGCCACCCCTAAGGGGGTGAAACGCTACGATAAAATTTGTATGGAAAGAAAAAAATCTTTAGCTACTATCTTCAAATTAAGCACACATACTCTTTAATAAAAATAAATAAACATGTGTTTCAGCGTTTGTCCATTTTTATCCTCTAAAGGTGTAAAATAGGTAGAAAGATGTCAGTTTAATAACTTATCACAGAGCCGAAACTACTGAAGCCAGAAACATGAACTTTTGACATTAATTACTTTACGTGACGTAAGAAAGGATTTTTTGAAATTCTACCCTTAGAGGGTAAACCGCAGTAACAAAGTTTGTATAAGGAGAAGAAAAATCTACACTGATTTTCTTCACATTTTCCAAAAATACTCTTTAGTAAAAATAAATAAACGCGTATTTTTTAATTTTCACCCTCTAAGGGTGTAAATATGAATTAATAAAAAATTTGGTTCTCTGATTTATCAACGCCGAGCTAAAACTACTAAAGCTGGAAACATACAATTTGAAACAAAATTTTATTTTGTGACGTAGGGACCCACTAGGAAAGTATTTTCTGGAATTCAACCCCTAAGGGGTAAACCCCAGCAGCAAAGTTTGTAAGGGGAGAAAATAATCTTCATCGATTTTCATCAAATTCTCCACAACTACTATTTATTAAAAATAAATAAACACGAGTTTCAGCATTTCTTAATTTTCACCCTCTAAGGGTGTAAATAGGTATGAAGAAGTTGGTCGACTAATTCATTAACACCGAGCTGAAACTACTGAAGCTAGAAAAATGCAATTTTGACCGTAATTTTATTTTGTGACGTAGGGACCTATTAAGAAAGGATGTTTTGGAATACAACCCCTAAGAGGTGAACCGCAGTACCAAAGTTTGTATGAGGAGACAAAATTCGTCACCGATTTTCTTTAAGTTTTGCCTAAGTACTCTTCGTTCATCATTTGTTTCATCATTTCAATCCTTATACATCTCACTGTTGGACTCGAGCCTCCTCCATTACGAGAGGGAAATGACCTACTATACCACGCTGGTCAAACGTGTTACCATAGGTTTTAGTTTCGATCTTTTCTTATCTTGCATATATGTTGTATGCATATTATAATCCTTTAGTCGTCTCCTACGACAGTCACGGGCAGGAGAGGGGGTGGTGAATTGTAATTTTATTCCGTCATCACATGGAAAATACTCTTCAGTAAAAACAAATAAAGAGCATTTGTCAATTTTTACCTTCTAAGGGAACTAGGCAGGTAAGGTGACTGAAACCGAAGCGAAGCGAGGGCAGGTTACTAGTTTTATCATAAATATATTATTACCATGGAAGTAATAAGTACTACGTACAACGAAGTACTTATTACTTCCATGATTATTACTTACTACTACTAACTATCACTTAATCAGTGTCGAAAAAGCTATTTCGTATTCTTATAAAAAGCTCGGGTAACAATAAAACAAAGAATTATGAAGAATTTATTCCAATTTATTGATGAATTATCACAAAAAAAGGAATGAATATGCGTTAAAGGCACTTATTTAACCTGGGAAGCTTAAAAATTTACATTTTCATCAAGAACTAAAGATAAATGAAAAAAGGATTATTAAAATAAATGTAATAGCCGGTTAATGCTGGAGTACTAAGTTATAAACTGATAACAATCCTTATAAAAAAAGGGATACGTGCTATTTCTGATTCTTTTAGAATTTAAATATTTTATAATGCAAAACATAAAATAATATAATTTCAAAGTTTGACTTTATATTTTATTTTAACTTTAATATCTGATTATAAAGGGTCACCATATACGGAACGATCCATCTGTACGATCCCTCGTTTCAGACCGATGGAAAAGACGGATTGATAGTGTATGTGAAGATCGTTAACGATTTACTTCATCGAAAATGATGTCGGAGATCGCAACAAAATCCTACGTAATCATGAATATCGTGACGATGAATCGACAGTCGGACAGTGTAGATATAGCTCTTTGCGATCAACGACTCGATTTTAGACTCACTCGACGCCGGTCGCCGCACGCTTTGGCTAGAGCGCCAACTGGTTTCGTTTCAATAGCTATTTCTTAACCCACATTTTTCGAAGCTTCCTTTTTTCTTTTGTAGGCGAATCAAAGTTACCGGCACATAGGTAAGAAAAAGAAGTTCGTTTTCCATTTTATAGGGGCACGTATTGAATTATTTGAGCACGTCTTTATCCTTCCGGGTCAAACAAGTAAATGATCGATCGTTACGACCAATCGTTTCGTGTGTGAGCGACAAATTTTAAGCGATCCATCGTCACAATATTCTTACAGATGTATCGTACAGACGGATGGTTCCGTATATGGGCCCCTTAAGGACTAATTGCTCTCCTGATTTTAATTGGTTTTATCTAAGGATAAATAACATAGTAAGTAGTATTACCCGCCCAATTTACAAATTATCATCTTCGTGAAATTATTGTTCAGAGTCTAGGTGTACTTATTCTCTTTATTCCTGGCAAGGAGATGGTTTTTTTGTAAAATAAGTAAACAATCATAAGACGCGTTGAGCTTAAAATATTCAAAAACGTCGAATAGGCGCACTGTAAGTATTAATTGGCTCTATTTCGGACGACTTCCTTATTGCTGCGGGTAACTTGATAATAATAAAGAACAAAAATTCCAGAGCGCTAAATAATCCAACTCCCAGGAACATATTGAAGACTCCACCCAAGGATGCTGAAATCATATCGATCATAAATTAACAATATATCAGGACGTTCATTATAAATACTTTGTCTGGTATCATTTTGATTTTCACAGAAAAACATACTTTTTTTTTTTATTGCAAACGGTGGCAAACGAGCAAACAGTACACCTGATGGTAAGTGTTGCTGCCGCTCATGGACCTTTACAAGGCCGTTGCCTACCGCGAAGAAAGCGAAGGGAGTGTGAATGCGTGCATTGAGGCTCGGTGATACCAAGGGCACCACCAAAACCCTCCACACGCAATCACCCTCAGAAAGTTGGGCTTCCGGCTCTCTCGCTCACCGAACGAAGCGCAATAACAAATTGCTACTACTCAGACGTCGATTTTCTGCGAGAGCATGGTACTGCCCCGGACGGACCGGCCCGCGGCTGTAGACAGATAACTGTCGACAGTGTGATCCTACCACTCCTAAATACTTATGATCATTGTGAAGCTAAATAGTTTGTTTAAGCGCGATAACCTAAAGAACTAATATACATAACATTTTGATTGGCTTCCAATAATGGAGAAAGCTCGTACTCGTAAAGCAGTTGAACGATATGAGTTTAGAATCAACATATAATAGAGGCATGTTATAAAATAAATATATTAGGTACGAGTAATGAATAACTATTATACCCATTATTACGGGTATTCACTTCATAGTTACAACGTCACTAAGTAGTACGTATTATAAATATAATTAGGGACACGAAAAAAGTATCGATACTTTTAGGTATAGAGTACTTTTCTTTCGATACTGATACTTTTGTACTCGATACTTTGTATTCGATACTTTTACTCCATGAGTAGCATCCTTTTTGGCAGGTATCGTATCGAATAAATTATAGGAATTATTTTAAACTGGACCTTACAGCCATGATTATGGTGACGCCATCTAGTTCAAACGTAATGAACCTTCTAAAACGAGCCTTGAAATATTTTCATCCGATCACAGACGTTACGTTCAATTCCTAATAAATAAAAAGCTCATCACGACATAGGTTCTATGAAAAGTACTCAGTACTCGATACTTTGAAGTAACTATACTTTTATGAGTACAATACTTTTCTTTCGATACTACTCATGAGTACAGTATCGATACTTTCTATTCTATGCCGTGTCCCTAAATATAATTTAAATAAATATGTTTTAGTATAGCACAATAAAGCTTCATGCCATTTGACTGGAATTTTTACTTGTATACTTTCCGATTACTTTAAGTCATAATACTTACATAGCAGTGTCAACCAAGTCTCTGTCGGATTCAGAACTAATATTCTTGAATGATCCACATTTATACGTAAACTGAGTACTATTGAAGATGTCACGTTTAATCCAGAGCTAAAAATAATACAAGTATTATATTTATTAATCATGGAGTGACAGCGTAAGCGAAGATTGTGTCACAATGCATTCCTCTCTCACGGGTGATCATAAAAGATAATGATGTGTGAAAATAGTGATCATAAAAAACTGACATAAGCAAATAATGTTATTGCAAAAGAAAATAAATATTTTAATAACATTATACACCAATCTGTCAAACCAGCGTGATATAGTAAGGTTAATTTCCCTTCGAAAAAACTAGTCGAGAAGTGGAATGAATATAAATTGAAATTTAGTTGAGGAAAATTTAATCCGAGTGGTGACGGAGTGAGTTTAATTCAGCACCCATCTCTCGTCCGTGGGTGTCGTAAAAAACGACTACGGGATTATAATGTGCAAATAACACATATGTCAGAGACGAACAACTTAAAGTTAAACTTTGTACCAACACGGTAGACAAACGTGATATAGTAGGTCCATTCCCTCCCATTATTATCGAAGAGGCTCGGCCCAACAGTGGGACCGTATATGAGCTGTGATGATGATGATGAAAATTTATTAACCGTGTGATGATGGAGTATATACAACCTATCACTATGACCATTTTTTATTCACCACGAGTGTCCTAAGAAACGGCCTAGGGGTGGCGGAGTTACGGCAGTTCGCCCCTCTGGCAGAAGCATCCCTGAACCAGCGATGCCTAATCTAACACGCGACTCTATTGAAGGAAGGATAGGACAGCTAATCCAAATGCACCTGATAGAATTGCAGCGCAAAACTGTCTTTAATAAAAGAATGAATACGATGAGCCAACAATATGTAGGCGGAAGGAGCAGTGCTGTACTTTAACAGAAAAACAATGACATGTGTTGCGGGTCCGGCATAAACCTTTAGAACAATCAGTAGTCACCCCTTAACTATGGAATTGTTTCGGCAATTTAGAGAATTTCACTGAGGAAATACAAAGGCTCAGCTTCAAGCTCCAACAGTTAGATAAGAGAAAGAGTGTTCTTCTTTATGGAATTCACTAAGATAAGGGAAACTAATGTCAAAATAGCAAAATTACCAACGCTTACATTTAAAACTTTGTCCATATAAAAAGGGCCATTCATTAGCTCATTTACCACTCCGTTTCAGCCTGTGGGTGTCTTATAAAATGACTAAAGGATATCGTTCATCATCCATCCATCAACCTATAAACATCGACTGTAAAACATTAGCCTTTCCACGAGAATAATATTCGGAACGGTCCTGTTCCACTTGTATCTAACGGTTCCCTGCGACTTACAAGATGTCGTCAGTTCACCTAGGCTAGTAGGGGTCGTCCTACGCTGCGTCGTCCTATTCGTGGTCGTCACTCGAGAACATTTCTTCCCCAACGGTTGTCCTTTAGGATATAATATATACATATAATATCTATGCAAGGTAAGAAAAGCTTAAAAACCTATCAACAGGTCTGACCGTCTGTTTAGGTTTCCCAGCGTATTAAAATTGATCAATTTTCATCCATTTTGGAGGAGGCTCAGGCCCAGCATGGGACGTAGATGCGTTGAGATGACATCACTATAATTATATACTTACTTACTAAATAGGGTCAATAACAGTATAATCATTGAGATGCATTTTGTTTGACTCCCACAACTCATATGAAGTAATTATTTTACATGGCGGTAAACAATCACAGGTCATGTTATCTGAAATTTAATTCAAATATTGATACCGATATTCATATTATGATGGAGTAAGATCCCTATCTTGCCCGTGGATGTCGTAAAAGAGGACTATGGGATATAATACGGGAATAACACATATGCAAGAAAAGGGATACTCGAACTAAAAATCAAAGTGGTATGGTATAGTAAGGTCAATTTCCCTCCTATTGCTCTACTTTGCGAGGGTGTTTGTGTGTGGAAGGTTTTGGTGGTGCCCTTGGTATCACCGAGTGTCAATGCACGCATTCACACTCCCTTCACTTTCTTCACGGTAGGCAGCGACCCTGCAAAGGTCCATGAGTGGCAGCAACACTTACCATCAGGTGTACTGTTTGCTCGTTTGCCACCGTTTGCAATAAAAAAAAATATTGTGGAGGAGGCTCGAGCCCAACAGTAGGATGTGTATGGGCTGAAATGACGATGATGATGATGGAGTAAGAACAGAATTAATAACATTCTTTCTTTTTCGTGAGTGATCATAAAAGACGACTAAAGGGTTTAAGCAAATACAGTAGAACCCGTTTAATACGATCACGTTTAATACGATTGTCCGCATAATACGCCATTTTGCGTCGGTCCCAGCAACTTAAGACATGTTTTCATACATTTCTTAACGCTTAATACGATTCGTCATCCCGTTTAATACGCCAACACGTGCCACTCAAATACACATACATATTACCCCTTGCGGCAGCGCCCAGTGACTGACGAAGTGACGACTGTCGGGCGACCCTAAGTGACAATGACCAAGAAGAAGATGACTCAACTCCGATTTTGTCACACGCCCACGCATTATCAGCAGTTAATGATTTAAGACGCTATCTTTGAATCAAAGCGAAGACGCACTGCGAAAATTTAATTACGTTGAAAATCTTGTAATTGCTAATGCCTCAAAATCTTTTTGTCAAACTAAAATAAATTACTTTGTAACGTAATAATAATAAACAACATTTTATTTAAGTAATTTTTAAATGTTAAATTCAATACGTAGGTATTCAAAATAATAATAGAATATAATAACAAATAATAGTGGCACGTTTTTCCCTTACCCGCATAATACGCTTTCCCGCTTAAGACGCGTTTTTGGTCGGGTCCCTGCGAAATCGTCTTAAACGGGTTTTACTGTACAAGTAATTTCACCGCAATAGAAGATAAACTCGAAATAAAACCACAACATAGGTAAAAATAAAAAAAATTACAGGCCATAAGAGATATCGGATAACAGCAGATCAGTAAACCGTCATAAGAATTTTGTCAGTCTTGTCAGGGAATCCCCGTCACAGTGTCTCTGCCAAATTATACATACGCGATAGGACTGTTCTATGTCGGTCGCCGGATCACTCTCGATCTCCGATCGCTTCCCAAACATTCCACTCTTTCTCCTCATACAATCACGCTCTCAATAATAAATAAAAAAACTGATAGCGTGTATTCTAAAGACACGCGATAAAAATAAAGCTTCTTACAGAAAGCATTTGAGTAATTACTATTCAATATTATAACATAATAATTTATAATGTCAATATGTGGTTAAGCCTATAAAAATGAATACAAATCTATAGTGTTAATTTCGATGTCTTTAAAAATGTATGACGAATACTCGAAACGAATCCTCCTTAGAAAGAGAAAATCGACTAATTTAGGCTTGGTATTGTCCCCGTTGACTGTTATCTATTACGAACAGTTAAAATTTAGTAAATAAATTTTAGTTTAATTCTAATATTAATGAGCCAGATATCACTTGACTAACTTACGCTGAAGGGTGGTTCATAATAAGTTCATATTATGCCACAATCCACCCACAGATTAATATATTATACTAGGCGCTACGATGGTCCACTGCGAGAGCTGCAACCGTAAAGTAGTACAAAGTATTCACGCTACTTTGCGAATTACGCTCCATGCCACCAATGTGCCCATTCTTGTACTCTGGATCATCAGATAGAACTTATGCAAGATCCACACACGCTAATTGCTTTTGGTGAATGTGCTTATGCTTACTATGTTATTTAAACCATTCTCCTAAATACGCACAATCTTATTTTTGATATGAAACATCTATAGGCGAGGGTAAATCTGATCGTTGGCGTGGCGTTAACGCCCCGCTTGGATATGTACATTTGTGTAACGAAACTATAACCTGTTTTTGAATTTTTTACAACGCCCTTTATTGAGCTCAAAATAAATTATTATAAATTATTAACCACCGCCACCGCCGTTTGATAACAAACATCGATGTACAAAAAACATCGTCCTGAAAACATCGATGTATCGAAACATCAATGTTTTTTGAAATCTGAGCTTTTTTTTAGCTAAATGAAGCATATTTTTTACATGAAACACCAACATTTGCGTGATGTGAGGACCTTTTTTATCATTTTAAATCATGCAGTCAAAACATCGTATAAAATAACATCGACACATCGATGTTTTACAATAGTGAACATCGACGACAAACAACAAGGTTTTTTATTGTAACATCGATGTTTCAATATGTTTTCTATATATCGTATTCCTTAGTCGCCTTTTACGACACCCACGGGCAAGAAAGGGGATATAGTGAATTGTATTCTTAGTCCATAACAACACAGAAGACAATACAATGCCTGCCCACAAAATTTTATTTAAATAAAACATACTCGTATACTTTTTATTCCTTAAGCATTCTATTTGTGTGACAGGACACATTGGTAAATCCGACACAGCGAGGTCGGTTGCTCCCTGAAGGGGATCACTGCAGCTACACCATTCTTCTGCACATCTTAACTGCAAATATAACAAAGGAATCATCTTCATCACTCAGTCTTTATGCTGACTATTAGACGTAAGCCTCCCCATAATCGAAGGCATAATGCCCGATTATTGCAATAAGGTGTTTAACGTTTGCTAGGAAATAGATAATTGCTCTTCACTCTCCTGGTGCTAGTCTTAATCCATTTTTACGGCGCCTACTTACCAGTAAGGTGTGAAGACAATTATATTCTTATGCCATCACTATAGGAAAATGAAAAGATAAAAAAAGATAAAACAGATTGTTAGATACAACCCTTTTTGAAAACAAAAGAGCTATCTTATGCCAAAACATTATAAACTATGGCATTTTATCAGCTCTTTTGTTATATGCTGGAAGCCTGTGCCCCACAGTGGAATACGTTCCATAAATATAATCCTAGAATGAAGTCATGGGTTCATTTCTCATGCAGGACTATACATTGTACGATCTGCAAATTATTTTTGGGTCTCTGGGTGTAATTTGATTGTATATTTGTGAGGTACAATAACGTTCCGGCGCCAGCGGCTGCACCGCAGGTGCCGGCCAGCGTACCCGCGACCGCTCCTGCTGCGCTCAGCGCTGCTGCCAGGCTCGAACAGGGCTGGCAGGTGGCTGAGCGGAGCAGGGAGGCACGCGGTCAGAAGCGGAGAGCAGCGGCCAAGAGTGCCGCCGTGGCCGTCGCTCCCCAGGCGGGAGCCGGCAGAAAGGGGAAAAGGTCGCGCAGGGGCCTCAAGTCGCCAAAGACGGCCGGGGTGGTCATCACCGTGCTACCTGAGGCGGCTGAGAGGAGGCTCAACTATGAGGCCGTCCTAAAACGCGCCCGGCGGGAGCTGGACGTCTCCGACATCGGAAGCGTCGAGGCTAGGACCCGCAAGGCCCGGACAGGGGCTCGAATCCTCGAGTTCCCTGGGGCCGAGGGCGCAAAGACGGCCGATAGTGTGGCTTCGAAGCTGCGGGGGCTGTTCGGGCCAGAGGATGACGTCCGAATCGCCAGGCCTGTCAAGTGCGCAGAGATGCGCCTGACGGGCTTGGATGATTCCGTGACGGTGGAGGACGTCCGGGACGCCATTATGGCGCGTACCGGATGTTCCTCGGACACTGTCCGGATTGGAACCATCCGCCCTGGTCCGGGCGGCGTCGGTGCTGTCTGGGTGCAGTGCCCAGTGGAGTCGGTCAAGCAATTGGCTGACTCAGGCAGGCTCCTCGTGGGCTGGAGTTCAGCGCGGGTAACCGTGCTGGAGCCCCGGCCCGCGAGGTGTTACAAATGCATGGCGGTCGGGCATACTCGACCGACATGCAAAAACTGCTTTGACTGCAGCGGGCTATGCTTCCGTTGCGGTCAAACTGGACACCAGGCGGCATCGTGCTCTGCGGTGCCCCACTGCCCCGCGTGTGCGGCAGGCAATAGGCTTGCCAAACACCGCATGGGCTCTGGGGACTGCAGACCCCCGGCATCGGCCCCAAAGGGGCGGGGCAGCCCATCGACCGGGGCAGCCCATCGACCGGGCCAGCCCCCGCTCCGAGCGCGACCCGATCGCCCGTTAGCGCGGAGGAGGTGACGATGGATACGGACCGTTAATGGACCCCGTATCCATCCATCTCCTCCAAGCAATCTCAACCACTCCGCCGGTGCGCAGGACGTTTTCCTGCAAGCCATGGCGGAGTGGTTGATAGGAGTAGCCGTAGCCGCGGAGCCGTACGCGGTGCCCGACCGGCCAAATTGGCTGGGCAGCACCGACGGTATCGTGGCAATCGTCGCCTCCACGTCGTGGCCTTCGTCGCCTCTGATCCTTAGGGACAGGGGCGTCGGATACGTCGCGGCGGACTGGGGAGAGATTACGCTCCTCGGAGTATATCTCTCCCCTGCCTGGAGAGCGGCTGATTTCGGGGTCTGCCTTACCATCTTGGGAGCCTCGTTACGGCGATTGGCACCGCGCCAGGTGATCGCATTGGGGGACTTCAACGCCAAGTCCAGGCGTGGGGGTCCTCCCGTACGGACGACCGAGGACGGGCGGTCGAGGATTGGGCGGCGGCACTAGGCCTCTGTTTGCTGAACAGAGGCTCGGTGCATACGTGCGTGCGACCTCAGGGCAGGTCGATAGTGGACCTTTCGTTCGCTAGCCCTGAGGTCGCCTAACGCGTGGGGAGCTGGTGCGTCGAGGAGGAGGTTGAGACCTTGTCGGACCACCGGTATATCCGGATGGAGGTCTCCCTGACAATCCCGGCGCCCGGCAGGGGTCACGGGGGGGCGGTAGGGCGTCTTGCGTTTCCGCGATGGGCTGTGGGTCGCTTAGACCGGGACCTGCTGGCGGAGGCAGCCATCGTTCACTCTTGGCTGTTGTCTGCCAACCAGTTGGACGGGGTGGACCCCGAGGCTGGCCGCATCCGCAGTGCGTTGACCCAGATCTGCGATGCGGCTATGCCCCGGGTACGGCGTCTGCCCCCGAGGAGGGCTGTCCACTGGTGGTCCCGGGAGCTGGCGGATCTCCGGGCTGCGTGTATTCGCGCCCGGAGGGCCTACACCCGCAGCCGGCGGTGCAATCGCAGCGCGGAACTGGAGGACCAGCTTTACGAGGGCTACCGCAATGCGCGGATGGCCTTCAGGCTGGCCGTCCGTTCCGCCAAGGACGCCAGTCTGCGGGAGATGCTAGAGAGTCTCGACCGTGACCCCTGGGGTCGCCCCTATGGCGCGGCGCTGAGTAAGCTCCGCGCACGGGGCACGCCCCTCACCTGGGTCGTCGAGGACCTGTTCCCACGACGGGCGGAACACACGTCCCCGGACATGGCGCCGCCAGACAATGACCGGGAGGGCGATGGTGGCAGTGTTCCGCCCATCACGGAACCGGAGATGGGGGCGGCGGTGGCGCGCATGCGCGGAAAATCCACCGCCTCCAGGCCCGACGGTATTCCAAACCGTGTGTCTGGCTCTGGTCCTCTGCCATCTGGGTCCCCGCCTCAGGGAGCTGTTCGACGCGTGTTTAGCGTCCGGGCGGTTCCCTGGGTACTGAAAGGAGGGGAGGCTGGTTCTCCTGCCGAAGCCGGGATGGCCTCCGGAGTCGCCATCGGCCTACAGGCCTATCGTGCTGCTCGATGATATGGGCAAGCTACTGGAGAGGGTAGTAGCTGCCCGCATCGAGCGGCACCTCGTCGGCACGGGGCCCGATCTGTCGGACGCCCAGTTTGGGTTTAGGAGGGGTCGTTCGACGATCGAGGCCCTGTTGCGCCTGAGGGCCGTGGCGACTGAGGCCGTCACCGGCGGGGGAGTGCTTTTGGTGGTGTCCCTAGACATCGCCAACGCATTCAATAGTCTGCCATTCAGCTGCGTCAGGGAGGCGCTCCGTTACCACGGAGTGCCAGCTTACCTGAAGCGGCTGGTGGCAGACTATTTGGAGGGGCGCAGCGTCCTCTACGCCAACCGAGTAGGGGACGTTGTGCGAACGCCCATGACGTGCGGTGTTCCGCAGGGGTCGGTCCTCGGACCCACCCTGTGGAACATCGGCTACGACTGGGCGTTGCGGGGGAGCCTCCCACCCGGGCTGGGCGTGGTTTGTTACGCCGACGACACGCTCGTCACAGCCCGCGGTGGGACGCTACAAGAGGCGGTAAGCCTGGCGACCTCAGGCACCGAAGAGGTCGTCAGGCGGATCGAGGCGCTGGGGTTGAGGGTGGCCCTGGACAAGACGGAGGCCCTCTTGTTCCATGGGTCCCGTATGGACCCTCCCATCGGCGTCACGATCACCGTCAATTCGGTTTGGATCGCCCTACAATGGCTGATGCCGAATGTGGGCGGACCGAGCGCGGCATGTCGTAGCTGTACGCGGGGGTCATCCGGTCGATGGCCCTGTACAGCGCACCGGTGTGGGCGGGATCCATGACCGCCCGACTTAGGGCCCTTCTGTGGCGTCCACAGAAGGTCATGGCGGTCAGGATCATCTGCGGGTACCGCACGGTGGCGACGGAGGCGGCGTGCCTATTGGGACTTGGAGGCGGAAATGCTCGCCGACTTATATCGGCGGGTGTCGGGGGTGCGTTGGGCGTTGTGGTTTCCTTGAAGGAGCTCACCGCCTGGCGCGTCGACGCCCGCCTGGACGTCATCGCCTGTTGGGCAGACCGGCTGGAGAGTCCTCGATACGGTGTTTGGACCGTGGAGGCCTTCCGGCCGGTGCTGATGCAGTGGTTGGAAAGGCGGCACGGGGTGCTCTCCATCCGACTCGTACAGGTCTTGACGGGGCATGGATGCTTCGGCAAGTACCTGTACAGGGTCGCTAGGAGGGAGAGAATTCCATCCTGCCACCACTACGATTGCGACGAGGACACGGCGCAGCATACGCTCGAGGTCTGTGCCGCTTGGGCAGAGCCGCGTCGTGAACTCGTCGCAATCATCGGTGCCGACCTGACGCTGCCGACCATCGGGGGGACGTCGGTCGATGGGAGGGTACCCCGGGTAGGGGGTATTCCGTCGGGCCGGCCACTGATAACAAGTAACCCTGCTCCAGTGGTCGGCCCAACGACGAAGGCGACGTGGTGTTCGGGTGGGTTGCGGGAGTTGCGTGCTTAAGCCCCTCTGTCGCCCCGGACGGAGTGGTGCGGAGGCACGCCGACCGCAGACCACCCCTAAAAAAAAAAAAAGATACAAGATACAAAAAAAAAGGTACAATAACGTTGTTACCAGAGGGTGGTTTAATAACAAATTATCGTTCTTTTACCATTACATAGATATTTAAAACATAATCTCAACTTAATATCTTTTTCTACATAACATCTTTACATAATTAAAAGATTATGCAATTGAAAACATACCAAACAAAATGTCCTCGAATATCTTTTGCTAGTTTGGCAAGAACTTTTGACTAAATGATCCGCCTTTTCATTTTCAGGAATAGCCGCAAATCTAAGTTGAAGTCCATAGTAGTATCCGGGCAATAAAATGTCCGTTGCCATATCTTTTTCTTCGTGCTCATACATCGTGATTAGCTAAAATAAAATTCTGAACATATTTACTGCATGGCAAAACTTCTATATTCTCTGTAATGTATATTCTAAGTTGTCTGATCCGCCCGTGACCATGAATGCTGTAAAGTGTTCGAAACGTCGGGCAATCATAAATCAAATAACGCGATAAAATCCGTAAAAGTAGTTTTATTTACAATGCATAGTGCTCGCGTAAACATCAGAAATCATTATTTTATATTCTCTGTTTCGTGGGTTCAATTCTCATTCAACACAAATTTTGTGCGATTTATAAAAGTTTGTTCTGACACAATAACATCCTAGAGGATGTTATTGTGTCCTTTCATTATATGTTTGTGAAGTCCACCGCGACACGTGAATATATACCTTAATGAAGGATTACTAGAAGAAACCATACAGAAGGCTTATGCTCGCCACAAAGGCAGAACATTGTTATGCATATCGGGAAGATAAATTACTGGTAAATTGGGCAGAAAAATATATCTTTCAACTAAGCCCAAGAGCTCAAGAGTGCCATGTGAGTTATATACGACCTAGACCTGGAAAGCTGTATTTCTCTCCTGCAAATTCCACCAGATATTTAAGATGTCCAAGTTATAAATTATCACGGTACGCTTTTTTTTGGTACACTATGATGTGTACGCACGCCGTCCATTCCATCCGCGACGAAATAAAAACGGCGGGTCGCGACCCCATAACCTGCCGTGTTCCCTCCTCATCGTCATTGAGTCTCCACTGGTACCGAATCCTGGCTGTCCATGGCCAACTCAATCAAAACTATACTCGAGATTTGATTAACGGGTAAAAAACTCACACAATAATACTGTAAAAGCTTACTAATGTTTTTCTAAACAGAATATGAAGTGATTACCTGACAACCATAAAGCTTAAATCCATGTGTACATTGTAAAACGTAATCTAGGACTTGAATATTTCGAGATCTAGTCATTTGATTTTTCCGTAAGGTCAACAACCTGCACGGAAGAGACAGTATTATCATTATTGATGCAAAGAAAGTGTTATAACTAGGGAATGCAATCCCGATCTCGCGAGATCCCGTGTAATTTTTTGGAATCAATCCCGAAGCATAATATGATGAGATCCCGTTCGAGATTGACGGGATTGGGCGGTAATGGTCAGCGATGCTACACATAATATATGCGCTCGGGACGCGAGTGGTGCGCTGACTTTATAATTTGTGGCGCTGACTGAACTAGGGCTGCTGATAAAATATCAATATTTCGAAATATCGATATTATTATTTAAAAATATCGATAGTTAGATATTAAAAAGTAAATATCGAGATTCGATATTTATTTGAATAAATTTATTGTTTTATAGTTTTTTGTAAAGTATGTGTTCTACAGAATCACCGTCAACGTAATCTACTGTAAAAATGCCGGCATGAAATTGATAATATGTTATCACTTAGTTAAAAAAAAGCTTATCACGGCAACACTGCAAAGAACGATGCTAAAAAGTGGCCATGCGGAAAAATATCGATATATCAAAAAATATCGAAATAATCCAGATCAAGCTTTCAGTTTCAGAGCAAGAGTTTAGCAGTCGTTTACCGGCATGGAGATATTTCAAGAAAGCAGTTAATAATTTAACTGCTCCGTGCAGATTGTGCAGCATGACTGCACAAATGGCGTAGTGGTTAAGATAGCGACTTACAACGCCAGTGTCGGGGGTTCGAATCCCACGCGGGACAACACTTTGTGTGATCCACAACTTGTTGTTCTGAGTCTGGATGTAATTTGTGTCCGTTAATTAGGTTTTTTTTTTTTTTTTTTGCCAACGGTGGCAAACGAGCAAGCAGCACACCTGATGGTAAGTGAAACTGCTGCACATGGACCTTTGCAATACCAGGGGCACAGCTAGGCCGCTGCCTACCGTGAAGGAAATACTCTTCTTAAACCTCGTTTAAAGAAGGACATGTCATAGCGCTCGGGAAACACAGCAGCAGGTACTTCATTCCAGAGCTTGCACGTACGTGGGAGAAATGATCACTGGAAACGTACAGTTGAAGACCATAACGTTTCCAGGTGAAATGGATGAACCCTGCTGCGATGTCGAGTGGTACGTTGGTAGAATGGTGACGGTGGTACCAAGTCAAACAGTTCCTCGGAGCACTCCCCGTGAAAGAGTCGGTAGAGTACACAGAGTGACCCAAAGTCTCTCCGCTGCTCCAGCGACTCCAATCTGTCCGTAAGATTGGGATCCCCGACGATTCGAACAGCCCGTCTTTGCAGGGAGTCAAGTGGGTCTAGCTGATATTTGGGCGCACCTGCCCAGAGATGTGAGCAGTACTCCACATGAGGACGAACTTGTGCTTTGTATAGCACAAGACGCTGTCTCGGTGTGAAGTACCGCCTGGCTCTGTTCAGGACGCCCAACTTTTTGCTTGCCAATTTGGCTTTGTCCTCCAAATGACTCCCAAACTGGACTTTGCTCGATATTTTGACGCCGAGAATCCCAATACTCTCAGAAATTGGGAGAGTTACTCCTTGGAACTGAGGCGCCATGACAAACGGGTCCTTCTTTGCAGTGAACGCGCAAACTTGTGTCTTTGTGGGGTTGAACTGGACTAGGTTCCGTTCACCCCACACAAGTTGAACCCTTCTTTCCTGAGTACTCCGAGGGATATTCCGTTGCTCAGTGTACCGCTCATCACCCGTACTGTCATCCGCATAGCAATGCATACTCTCGATAGAGAGCATGTCATTGATATGCAGGATAAACAACGTCGGGGAGAGCACCGAGCCTTGTGGTACACCAGCATTAATGGTCATGGTATCGGAGCAGGAGCCATCTACGACGACTTTTATCCTCCGACCATCCAAAAAGCTGGCAATCCAATTACAGAGTCCCTCGGGGATTCCGTAAGATGGTAGCTTCGATAGAAGTGCCCTGTGCCAGACCCTATCGAACGCCTTTGCGATATCTAGGCTGAACGCCAGCGCCTCACCCTTGCCCTCCAAGGCCTCTGCCCAACGCTGTGTGAGGTACACAAGAAGATCACCAGCCGACCGACCATGGCGAAAGCCGTATTGGCGATCACTGATAAGCTGGCGATCCTCAAGGTACTGCAGAAGGTGGCGGTTTATAACCTTCTCCATTATCTTGGAGAGCAAGGATGTTATCGCAATTGGCCTGTAATTCGATGGGTCAGACTGGTCTCCCTTTTTAGGGATCGGGTGGACATGGGCTACCTTCCACGAAGACGGAACCCTATTAGTAGCGTAGGAAAGTCGGTATAGGCGCGTGAGGATGGGAGTCAATTCAGGGGCGCACGTCTTTAGTACCACTGCAGGGATGCCATCCGGTCCACTCGACTTATGGACGTCTAAAAGCCGCAGCTCCCGCCTAACCGGTCGCTGCGTGATGCGGATTTCGGGCAGTGAGCTTTCACACCGTGGGATGGTAGGTGGTGTGGCAGCTCCGGCATCCAAAGTCGAGTTACAGGCAAAGAATTGACCTAGAAGATCGGCCTTCTCCTTTGCGCTGTGGGCCAGACTACCATCGTGTTTCTGCAGTGGTGGGAGATTGGGCTGGCAGAAGTTGCCTTGGGCAGCCTTGGCGAGCGACCAAAATGCACGACTCCCAGCGGGATAGCTTTGCAATCGCTCGCCAATTCTGGCAACATGTTCCGCCTTGGCTCTGGCAATAGCTTTCTTACTAGATCTAGAAGCGGCGTTAAATTCCGCTTCACCTCTTTGGCGTTCGGGTCCTAGCATTTTTTGGCCCTATTCCAGGCCCGATATGCGGACTGTTTCTGACATGCAGCCGTCCCGCAGGTTTTGTTAAACCAGGGTCGGCTGCGGCCACCGACGGGTATTTTGGTGTTGGGGATGAATAATTCCATCCCCATAATAACCGTTTCGGTAACGCAGTCCGCACAGACGCCAGGGTCCCCAGAGGCGAAGCAAAGCCGCTTCCATGGGTAGGATGCGTAAAACTCGCGCAGTCCATCCCAATCTGCTGACTTATATTGCCAGACTCTGCGAGTCCCAGTCGCCTTAGAACGACTAGGCCTTACAACAGGGGCACTGCTACGAACCAAGCAGTGGTCAGAAGACCCAAGAGGGGCTTCAACCACCACCTGATATCCGTGCTGGTGTGTAGTCAGCAGAAGATCCAGTAAAGAAGACTTATGGCTCTCAATATCTGGGATACGGGTGGGCTGTGTCACCAGTTGTGAGAGACCATAGGCCGAGACCATATTGAAGAGATGTCGACCCTGGAGGTCAGTGGTTCGGGACCCCAGCCACTCTTTATGATGAGCGTTGAAGTCTCCAAGAGCCACCACCTCCGCTGATGGACACTGCTCCAATATTTCGTCAATCCCCCATTGGACGTTCTCAAATAATTGAATTGACCCCGGATCACTGCCATGGGACCTGTAGAGGCATGCGTAGATGCGGGTAAGCCCTCCATAGTCTACGCGTAGCCACAGGATTGACAAGTCACCATGTTCGAGGGCCCGAAGGCGGCGACAGCAGATATCACCTCGAATGAATACGCACACCCCGGCTTTACGACGGAAGGTATGCTCCAACTCGTAGCCGGGGTAATTTAGGTACGAAATGTCATCCGGAGCACCTATCTGCGTCTCCGTTAAAAAGAGTAAGGCAGGCCGCGCCGTCTCGAGGTGATGGTGGACGGCGTCGAGATTGCTATGTAAACCCCTGATATTATAAAAATCCACATCAAATGTGGATAAGGGGACCGCCGTAGAAAATAGTCTCTTTTTAACTTTCTTGGCCATGATTTTTAATTTAAGAAGAGGAGGAAGGGAGTGTGAATGTGTATAACGGAGTTCGGTGATACCAAAAAAAAAAGGCAGGGCATAGTGCATGGTCGAGGAGTGAGTTTTGTGAGGAGCTGACACGAAGCACGGAAGGGCCCCCGATGCCCTCTCGTGTGTAGCCGCCGAGGTCCACTCCGGTTTCCCACACCGGCACGACGACTACCCAACGGGATTTTCGCCGGTTGGTGGGACAACCTCCTAGGGAGGATGATCCTGGGTTCGGGTCCCCTGCTGACCGGCAGGTGGCCGGCGGTGACCATTCCCATCGGGTCTCCCTGTACACCATGCCAGCCCCTCACGCTCAATACCCCGACCAAGACCTCACCACTGCAGGTTTCAGGCCTCACCAAAACCCGCCACACACAAACACACCCAGAAAGTTGGGCTCCCGGCTCTCTCGCTCACCGAACGAAGTGCAGCAGCAAATTGCTACTACTCAAACGTCGATCTTCTGCGAGAGTGTGGTACTGCCCCGGACGGACCGGCCCGTGACTGCAGACAAAAGACTGTCTACAGTGTGGTCCTACCACCACTAATGTTTGTAACTATATGTTTGTAAAGTTCCCAGCAATACAAGGATTATTTCCTTAGTGCATGGTGTTGTCTTAAAATTATTATTATTATTAGATTATGTAATTCTATTCTCAAAACCTCATGCGGATCTACAAAAGGTTTACACGTCCATATGATGTCAATCCATAAAATCGACGACTCAACACAGTGTTGAGGCGGAGAGGGCATTCTCAGCAGCTGGGTACATTGCAATGGACATTAGAGGCCAGATAGCACTCTTGATACACTTTGTTTTTTAAGAAGTTACTTTCAAATTCCCCCGTAACTACTTTTTAATCTACTTGAGCCTATACCTTTACCTACATTTGTTTTGATTATGTTCATGAGTTAGTAATATTAAAGGATAAGGACTTTTGTTTTCTTTCAAATAATATTTTGTTTTGATTAAGCTCACTATCACAAACAAGCAGTTTTCATCGTATTCAGTCATGTGAAATTTAATTTTAAAATAGACGAGATCCCGAAAATTTCGGGTTCCCACGGGATTAGAAATATCAATCCCGCGGGATCTCGAATTTACGATCTCGAGTCGGGATTGCATTCCCTAGTTATAACAGAAATAGAAACGAAATGAGATGTCGAAGACACACACACGTACGAGAACGCATGCGTGCATACGCATGCGTTCGCGCACGAACTCAGGCACTGACGTTCGTCTCTGTAGACCAAATTTTTTATCCACTTCAGTGATTGAGATTTTGAATAGGCATGACGAATTAGGTAGATCTAGACTGATATTGCCTTTAAAGATAATGGTTAATATACCAACCTAACCACGAAAAGTGTCATGGATTCGATTCCCACGCAGGACAGTACCTACTTTATGCGATACACAAATTGTTGTTCTAGTCTAGATGTGTTCGTATCTGTTAATTATATTCTTGTAAAGGTTTCCGTAATACAGGTATAAATTCATGACGATTATTGAACATAATACTTACTTATCAGCCCTCATTACACAACAAAGTCCCCATTTAGTCAATATTTTCTCAAACAGCTGTCCGCAGGGTATCATCATATCCTGATATCTACACTTCTTAACAAATGCGTTGCAAGCTGGCGAGTAGTTCATCATTACTTCAGGTAGAGTCACATCGTTAGCTGATAATATATTTTCCAGAAGCATTAATTGCTCTTTCGCTGCTCGTTTACCAGAAAGAAGTCGATCAAATGCTATGGGTACTCGATGAGTATCGTTTTTTAATGGTAACCTTAAAACACAAGGATAGAGAGAAGACGCTTTGATAATAATGTCTATTCTGAGTATCTTGGCAATTTATATCTATTATCACTCACATGGGTTGCCAACTCTATTTTATAATTATTTCTGATATTTACGCGAGCATTACACATTGTAAATAAAACTACGGATTTAATCGCGGTTGTATTTAATATATGATTGCCCGACGTTTGGAACACTTTGCAGCGTTCATGGTCCCGGCGGACGGTCAGTCCAGCAAAGACGGGCAATCAAAAACCAAATACAAACGCGATAACATCCGTAGTTATATTTACTACTCTATTTTCACTATTATTGCAGCAACCCATACAGATCTTTCAAAATTACGATGTTACTTGGAGATAATTCACCATAATATCCCAGTGTTGGTTAATTCTGTATAAGGTCAAGAATACCTCAGATATGCAGGTTTTTACCAAAAACAACTGACTTTTCCGTGTGGTGACGGAGTAAGAATACAATTCACCACTCTTCCCCTCCCTCTCTTCCCCTTGAGTGTCATAAAATTCGACTAAGGGATATGAAGTGCATATAACATCTATGCAAGGAAAGGAGAACTCGAAACACAACGCTATGTGTGACCAGCGTGGTAGTAGGTCAATTTCCCTCCCATAGTGGAGGAGGCTCTAGTCCAACAGTAAATATATGGACTGAGATGACGATGACTAGCAAATAATTTCAATTTGATTTTAAATATATTAAAACTTAAACATCACTTAGTGGATAGGTAACCAAAGATAGTAATCCACGTAGGGATGTGAAAAATAACCGATTTAAAAAACAAGATTATTAATCGATTATCAAAACAAAGAATCGATTATTAATCGATTTTTTACTATTTGAAATTAATCGATTATTCACAGCCAGATTTCCTAAAAAAAAAAGAGGTTATCACAATCCTGTTGGGAGAAAAACCAATTATTTTATAACCGATTATTTATTTTAAAATAGAAATAAATTCGATTATTTATTTAAAAATAATCGATTTATTTTAAAAAACAAAAAATCGATTATTTTCCCTCCAGGTCACATCCCTAAATCTACAGGGTAGATTTTCTAAAGTTAAATAGTTTCAAAGACATGTTCCACTTTTAGTGACGGGAACAGTACAGTATATCTTATCATCTCTTATTCCACGTGGGAATCGTAAACACCAGTTGGGGGATCATCAAGAGAATGGAGCATAGTACTTCTGAAAATTTAGAACACCAAATGTGTAATTTGAGGATACACCTTTAGGGAGCCCTAAGTGCAACAATAGACGTCAGTAGATTGATGGAATGATGGATTCATAGAAATGAGCTTTACGAGAAGAAGCTAAAGTTGGGACTTCTTCTGCTGAAGTCTATTTTGAGGGATGAGAAGCAAACATACATTTTGCCTCTGTGCAAATTATTTCAAAGCGAAAGAAAAATGTGATTTCAAATGTGTAATTGGTGTGAGGAAAGAAAAATCAAGAATCAAGATGCTATAATAAAAAAGTTCTCACAGTTTCTCCATAAACATTTCAGCAACGCTTTCAGCGGGAGGACAGATGAATACATCTGGGACTTGTTCATCAATAGGCTGTTCTCTAACTTTATCACCTAGCGTCAGCACTGCAGGCACTTCCATGAAGCGCTCCCATAGTACAGCACAGAGCAAGCCAGAGCAACAAGCGCTGGCGCAACAGCATAACAACCAACCCAAGCTGAAAGATAACATTAGTAAAAAAAAACGGTTGTCTGTAAAGTCGGTTTACTGACGATAGTTTTTATTTATTTATTTATTTATTCATATTAGTACATCAAGTGCTTAAATTCTATTAAAAGGTGTAGCCAAAAACCAGTTTAGGTTTATCTGTACACCTAGGAAACGTCGACAATATTTACAAAAATACTTATACATAACGGCGGCAAGCAGTGAGCCCGCACATCTTGACGTGACATCGTCATAAGAAAATACTGATGGAATGGTTTCATTTTTCAAAAGAAAATTTTAATTTTATTTGTTTGATAGATATGGATCAAGCCTTAAATGGAACGCCTCAGAGCGAGGTAACGCCGCATACGTCATGGTTTTTCATGTGTGCAACCGGCTCCATCGAATTATAAGACGTTGTCACGTCAAAAATGGGTTGTCTGTAAAGTCGGTTTACTGACGATAGTTGAACGTGACAACGTCATAAGAAAATACTGATGGAATGGTTTCATTTTTCAAAAGAAAATTTTAATTTTATTTGTTTGATAGATATTTTGTATGGATCAAGCCTTAAATGGAACGCCTCAGAGCGAGGTAACGCCGCATACGTCATGTTTTTTCGTGTATGCAGCCGGCTCCATCGAATTATAAGACGTTGTCACGTCAAAAATGTGTACCATCATCTTGGAATGACGGCCATATTGAATTGAATATGACGTCATTATTTTTGTTTTTTATTCTTGAAGCATTTGCATTTTTAAGAGGGTCGCCAAGAAAAATGTAATCCACCATCTTGGAACGAGGGCCATCTTGAATTTATTCTTTTCTACTCTTTAAACTTTTTTGTTTGACACCCATATTACGATCTCCAAAATGTTGGACATAATTGTATCATCATGATATTAATAGTAGGGTACTTTTGTATTTTTATATTTTTTAAGTGGCGGTGTTCGAATATTTTTATCGCGGCTTCCGACCTTATGAAATAGGATGCGGTGAAATAGTCTAGCTAAGCTAAGGTTGTACGCCGAGTATTGTAATGTCGTGTTAGACATTCAATTATTGTTCGTTTAGTGTAATGGTGATTATATGTGATATCTGTGGTTTATTGGTAAGGTTGAATAATATTTAATACTAGTCCGCGAAAGTGTAATCAAGGTGAGTCTAACACCCACATTGAAACCATCTCAGGCAATTTACGTCCCACTGTTGAGCTCGGGCGTCCTCCATTGTAGGAAGGAATTTAACCTACTATACCACGCTGGTCAGACCTGTTGGTATAAATCCAAACTAAAGCTGTATACAAATATATAGCTCAATCGGATCAAATGGGAACTGTCAAATTATGTGGGAAATTAAAAATTAAAAATGCAAAAGACGATTTTTACGACTGCAGATGATAAAGTTCAATGTCATTAAATACACCCTGTGGCCATTATATGACAGATAAAATATAGCATATGTTACTCCCTGATATTGTAGCTTTCCATTGGTGAAAGAATTTCTGAAATCCGTCCAGTAGTTTCGGAGCCTATTCAATACAAACAAATCTTTCCTGTTTATAATATAAGTATAGGTGATAGAACAGTAGCTACAAATCGCGTCGCACCCCAAGTAATGAGGATGAGAGCAGTATGATGATTACATATGATTAAATAAAATGAAAAAGTGAAAGATTTCTGATGTTTACGCGAAATATTCGCACATTATAAATAAAACTATCTTTACGGATTTTATAGCGTTAGTATTTGATTTTTATTGAACGACACTTCGAACACTTTTTAGCGTTTATAGTCACGGGCGGTCTAATATATCTCACGTCAAACAAGTCATTGTAATTACAGATATTTATATCTACCCGTAACCGTCAACGCTGAAAAGTGCCAAAACGTCGAGCAATCAAAAACGCGATAAAATCCGTAAAGACAGTTTTATTTATTTTTGTTTTTATACAAACTAATTCGTAGTAAAATATCATGTCCACAATTGCTGGCAAAGCTTAATTTTAGAGTGACGTATAGGTTCCCCTGGGGTATGCATCACACCTCTCTATCCACCACTAAGAAGAACAGTTTTAGGCCCCACTTCCTCCATTCCTCATATGAGTAAACACTAAACGAATGTAGTAATTCTGTAGATATAATATATTCAGATTCTCTAAGTTGCTTTCGCAAAATAATATGAGTGATATAAAGAAAGACATAAAACAATGTACTTCTTCTTCTTATTTAATGACAATGAGCTACAGTTATATGAGCTATTGGTGCCAATGTCGAGTTTTTATATTTATTATATATTCACGTCTTTTTAGTCTTTCAGTCAGTCATTAGCATGACTTGGTGCTAATATCCAAGTCATGCCTTTTCTGAGAATTTTGGCAGAATATCCAAATGCACGCAATTCACTATTATATCATATTCACTACATTTCAGAATTTTATCTGCATTATATTACATAAAATATCAGCAAAATTATTCAATTTAACAATTCAAAACACTAAAATAATTTAAAAAATATAAAAGCGCTACGTGACATTTTGACAATCGCGTCAAAAGTGTAAACCAATGTAATTTGGTTTTATTCCAATAAAATCATTGTAGTATAATGACAGTTGTCTAATTACTTTTTAAGTATATAAATTCTATAGTTAACCAATAAGTATTTACACCACATTCACCCCCCGTGAGAGATAAATACGCTAACTACAATTTTGGAAGCGTTTTGGAGGATGCCTAATTCTAGACCAACGTCGAAGTACCGGTGATTCAAGGTTTGTAAGTGGAGTGTTTTTAAGCTGCAGATTCTCCAGATCGAGCTGAGATATCATCGTTGGGCTCAGACGATTCTGCTGAAATATCATCGCTTTCACCCTCGGCATCTTGAAATTCATCTTCTAATTCGTTTAAGGGCAGAGGCGCTAAGTGTCTGTTTGACACGGTAGTTTCACGGCCATCTTGTAGTCTAACGTATGAATAGGATGGATTAGCTCGTAACAGTTCAACTTCTTCTATATCAGCGTCATACTTCGAGCGTTTGTTGTTATTTTTCATTAAAATAGGACCTGGCTCCATGAGCCATACCGGCAATGATTCTCCGTTTGCAGTTCGACGTAGATGATTAAAGAATCTCTCATGAGGTGTTGCATTAGTGGCAGTACACAATAGGGATCGAATCGAATGGAGAGCAGATAGCAACACTTGTTCCCAATAAACGTTGTCCAATTCGCGAGCACGTAGGAATAATCGAATCGTTTTCCAAAGTGTTCCATTAAGTCGTTCTGCTTGGCCATTTCCTTGTGGATTATACGGAGTAGTTCTACTACAAGCAACTCCGTTAGAAAGTAAGAATCGTTTAAGTTCATTCGACATAAAGGCAGTTCCCCGATCCGTGTGAATATATTGCGGAGCACCATAGGTCGCAAATAAATCAGTTAAACATTTGATTACGGAGCCTGTGGACAAATCTTTACAAGGATATACAAAAGGGAAACATGAATATTCATCTATTATGGTTAATATATAGGCGTTACGCGTATTAGTTGGCAGAGGTCCTTTAAAATCCATGTTAAGTCTCTCCCATGGTGCCAGCGCTTTAATAACTTTGCCTTGCGTTTTTAAAAATCTTGGTTTGACTTCAGCACAGACACGACAACGTGCAGTCATAGACTTAATTTGGTCTAATGAATAGGGTAAGTTTTTCGATCGAATCCAATGTGACATTCGTATGATACCAGGATGGCCCATTATATTGTGCAATTCGTTCATTCTATCAATAGTATGTGTGGCAGAACAAACTCGTGACAAAGTATCAGCAGTAACGTTTTCTTTCCCAGGACGATAAATTATGTCATATTTAAAACTTGGCAATTCAAGACGCCACCTTTCAATCTTCTCGTTTTTTATCTTACTATTGTGATGTTGATTGAAAATGAATGAAACGGAACGTTGATCTGTTATTAATAGAAAGTGACGTGAAATAAGATAATGTCGCCATTTTCTTAAAGACTCAACAATAGCACTTGCTTCCTTCTCAATGGATGGGTGTCGCCGTTCAGAATCGTTTAGAGACCGTGAGAAAAAAGCCACAGGTCGACCATTCTGCGAAAGAGAAGCTGCAATAGTGTGTTCCGATGCATCGGTTTCTACTGTAAATGTCTCATGTGTTTTAATTACAGTCAAGGCTGACTTTGCGATATCAGACTTTATCTGTTGAAAACAGTCCACCTCATATTTGTTAAGTGGATATTTAGACACTGTCGTGAGAGGATAAATCTTCTCGGAGAAATTTTTTATCCATTTGGCATAATGTGCAAACATACCCAGAACTCTTTTGAGAGATTGAGAGTCAACTGGAATCGGTAGATTTATTAGAGGGTTGAGATGATCTTCATCTGGTTGTATGGAATTGTTTTCAATTCTGTAACCAAGTAATTTAATAGACCTTTGTTTTTATATACATTTTTCTTCATTAAGTGTTAGATTATATTTAACAACAGTTTCCTTAAACCGTTTCAAGTTTTGGTCATGCTCGTCATCTGTTTTTCCACATATTGTGACGTCATTAAGGTAGGCATAGGTGCCTTTTAGTCCTTCTTTGGCTATTATGTAATGTAAGGTTCTCTGAAAAGCAGCTACTCCATTAGTTACCCCAAAAGGTATACGAGTAAATTGATATAAATTACCACATGCTTCAAATGCAGTATAAATTCTCTCCTTTTTTTAAATCGGCACCTGGTGGTAAGCGTTAAATCAATTTGACTGAATACGTTATGTTTTGCTGCTTTCGTTACAATTGATTCTATGTTAGGTAATGGATACGCATCTAATTCAGTAAATCTGTTTATAGTTAGCGAGTAATCTATAACAAGACGTTTGCGATGTGTTGTACTCTTAGTAACCAAAACCTGGGCTCGCCATGGTGAATTACTAGGTTCAATAACTTTGTCTTGCAGAAGTTTGCTAATCTTTTCTTGGATAAATTGAGAATCAGTTTCAGAGTATTTTCTTGATTTGATAGCAATCGGCCTTACATCGCTGGTTAAATTTGTGAATAATGAAACAGCAGGTACAGATGAGGCCAAGACATTGCATATTTTAAGGGGCTTCATATGGCCACCGAATTTTAATTCAACTGATGAGTGACAATTTAAGATGTCGTGTCCAATGATAATATCTGCACAAAGTGAATCCATTATATATAAAGGTTTACGTTTATAAACGTGTTCGTGGATCTGTATAGTGGCATAACAAATCCCAGTTACTGATGAGATATTATTTTTAGAAGCTAAAGTCACATTTTTATTCCAAGGATAGCCCTTTAAATTTATTAAATGGACGAAATTTTTGCCAATAAAACTAGTAGAGCTTCCACTATCAATCAGAACGTCAGCTTTATAATTGTTGATAGTGATAGAAATCGTAGCTTTCTGCAAACTAGCAGGCGAGGCCGCTAATATTGCTCCCAGTTGTTGCTTTTCTGGTTCCGAAATGGCGCTGCTAGTATATTTGTTTCTTTGATTTTCTCCTCTACAAACTTTAGCAAAGTGGCCTTTTTTATAACAGTTTTCACAAGTTGCGTGAAATGCAGGACATTTAAGTCGTTGGTGAACATTTCCACTGCAAAAGAAACATCGCCGACGGGCTGGCGCCGATGTAAGATTAGAGGACTTACGTGTCAGGATCGCAGCTAAAGTAGAAGAACTTTATTCTTGAGTATCAATATGATTAAACTCTATGACGTCTGACTTATTAACATAATCCTTAGAATTATTTTTTGCCATTTCAAGAGAAATTGCTTGATTTACAGCCTGTTCCAAAGTTATTTCAAGATTTTCTAATAATCGTTGCCGAATTTCTTGAGAATATAACCCAGCTATAAGTGCGTCTCGGATGTATTCCTTTTTGTGCTCATTAACATTAACTGCACTGAAGCTACAATCATGCGACAATAATTCTAATTTGCCTACATACTCGACAACAGTTTCATTAGGTTTCTGTTTTGTAGATATTAAGATGCATCTGGCATGAACTTCATTTTTCTGTTTCAGATAAAGTTTATCCAACATTTTTAAAGCTGTTGAATAATCTGTCGCTTCCCTTACATATACAAATAAGGTGGGAGATATATTGTTTAACAGTACCTTTAACTTGACATCTTCCGTAATTACAGAAGTATTCTCTGCAATATAGTTATCTAATGTGACTTGCCAGTGTTGGTAGCTTAGGTCTGCTACAGGTGAGTCTGGATCGGCTGCAAGTCTCTCCGGACGTAGTAAAAGCGTTATAGAATCCATATTTGGATACGATATGATTATTGGAATAAATTGATATAAAGAAAGACATAAACCAATGTAATTTGGTTTTATTCCAATAAAATCATTGTAATATAATGACAGTGGTCTAATTACTTTTTAAGTATATAAATTCTATAGTTAACCAATAAGTATTTACACCACAACGAGCATTCAACTTTTTGTGACTTAAGATTCTAATTTCTTATGCAGAATATGATTACGTTCATTTTCCTTTAAATTATTATCTATAGGTAGATACTGTGCATGTGGTGTTTGCTTAAATTGAGTGTAACTCTTTCTGTAAATGTGAGTACTAGTATTAAGTTGTTGTATTACTGTTGCATTTGTTAGCAAACCAAATAAATAAATAAATAAATTTATACATTATGAAAAAGTTACTTACCGGTCTATATAATTTGTCGAGCATAAATACTTGAAACCATGTAATGTTGTCGTATTGAAATATTGCTTTACGGCTTCGTTGACTACATTTTTTCTCTCGACACTTGATCTTGTATTTAAAATTGTCGTCATGGCCAATCAATTATAATTATCTACGGCTTAAAAACGGTACATGTTTATTAATGGAAGAAGCACGCTGCTAATACTTTTCTACTTACAGCGATAATCCGTCAGTTAATATAAAGACCTTCCGTTGTGGTTGTTACGAATACTACCAACACTTACAATGCTCGTGAGTGTCCTAAAAAACGACTAAAAACTTTACATCGACCTGGGCCAACTCCAACTGATCCTTCCAAAGGAGGGTTGACATCGGGCAAGCGGCCGGTCATAAAATTATTACAAAGAATTTGCAATATTTAGGATGGAAGAGGAATAAATATTGCGTCGACCCCAATTTGTTGGCGTAAAGAAGAACATAATATAATATCTATACAAGAGAAGAAACACCCAAAATAGAAACCTATTTTTTTTTGGGGTTGGGTTGCAGTCGCCGCGCTCCTCGCACCACTCCGTCCGGGGCGACAGAGGGGCGTAAGCACGCACACCCGCAACCCACCCGCGCGGCACGTCGCCTTCGTCGATGGGCCGACCACCGGAGCAGGGTGACTTGACGTCAGAGGTTGGCTCGACGGAATATTTGGGGTACCCTCCCATCGACTGACGTCCCCCCCTCGGGGAGGACGTCGGTCTTTAAAATAGAAACCTATGCCAACACGTCTGACCAGCGTTGTATAATAGGTCATTTTCCCTGCCATTGTGGAGAAAACTCGAAGCCAGCAGTGGGACATTAATGAGTTGAATTTCACATCCCATAAGCATCCCACTGTTAGGCTCGGGCCTTTTCCTTCGTGGAAGAGAGATTGAGATACTATATCACGCTGGTCACACATATTGATATAGTGTTTATTTCCAATTTTCCTTCTCTTGATAGATGTTATCTGCTTATCATATGCCTTGGCGATCTTTTACAACATCTAGAGACTGAGTGGTGTATTATATTCTTATTCATATATATATATATATATATATATATATATATATATATTTATATTCTTATTCTTGACCACAATTAATTAAAATTTACCTGAGAGTCTTCCTCAAACAATTTTTTTGTCTAGGTCAGTGCTGTTGCTGACGTACTAGCCAGGCAAATGATAAACGACTATTTATTAACTAGTAACAAAGCGAGGCTATAGAAAATCGTTAAGTAGAACTTTTAGGGCAACGGGTACAAGGTGTAATTAAAATCACATTTATCATTTTAAAGGTAAATTAAGTTGATAATTAACCCTGAATAAGGGGTCATAGCCAATGTCAAAGGACAGGGTTAAATTTGCATAGATTACGAGCAACTTTTTTTCGAGTATTAAATAATTTCCGTGTGGTGACGGAGTAAGAATGCAATGCGCCACTCCCTATCGTGCCCATGGATGTCGTATCAGATGACTAAGGGATATAATACGCATATAACTTCTATGCAAGAGAAGGAAAACTTGAAATAAAGCCCTTTGCCAAGCTCTCTAACCAGCATGGTACCTACAGTAAGGTGAATTGCCCTCCTATTGTGAAGGAGGCTCGACCTCAACATTGGGACATATACAGGGTGTATCAGGTTATGGGGCAACTGTTCGAGTATGTTGTAGTTTAACAGTCATAGATCGTAATTAGAATGTACATTACACAAAAAACAATATAACATAAAAGTTATAATGATTTCAAAAAAATGTGTCTAAGAGTCTATGCCTTAAATGTTACGTATTATGTAGGCATGGATAGACAGGATACATGTAAGCATGTAAAGCTTCGACAGTATAATTTCATTCATACATACCTAGAATTGCGCAAACGCTTCAATAGTGCCGTAGGTACAAACGTGACTCGGCGACGGTAATCGGCCGATCAGCTGATTTAAAGCGAAGTTCGTTTTGCTTATGCGAACGTAATCATTGATTTTTTCAATTTCTATTGAACATTTAACAAAGTACGAATATGTTGCAGATTAAGTATCACTGACTTTATACATTTCAATCAGATTTAAACGAAAAAACAATGACAAAATTGAAAACATGTTACAACATGACAAACATGACAATTTACATGTCTCTAATTCATTAACGAATCGATATTTTTCCTTCAAATGTTTTTTATGGGTTCCTACCACCATTGCCTACCTCCCGTTTGACCAGTTGCCCCATAACCTGATACACCCTGTATAAGCTGAAATGATGATGATTTAATAATTTCTTTTTGATGGCGTCAGATTTATGTGATACAAAATTGCCCCAAGACCAATGAGTGGACTGTAATATGGATACTGATGAGGAATAATGTGTCAATCCACAAAAAGTCAAAATCAAAGATTTTGATATATTACGTATTTAACATTCTGGAAAAGAGTCCAGGTCACTTGAAAGAGTGAAGTATGAAAAAAAAATGGATAAATATCATAAAACAAATCGGGAATCGCGTTTTTCAATAAACCTTCAAGTTTCTTAACATAGTTGAAATACGAAACGTGCCATCTGTCGTGACGACCAATATGTCATAACCTTTAAGCAATACAGTATCAAGCCTCATAAGGCTTGATACTGTATTGCTTAAATCACATTCAGTTATTCTACGCAGCGTCAACCAAGTTTTTTATTACATTATATAGACAATTTGTTTAGAAATAATTTAGGTTTTTTTGGATTTATCAAATAATAAAAGTAAAATAAAAAAAAAATCATATCTTAATAGTTCTACTTAAAACATTTTACACTTTATGAATGATAACATATGTTTATCAATATTCATTTATGTTCACTAATGTGCATTTAGTGTCACTAAATACTAGTGCACGCATTTAGTAAAATACCTAGTGTTAAGTTCTTTAAGTTCATGTTTCAATTATTTTAGTGTCTTCCATATTTTGTAATAAGCAAAAATCTTATTTTTGTGGATAAATATACTAACTTCTTCTCTTTTTATGTTGCCAATCTATTTCTAATCCATAATTCTTTTTATTAAATAGAGAAAGAATCTGTAGACGTATATTTTTTTCAAACAAACTAATTAAGAATTGGTTTGAAATCTTTAAACGCCATTTTCTCAAAACGAAGTATGTGAGGGTTAACATACTATCATCGCTTATCAGCATCCATATATGTTTATAATAAAACTAGTGCGACAAATGCGATAGAAAAGGAAATTGTAAGGAATACACACCTTTCGACGATTTCTCCCTGTTTGCAGACAGCCAGCAAAATAAATCCGCACAGCGGCCACGAAACACGATATGTACAACTAATTAATATTCTGACGCGATCATATGCTATATAGAAAAGTTCACACGTTACTCACATTGAATATCGGTAAATATGTTATAGTTTATGCTACATACAACGTATTCAACGAACACCAAATGCGAAACACACCCACCTCGATTTACTGTCCCTTCGTCATTACTCGCCGTACCTATGGCTATCGACTATCAGTTGGTATAAGTATGTAAGTAGGATAAGGGTTATAAAAATATGCCCAACAAATAATTCTTATTATTATGATTGATAATCTGGCGTAACTATGTTTACTGGATTGTTGGTGTAGTGATTAAGTTACTGATTTATCGTGACAAGTGTCTTAGATACGATTCCCACGCATTACAATGCTTTCTGCAATCCACAAATTGTTATTTTGACTCTGTGTACAATTTATGTCCGTTAAGATAAAAATCTTTATGAATGCAATTCTTTTCGAATGTGATTATTTTTTTAGTGCAGAGTATTGTTTAAATAAAAATGTGCCAAAACTTGAACTTGGCATACCTATAGTACAAAGGGTGCGGTGCACCCGGCCGCCGGGTGTTAGGGTGCGCCGAGAGCCGTTCGCGACAGATAGAGCCCACTTTGATGCAAGAGGGTGCCAGGTTATTAATTGCACACGAGCGCTACAAGGGCTAGAACCGCGGCTGTTGGCATCATATACTATGATGCACGCGCCTACTGTGTTGCATTATCAATGCACCACAGTATATAATGATAGACAAAAGAAAGAAGGAATAATCAGTAACATTGTGCAATATTAAATAGAGGTAATGGACGAATGTACGAGCGCTTCTACAGTGTTTAAGGTTTTTTCTTCGTTAACAGTAACCCTGGTTGTTGTTATATTGTTTTAGGTAAACAGTTCACATCAAACCACTATGGGATTTAAAACTTTTATTGTTAGCTCTGCATTATGTATCTAAATCGCACCTTTCGTAACGTTAATTGATTAACGATACTATGCATATTTGTGCGTCACTTAAGATTAGTTACGAATGCTTTATATTAATTAGGTTGATGTACTTATAATATCATCATTTCAGCTCATATACATCCCACTGTTGGGCTCGTGCCTCCTCCCCAAGGGATGTTGACCTTACAATACCATGCTGGTCAGACAGGTTGGTATAGGGTTTCAATTCGAGTTTTTCTTCTCTTGCATAGATGTTAAATGCGTATTTTATCCCTTAGTCGTCTTTTACGACATCCACGGGCAGGATAGGGAGTGGTGAATTGTATTCTCACTTCGTCACCACACGACTTATTCTTAGTATAGCGCACATAAACCAAAGTCGCTGTGTGAACAATATTGGCTCATATAACAGTAATAGATTCTTTCTTCACAGGCCATAAAACTCACCGTTGGGCAAGAACTGATAGTGAAGGACGTATATACATATATACCTTTAGTAGCAACCCGCCCTCGCTTCGCTTCGGTTATAGGTTATAGTCGTTTTACCCGCGTAGTTCCCGTTCCCGTGGGAATACCGGGATAAAATATAGCCTAGTTTACGCCCTGATATTATAGCTTTCCATAGGTGAAAGAATTTTTGAAATCGGCCCAGCCGTTTTGAAGGTTACCCGGAACAAACAGACAAGACAGACAAAAATTTTTTAATTGCTATTTTAGGCATAGGTGTCGTGCAAATAACCGTGTGAGCATGAAAAAAGCTTATTATTTTGACATTACAAACAGACACTCCAATTTTATTTATTGGTATAGATAAACCACAAGCTGCCTCTAAAACCAGAGGGGAATTAGCCAAATCAAGTCAGCTGTCTAGATACACTTGGAATAAGTTTTAGCATTTACAATCTCTTGCAGTAATTTAATCTGATTACCATTCATTATTTACCTTTCACAATACCCACAGGATTCTAGAAATTGTTTATGATCTGTATAAATTGTAATATTTAAACTTTAAAATTTTGGATTATGTAATTTTTTATAGCTCCTGTAAGTAGAAGCTAGCTACCGTGATCTGGTGTTGCTTATAGGATTAGGTCCATTCATAACCTTTTTTGTATTATATTGAAGAAAAACATATGCTTCTGTCCGGAAGACATCACATAGAAACTCGCCGAGTTTCTTGCAGGATCTTTTAAAATTTGCCTGATGATTTCAATTTATGTATTTTCTTTAATTCTTGCCGAAAATTAGATCGTAAAGAATTTATTTTTTTCTTTACAGCGTCTCTCGTGCTATTTGGTTTGATTTTTTTAATAAATATCGAGCAACTTTTCAAGCGCATTGTTTTTCCTAACTTTATTACGATATCCTTCGCTGGATGTACCTATTTCATAATTCGGGCTAAGTTTTAATTAATACTGACAAATATTGATGTTGTGTGAAAGTAGTATTATCAACACTATTTTCGCTATGGATACTGTTTTCGCCGCCCATTTTTTCCAAAAAACATGAACGTCCACCTGCGATGAAATCTTTTCCTCGACTAAAATATTGCCGCGCGCCCGCATACGACAATATTATTGACAACTAGCAACCCGCCCTCGCTTCGCTTCGGTTATAGTCGTTTTACCCGCGTAGTTCCCTTTCCCGTGGGAATACCGGGATAAAATATAGCCTAGTTTACGCCCTGATATTATAGCTTTCCATTGGTGAAAGAATTTTTGAAATCGGTCCAGCCGTTTTGAAGATTACCCGGTACAAACAGACAGACAGACAGACAGACAGACAGACAGACAGACAGACAGACAGACAAAAATTTTTTAATTGCTATTTTAGGCATAGGTGTCGTGCAAATAACCTTGTGAGCATGAAAAAAACCTATTATTTTGACATTACAAACAGACACTCCAATTTTATTTATTGGTATAGATGTCCCTGCCTCCCCCCCCGATATTGTTGTGACAAAATCAGGATTTCTGGAATTCGGCAATAATATTGAACAATACCGCAATACGGGTCGCACACACTTAATATTATTGACAATATACACTTTATTGATAATATTATTGCATGTGTGCGGCTAGCTTTAGTAAAAAAGCCCTCTGTTGCTAACCGCTACATAATTACACTATAATATCGTCGATATAGATCAGAGCCATGTCGACAAAGCTTAATTGTCTGATAAAGACTATACAACCGTGTTATTAGCTTAACGGCTTGATAAGCGATTCCATGCAATGTTTTATTAAATATTCACTTTTTGCTCGTCCGAGAAAGTATTTTACTCTCGCCTTACTGGAAGCAAGTAATGACTCGAATTAAAAATGTTCCTATTCTATTCCTATTGCACTTATTTAATAACTAGCAACCCGCCCTCGCTTCGCTTCGGTTATAGGTTATAGTCGTTTTACCCGCGTAGTTCCCGTTCTCGTGGGAATACCGGGATAAAATATAGCCTAGTTTACGCCCTGATATTATAGCTTTCCATTGGTGAAAGAATTTTTGAAATCGGTCCAGCCGTTTTGAAGATTACCCGGAACAAACAGACAGACAGACAAAAATTTTTAACTGTTATTTTAGGCATAGGTGTCGTGCAAATAACCGTGTGAGCATGAAAAAAGTCTATTATTTTGACATTACAAACAGACACTCCAATTTTATTTATTGGTATAGATAATATTCGCAAGTAAGGACAAAATAATCTTTTAAACACTTTTGTTATTTTTAAAGAATACTTAGCAACGGAGTAAGAATACAATTCCACACCCCATTGCTTATTAGGGGCTGTCATAAAAGACGACTAAGGATATAATATGCGAATAATATCTATGCAAGAGGAGGAATACTTAACATAAAACCTTATGCTGACACCTCTGACCAGCGCGGTATAGTAGCTGAATTTACCTTCCATTGTTGGGGAGGCTCGAGCCTAACAGTGGGACTTTGTGGGCTGAGATGATCATGATGATGGATAATCTATGCAGGAGAAAGAATACTGAATATAAAACCCTATATTAAAAAGACAAGACTTCGGGATATATATATAGAGATAAACTTGTATGCGAACTAAAACTCTAAATAAACAAAAAAAAAACATTTGACAAGCCTGGTATATCAATTCCACATACCTGTATATCAATTGCCCTCTTATTGCGGTTTAGGCTCGAGCTCCGCATTATGAGCTCAGATGGTGATTAGTCGAAGAACTAGTGAGCAATGTGTGATAGGCGACGCTAATCGCCCAAAAGAGCCAAATGGATTGAATCAACGCAATCTTTTTTTTGTGGTTCCCACATCTACCAATACCAATAAATAAAATTGGAGTGTCTGTTTGTAATTTCAAAATAATAGGCTTTTTTCATGCTCACATGGTTATTTGCACGACACCTATGCCTAAAATAGCAATTAAAAATTTTTGTCTGTCTGTTTGTTCCGGGTAATCTTCAAAACGGCTGGACTGATTTCAAAAATTCTTTCACCAATGGAAAGCTATAATATCGGGGCGTAAACTAGGCTATATTTTATCCCGGTATTCCCACGGGAACGGGAACTACGCGGGTAAAACGACTATAACCTATAACCGAAGCGAAGCGAGGGCGGATTGCTAGTATTACTATATGTTCACATGCTGTCTGTGTAGTGACGAAATAAGAATACAATTCGCCACTCCTTATCTCGTCTGTGGATGTCGAAAAAAAAAGCGACTAAAGGATATAATACGCATATAATATCTATGCAAGAAAAACTCGAAACAAAAGCCTATACCAAACTGACTCACAGCATGGTATAGAAAGATCAATTTCCCTCCTATAGTGGAGGAGGCTCGAGCTCAGCAGCGGAAGTATATGAGCCGAGAAGATGTACTAGGTTTTAAAATAGACAAAAAGAATACGTGCTCAATTATATACAACAATAATTTATTCCATTTATTATTACTTATTATGATTACAATTGTTATGATTACAATTATTATGTTCAAAGATAAAAAAAAATTTGCTATACAGCAAACGTCAGTCATGAAAACATAGTAACATTACTAAAAAAAACATAAAATTAGGTTACAATGAATAAATTCATACAAAATAGTCATGATAAAATCGACTAGAAAAAATATGACCCGATTTTTCACATCACTATAAAATACCTAACATTTTTAGGTTCCTCCACATATTTCTTGTGACTAGTGATGTCCAACCATTGATAGTTACACTATCGATAGTTGATCTTGAAAATCAGTTAGGATATCGATAGGACAATCGATATTATTGATAGTATCGATAGTAAAAAATTTGGTAATATTATTGCTGATTTGCAGTAGTATCGATACTATTTTCATCCCTAATAACTTTACTGTCGAAAGTATCGATACTATCAATAAGATGCATACTATCAATAGTATCGATACTGTTTTCGTTCATGACAACTTTATTATCGATATTGCCACAATTGCCGAACTATCGATAGTAGCCTATAGATCGGCTTCACTACTGGAGACACGTATAATATTTCATTCGAAATGTATATATATTTAATATCAAAATACATCAATAATAAAACTAGTTTTATAATCACATACACCAATAGTCACTAATATTCGTTTTCACCAACGACTCCTCTAGTTTAAGTAACACCCGTATTACACCTTAGAAGTTACTTAATTTTTTTTAAACATAATATATAAAAAATAATGAATCTCCACATTATGTCAATTAGATTGCTTTAAGTGTCATCTAAAAATTGTTGTGAAAATCACATTCAATTCTACATGCTACAAACTATTGTTAAGTGATAGTTTACAATCTCTGTAAAAGCAATACATTTCTAATAAAAATTGTATATGTATAACAAACAGCCAATTTGTAAACGATTAACTAACACATTAAAAAAACAGCATAATTTTTTTGTTATATTTCATTAAATATTAGTTAATAATTAAAACATATACTCATAAGTATAGATATACTACAAAATATGTTCAGTTGTAATATCTAATAACTCAATTATACAAACTCAACTAAAAATCATTGCGCTCAGAATCAATTAGTCGACTAGATGAAGAAAAATGTCTTCAAGCAATAACAATAAAAATATTTACCATAGATATTTCTGGCTAGTTCAGTCGTCCGTTTGAATAGGCAAAGGAAACAATACTAATACAGCCAAGGTTATTTATAAAATATTATACATTTATAGGTATTATACATTTTATTTATAAAATATAGAACATTATTTATGTTTATATTGCATGTTCAGAGCCACTGTCGGTTACTATATCATGTCATTGTTTTTAATTAAGATCTGGCTACTAAATTAATTGTAGACTCCTTTGGCTATTTGGCCAGAATACACGTAAATCGTTATTATATCATATTCGCTACACTTTACATAATTTTTTACATTATTATGCATAAAATACCAATTACAATTTAAAAACCATACATAAGAAATTCAGATTCTCGCCAAATCTCTTCACCAGATAAATATTATCTACCATAGATAAAATAAATATTATTATGATTTCTGATATTTACGCGAGTATTACACATTGTAAATAAAACTACTTTACGGATTTTAGGTATCGCGTTTGGTTTTAATTTTTCATTGCCCGACGTTTCAAACAGGACTCATGGTAGACTGTCACAGTCCACCCGTGACAAATCAATATAATACCCGAAAGTAGTTTTATGTATCATCTATGGTTCAAATTTAAACGGTTTCACTCCACTGAGTATAATTAAAATCATATTTTAACTAAATGCCATTGTATTTTTCGTTGGCAATGTGTATTTCATTACTTACGATGTAATATATCATATACTATATATAAGATGCTGATGAGAATAGGAATGTAGTAATGCCGTATTTAAATTCTGTATAGAAATACCTATGTACATAACAACCTGGGTTTTAATAAAGAAATTTAACTATCATTAAATTTCCAGTAGTTTATTGTAAATAAGACTACAGTGCAATTTGAGTCTAAAATTATCTAAAATTAGATACAATTTCCTTAAAATTCCCTTGTAATTAATTTATTACATATATTATCTTCAATATTCGCTGTCAAATGAATTTCAGTTAAAACACCAAGTTAATGCCAATTTATTAAAAAAAATGGATAATACATAATTTAATAGACATCGTATAAATGATGTCTATTAAATTATGTATTTTTTTAGCCCGTCTATTGGTATTGTATAAGCCATGGATATCGCACAAATGACCTTTCTTTCTTGTCTATAGTTTTAGTTGCATAATAAGTAATGTCAGCAAGCTTACCCAAAAATATGATAAATAACTAATATTATGCTTCAATTTTACAATTTTGGATTAAAATTACAATTATAAGAACACCTTTATTTTAGTTAGTAAAAGACCCCTAAAGTTTAGTTAACACCTACCTTTAGACAACAAATAATACATAACACTGCAAAAAGGATTTAATTTCTATCATTTCATTCATTACAGCTTATATATGTCCCACTGCTGGGCTCGACCCTCCTCCACAATAGAAGGGTCATTGACCTACTATATCACACTGGTCAGACGGGTTAGTATAAGGTTTTATTTCGAGTTCTCCAGTTATGCATATACCTTAGTCGTCTTTTACGATACCCACAGGCAAGACAGGGGGTGGTGAATTGTATTCTTACTCCATCACCACACGGAAAATTTCTAACACCTTAAGTTAGTTCATTTTATATTATAAAAAAAACGCAATATGAAATGTAATTTACATTGCCTTTGGTGTTACCTAAAATTTAGGAGTTGTGAGTGAAAATGGGCTTTAATCTACCAATTCTATTTTTTAAACCTAAAATTTTGAGAAATTGACGTGCTTGAAATGACTGCCACTTACCATAATATAAAGGTCAGACCTGTAGCTGTTGTGTTATGGCATTAGCAGCAATGATGGTATTCAATGAATGGTGACGGTGAAAATTAAAAGCAGACGATCTCAGGATGCTGCTCCAACTTCAGGTCGGCCCTGGCGAGCCGGACAGACGTCCAGTAGGCAGAAGGTGGCACGGCATACGGGGCAGGTGGCACGACCAGAGAGCCAGCGCTCAGAAGGTCCCGAAGCCCTGGACGCCCACCAACGGCCCATACATGAGCAGCACCATAGTACACTGCAACAAGATGTATTATTAACAGACTTCAAAAAAAAGAGGGCATTCTCTGAAGTGAAGTAAAACTTTTTGATGTGAAACATCTATAGGCGAGGGTAAACATAATCGTTGGCGTGGCGTAAACAGGCCGTGGCGTAAAGCGTTGCATGCCGTGGCGACGTCTCGCCACGCTATATGATAGTAAGAGCAGTTCAGACTAATTGTCACAGTAATATCATCAGAGGAATCGAATATCACTATTATATTTATTACAGAAATCACTGATCAAAAGAATTGATTTGTCACAATTTAAAATATTTTTGAATTTTTAATTCTTATATTTGGTGAAAATAAATGTTTATTGAATCATTCATCATCAATCATCCTTTTCTGGAAAAAATCGTAATGATTTATTTATACATTATGCCATATTAGTTTCTGTCGTAATCTGTTCTTTTATCCATATATATTTGTACAAAATAATTTCGATGTTTCACATCTGCCAGGCGTCCTGAGCAAGGGTTCACTTTTTTATTCTTATAGTTAAATTTTGAAGTTTCAATTTTTTACTATTTATTATTATATATTTTTATTATTTTTAGTTTACTAATATAAACAAAAGTTTATATTAGTAAAGAGTAAAAACAAACCGATTATGACAGATTATTTATTTTTCTTCCCACAAAAATATTGACCTTATAATTTACACAGCAGTTTCGGTTTCGGCCATAACTGAGACTGAAGCTGAAATTCAGTTTCAATTTCGGCCGTTAAAACTAGTTTCGGTCGGGCACTAGCAGCTTCCAAGTGGATCACACCACATATAAATTTGATCAAGATTTTTTTAATTACCCTCTTGAATGCATGTTTTATTCACTACAGTGTTATATCCGTGGGGTGAAAGAATAAGAATACAATTCAGCATCTTACCCATAGGTGTTGTAAAAGACTGAAAACTCGAACCAAACATCCCGAAACCAGCATCTGACCAGCGTGGTGTAGTAAGTCGAATCCCATAGTGGGGAGGACCGAGCCCAACAATGGGATATATATGGGCTCAGATGAGACGATAGCGTTCTAAAGCCCGTTTTTCTTGGACAAATTTTGTATTACTTTAATTGAAACGATTTGTAACTGACAACATCTATGACTAGCAGTCAGCACGTAGGTCAATTTCACACTTATTGTGGCAAGACAAGCCAAACAGTGCGATGTATATGAGCTGAAATGATGATTATTACAATAACTAAGTATGTGATGAGAAAAGTCCCTCACTTTCCCGTAAGAGTTGTAAAAAATAACTACCTCAGATCACTAGGAAACTTATAACATCAATTGCAGTTGCTGACCCGACTGCCAAACATGCTGGTCTTGGTATTTATCATGGCCTCCCATTTCATCACCGTCATCATAATGATGATGGCGATGACGGTGATGCAATGGGAGAGATGAAATGAAATGGCAGCTCATATACATCCCATTATTGGATACATTACATTATTGGATGGAATTGTGGAAGGGAATTCGACTTACTACATCACAGTGGTCAGATGTGTTGGCATAAGGTTTCATTTCGAGTTTTCCTGCACTTGCATCGATGTTATATGCATATTATAACCCTTTGTCGTCATTTACGACACCCACGGTCAAAAGAGGTAGTGAATTGTATTCTTACTCCATTGCCTCCCATTAGCATATGTCTAATATTGGCGAAGACGGCAGTTTTCCAAGAGAATGCCATTGTTCTGCTGTAGAGACAGCAGGATAGTGGTTTTGGCGACTTCCAGGTACGTAAGTCACATGTCTACGACACCAGAACTACGACACTGAATATAATTTAATTTTCCTTACCGACAATTACATTCTTGGCACTGCGGCGGTCCACCCACGAACTGTGGCGGTGGTGCATGGCAACGGCGATTGATCTTCACATCGGCTGGATACTGCATGCAACCGATGCACAGCTCTAGCTCCTGTCATAATGAACGAATTTAGTTTCAATATGATGATAACGCTTAAGTATTTGTTGTTCTGCTAAAAGTGCCAGAGAAAACTTTTAGTAGAATAGCCATCACTCTATTAAAACTATTGGGCGTAGACTAATGTGAGATACATAATTTATTCTTTGAAAGAACTGTGGGCCTACTCTTGAAATCAATTTTAATTTCGAATCCGATTCAATTCCAATCTCACCATACTTCTATTTGGTACTCTTGAACAAAATCGAGAATGAATTCTTCTCATTTTCCGTTGTTATTTTCACCAAATTTGCCGTATTTTCTTACTTTAAATTAATAACGTTATCGAACTCGATCACCACAAAGACGCTATCTTGAAATTGTGCAACATTAACGATTTTAAACTGCGTCAAAATCACGTCGAGAGTAGCAAATATTTGACTTAATCAACGAGAGTCGAATTCATTTAGTTTAAAAATATTCCACCGAATTTGATTCCAATCATGCGCTAGTGTTACTTTCAAGAGTACCAAATTTGCTCAAATTCGAGCTGCGATTGGATTTAGAATTGAAATCGAAATTCAAGAGTAAGCACACTGAATCGGCTTTGAAGGGAAATCGACTAGCAGATAAGCAGCACGTTCTAAGGTGTAACCGAGGGTATTTATATATAAAAAAAAAAAGTTTTCGGGCAAAACTGTAAATTATTGTTATTGAAATAGAGAAACAATTAATATTTATATTAAGCGCTCGACGAAAATTTACATCAAAACCCACTCATTTATCGTTCACGGCCCGAGATAACACCCCGGGACATACGCAATATCAGCAGATTGCTATAACTAAAAAAAAAAAACACATAACAGGCAATTCTACTAGTTAACAACAAAGTTGATTTCAGCAATATTTCATCATCTTTCAAGTCATCGAAATAATTGCTGATCTACGGCGGGCGGTGTTATATAAACACTCAGCATCAAACTAGCTTCCGCCTAGTTGACCTCGCATACGCGCCTACCGCAAAATAGACATAGTGACGGCAACCGGTACGAAGAGCAGAGTCAGTCAGAATGTGTCCCAACAGAACACCAGAAGCCTTGAGCGTTATAATAAATTGCAAATCCACCTACGAACACACTAACATAACTTATTTATTAAGTAAGAGACTTTGCATTTCTTTGCACTCTCTGGCACAGCCTTCGCAAGTGACGTCAAAATCTATTTTCTGTGGTTAAATCAAGGATATACATTATACATATATGTATATATATAAATCATAATTAATATTGACAAGCGATTTTTAGACCCAGAATACATCCAAATGCAAGATAACTATTTGTAAATTACATAAAGAATTGTCCTGGAGGAGAATGGAATGCCGTAAGTCATCAAGAGCGCATTTATACATGCAAAATTCCTCTGAATTGACTCACCTGATCAACATAATGCACAGGGTTCTGGTCGACATATTGCTTGAAAACAATGATGAATCGTTCAATCAATGAAGGCAGTAGCGAGATGTGATCAGGTACCCTGACTGGGTGTAACAACCGAGGCTGTAAGTCCCTCAGTGCTGTAGTGGATATACGAAATGTGAAGTGTTGAATATCTTCACGATTAGGAATCACTTCTACGTTGACATATTGAATTTCATCCTCACCAGATGGAGATAAGTTGTGGCTGTCCACCTGTTTAAAAAAAAAACATTAAATTATTCCAATCATCCATGGATTAGTCCCTTGAGGCAATCCATAAATAATTCTCAGCAAAAAAAACGACTTTAACCGTTTTCTCACGGATACCATTGCCAAAAGTGCACCAAATTGAAGTAGGACCACACATGAAAAGCTTCCAAATAAAAAAGAATCATCAAGATCAGTTCACCCATTCAAAACTTCTGAGGTTACAATAGCACTGGTGGTCGGTCCAACCACAAAGGCGATGTAGGTACAGGTGGGTTACGGGCCCATAACCCACGCGCCGTCTTTTCGTCGTCCTGGATGAAATGGACGGCGTGTGCGCTTACCACAGCCCACCCATAAAAAAAATGCCAATACATTTGACGATTGTGGTATAGTAGGTCAATTGCCCTCCCGTAGCAGAGGAGGTCGAGCCCAACAGTGGAACATATATGGGCTGAGATGACGATAATGAATTATGTTTGTAAAGTCCCCCGCAATACAAGGATTATATTCTTAAAGAAGCAAAATCTTTTACTAAAAACATTGCTTACGGCAGTTGCAACTAAAGCACAATCCGATTGTTTGACAACACTCATTGAGTACTGGGACACCTTGATCAGCCATATCTCGGTGGCAACAAATTTACTTGTAGCTGTGAGTGAAATAGACACTTTATCCACACTGAAACAATATATTAAAAAGAGTTAGCATTTGTTTTCGGTGTCAGTCGCCTTATCCGCATAGTTCCCGTTCCATGGGAATACTGGGATAAAATATTACCTAAGTTACTCCTTATATAGACAGCTACCTGGTAGTAAAATATTATAAAATCGGTCTAGACATTTTGAAGATTACCCAAAACAAACAGACAGGCAAACATTTTTAAACAGGTTTTTAAGCATAGCCATATAAATAACATAAAATAATGTGTGAGCATGAAAATAGCCCACTACTTTGACATTACAAACAGACACCCCAATTTTATTTATTTGTATAGATATATTTATCAACATATCAAGCCTGCCTTACTCTTCGACTGCACAGATGACATAGTGGGTATGATACCAACTAATAGTGCCAGAGCCATGAATATAACTCTTGCAGAACAACGCTTTTGTGCAATCCAACAAATTGTTGTTCTGATTCTGGGTGTAATTTGTGGCTGTTAAATTATATGTTTGCAAAGTCCTATGCAATGCAAGTATTATGTCTTTAATTCCCTGATCCTTAGAACAATTTTCACAGGAGCACCGCTGTGACTTGACTTCTTGTATTAAATGAATTGTGTAATTATGCTTGATACAATGCCGCTTTTGTCCTGTTTACATTAACATAGCAAACATGAGATGAAAACTTGTTTAAGAATTTAATTGATGTTAAATGCAAATATGAGTTTGTTTGTCAGATTTTACACCTAAATATTCAATGGACCATGACTTAATTTTTCACACATTACTATAAGTACAGAAAAGAATAACAGGATGTTACCTATAATAAAGGAAAGTACTGTAATATGACATAAATAATAAAAATCATTATCATCACAGCTCACATATGTTTCATTGCGACAGATTAGTACAGGGTTTTATTTCAAGATTTTCCTTCCCTTGTATAGATGTTGTATGTATATTATAACTGCTTAGTCGTCTTTTACGACATCCACAGGCAAGAGGGGGTTGGGGGGCTGCATTTTGGGGGTCGTGAATTGTGTTCCAACTCCTAATAATATATGAATTTCATAAGGTCATTTGACCTAAGATAAGGATGAAGCAACTGTATTGATATCAATTAAGTGTAACAAACGTCTAATTGGTGCAGTAGCACCAATATTCTGACTGTGGAAGTCACAGGGTTCATTTCATTGGTTAAAGATACTTACGTTTTAAATTGGCAATTTAGATTATTGGCTACAACGCGCCAGTCAATCCCAGGAGTAACATACGCTAAAAGAGGCTTCACCACAGGATGCTTAATTTGATTATTTTCCCACCAACATATCAATCTGTAGCACATAATTACAGGAATGGTGGCCGTAGCAACTGCCGCGGCAGGCAACCAGGGATTACGCTCACCATAGCAGAACAGGCATAAAATATATCCCAATGGAAGAACAGAATGAATCAAAGCTGTAATCGTCGTCCTTTTCATGTGAAACATAACAAAATTCGTATTCTCAGATCCTAAGAAATTTTCAAACAGCTGAGCAATCGTAAACCCTGCCGCGACGAACTCGGATGGTGGATATATAACACATATTGAGAATAATATATAAAATAGTGTTATTACCACATCCATTGTTATGGTAATTACAATTTTATAAATGGAAATTTGAAATTTTTGTAATAATAAATACAAACAAATCAAGTAACCCAACTAAACTCGTAGTGACGTAGAGTAAATCTGGTGACAAAATATCGATATATCGAAATATCAATATTATTATTTAAAAATATCGATATTTATTAATAATATTTTTTTGGACACCAATACACTTCACTTTTTCACCTTATGGCTATGCGACTAATGTGTGCAATGCCGCCAATGTATGTTATGATAGTGTCCTAAACAGAGCAGAGCAAATTTAATAACTAGAGTGATTAAAAACCAATTCATAACTAAGAAAAAAGAAAAACTGTAGTCTATCTAATCTAAGAAGTGCATTTTGACAGGTTTTTTTTTTTTTTTTTTTTTGGGTTTTAATGACCTGGTAACTAAGACCTTTAGGTCAAGTCTTTATTCCATTGAAAAGTTTGTAAACACTTCACTATTCACTTAGTTTCATTAAATTTAAATTGATTTAATAGTATTTTTAATATATTTATATAGAGCTTTATATGTAGTGCGATCTTTTAGTAACTGTTCAAGTGGCGGTGGGCGGGAAGAGGAGTCACACAGAATATTTAAATCACTAAGTTCACTGGCCAATAATAGTCTCTCCATCAAAAATGCTTGGCAATCAAAGATGAGATGTTTCATAGTTCCTTCAAAAGATTCACAATATGGGCATAAGTTACTCTGTACTATGCCAATTTTTTTAAGGTGTGACGGTGTTGCGTTATGCCCGAATCGTAGTCTATTTATCGTTGTGATAAAGTCTCGACTATAAGCTTTTGTTGCATTATACCAGGGTTTTATAGGTAAGCTTTCTTGGATACATCCATACCACTTTCCTTTTATCTCTTGATCTTTCCTCCACATTTCTAGCCACAGCTTATTTATATGTGGTACAATGTATTGCAGGTAATCAGTCATTGGAACTTCCATCGCATTTGTGACATCAGTAACATTAAAACCTTCATAAGCAATTTTATCTGCCATTTCATTGCCTGAGATACCTTTGTGCGAAGGCACCCATAGGAAGGCAATTTTGATATGCTTAAGGTAAGATTGATAAATTATTTCCTTAATAAAATATAAGATATAATTGGACTTAAATCTAAATGTAAGGCTAGTTAATGCTCTTAGCACGCTTAAAGAGTCAGAGACTATAAGAAACTGTTTACAATTACGAAATTCGTTGATTCTTAATAGTGCCTGGTATATTGCATATGCTTCTGCGGTAAATATAGTACAAGGCTCATGCAGAACAAAGCTTTGTGAAAATTTCGTTTGTGGGTCATATATAGCCGCACGTACACGATCACTTCCCTTACTAGCATCGGTATATATAACATAGTACACATTATTTTCTTCCAAAAATTGAATCATATCTAAATTGTTGCTTATTGTGCTTTGTAGCAAATTTAATGAATGTGAAATGCAATAATAAGAAAAGGAGTAACATGGCCACGGAGACTGTTTTCTAATGTTATGACTGTTTTTATTCATTTCCATCAATATATTGGGCAAAGTAGGGCAGTGTCCATGCAAGAGACCCTCAGCTGATGGTAGCCTAGGTGTTCTATCAGTGTAAGGTACTATTTTGTTTATTATTTGTCTATTATTTGAGGATATTAATTTAATGCAGTATCTTTCTGCAAGTAACACGCGTCTTAATATTAGAGGCATCACATTAGTTTCGACTTCCATGGCCCTTATAGGAGTCGAACACATTGCCCCAGATATTAGTCTCAAAGCCTTGTTCTGCAAGATATCTAATTTGTTAACATGAGAGCTGTTCATATAAGCAAGGCAACTATAATCAAAATGACTTCTAACAATAGATTTATACAAAATTGACAGTATTTTAGGGTCTGCTCCCCATGATACACCTGCTAAACATTTAATAAGATTTAATCCTCTATGAGCATTTTTTGATATGTATCTAATGTGTTCCTCAAATGTTAACTTTTTGTCTATTATAATGCCAAGAAATTTCTTTGAACTGACCTTATTTATAATTTCTCCATTATAAAGAACATTCGAAATGGGAGTGTCTTTGCCAAATATCATTACACTACTTTTACTTGGATTAATTTGAAGTTGTAAAATATCATTATAATATTTAAATAATTGGGACAAGGCTGAATTTATGTTATCAATTGCTAACTGTAAATTATAATTACTGCAGTATAATACAATATCGTCTGCAAATTGCAAAATATTAATATTATTATTATTATTTATGTATTTACATATTTCACTTGTGTATATATTATACAACTAGCTGACCTGGCGAACTTCGTACCGCCTAACAGTCGATTCTTTGATTTTTTAATTTTTTTTTTAAACTTATTCTCCTATTTGGGACGCCGGGTCAGCCAGTAAGATAAAAAAAAAGAAAAAAGAAACTTAACTCAACAACTACTACATTATATCTAAAAATAAAAATTCTTCTTTTTCTTGTTTAATAGTAATGAGCTGCAATAATATGAGATATTGGTGCCAATGTCGAGTTATAATATTAATTATTCACGTCTTTAGTCTTTCTAGTCAGTCGTTAGCATTGATTTGGTACTGATAGCCAAATCAAGCTTTCTCTAGGAATTTTGGCAGCACGTGAAAATGCACGCAATTCACTATTATATTATATTCACTACATTTCAGCATTTTATCGACATTATATTACATAGAATATCAGCAAAATTATTCAATATAACACTATAAAACACTAAAATAATAAAAAAAAATAGAAAAGCGCTACATGACATTTTGTCATCGTGTCAAAAGTCCCAAAATATAAATTATAAAACATCTAAAATTTTATGTTTGACATCTATATATATATATATATATATAAAAGAAGAAGCTGACTGACATATAAACGTGGGGCCTAAACTATAAGGTTTAAAAACCTGAAAATTTGCACAAGGGTTCTTTTTATAACGTAGGGGAGCACTAAGAAAGTATTTTTGAAAATTCATCCCCTAAGAGGGTAAAACGGGGTGCAAAGTTATTATGAAACTTTGCCGTTTTTGAAGTTATTCGAATGAAATTCAGTATGTAGGTTCTCTATTGAAATTCATGAAACACGTGTAAAATATTCTTTCAAAAATCATCCCTTAAGGCGTCAAAAAGGGGGTGCAAAGTTAGTATGAGAGTTCTCCGATTTTTAAAGTTATTTCAATAAAATGTTGTGTTTGTTTTCTTCTTCGTCGTCGTGCTCTTCAATTATCTGAAGGTCGTGTCTAACTCTGTTCGTGAGCTTTGGCGGTACTCCTTACTAGGCTCCTCCACGAGTTTCTGTCCTCAGCCAAACGGAGAGCGGTGGTGATGGGCAGATTAAGAACCTCCTTTACTTGGTCAGACCAGCGGTAGGGCGCTCTGCCACGGGAGCGTTTTCCTTCAACTCTGCCAAGCATAATCCGTTTCTCCAAGTTGTCTGGACCCCTCCTGGCTACATGTCCAAAGTAACCTAGAATGCGCTGGATGCAACTATTGACAATCTTGATTTTATATTCAATTGGTCGAGAATTGATTTATTAGTCCTTTTTGCTGTCCAGGGAATACGCAGCATGCGCCGCCAACACCACATTTCGAAGGCATCTATTTTCTTGCGCTCGGAGGCACGAAGAGTCCATGATTCAGCGCCGTATAGGAAAATAGGAAAGACCAGAGCGTGCACTAATCTCATCTTGGTACCGTTGGAGATGTTTCTGTCTTGCCGTATTTTACTAAGCTTACTCATGGCGTCTGTACCCATCTGGATACTCCTCCTAATTTCCTTCTCGCATCCACCTTCATCCTGTAGCATTGACCCAAGGTACACGAACTGCTTCACCTGTTTGAGTTGAGCAAGTTGTCCTGTTGAAGTAAGTTGGTTAGATGTGTTTGGTTTCATCATCATCATCATCATCATTTCAGCCTATTGCCGTCCACTGCTGGACGTAGGCCTCCCTCATATTGCGCCACAATGTGCGGTCCTGTGCCGCCTGCATCCAACGACGCCCAGCAACTTTCACTAGGTCGTCGGTCCACCTAGTGGGGGGGCGTCCTACACTGCGTCGTCCGATGCGTGGTCGCCACTCGAGAACCTTTCTTCCCCAGCGGTTGTCGGTTCGTCGAGCGATGTGGCCTGCCCATTGCCACTTCAGCGTGCTAATTCTTCGTGCTATGTCGGTTACACCCGTTCTTCTGCGGATTTCTGTATTCCGGATTCTATCTCGCAGAGAAATCCCGAGCATAGCCCGTTCCATAGCACGCTGAGCGACTTTGAGCCTTGATATGAGGCCTACATTTAGGGACCACGTTTCCGTGCCGTAAGTCATCACTGGTAACACACACTGGTCGTAGACCTGTGTTTTCAGACACTGAGGTATGTTGGACGAGAAGATCCTCTTAAGTTTCCCGAACGCTGCCCAACCGAGTTGGATTCGTCGGCTGATCTCTTTCTCGAAATTGGATCTACCTAACTGGACTGTTTGTCCTAGGTAAACATAGTGATTGACAACTTCGAGAATCGCATTGCCAACTAGGACCGGTACAGGAATGACATGGGTATTTGACATGACTTTCGTCTTGTCCATGTTCATTCGTAGACCCACTAGTTGGGATACCCTGCTGAGATCATTGAGCATAGTGCCAAGGTCCTCCATGGATTCTGCCATAACGACGATATCGTCTGCGAATCGAAGGTGAGTGATGTATTCGCCGTTAATGTTGATGCCGAGTCCAGTCCAGTCTAAGAGCTTGAAGACATCTTCCAGTGCAGTGGTGAACAGTTTCGGAGAGATGACATCTCCCTGTCTCACGCCTTTCTGCAACTGGATCGGTTTCGTACTCTTATCCCGGATACGGACTGACATTGTGGCGTTCCTATACAAACACTTCAGCACTTCGATATAGCGATGGTCGATTTGGCACCGCTGAAGGGACTGCAGCACCGCCCAAGTTTCGACTGAATCAAAGGCTTTCTCATAGTCCACAAACGCTAAGCACAGGGGCCGATTATACTCCTCGGTCTTTTGTATAATCTGCCGAAGCGTGAGGATATGGTCTATGGTGCTATAGCCTTTTCGGAAGCCGGCTTGTTCGGGCGGCTGGAAGTCATCGAGCTTGCGCGTGAGTCGATTGGTAATGACCCTCGAAAACAACTTATAAACATGGCTCAGGAGTGAGATGGGTCTGTAGTTCTTTAAAAGAGCTTTGTCACCCTTCTTGAAGAACAGCACCACCACACTCCTGGTCCACGACTCTGGAACGTCGCCCCCGAGGATAACGGAATTAAATAGCTTCTGAAGGGCTATTAATACCGGCTTGCCGCCCGCCTTCAAAAGCTCTGCCGTAATTCCGTCATCTCCCGGTGCCTTACCGTTACGTAGTTGTTTGAGAGCCATTCTGATCTCGTACAAGCTGATGTCCGGGATTTCTTCGGTATAGTGCCGAGTTAGCTTGGATCTGGGATCTTGGACCAAGCCGACAACAGGATTTCGGGATGATTTGTATAACTGTCCATAGAACCTTTCGACCTCTCCCAAGATCTCACTTTGGGATGAAATGACAGTGCCGTCATCGGTCTTCAGCTTAGTCATTTGGCTTTTCCCAATAGACAGATCTTGTGCGAACACTTTCGAGCCACGATTCCGCTCTATCGCTTCTTTAATACGGAACGTATTAAATCGGCGAATATCGCGACGCACAGACCTGGAGATCTGTCTATTTAGCTGCCTATGTTTGGACCAATCGGCTGCAGACTGCACCGTCATCTCTTTTCTCCGCTCCATGAGCTCGAGAGTCTGGTCAGAAAGTTTTTTAGGTCTATTAACGCGGTGAGCCTTGAAAAATTTCGACCCAACCGCGTGGACAGTTTCCACGAACCTGTTGTTCATATCGTTCGGAGATTCGCACTCGTCCAGACATTGGAAGCGATTATGTAGTTCGAGTTGAAAGTTTTCGAGGTTCTGGTATTGGACAGATGTAGGTCGGAGTGTAGACTTCATCAAGCGTGACCGCTCGACTTTTGTATGGATATTCAATGTGCCTCGTACCATCCGGTGATCGCTCCCAGTTTTAATTCTGCTGATCACTGAGACATCATTGAATATCTGTCGTTTGTCTGACAAGATGAAGTCTATCTCATTTTTTGTTGAACCATCGGGGCTAATCCAGGTCCATTTCCTTTGTGGCTGCTTCCTGAAGAAAGAATTCATCATAAAGAGGCTTTCCTTCTCCAGAAAATCAGCCAGTTTCTGGCCCCTCTGGTTTCTCTGTCCATATCCATGTTTCCCCACTCTCAACTCATCATCACTCCCTTTACCTATTTTCGCGTTAAAGTCTCCCATAACCACCGTGAAGTGGGTTTTGGACGCGTGTATGGCTTTCGAGATGTCCTCGTAAAATGCCTCCACTTCGTCGTCGGAGTATGTCGAGGTCGGTGCGTATACCTGTATAACCTTCAGCGAATACCTCTTGGTAATTCTGAGTATAAGGTACGCTACCCTTGTCGACACACTCTCGATCCTCTCCACGTTGTCTATGAGAGACTTACGAACGATAAACCCTATACCACCTTGGGACGGGTGATCGCCCTCCCGGTAGAAGAGCAAGTTTCCAGACTGGAGGATTATCGTGCCCTCGCCCTCTCTTCGCACTTCTGATAATCCTACAATGTCCCAGCGGATTTTGCTCAATTCCTCTTCCAGCTCGATGACCCTCTCGTCAGTCCTGAGTGTCCGAATGTTGTGTGTTACCAGGGCCAAGGGTCGTTTTTGTTGGTAGCCGGATCGCTGCCGGAGATTCCTCGCACCCCCCGCTCCACCACTACTGGGCCCGCCACCAAAATGAGCCCGTAGGGTACCGGAGAGGCCGTGACTGGGGGCCATTTTTTTGTTGTACGCCATTTTTAAAAAAGGGGATATTGCCGTAATCGCCACGCTTGGCAGGCGGGTTGGCGATCGCAGTATGGATGTTTTACGTTTCCCAGGAGAGAGCTGCTGCCCACTCTCCTGGTGAACCCTCAGCCGATTTTTACGACTCCCACGGGAAAGTAAGGGGTGGCGACACATGTATTCTCAAACCGTCGCCACACGGCCAGGTTGGTTTATAAGTTCCTAATAATGATTATTGGCTATATCCCTTTTGTGAGTTCAATTTCTTAGAGGGTAAAAGAGGGTTGCAAATTTGTAAAAATAAATAAACACGTGTTTCGGCGTTTAGCCAGTTTTATCCTTTAACCTATTTTTCTGTTATTATATTAGATATTGTCCTAGCAATCCAGGGTTGACAATATGCTGTGCGAGCAATAAATTGTTGTTCTGAGTCTGGGTATAATTTGTGGTAATATTTTTGTGAGGAATATTTCTTTAGTGCAGTTTGCAATATCTACGCTGGAGGTACATACACAATATGTACTCCATCAATCCCATGTAATTGGGCAAAGAGCAGGGTGATGATTTTTATTTCATTTAATCTGTCCTTATATTTATATAAAAGAAGCTGGCTGACTGACGTATCAACGCAAAACCGAAATTACAAGTGCTACGACATTGAAAGTTGGTATGTTGTTTTTTTTTTTTGAACTGTAGAGTAGCTCTAAATAAGGATTTTGTTTCTGGAAATTCAACCCCTAAGTTAGTGAACAAAGTACGAAAGTTTGTATAAAAGCAGCAACAGCATCAAAGCATTCGTTTTAGTTAAGACAACTGGAAGCCGCAGTGCAGGCTACTGGATCATCTCCTCGATGCAAAGTATGGCCAAGCCTATCCCTCTTTAACGGTTTCTGTTAGACGATTGTCTAACAGAAACCGGGATCAATCTCGGAAAGGGGTAATCCGGAGTCAGGATTCTCTATACTAGCTTACCCACATCATGCAGCAACACCATGGGCCTGTAGATCCTTGAACATCATGCACCTTCCCGGAACCTCTCCAATAACACGTGAATAATATAATATTAAAGTTCAAATTGACTTTTAATTATTATTACGAATCGTTTGTGTGAGAGTATAGAAAAATGTTGTTATTAGACCTTTTTAGGCAATTTTTGAAATTTTTCTCTGCGTAAGAACCATCCTCGAACTTCAAGCAATATTCTAAAAAAAGAATTAGCGAAATCGTTTCAGCTGTTCACGAGATTTGCACTTAGTAACACATTCAGCGATTCATTGTTATATTATAGACTAGCTTCTGCCCGCGACTTCGTCCGCGGAAAATTACACTCGATTGATATTACTGTATTTAATTTTATTAGTAAAATATTTTTTGGAATCAGATCAGTAACTTAAAAGATTACCGAAGTTCTATTTTCTGCTCAAGGTAACTTAACCCTTAGTTGCCTTTTACTTATTTTATTTATTTGTTTAAGTTAGGTATCTATTTAATTTAAAGCTTCTCTATATACAATGTTTGAGGTTGTTTTATTTTCCGGTAACAGAATAATCTGCCTTTCGGATGATCCCACTCTTGATAGACCAACATATAATTGCCCATGGGAAAAACATTCTTTTCGTAGGTCAATGCCAACCAAAGAGAATGTTTGTCCCTGGGACTTATTAATAGTCAGGGCAAATGATTGCGCACGTTCAGCGCTAGTTTCTCGAGCACGGGCCCGCGTCGTCCTCACATTTTGGCTTGCGAGGCGCTGTGAGCGCTCGGAGCTAGATTCTCTAGCGCGTGCTTGCGAAATATATTCTCTATTTCTCGAGAGGCGTTGCTCATTTTCAGGGGCAGATTCTTCCGTACGGCGTACTCGAGCGGCTCTTGTCTGTGATGTCTGCCGAGACAGTTGAGATTTCCTTTTAGGCATGCTCTCAACAAACCACGCACAGACTTGAAAACAATTATGAACAAAGGGAGAGCGACTCGAACACCGTCCGCCTTTACAAAACAAAACAATCGTAATATCGAATAACTCGTGTCGATTATTACGATAGAACGAAGTACGAAACTACGAACATACAAAACAAACGTACAACGAAATTACGATATTTTCGATTATGAGGTATCTATCAACAACAACAACCATGCGAACGAAACAACCGAAACCAATAACCAACTGACATGTAATTTTTAGAACTCCAACTAACGACAACGTGGGCATAATAATTCGAGAGGGTCATCAATCCACGGAAAGTCTTAACACCGCGATTCAGAAAAATGACGTCATTGCAGAACGCCATCTATGGGCAAATAGGTAAAACGTCTGCACAATGAAAGTTATGCTAGGGTCATTTTGCGTTTTAGTAATTTTATATTATCTCCGAAACTGTATGACCAATTGATATACTGTAAATGGCAAATCTTATCTGTATGATGTTCTTGTGATACTGAAATAATTTATTGTCATAAGAATTAATATTTTGTTGCTCAAATAATCAACCAAACGTAACAATGCCGAAAAAAAAATTTTTTAATGCAATAATAGAAGTATAAAAGATAAAATATAAAAGATAGAGATATGGTATCGCTGACTTTTTTGTAGAAATAATTAAGATGAACCAGGTAGCCATACATTCTTTTTAATTTTAAGCAACTGTTTAGGCAGCGCACGCAAATAATTCTGTTTTACGAGGTATTTTTTTCCGACTTGCCAGACAAAAGTTGTGATAGCTCGGTTAATATACATGTTATAGAAACAATTTATAGCCTATAGCACTCAGGAATAATGTAGCTTTCTGCCAGTTAAAATAAAATTAGAATTAGATTATGAGTTCCAGAGATTACCCCCTGCATACAAACTTACAAATTTTACCTCTTTATAATATTAGTATAGATAAAGGAGATAGAGCTGCACCTTGCATTGTACCCTTTGAAGCTGATTTTGGTCCATATAATGTGTTGTTGTGTTTTATATATATAGTCCGATTGTTCAAAAATTTAAATATCCATTTACATAGTTGTCCAGGTATACAAAGACTGGACATAATTTTTACAAGTATACCAGGATCCACACCATCAAAAGCACCTTGAACATCTAGGAATACACAAACAGTATGCATATTTTTACTTTTTGCATGTTTCAGGTCAGAGATCAAAGAGGTGAAACTATCAGCAGAGCTACGGCCTCGACGAAAGCCATACTGAATATGCGGAATAATGCCACTGGACTCAACATACCATTCAAGACGTATTTTAACCATAGTTTCAAATATCTTTCCAAGACATGATGACAAAGAAATTGGCCTATAAGAGCTAGCAAGCCCTGGTGATTTATTTGCTTTGAGTACTGGTATAACACATTGTGTTTTCCATGACTGTGGAATAGCTTTATTGTGCCATAAGAGATTGAGAACATTAAGAAATATTTTTTGAGCAGATTCATGTAAATTTTTAATTATTGTGTATGGATAATCGTCTAAACCTGGGGTTGTATTTTTTCTAGATTGTAAACTCATTGTAAATTCGTTCCATGAAAAATAATCTAACAAAAATATTGAATTTTTGTTGGTATTATTGATTTCAAAAAGATTGTTTATATGTTCAACCTTTACTAGGTTACTATTATCTGATAATTTATCTAAAAATGGATAAACAAATTGATCCTGATGTGTTTTATTCCGACCTCTTATACCTTTGAACATTTTTAAAAGATTCCAAATTTTACTAATGGGAGTGGTTCTATTAAAAGTATTACATAAGTTATACCATCCTTTCTTTTTTTGTTCAGATATAGTTCTTTTTTTAAGCGCATCTTTTCTTTTATAATTTATGTAATTATCGATAGTGGGCTCCTTTCTGTATAATTTTAAAGCGTTGTATGACGCAATTACACTTTGTTCGCAGATATGGTTCCACCACGGAGCTGGTGGTCTGCTTTTAAAATTGTTTGTTTTAGTAAGCTTTGGAATAGTCATCTCTTTAAGAATATTCAGTCTAGAACAGAAATCATTGTAGGTTGAAATTGGATCATATAATTTTAGTACTAGGTCATTGAACATTGTCTTGGAGAGAGCTTTATATGATGTCCAGTCAGCCTTTTTATATATGAATCTATTTACTGGGGAAGTAACATGATATTTATCCACACTTAATGAAATCTCGGTTATTGTTGGATAGTGATAACTACCCATGGGGTCATCGTGCACAGACCAGTTACAAAGTGACAAAAGGTTTGCGCTGATGAAGCTAACATCTATAGCGGAAGGATTACGTCTCGGGTAGTTGACAGTTGTAAAAGTACCATCATTTAAAATACACAAATCTAAATCATCTATTATGTTAAATAAATCTTGACCTCGACCTTTAGTAGACAAACATCCAAATGCAATGTGATGGGCGTTAAAATCACCGCTTATAAAAATGGGTTTTGGAAGATCTGTAATCATATTACTTAATCTGTTAAGGTGTATATGTCCGTTAGAGGGGGGACAATATACACAGAGAATAGTTAAATTACCACGAACAGTCGATATTGAAAGGGCGATTGTTTGTATGTCTTCATAAAAAATTGTGTCTATAATATTATGCTTTAACCGCGGTTTAATTAATATTGCAACACCGTTATGCGTATTCTTAGAATTTTTATTGTATATATTATAACCTGGTATTCTAAAATTATCATCTTTCAACCATGTTTCATTAAGTAAACAAATATCAATATTTTGTCTTTGTAAAAATTTAATCAATAAGGGTTTTTTACTGTTAGCACTTTGAATATTATATTGAGCTATTCTTAGCTTGGATTGTGTATCTCCTAGATCCATTATGTTAAATTTTTTAATAATGCTTCTTTAATGCTTTTAATAGTGGTAGGTGTGTCATCACTCTTATTGCCAAGCTCCACCAATGTCTGTACTAGGGCCATCAGCACAGCATTGTTGGAGACAATTTGATTTTTTATATCCTCACTAGTAGAAATATCTTTTTGCTTATTTACATCAACTACATTTTTATTTACAGGTTTATTGTTAAATGTATATACAGGCTTATTTACAGGTTTATTTACAATGTTTATCATTGGTTTTTTTGATGGCAGAAGTGGTGGAAAATCCGTTACATGACTTTGTTGTTTTGTTAGGCTAGCACTTGCATAAGTAATGTTATTTTTCTTTTCTAATATTTTCCTTATTTTAACAGGACATAGTTTAGAAACTGCGAGATGAGGTCCACTGCAATTTAAACAGCAGATCTCACTTGGTTTGTCACATTCTTTATATAAGTGCTCACCTCCACATATAGAACATCTCTGTTTACTATTGCAAATCTTTGCAGAGTGGTTGAATTTAAAACATCTGAAACATTGTTGTAAAGGTGGAACATATTCAAAAACCCTATATGAGAATAAGTCATATTGAACATTTTCTGGAAGTACATTAGATAAAAATGTGATGCTTACAGTTTGAAGCGGTATACGTTCTTGTCCTACTTTCTTTGTAAAACGCCTTACTGCAATTATCTCGTATATCGAAGAAAGTCTAGTATATAATTCTTTATTGGAAATATTTCCTGGGACATACCGAATAATGCCGGTTTTTTCAATTTGGGTAGCTGGTATAAATGCTCTCATATCATGTTTAATAAGGAAGCTCGTATTTTTAATAAAATTGTTCGCTGTATTGTATTGCTTAAATATAATTGCTATTTTATTGGCATTAACGCGCTGAATAGCTGTCACACCTTTTATTTGTGTAGAAAAAATGTGATTCAAATAGATAGGGCTCTTATTCCCTATTCTATCTTTATTTATAGCTTCTACGTAAACTTTAAATTCTGTGTTAAGAGAATTTTCCGGGTAAAGTCTTTTATAATTGGGTTTAAAGTATGGTATATAAGAGTCACAACTCTCACCACTGCCGTCCACACCACAGTCTATCTTCTTCGCGCCTCCACCTTCGTCATCAGTTCGAGGGCGTTTATGAGAGGTCGGGTTTTCCCCGGCCCCCTCATTTCCCTCCATTACTGCAGCCTATATTTACCTTTTTCCTCCACTTATAGAGTAAAAAGTCTAATAAAATAAATAAATAATGAATTCGCCACAAGATACTTTTAAAGTTCCCGCCCAAAAAAACCGCATTTTGACAGGTGTCAAAGTAAGTTGTCTAGGTATGTGAACCAAATAATCGCTATCGAAAACATGCGATTTTAGTGAGAAATCTATATTGATTCTTTTTAATTAAAAATCGGTTTATTTTATTTTTCTCAAAAAGGAGTTGAATAAATTAAATGCTAAATTAATACTAAACAAATTTAATTATTGATGTGAAACATCCATAGGCGAGGGTGATCCCGATTGTCGCGTGGCGTTAACGCCACGCCTCGGGACACCATTTTAATTAACTACAAATAAAAATCCGGATATATATGTGTACATTTTTGTAACGAAACCATAGTGCGATTTAAAATTTGTACAACGCCATCTAGTGCGCTTAAAGTAAATTGTTACCTATAATGAAAATAAATGTTTATTGAATAAAAATCATCATTTTCTTGGAAAAAAAATCATAATATTATTTTTATTAACGTGCTATTTTAGTTCCTGTCGTAATCTGTTCTTTTATGCATATATACTTCTATAAAATAATGTATGTTCTATAAAATAATGTATAATTCTCTAACTTTCCAACATAAGTATACCATACCTACTTACAGTACTTTCACGTACGAAAACTGGACAATCGCTTTTTATAGGTGTTTTATTAGTTTCAGATGTATATTTATTTGTTTGTGTTACAGACTCCTAGGAATTGCATCTTACCCAGTTTCTACAGTCAGATTTCATTTAAAATATGTTAATTTAACAAGGACCAACGACGATAAAAGAATTTAAATAGCTTGTCACATTATCATCATCATCATTACCGGATTAGAGATTTCTTTATAAAATATATTTTGTAGCTGAGATTTAGTCTTAACTCGATAGATGTCGTTATTTCTGTTTGCTAGATCATACTTTCTTAACCGATCCTTTTGATTTGAACTACGTAGAAGTATGTGAGGGAGACGTAGCGACGCTATGTTAGTTATTATTTTAAATTAGTTTTACGTGTTTCAACATTAGATTATTGTACAAGCAACAATAATAAGACTTTCTTGCAACGTTAATTACATAAATAACTTAATAGTTTTTTAAAAATTAAGATTTACTCTTTGCAAGGATGTGACCAAGGTTATTATGTATTAAACAATGCGAAACGTCAAAATGAACTCCTTATCTTAGATGAACTATAATAATCGTAGCCGTCATAGAGATGCGCGATATTAGTAAAATATCGATATTGAAATTGATATTGATATCGATAGCCAAATATCGATAAGTCGATATTATCGGGCACAAAATATCGATATTTTATAATATCAAAAATAATGAAAAGAAAATTCTCCGGACAAATTTTGAGTATTTTTTTTTTAGGAAATTTGGCCGGATGTATTAAGATACAGCGGGACTTACGACGAAATTAAAATCCTCCGGACAAATTTTGATGAGCTTTTTTTTTTAGGAAAAATGTGCGAATGCCTAGGAATCACACTTTTAATTACTTTATTAATAATTATTCATTTCATTGCTAAAGCGATATCGATATCGTTTTCATAATATCGATATGGCGATATTTCAAAGTTATAATTATCGATATTGAAATATTGATGTTTTGGAGTTTAATATCGATATTTCAACAATATCGATAAATATCGCACATCCCGAAGCTGTCATTAATGTCACACTGACATTGACGTTAATGCTGTGGATGTGGACACGTATGTATTTGTGTTGTAAAATATTGCATTTAATGATTTTAAACACACTATAATTATTCCAATTAAGGATCAAAAGTTGTTAAAGCATAATCACCATCGATACAATAACGCTATACACAAACAGTTGCTGTAATTCAGGTTAGTTGAACTCATGTTATAAACCGACCGGATTTATATTTATTTGATTTTTTGAGCTTTATAAGGTAATAAATGCCTGAAATTAACGTTTCCACGTATGTATTAAATATATTTTCAATTGATGCTGGAGCGTTTATTATTAGGTTATACAAAATTTATAGAAACTCGAGTAGTAAGTTAAGAGATGGAAAACTCGAAATTAACTCCTATAGCAACCAGTCTGATCAGCGTGGTGTAGTAGACCTTTTGCACTTCTATTATGGAAGAAGCTCGAGCCCATCAGTGGGACGTATATCAGCTGACTTGAGTGAATGAAGGTAATTGAAGTATCAAGTTAATTTTATTTCAGGTATTTTTACATTCTAGGTATGTGTAAGACTTTCACAATATACCATTAATTTGTTATCTTTAATGGCAAGACCTAGCTTACTAAAAGTTATATTTTCTTGACTTTATTAAAACTTTACATATCTCTTATTCATTAACAGTACAATATTTTTACTTCAGTTTTTTGTCATGGGCTCCTACCACCATTGCCTAACTTCCGTTTGACCCGTTGTTCCATAGTTTAAGACACTCTGTATATTAGTACAATTTGGTGTGCTTATGTTGTATTTAATTTACAGTTTAAAATTTGCACAGCATATGTTAATATGTTCATTAAAACTTAATAATATTTCATTGTTAAATATTGTAACATAATTTTAGGATGGCGGGAGTAGAGCAGCCATGTTATACTTTGATAAATTTTCCAACTGATTCTGAACCATACAATGAGATGCAACTCAAGTTGGACCTTGGTAAGTTACATTATACATTTTCATAAAATTTTAGCTCAATTTGTTTTAGCTGTGATTCTATGCTATTCTTGTATGATTTTCTTAGCCCATATATGTCCCACTGTTGGGCACAGGCGACCTCTACAAAATTTTTCAGTTCTCTTTTTTTAATCTCCATCAACCAGACTAATTTTTTTTCATTAGGCATTGCAATATTCACAAGTGTACATTGACATAATATAATTCACAGCTTGTTCTTTATTTCACTCATTTTTATTTAGCTGTTATGCTTTTTCACAATGCAAACAGATATTGGTTGCCCAGTTGGCTATTTCTGTATGTAGTTTAAATACTTCTTAACTGTAGAATTTATATAGGTATATAAAAAGTAATTGTACAACTGTCATTATACTACAATGATTTTATTGTACTAAAACCAAATTACATTGGTTTATGTCTTTCTTTATATTACTGCAACAATTAATAATATTTAGTTTGTTTTTTGTTTAGGTTTCTCCATTTTTTAAATTAATGAATAATATTGATTTTATCTTTAGCGATAACACCATTCTCATGCCTTCACACGTTTTTTATACGTGACACGACTCAGCAGATTAACAATTGTTAACTAAATAAAACAATAAACTGTGTGCCGGATAAATCACGTTATTAATGATCGTATTGATTCAAACTGTTTATACAAGTTATTTGCTCGCGGTTGGTAGTCCGAATAATTGCAAATTTATCTAATTGAGGTTTGGATAATCTGGTTTCCACTGTAGTAGTGGTTTTATTGGTACCTTACATATAAATGGTTACTTATAAATAGTTGTATTTATAATATCAAAATATTATATTTAGCATTGTTTAAAGATTACTACTGCACTAAAAAATTCATCCTTGTACTTTGGAGGACTTTACAACAAACAATTCATCATTGTACTCTTATCCCAATTGCTTGGGGTTGATGCAATATGCACTCTGCTTCCATTGTACATACGTTTTATGACCAGCTGCCTGTGTAACTTCAATCTTTCTTGGGAATGTAATTGCCTCAATGGCATTAGATGAAGTTGGCTCAGGTGGATGTAAAGTTTGGTGTTTTTAGTCCTTTTTTTAACCCATATATGCCCATAGAGTTGATAACCATCAAAAATTACTTCACGAACTCTATCGCATGTTAGTCACATGCTCATGCTGTTGTATTAATTTAAATTATAGTGCCATCTTTCGATAGACCAAGGAATTCTTTTTTAATACCACACAGGTTTATAAATCATTTATAACAAAGCAACATTTAGGCACGCAAGTTCAAACATTTTTATTTGTGAAAAAAGTTAGCGATTATTTTTTTTCTGTTATGTTATTTTACTGAAAAATTGTTTTTATAGTCAATGAAATGTGTACTGAAAATCAAAAATTACTATTATGGGCTTATATATAACCATTAATTAACAATATAAATTATTAAAATTGATCCTAAAAAAAGTTCTCGGCATATATGGGTTAAGAGATCCACGAGCAAATTCAGACTCAAAAGAGCTTTTGTATATTTCCCAAAGTATTTTAATGTATCAAATTTACAATACTGGTATAGTAGATCATTGTCTTAACCCCTATGTCATGTTCTGAATTATTTCTAGTAATTTTATTCAAATTAATTCCATCAGAAAAAGGTGATATAAAGAAGAAGATAGAAGCCCTGAAGAAGGTGATCAGTATTATTCTTTCCGGTGAGAAGATTCCTGGTCTTTTGATGATAATCATAAGATTTGTGTTGCCATTGCAAGATCATACTATCAAGAAATTGCTGCTTATTTTCTGGGAGATTGTACCGAAGACAACTCCTGATGGTAAACTGATGCAGGAGATGATTCTTGTCTGTGATGCTTACAGGAAGGTATGTAGATCAAATATTTCTGGCAATATTTTCTAGAGTCAATCTATTTCCGTATAAGAGGTATAGAAAAAGTAAATACACGTTTATTTGTTCAATGGAGCACATTTAGACAGTCGTCTATGGTGTCCAACAGCAAGGTAGGTCAATACGTGGTAGGACCACACTGTTGACAGTTATCTGTCTACAGCCGTAGGCCGGTCCGTCCGGGGTAGTACCACACTGACAAGGAGACCCTCAGACGTGTGGGTCGGGAATTTCCATGATTTTTAGGTGGGGTGGTAGAGGGACCCGAGGGTATCACAACTACCAAATATTAGGGTCAACTAGGCCCTCATTAAAAAGATATTAAGGGTCAAAGTTGGATGGGTAATTTATGTACTAGATAAATTTGCATTAGAATCGCAAGCTAATGGTAGCCTCGTGGTAATGCGCTCGCCTGCGAGATCTATGGTCTCCGGTTCGAGACCCGACGACTTATTTTTTTTTTAATTATCACAATAGGTATTGTGTAAAATTTGGTTATTTCTTCATAATTTTACGCAGAATTATAAATTATTTTCCTTTTTTTCACGATCTCCTCCTTTTCTCGCTCTCCCGTGTATTAACTGTTCAATATGAAAATTGAGGTGTTACGGAACGAAAACAAATAATTATAAAATTGTGAAAAAATCAATATTTATATTTATCGTATTAATGTACATTTTTCATACATTCTTATCATCCTTACAAATTTTTGGATGGAATTCCTCGTAAAAGCACACAAAACACAGACATTGTCTGCACCGGCTACATTTTATCGCTGCGCGAGTCCCCTCCGAGAAAGAGCGGAAAAAACGAGATCGTGAAAAAAGCAAAATCATTTATAATTCTGCGTAAAATTATGAAAAAAAAAAAACTAATTTTACACAGTATTGTGATAATTAAAAAAAAAAACAAATTGTCGGGTCTCGAAACCGAGACCATAGATGCCGCAGGCGAGTGACGTTACCACGAGGCTACCACCACCTTGCGATTCGTAATCGAATTTCTCTAGTACCTACGAGTAAATTACATCCAACTATGACGCTTAAATCTTTTTAAGGAGGGCCCAGTTGACCCTAATATCTGGTAGTTGTGATACCCTTGGGCCCCCTCTACCACCACGACCCACACGTCTGAGGGTCTCCTTGTGAGCAGAAAATCGACGTCCGAGTAATAGCAATTTGTTACTGCGGTTCGTTCGGTGAGCGAGAGAGCCAGCAGCCCAACTTTCTGAGAGTGTTTGTGTGTGGTGGGTGCTGTGATGCCTTTAGTATCACGGAAACTTATTGCATGTATTCACACTCCCTTCACTTTTGTCACGGTAGTTAGCGATCTATGAAAGGCCCGTGAGCGGCAGTTTAACTTAACATACCACCAGGTTTGCTCATTTGCCTTTAAAAAAAGGAGAGAACTAAAAGGTAAATACACGTTCATTTATTCAATGGAGCATATTTAGACGGTCGTGCATGGTGTCCAATAGCGAGGCTAGTCGTGGACGTAGTTGCACACAAAGTGCGGTTGAGGAATATACTAACACTAGCTTATGCCCGCGACTTCGTCCGCGTGGAGCAGTTACTTTGGGCTAATGCTAACTTTAACCCGCAACTTTGTTTACGTAGAAGGTGAAAATATTTTTAAATAACACAATTCTGTACTATATGTACTATTAATACAATTATGAACTATTTTTAAAACACATGATTTCTGCGAAACCTAATCGTTTATGTAGTGCACGCAGCGGCGGCTCGCACAAGGGAAAAGCCCCGATTTTTAAACATTCTTCATTTTTGCTCCGCTCCTATTGGTCTTAGCGTGATGATATATAGCCTTCCTTGATAAATAGGCTATCTAACACTGAAAGAATGATTCAAATCGGACCAGTAGTTCATGAGATTAGCGCGTTCAAACAAACTGTTCAGCTTTATATATTAGTATAGCTATAGAGTATAGATTAGGAAAGAGTAGAGTGGCGCGCGCTCCGATATTTAGTTCTAGAATATTAGACTTGTACTTATATTAGATACACATAATGCGACCATATTTTTTTTACATCAAAACTGAATGTTTTCATAGCGTGACCATTATTTTTTGCGCCAGAACGGGCAACTTGCAGATGTAGATAAAAATGTGAATTAAAAAAATAATGGAATGAGAATATGTGAAAAGTATGCCACATCTCCATATCAATCATATACAAATGATCTATGTGGTCTGTTTGCAAAAACAAGACTTTTGTTACGGTTGGAGATAACACATTAGGTAGCTTGAAAACGGGACTGTCCCATTGACTGGACCGGGAAATAGTCCGTCACCCGCAGAGAGGCTGACCGCGTGCGGGCGACGGCCCGGGCGACCTCGGGGAGGGAACCCTCGAAAGGGTCTCCCGCAAGGATTCGATACCAGTGGTCCACCCAATGGCAAAGGGGAAGGAATAGTCGCGCGCCGCCCGTACCTTACAGGGTGCATAAATTATATCTTTTTGTTCTTGTTTTGTAAAGGATCCACATTTAAATTTTAACCTCATTGTTGGTTGACTAACTGAAGTTATAAACACTTTGTTATATTAAAATATATATATATATATATATATATATATATATATATATATATATAGATTTCTCATCAAATGAACCTTAGTATTATAAAATGATTAATGAACAAGATGTGTATAAAAAAAAAACAGTCAGAATTACGTGAGGGCGTCGATTTAGGGATTGGATGCCGGGACGTTGTCCTGGGTACTTTCCAAGAACGATCCTGGGTCACTAAAGTCAAGAATTTTGTATTGAAGAGGGTATATATTAAAAATGCTTTTTTACCAACAGGATCTTCAACATCCAAATGAATTTCTTCGTGGCTCCACACTGAGGTTTTTGTGCAAGTTGAAGGAGCCGGAACTCTTGGAGCCTCTAATGCCCGCGATCAGAGCCTGCTTGGAGCACAGACACTCATATGTCAGGAGAAATGCTGTGCTTGCTATCTTCACTATTTACAGGTTTGTGAGAAATTAATTATAAATTACCTATTATTATTATTTCCTTTTCCGTGTGATGACGGAATAATAATGCAATTCGCCATCCCTCTTTCTTGGCCTTGGGTGACGACTAAGGATTATAATATGTATATAATATCTATACAAGAGAAGGAATAATCGAAATAAAACTCTATAGTTGGTATAGAGTTTTATTTGCGTGGTATATTAGGTCAATTTCTCTCCCATTGTGGAGGAGGCTCGAGCGCATATGATTTGTGACAATGAAAGTTTGACGTAACAAATCTATTACGGTTGTGAGCACGACAATTGTCACGACAACTCTGAATCCGCGCTTGGTCTTATGACGAATTAACAATACAATATTCACCACCTCTTGCTTTGTCACGGGTGATGAAAACGACTAAGGAACGTAAGCACATTCACAACATCCCTGTAAGAGAAGGAAAACTTGAAATATAATACGTGTGTGAGATGTAAGACCAAATAGCTTGAAGAGCGTGTTGAGTATGGCATTGCTCTTCTTGTTAGGAAGCTCAAATCCAATAGTAATAGTGAGCTAATGAATTTAATGGCTTCATAAGTCCCACTGCTGGGCTGAGGCCTCCTCTACAATGGGAAGGGAATTGAGCTACTATTCCATGCTAGTCAGACATGTTGGAATAGGGTTTTATTTCGAGTTTTACTTCTCTTGCATAAATGTTTTATGTATATTATATCCCTTAGTCGTCTTTTACGACACCCATAGGCAAGAGAGGGTGGTGGTTAATTGTAATCTTACTCCACAACCATACGGCTAGAATAATGGCTGGCTATCATAATATCTTTTGTTTTAGGAACTTTGAATTTTTAATCCCCGATGCGCCGGAGCTGGTAGCGAACTTCTTGGAGACTGAACAGGACATGTCATGCAAGAGGAATGCATTTTTAATGTTACTTCATGCGGACCAAGAACGGGCACTGTCTTATTTGTCATCGAGACTTGATAATGTTCATGGATTTGGTGACATTCTGCAGCTTGTAATTGTAGAGTTGATCTATAAGGTGAGATTTTATTCACATCAAGCTTTTCAACTGAAAATCTAAATTTATTAAAATTTATCTTACATTAATTATTATATTTATCATTAAAAGATGAAGATTTTATGTCCCACTTTTTTGGTTGTGAAACCTATTCATTAAATTCGTGTGTGTCAAATATGCCTAAAGGTGAACGCACACTTATCCGCGTCGAACGAGTCGAGCGAAACGAATTATAGAATTCTGTATATGAAATCTCATGAAACCTCGCACACTTGACCGCGTCGAATCGTCCGCATCTGGAAGATGATTTCTATACAAAATTCGATCCGTTCGACTCGTTCGGCTCAGATAAGTGTGCGTTCACCATAAGTAGCAAATAAAGAAGTCGCTCAAGCACTTTTACTTACGAATTTTTATCATTCATCATTTCAGCTAATATACGTCCCATTGTTGGGCTCGAGCCTCCCCCACAGTAGAAGGAGAAAAAATTAAAGATAATTTTATGAGTCAAAACCTCTTAGTAAGACAAAGTAAACCCCGCCTTTAAACATTAATATTAATTTAGCATCATGTCCCCTGAGTTTTCTTGCCGGATCTTTCTCTGTGTGGCCGTGTTCCGATCCCCTGGTAGTATACTAGATTGTTAGGTTTTAAATATAATTACTACATCTTTAATGTTTAATAATTAATAGCCATAAAAACAAGAAATGTGTATGTCTCACCCTTCTGGGTGTGAAAACTTTTCATTAAACACGATATAGGAGTCACTTAAGCACTTTTTCTTACAAACTTTAGAAGACAGACATAAGGTCTTTTCAATTTCTAAATTAAATATATATAAATGATTGTCTCTCCGTGTGATGACGGACTGAGAATACAATTAACCATCGCCTCTCTTGCCTGTGAATTTCGTAGAAGACGACTAAGGAATATATGCTGATAACATCAATGTGATTGAAGGATATATCTATATAAAAACCTATTCCAACAAGTCTGACCTGCATGGGATAATAGGTCCATTCTCCTCTAGTTGTGGAGGTGGCCTGAGCCCAACAGTGGCACATATTTGAGCTGAAACGAACGAAAGAACGATAATATAAAATGTATGTTTGGTTTTGTAGGTGTGCCATACAAACCCATCAGAGAGATCCCGTTTCATCCGCACTGTATATGGTCTGCTGAACGCGACGAGTGCTGCGGTACGATACGAAGCGGCCGGTACCCTTGTCACGCTATCAAATGCACCTGCAGCAATCAAGGTATACATTTTGTCCTACTAGTTATAGTGTCACATGGCTGATAGCTTTCTACTGGCAATCATAAATGTGGGTATTCCGAAATATTACCACATTGTTTTATTTGTGTGGTGATGGAGTAAGTAAATCTGTAACCAAGTTGGGTACAATTTCTTCTTCTGTGTAGACTAATGTTTCACTTCTTTATATTAAGTAGCTTGTTCAAAATCACTAAGTCGTTACCATTAATTGGGCGCTGACAACCAAATTAGAAATCCTTTGAAAATTTCGGCAGAACATGAAAATACATATAAAGTACTATTGTATTATATTCGTAACCCTTTAGCACTTTCTCTTCTATTACATCCAATAAAATATCAGTAAAATAATGCAATATAACACTAAAATATTGATTGAGATGTTGGTCTGACCATAGCCTTTTCTATGATATCTTTTATATTCATTTCTAACAAATGACATTACTTCTCAGGCTGCAGCGGCTTGCTACATAGACTTGATAGTGAAAGAGAGTGATAACAATGTGAAGCTGATCGTGGTTGGACGTCTGGCAGCTCTCAGGGAAGAGGGAGGCGAAGCTGCTGTCAGGGCTCTGCCCGATCTGGCCATGGACGTGCTGAGAGTACTACAGTCTTCCGACTTGGATGTTAGGAAACATACACTACAGTTAGGTAAGTTGCACCATACTAATTGTTTGACAGAATAAGTTGTTATAATGAGATGATTTATATTTTTTGTAAAGAATGATATAATAGATGTAATTTGTGTCCGTTAATTATATGTTTGTAAAGTCCCCCGCAACACAAGGATTATTTCCTTAGTGCAGGGTGTTGTCTTTTGCTGGTGGACGGATCTCGGATTAGTTCACCACTCGCAGAGATGCCGACCGCCTGGTGGCGATGATTCGGAAACAGTATCTTGTTGCCGGGGCGTCGAATGCAATGAAATGGTAACCTGTGGGGTCAGTCACGTATGTCAAGGAATTGGTACCAGTGATCGCCCCAATGGCGTGCGCCCCGGGCGCATTGGGCGGGGTGTATCGAGACCATAACCTACCAAAAAAAAAAGTTCTTTTAAAATAAAAAAAATTGCGTGATAGTTCGCTCTCAATTAATCTTTTGCTCAAACATTTTCATGATGGAAATGTCATCAGAAGTTATATTTTTTGTATAGCTTTGGAATTGGTGAGTTCTCGGCATGCGGAGGAGTTAGTGGCTGTACTTCGCAAGGAGGCGGCTCGCGCCCACAGCACCGAGCAAGACGACGGCCCCAAGTACAGACAGCTACTGGTTCGGGCATTGCACAAGGCCACGCTTAAGGTAATGTAGTAAATACTGTAATTGCATTTGACCTCTCTGAATAATAGGTTTTGCCTCTGAATGATGGGATTGGGCGATATAAGGAATTGGAATATACCATTATGTTGTAACCTCTACGAAGGGCCTAAAAATTGTGACTTGCTGCTGGGGAAAAAAGATTCTCAAGTAGTGACCACGTATTGGACGACTCAGTGTAGGACGCTACCTCACTAGGTGGTCTGACGATGCAGTGTAGGACGCTACCTCACTAGGTGGTCTGACGACTTGGTGAAAGTTGTTTGGGGTGGTTGGATATAGGCGGCACAGGATCGCACTTTGTGATGAGGGGAGTCCAGCAGTGGACAGCAATAGGCTGAATAATCATGACGAAAATGAGTGATGCTACTATTTTCTTTGTCTATTGTATCCCCAAAGACAGATGTTCAGTAATCTGCTTGGTGGCAAAGACCAGTTTTATTAACTAAATCCACCACATCATGTAGCTCTTGAAGGTCAACTTTTAAAATGGTTTGCATGGATTAACTCAGGGTTAAAACTTAATGAAATATCAGAGAGAAGTTTAAACTGTTATATAGCTTAAGAAATTTTTAAAATTGCTGAAGATAACTCGACACAAAATCCTATGACAAAACGTCTTACCAGCAAGGCCTAAGACCAACAGTGGGACTTATATACTTATATGGGCTGGGATGATATGAGTTTAAGACATTAGACAGGCAATGGTAGTTTTAAACTATTGTATTCTTAAACTATTACCTCACAGGTTCCTTATGGTGGAGAATGTATTCTTTTCATAATGATGCATTATTTCCAGTTCCCTGAAGTAGCCGGCAGCGTAGCACCAGCTTTGCTCGAGTTGGTTGGAGATGGCAATGAGGCGGCTGCACATGATGTCATGCTGTTCCTACGTTCTGCATTACACAGCTTCCCCGATCTAAGAGATCTTATTTACCAGGTATGTTAAATTATGGTGTAATCTCATTCGCCATGAACAATTGTAAAATAATTTATTGTGACTGAAATAATTTTTTTGAGTTTAGTAGAATCGGTGCTCAAATACTTTAACTTCTGTTTTAATTCCAAAATTTGTGTTTTTTTCGCTTATATACAGTGTCCAAGGTTATGGAACAACTGTTCGAGTATGTTGTAGTTTAACCGTCATGGATCGTAATTAGAATGTTATATTACACAAAAAAAAAACAATAAAACATATAGTTATAGTGATTTTAAAAATGTTTGTCTAAGAGTCTATATCTTAAATGCTATGCTTAATCTTAATGCTTAATATTATGAATGGTATAAATAAGTACGAAACACGCAAACGCGTCGACTGGTCAAAATTGTATATTATCAAAATAAGTTATGCTTGAAAAAACGATTAGAAATAATAAAGGCTTGGATGATTATTTTTATTGAGCACATATGCATAATAGTCTGAATTAGAGCTTTAAGAAAAATATTACCAAGGATTTTCTTTGTCATGTAACTATTGCTTATATTTTTTTCTAAGAGACGACTAAAGGATTATAATATGCAGATAACATCTATGCAAATGAAGGCAAACTCGAAAAAAACCCAATGCCAACCCATCTGACCAGCGTGGTATAGTAGGTTAATTTATCCTATATTGCCCGTGAGTATCGTAAAAGATAACTAAGGGTTTAAATTTACGAAAACAAATTAGAGATAGAATATGCATATAACATTATGCAAGACAAGTAAACTCGAAATAAAAGCATATGTCAACCGTTCTGACCAGCGTGGTATAGTAGGTCAATTAATCTGTACATTGTGGACTTACAACAACAATTAGTACATGAATTATTGTCCTACACGGGAATGAAGAATTTTTGTTTGATATAATAACCCATTATGTTTGCAGAAACTTCTAGAAGCCGTTCCGGGTATTCGCGTGGGTAAGATCGCCAGGTCAGCGTTGTGGCTGCTTGCCCAGTTTGCCGACTCACCGGAGCGAGCTAAAGCGGCACTCGATGTACTAGCGTCCGTCATACCATCACCTACCGGAGATGAGAAGGTGAGATTCTTAAAGGATTGTTACCTTGAAGTGGAAGTTATATTCATCATTCATCATAATTTTCTATGTGGCCTACTATACTAAGCTAGTCAGATGGTTTTTGAAGTGGGGCGTCAGAGGAAAATGATGCGACACGATCCGCCGTCAGCGACTTGCCGAGGTCGCGGGTGACTGGACCGGGGAATAGTCCGTCACCCGCGGAGAGGCTGACCGCGTGAGGGTGACCGACGTCCCTGGAGGGGCGTTAGGGAGGGAGGGTACCCGAAAGGATATCCCGCCGGGCTGGCCGCGGAGGATAAGCCCAATGACGATGGGGAGGGAATACGGTCGGTTATGGGACCGCGCGCCGCCTTTTCGTCACCCCGAACGGAATGGACGGCGTGTGTGCTGACCCACCAGAAAAAAAGTTATGATGATGATGACCCTAAGTCCTCCATCCTGTGGTATTCGTAGAGGCTGCAAGCTGTTCAGGAGATGTGTCTCCTGTGATAACGGCAAGCGGTGATCAGAAGCATCTTGCCACCTATACTGTCAATGACATTTCAAACATTATCCCCCTATTGCAGTGCATTTTTTTTAATGTCAACACCCAGCTTTAAGGCAATAATCATTGGAGGACTTTACAAACATATAATTAATGGACCTGAATTACATCCAGACTGAGAACAACTATTTGTGGATCCCACAGTGTTGTCCTGCGTGGGATTGGAACCTGCACACACGCCATCCGTGCAGTCAAACTTTTGTTGTTAAATGTAAACTGTTTTCTAGGAGGAAACAGAGGTTGCGAAGCCTCAACAGGACAACTCGGCACCACGTCAGCTGGTAACTAGTGATGGAACTTACGCATCGCAATCCGCCTTCAATTTACCTACGTAAGTTAACTAATTGATTATAACCCTACTAGCTGACTCAACAGGCGTTGTTCTGTTGAAACCCAAAAAAATATTAAAAGGAATTCTCTCTGAAAGCGATCGCAGCGCCGCCTACCCATACATTAATTTAAACCATTCTCGAACACAAGTAATTTCATCAAAATCGGTCCAGCTGTTTAGAAGGAGTTCAATAACAAACACACGAACAGAAGATTTATATAAATTAAGATCCGTCCTCGCTTCTCTTCGATTTCAGTCGCCTTGCCATCCATATTTTAAATATCTAATATCTTCTAAAATATTACGATACGCGCCTGCGGTCCCTGACCGCGGGTTCGATTCCTGTACGGGGCAAAATTGTGTAGGAGTTTCTTAAGAGGTAAAATAGCCTAAGTTACTCCTTAGACAGGTAAGTTGTAATAAAATGTTATTAAAATCGGTTCAGCCGTTTGTAAGTTTACCTGGAACAATCATACAGACTGACAACCTACTTTTTAACCATAAATATCGTGTAAATAACCATGTGAGCATGAAAAATACCTAATATTTTGACATCACAAACAGACACTTCAACTTTATTTATCTGTAAAGGTTTTTATTGACATAAAAAGGTTGTAAATGGCCCTCCGTACGGTGACGGAGTAGGAATACAAGTCACCACCCCCATGCTCGTGTGTGTTGTAAAAGGCGACTAAGGAATATATAGGCGATAAAGGTTGCCTGGTAGAAATCGCTTTTAGCGATAAGGCCGCCCATTGTACTATCTTCACTTAGAATAATCATTATAAATGTATTAAGGGTGTAGATTGTTGGCCTGAGATCTTGATTTCGAGCGACCGCAGCGCCAAAGTTTAATATAACATCCGACGGGGCGGATGAATGACCTAGAGAGCGCGATTTTCAAAATGTTTTGCAACAAACGTTCCACGTTGAGAAATTGTTATTGAACTTGAATATTTACAGCATAACAATAACGTTGAATTTTTGGAAACTAGCTGTTGATTCTTTTTAAAAGATTAATAAGAGTAGTTGAGACACAATTTTTATGTTTTTCTATCATTACATTACATAGTATAAAACAAAGTCGCTATCCGCCGTCTGTCTGTCCCTATGTATGCTTAGATCTTTAAAACTACGCAACGGATTTTGATGCAGTTTTTTTTAATAAATAGAATGATTCTTAAGGAAGGTTTATATGTATAATACATGCATAATATAGTAGAGAAACGCTGATTAATTTAGAGGTTTCTAATGTGATGTCGTAAATAAGCACGTTTTTTTGCGCTTATATTGCAAACGTTGGCTGAACCCTACGAGATAGACCAAAATAATGTACTACAGTATTATCCATCTTAAAAAGTTCAACAAAAAAGTCCACGATGGCATATGTCTATCTCTTAGGGATAACCCACCATAACCATTTTTATCCTCTACTAAAAAATGATTATTTACTAAGTGATTTTATACAATACAGCATTAATCCTTATCCAATTAAGTACCTTAAATAAATTGTGCATTTATTATAGATCAATATGCTTTTTATAGTATGTAATTTAAGTGAATATTGCCGAAGATAGCGAAGATAGCGAGGGCGGGTTACTAGTTTATAATATAATATACAATCAAGAGCAGGTCCGGACTGACATTTTTGTATTCTACTTACCTAAAATTCCAACTATGTATTTATTTGTAATTTCACTACCAAAGTTTATTCTAATTCGTAAAATATTCATTCAATAAAATAATTGCAAATTCAGTAGGAAGTGTGTTTATCTCTACGCAAGGAAATCTAAAAAAATCCTAGGGTTTTAAAAAAAATGTTAATAAATGAAACACGAGTATAAAAATGATTTATTTACTACACAATAACAAATATGAGTCGCCATTACTCGTATTATCTCAAAAGCGTGCTAGGGTTGTACAAAAATTAGTAAATAATTCAATTTACTAATTTTAACAGAAGTTTGTAAATTATTAATATACTAATTAAAAGTATGTAATTAAATAATAACGAAATATGAGTTCAAAATTCTAATGTTTTTTCATTCGATTACGGATCAAGTTCTGATTTCTGCTAATTTGATGATAAAATCAATGGCTATCACAAAACCTATCAGAATGAAAACGTTACCAGCTGCCCGATTCACGTAAGTAATAAAAACCGTAGCGCAGTGACGTCACTTCGTTTTTTGCAAATTTAGCCCTTTTAACCGACTTAAAAAAAGGAGAATTCTCAATTCGCTGTATTTTTGAACCAATTTTTATGATTCTTTACACCAGGTAACTCAGAAATTGTATAGTAATTGAGCTATTGGAAGATTTATGACAATCCAAGACTAGATAAGTAAGTGCGTTTAAAACAGAAAACCAAAAGACGATTTCTAAGTTCCTAAGTTAAAACGACTTTTGGACTGGCGTGTTTACGTGAATCGACTGGCTGGGTAGTTAAGTTACCTGTATCTTTCAAAATCATTAGGCGTTCTTCTCTTTCATAACACGTAAAGCTCTTTCTTTCCTCTCTTTCATAGCCTCTATGATACTGGGCGCGTCACGAATGGGCATGCTTCGTGACTGCCGAGGATCAACTAATTCTGGAAGTAGGCAATCGTAATAAAACCTAACTAATTTCATCTCCATTTTCTCCTCCCAAAATATGTCGTCCTTTTCTATAATATAAACTTTCATAGGTACAGTAGCACCAAACCAGATGCCAAGCATGCAAACGTTTCTTTTAGTAATATGTACCTGTCCCTGAATTTGGAAATACCAGTTATGATTTTTATTTATGACATAACCCTTGGAAGCCTTGTCCTTAACCCAAAAGGTATGTTTGGCCATTGCTTCATCAAGAGTCATGCCAGCTAAAGAATGTGGGCACTTAATTTCAATTAAACCGTTTGCATAAATGCCATCTGGTGTAGTACCAAGAAATTCATATTGATCGTCGACGAACAAACCGCAACCTTGTATACTAATATTCTCTTGAATTTCTAACTGTTTAATTGCGGTTTCTTCGTTTTCGATACCGTACCGTACAGCAGGCAAACTGGAGATATTACTACCATAAACGATTTTACGAACAAGAACAGCACAACTTGTGCTCTCTCGTTTTTTACAAACTTCCCCGAACGATGATGAGGTTAGTAATTTTCTCCTTGTACTCATCCACTCAGAACTACTTCTTTGCAAATGGGTCGACCTTTCAAGCTCCTCTCTTTCAGCACAAGACAACTTTAAATCGGCTAAAAAAGATGACTTGGCTTTCTCATATAATTCTGGACTCAGATCAGGTTTTTCGCAGTTTGGTCCATAGTGAGCGTTTTTCGATACAGCGCTGGGGCTCTTTTTCAATCTTAATTTAGGTTTAGCAATTAAACGGATTCTACGATTACAATTTTCCACTTTCGCGATCAAAGGATTAGGACTAGATTTAAATATTACTTCATGAGTTTTACTATGAATCGATCCTGTATTAAAAGACACAACAGCAGCTGCGCATCGGCCCGCATAAGAACCACGGGAAGAATAATTTACACGCTTACCCCCTACTAATTTGGCAATCACTGCGTTAAAACTTTCAACTATATTACTTGTACAATTATGAATGATATGACAGTCTTTTACTTAAAATGTGTACCGCGTCCATTAATCCGCATCCAACAATTGCTGGAAGCAACCCAACAGGTTCTATTCGACGAGTATCAGGTCTACAGAAATACTCCTTGCAATATTGGTGATTACCAAATACGTGTTGTGGACCATTTAGGATATCTTCACTAAGATTTTTTATTTTTTCTTCGAGTGACTGATTTTGATCGCCCCAATATTTAATAGCGCATTTTACACCCGTTCTTAAACGCAAATACCTTTCTTTTAGGAATTTCCGCAATTCGCAAGGATACTTAGTGTCTTTCGACAGTTTCTCCAAGCTATTGCAGTAGTTTCGTAAAAGATGATTTTTGCATTCAATTTTCTCTACTGTTAAATTACCGTACGGTCGCGAATCTAATATTTTTTTATAAGTACTGGAATCGCCGTCTGCTACAAATTTATTATAAACTAGCTTTTGCCCGCGGCTTCGCCCGCGTAAAAATTTACTTGCATATTGAACTATTATCGCAAAGAATATTATCGACATAAAAAGTATTACATTTCTTAATTTAAGAAATACTCTATCTACGTGTCAATTTTCATCCAAATCTGCTCAACAGTTTAAGCGTGATTGAGTAACAAACATCCAAATATCTTCACAAACTTTCACATTTGAATATTACTTCCAGCCTTGTAGTTCAGATTGCCGTGCAAATACGATGGTATTGTGGCCTTTCCTTAGTCTCTGATAACGTACTTTTCCATTGGTGAAAAAAAAAATTATATCAATCAAACACCCGCAGTTTCATTCACGTAGACCCCATTCCCATGCCAATACCGAGATAAAAAATGCCTATGTAACTTGCTGATATTATAAATTTACATGGGTAAAAAAAAAATATATAAATCCCAGAAATATCAGAGATATAAATTGCCTATGTTACTCGCTAACAACATAGGTAGCTTTCCATTGGTGAAAGAATTTTAAAAATTAGTCAACATCCCCCGGTATAGTTGTCGTTCCTGGGCAAATACCGCGATGAAAATAGCCTTTATATGGTATTCACTGATAATATAGCTTTTCATTAGTGAATTAATTTTTTAAACCATTATGTTCCCGTGATTTCACCGGCATTGTACCCGATCCCGTAGAAATATCGGGATAAAAATAGCTTAAATATGTTACTCGCTTAAAAATAGCTTTCCATTAGTGAAATAATTTTAAAATCGACTTAATTCATCCACACCGGGATAAAATATAGCCTGAGATAAAATAGTCTAAGTTATTCCTTATGTACGACTGGTAGACCTGATGGTAAAATATAATCAATATCGGTCCAGCCATTTTGAAGATTACCTGTAACGAATAGACAGACAGACAAAAAAAATTGGACCGTATTGTGTGAGCATAAATAAAACCTATTATTTTGATAGACAAACAGACGCTTCAAATTTATTTATTTGTAGAGATAGAAAATTGTAATAATATTTTGATTGTAACTTACTGTCTGGTAGCTGCTAGAAATATTACTACGTTTTCATTGTTCGTGGGTGTCGCAAAATACTACTAAGACATTTACATCGACCTGGACCAATTGGTGATGCCGTCTGGCCAACAATGTCGGCCAGGTCATAAAATGTTGCTAGAACCTTTGCAATATATCTACGATGGCAGTAGTAGGTACCCTACCTACATATCGCGTCGATCCAAAGTAATTAGGATAAGAGCAAGATAATGATGATATATCATTGGCTGGGTGTCTTCGACTATATGCGTTTTATCCTTTTGGGGCAGCCCAAAATTGTTTCTTAGTGCGTGCTTACCACAAATAACCGATCGGTATACAAAATTTCACATTCTTAGGCCCGGTATCTTTGGCTATACGCTTTCACCCTCTTAGGGGTTGAATTGCCAAAAATTCTTTGTTAGAGCTCGCTTATCCTTGCCAAAATTATTTTCATAGTGCTTGGTAAGTGAGCACTAAGAAAATCTGGGGGTAATCCAAGAAAGCCAACCGTGTACTAAAATGATCCTTCCTAGGCTCAGTGATTTCGGTTAAATGCTTTTCACCCCCTTAGGGCTAAAATTGCAAAAATCTCTCTTCCCCCAAGAAAGGCAACTTTATACAAAATTCCATGTTTCTAGGCCTAATAATTTCGGCTATATATTTTACACCCCTTTAGGAGTTGATTTTAATAAAATAATTTCTTAGAGCTCACTTAAAACAAAGGAAAGAGAATTGCATAGAAAGTTTTACGTTCCTAGCTCCAAGAGTTTCGTCTATACGCTTTTCACTCACTTAAGGGGGTGATTTTCCAAAAATCCTTTGCTAGTGCTCGTGTACCCCAAGAAATAAGACGACGTAAAAAGAAAATACTTTCCCCTATTTCAACCCCTTATACCTATTTTTTCGCAATAAAAAGTAGCCTTATATAATTTCTCAAGCTTAAGTTCATCTCTGTACCAAATTATATCAAAATCGGTTAATTGGTTTCGACGTGAAAGACTATATGCTTTTCAATCCCCTTTTTTTGGGGTGGACTGCGGTCGGCGCGTTCCTCGCACCACTCCGTCCGGGGCGACAGAGGGGAGTAAGCACGCAACACCCGCAACCCACCCGAACACCACGTCGCCTTCGTCGTTGGACCGACCACCGGAGCAGGGTTACTTGTGCTTTTCAACCCCTTAAGGAGGTGAATTTCCAAAAATCCTTTGCTAGTACTCGTGCACCCCAAGAAATACGATGGTGTAAAAAAAATACGTTTCTAGGTCTAGTGGTTTCGGCTGTATGCTTTTGGTATTTTAGGGGTTGAATTTCATCCCTATGTAAGTGAAACTACCAAAATGCTAGAACGAATATTTATTTATTTATTATCAGGTGCCTTAATACAAAGATTCACTGTTCTATCAACAAAAATGACGAATTTTCATACAAAATATCATCCCCTATTTCAACCCCTTATACCCATTTTTTCGCGATAAAAAGTAGCCTATGTCCTTTCTCAAGCTTTAGTCCATCTCTGTACCAAATTTCATCAAAATCGGTTTAGACGTGAAAGACTATATGTTTTTCACCCCCTTAAAGAGGTGAATTTCCAAAAATCCTTTGTTAGTGCTCGTGCACCCCAAGAAATACGATGGTGTAAAAAAAAATACGTTTCTAGGCATAGTGGTTTCGGCTGTATGCTTTTTGGTATTTTAGGGGTTGAATTTCATCCCCATGTAAATGGAATTTCCAAAACGCTTGAGCGAATATTTATTTATTTATTATTAGGTGCCTCAATACAAAGATTCGTGGTTCTATCATCGAAAATGACGAATTTCCATACAAAATGTCATCCCCTATTTCAACCCCTTATACCCATTTTTTCGCGATAAAAAGTAGCCCATGTCCTTTCTCAAGCTTTAGTCCATCTCTGTACCAAATTTCATCAAAATCGGTTTCGACGTGAAAGGCTATATGCTTTTCAACCCCTTAAAGGGGTGAATTTCCAAAAATCCTTTGCTAGTGCTCGTGTACCTCAAGAAATACGATGGTGTAAAAAAAAAATACGTTTCTAGGCCCAGTGGTTTCGGCTGTATGCTTTTTGATATTTTAGGGGTTGAATTTCATCCCCATGTAAATGAAATTTCCAAAACGCTTGAACGAATACTTATTTATTTATTGTCAGGTGCCTTAATACAAAGATTCGTGGTTCTATCATCGAAAATGACGAATTTCCATACAAAATGTCATCTCCTATTTCAACCCCTTATACCCATTTTTTCGCGATAAAAAGTAGCCCATGTCCTTTCTCAAGCTTTAGTCCATCTCTGTACCAAATTTCATCAAAATCGGTTTCGACGTGAAAGGCTATATGCTTTTCAACCCCTTAAAGGGGTGAATTTCCAAAAATCCTTTGCTAGTACTCGTGCACCCCAAGAAATACGATGGTGTAAAAAAAATACGTTTCTAGGTCCAGTGGTTTCGGCTGTATGCTTTTGGTATTTTAGGGGTTGAATTTCATCCCCATGTAAGTGAAACTACCAAAACGCTAGAATGAATATTTATTTATTTATTATCAGGTGCCCTAATACAAAGATTCACGGTTCTATCATCAAAAATGACGAATTTCCATACAAAATATCATCCCCTATTTCAACCCCTTATACCCATTTTTTCGCGATAAAAAGTAGCCTATGTCCTTTCTCAAGCTTTAGTCCATCTCTGTACCAAATTTCATCAAAATCGGTTTAGACGTGAAAGGCTATATGTTTTTCACCCCCTTAAGGGGGTGAATTTCCAAAAATCCTTTGCTAGTGCTCGTGTACCCCAAGAAATACGATGGTGTAAAAAAAAAATACGTTTCTAGGCCCAGTGGTTTCGGCTGTATGCTTTTTGATATTTTAGGGGTTGAATTTCATCCCCATGTAAATGAAATTTCCAAAACGCTTGAACGAATACTTATTTATTTATTGTCAGGTGCCTTAATACAAAGATTCGTGGTTCTATCATCAAAAATGACGAATTTCCATACAAAATGTCATCCCCTATTTCAACCCCTTATACCCATTTTTTCGCGATAAAAAGTAGCCTATGTCCTTTCTCAAGCTTTAGTCCATCTCTGTACCAAATTTCATCAAAATCGGTCCAGTGGTTTTGACGTGAAAGCGTAGCAGACAGACAGACAGACAGACAGACAGACAGACAGACAGACAGACAGACAGACAGACAGACAGAGTTACTTTCGCATTTATAATATTAGTAAGGATTACACCGTGATCAACAATGGAACGTTTAAACCCCTCAACTATTATGGTCGATTCCATACCGGTAGATAATCCCGAATAATTCTTGAAACAACGGTGTTCCGAGGGCTGACTGTCGTTCTTTGCGGCTCGTGCACAAACTACGCAGTATTTATTTTTAACTCCAAAAAACAATACTTTATTAGTTTTAATGCCAATTATCGCAGCTGCGCCGGACAAGGCGGAAAAATTCTTACCATAAGATCTCTTGCTCCAACAACCATCAACAGCAACAGATATTAATGGTGTACCATTTTTATCAACACTACCTATAGACACTGCGTACTCCGCTTCTTCCTTGACAGCTTCTGCCATGGAATGTGCTGCTGTCTTTTCCCACCAATCGCAAACCGTATTATTAATTTCATTGTATAATGAAGGTGACATGATTGGTAGGGCTACTGCGGCAGTTAATGTTTTTAACTGATAGTAGCTCCCACCAGATGATATGATACCAGATACAATTTGATGATTCACTTCCATTCTATCTTCTTTCTTTTCAATCAAACACACAGTAAATTTCATACTACACATACTACATTTCATGATGAGTTTTGAGTCCAGACCAACTTTTACTTCACCTATTATACTGAGGTAACTTAACTTACAATCCATTGGACCGTGGTCCCCTATGGCCTGAAGAGCTTTAAAAAAAAAAGAAACGTCTACAACTCTACGCCCAACTTCCATTTCATCCACCTTTCCCTCTTGGTCGTTTTCAATAACTAGTTCCTGTAAAGAAAGATAATGGCTTGATTTTTTTTATAAAAAATAATTAAAAATTTAAATGCAAAAGAATTAATACAATATTAGGTTCCTGATGAATAGAAATTATAATTTCTTTACGCATTAGGTATTGTTTTTTTATGACGTCACCTATTTGAACGTAAATTTTCTTTTGAGAAAGTAATTGAGAAGTATTTCGGTACTAAGGTGTTTGTCTCTCGATGAAAATAATAAATATTGCAAGAAAAAATCTATAGGTAGGTATTGAGATTTTGTCTTCGCCCATCACTAACTAAGTAGTTTGTTTATTTATGTAACAAGTCTACAAGAATTACGTATAACAACTTACCTCTATACAGCGCGTAGCATTGTTGCTCAGAGTCTCGGCCCCAAGGTTTTCTTTATTTTCAATACTGGAAATATTATTCATCAATATTATCCACTTTTTATTTATTTTGTACAACCCTAAGCCAGACGCTAGGCGCCTCGCGTCTGTTTGGCGGTATAGGTATGTCGACTAAGTTGCGCTGTCGCCTACCTACTTCCACAATTTGATATTTAGACAATACTAGCCGACCCGGCTAACTCCGTATCGCCTTTTTTTTTTAAAAATCCTATTATTTTGATATTACATACAGATACTTCAATTTTATTTATCAGTATAGATATAGATAATACAAACCAATATTTACATGTTATTGTAGGTATATGTCTGAATCGGGCGATCTAAATCATATGACATATTGTATTAGCTTTGTAATGTACCCTGTTCAAATGCGATAATAAATAAGTAGTGAGGAACTTACATTTTATTCCGAGATCTTTTGGCTTTCATATTTTTATAATGCGTACAAAACTTTCTTTTCCCTGGCATGACACTCAAATTCAATCAGTCCTGCGAAAAAAATAGCCTATGTTACTCAGTGATAATGTAGCTTTCGAATGATAAGAATTATTAAAATCGGTCCAGTACTTTTTGAGTTTATTCGTTACATACAAAAATCCAAATCTTTCCTCTTTATAATACCTATTAGTGTAGATATTGTATTTTTTACGATTTATATCTAGTTCCATCATGGTTTTCTTTCAGACATTCATTATATCGATACTTTCTACTAACTGAAAATAAATTAATTATAAAAATGTTATACTTACAGTTTTTTACAAAAAACAAATTCACAATACGTAATTCTGCTGTCTGCAGCCGACAAGCGTGGTGTCGCGTTCACTTACAGAAAGGAACTGCCGGTAGTGACCACCGAGATTGCACGAATGAAACGAACGTTTTATCCCATATATTTATGTATGAAAAATTAACCTTAAAATATATCTAGATTTTAGGGCTTTAAAAGAGGAAGTCTTTGTTTGTAAAGGTATAAAAAGAAGTATACAGCTATACTTATTGGTTTCTTCAGTGTTCAAAAAGTGTTTCTTTTTATCAATTTGTGTTGATTTATGGGGTTAAATCTGAAAAATACGAAGTCATGTTTTTGCATTTTTACTCAATTTTGTGCGTTTGTTGACGTTTATTATATAACAACTATTAGGTTTAAGAGTTTAAAATAAGCATGAACATACTTATTGGTCTTTGATTGTAATATATACAAATTATCATTGATATCAATCATATGTAAATAGGTTAAATATGAAAAATCGTAACACTCTTTTCGGTGATTTTCACGATCTACACCCTTAACTTAGGTGTGCAATAAAGTATAAATAAATAAATGTAACGTCTATGCAAGAGAAAGTAAACTCGACATAAAACCCTTTACCATCCCGTCTGACCAGCATAGTATACGTATGTGTAGGTATATGCCTCTTTTTTTTTTGGGGGCTCTACGATCAGCACACCCTCCGTCCGGGGCGATAGAGGGGCGGCGCGCGGCTCCGTTACCTACCCGTGGCTCGTCGCCTACGTCGTTGGGCCGACCACCGATGCAGGGTGACTTGTCGTCAGTGGTCAGCCCGACGGAATACTCCCGAGGAGGACCCTCTCCTCGACCGACGTCCTCCCTCGAGGACGTCGGTCGAGTCACCCGCAAGGTATATGGCTCCTAAAGGAGGCTTGAGCTCAGCAGTGGGGAGTGTGTATGTCGAGATGAGATAAGGAGATACTATTTACCAATAAAGTGATCACTATTGATTTTGATAAAAATTTAAAAATAATATGTATTTTTTTTTACTGACAGTAGCAACACAAGTCCGACATCGTCCGGCCCAGGTTTATGGGCGGCCTTAGGATCTGGAGAATCCTTCACGGCTGCATGTGCTTGTTCAGCATTGTGTAAGCTTGCCCTCAAGCTGACTGACCCTAAGGACTCTACGTATGCCATACATTTAGCAGCTAAATTATTGGCTCATCACAAACAGAATGCTGGTAAGATTTGAATTGATGATTTTTGAAATCTGAAGGTTTTTTGTCATCTCATCTGAGTCTACACAAGTCTCCCTATTGGGCTTGCGGGTTATCCTCCTCCAATAATAGAAGCACAAATGACCCTTTTCCGTGTGGTGACGAAGTAAGAATACAATTTACCACCCCCTCTCTTGCCCGTGCGTGTCGTAAAAGACGGCTAAGGGATTAATAGTCAAATAATACCGATGCAAGAGAAGGAAAACTGAAAATAAAATCCTATACCAACACGTATTACCAATGTGGTGTAGTAGGTCAAATTCCCTCCCAGAATGGAGGCGGAGCCCAACAGTGGTATGTATATGTGCCGAGATGATGGGTGTCGTAAAAGACGACTAAGGGATATAATATGCATATAACATATCGACTTATGAGTAGTAGCAATTTAATGGTGAGCGAAAGAGCCGGAAGCCCAACTTTCTGAAGGTGTTTGCATGTGATAGGTTTTATTGATGCCCTTAGTACCACCGAAACTTGTAGCACACAATCCCTTCACTTTCTTCACGGTAGGCAGCTAGCAAAGGTCTATGAGCGGCAGCATCACTTACCATCAGGTGTACTGTTTGCTGGTTTGCCAACGTTTGCAATAAAAAAAAATTAAACCCTATACCAACCCGTCTGACCACCATGATATATGTCAGTTTCCATTGTGGAGGAGGTTCGAGCGTCTTACTTCTAGCTATCACTACTGGAAGTGGTACAAGTTGTGATGATAATGATGATGATGATTTGATTCAACATAAAGTTTATATTCAACATCGTCATATCAGACCATATAAGTTATACCATTGGGCTCAGGCCCTCTCTACTATGGGCAGAAAACTATCTATTCTAATTTCACGCTTTTCAGACTGGTCGGTATAGATGTTTATGACGAGTTTTCCTTCTCTTGCATAGTTGTTATCTGCATATAACCCAAGTGGTGGGTTTTTGTGATGCTTTTAGTATCACCTAACCTCATTGCACGCATTCCCACTCCCCTTACTTTCTACGCGGTATGCAGCGGCCTTATAAAGGTCTGAGCGGAGCAACACTTACCATCAGGTGTACTGTTTGCTTGTTTGCCAACATTTGCAAAAAAAATAAATCCTTTAATTCTATTTGTCGCGCGATATACGAAGGTTGTGGTGACTTATATTCTTCTCTGTCGCTACACGGAAAAATTATATAATCTTGTGATTCTAGGAACTAACGGCACAACCAGTGGCCTGACAGCAGATGATCTCGAGCATGGTGCGCTGTGTGTTATGGTGGGAAGTGACCGACCCCCGGTCATACGTGATGCACTGCTGAATGGAGCCACAGAGGCACTTGGGGCGTTATTAGCTTTGCCTGATCGTGCTGCTAATCTTCTTGATGATGCCGACAAGGTAAGCTCAATACACATATTGAAATTGATAATACAGCAATACAAATATAAATAGCAAATACAATAAAACAAATAGCGACTACGACAAAACAAATAGAAACTGATGTATTATGCTCTGCCCAATATATATTTGCATCCCAAATACAACACCAACAAAATTAACTGGCAATACAACAGCACAAATAGAATTAACATCTATAATTCATCGCACTTCGCATATCACAATCTCATTTTCCTTTCTCAGCTGACATATTGCCGAATTATAGGCTTGGACCTATTATGTTAAAGAGGTGCTTCATCCATTTATCAGGATATTGACATCAACTATCGGACATAGGCCTCCCCAAGGGGGATAATGGTGTAATCGCCACGCCAGACTACCCTAATGTCTAATATTACTTATCCCTACCCGTCTCCGCGTGGGCTACAATGAGTTCCTATTTGATTACTGAAAGTTTCTTAAATGAATGTGGTACAGCTGATGGTTGGATGAATAGACTATTCATGACTAGTATGTCTATACTTGTGTGTGTGTGTGTTATAGGAACGCGAGACAAAGAAAGTTGATAACACAGTTGAAGTGGAGACTGGCATCGTGTTCGCACAGCTCGCTGGTGGAGGCGCTGCTGCACAACATCACGACATGTTCGAGCTGGCGCTTAATAAAGCGCTTCAAGGTATTAATTAGATAAAGCGTTATGAACGGCCGTAAGACATGAAATTTCTTCAGCATAAATACCTCGGTTCATATAAGTTCTATTGCTGATTTTTTTTATTTCTGTTGGTGACAACAAAATACCTGATGGTAAGTGATACTCCCGCTCATGGACAATTGCTAAGTTGCTGCCTACTGTAATGAATGTGAAAGGAGTGTTAATCAAGCATATCGTCGCCTCCTCCTCCCTGGTCGCCGCCGACGGAGCGAGTCAACAGACGCAAGCGCCTCGCGTTCCCGCTCTGCGGCTTCCTCCCTTGATATGACGGCTTCAAAAAATCTGGCCATCAACGACCAGCATATACCAACATATCTGACCAGCGTGTTGTAGTAGATTTCCCTCCCTTCGCTTTGTTAAACAGGCCCAAGTCCAACAGTGGGACTTATATACACTGAGCTGATGACGTTCAGAATTGAATATAAATGAAATAATGGAAGGATCTGGTACTTTTCATAGTGGTAGGAGCACACTGTTCACAGTTATGTCTACAGCCGCGGGCCGGTCACTGAGCAAAGAATTATATCTGAGTAGTAGTAATTTTTTACTGTACTTCGTTCAATGAGCGAGAGCCGAAAACCCAACTGTCTGAGGATGTTTGCGTGTGGTGGGTTGTAGTGATGTCGGTAATACTAAAAAATGCAATGGCACGCATTCACACTCCCTTCACTTTCTTCATGGTAGACAGCTGGCTAGTTAAAGTCCATGAGCGGCATTGGCTAGTTAAGGTCCATGACACTTACCGTCAGGTGTACTATTTGCTCAAAAAATCGATCATATGTTTTCCCTATCACTTTAATCATTCATAAACAGTGATGGACTTGGTATTTTGAATTTTCTATGATTACGGTGTCTATGTGTTTAGGTCGCAGTACGGGCGTGTCTGAGGAGCGCGGCAAGCTGTCCAAGGTGACACAGCTGACTGGTTTCTCTGACCCAGTGTACGCTGAGGCCATAGTCGCTGTCAACCAGTACGATATAGTACTCGACGTGCTCGTCGTCAACCAAACTGGTACGCATCATCTTCTTCTATTACTTTAACAGTCTATTACCACGGTGGCAGGGAAAAATAGCCTGTATTCTCACACCATATGATTTAGAGACGATACTTGAAAGGTTATTACGGCGGGCTGGCCACAGACGACAAGGAACTCGGTACCGGTGTTCGGTCCAATGACGAAGGGAAGGGATTACGGTGGGTTATGGAGCCGCGCGCCGACCTTACGTCGCTCCGGAGGGAGTGGACCGCGTGTACGCCGGTCATAGCCCGTTCAAAAACAAAAAACAAATGATTTTATATACAGTTTAGTACAGGAGAGGTAGTTATGTCTTCTGGTTAACAATTACATTCCTAAGGAGAGTTAACATCAGAAATAGGGACAACATATTGTATTCGTAATTCCTCTCCATACAGGGAAGACAAAACTACAGTTTCTTCTAATAATACCCTGCATTAAGGAACTAATATATTACGGAGGATTTTACAATCATACAATAAATATCAAATAAATTACTCCCACACTGGGAAACTTTTTTGTCCTGGCGTTGGAATCGAACCTGTAGCAACTAATATAATAGCTGCGTTTTACCTGAAATAAAACGCATATTAAAATACTTACCTAACTGGAAGCTTTTATATTGAGAGAGCGTTTCCGTTTCCGTCGTCGAAGCATCAATTTCAGTACTTTTAACCCCCTTTTAAGGCGGAAGTAAGTGGCGCCACCTGGCGATTGCGCGACAGTGAAGGTTTCATGTAGAACTGCGCGCCATTCGAATTCATTGGCTCAATATGCACCAGGCAGAAATTAAAGTAAAGCTTCCAGTTAGGTAAGTATTATATGCGTTTTATTTCAGGTAAAACGCAGCTTTTAAATAACTTGACCGTAACTGGAAGCTTTTATATTGAGAGTCTGTTTGTTCTCGCCTGGTGACGCCCTACTTAAAGACATTAGAAGATGAAAATAAATTTATTTCCATATTTTGAAATAAACAAATAGAAATTATGAATCTCTAATTAAATAAGGCTTGTTCCTTAATCTAAGTAATAGATGTAAATAATTGGGTTACAGTTTTAGAATCATTTTTCAATACTTCACGTTTATAAAACTTGTGAAACGTGTTGGCTGATCTCCAATTTCCTCGATTCAAAATTTCTTCAACGGATACGTTATCCAGCCAGCTTTTAGAAGCGACTGCGGCTCTGACACTACCAGGTGCAGCTGTGATATTAGCTTCCTTAAATAGGGTTTTATTTAATCCATCCTGCTATCACAGTACGTGAGGCGGCTTTAGCTACTCCTTTGACTGTAATAAATAAACTTTGAGATTTTGCATTATTTCTTCTGGTATCTAATGAAGACACAGTTTTATTTATCCAAAAAACTGGATTTAAATTACGATTACTAGGATTTGAAAGGAACTTCCAACTGGACTGCCTATAGTTATTGGTATCTGTTTTGGAACCAAATTCCGGAATTAATATTATACTATTATCGGTCTTTATGAAATGATCAGCATCGACTCTTAATAGTGTTAAGTCATGAATTCGCCGTCCGGAGCATAGTAATAAAAGAATTGCTGTATGACGTAATATTTGAAATTCGCTGTTTAAATTTATCGCATAATTTGTCAGAAAGGAGCTTAATTTATTGATATCCCAAATTGGCGAGATAATACGTTTTGGAATTTTTAAGGCAATCAATTTAAGTATATGCTTCACCAGAACGTGTGAACTCAATTGACCTGACGTTTCAGAGTCACAGTGTAGACACTACAGATTTGTGTAGGAGAATAGTATTATAAGATAATTTATGGATTAAATATAAATCTGATAGAATTACGCCAAGAATTCTTAAGTAGCCTTAATTGATCCTTATTCCAAGTCCTTATAGCCTCGTCCCACCCCCACATTTCCACACCTCGAGAACAATATTTTGGATCTGCGGTGGAGGGTATCCCGTTGATGTATCGATCAGACGTTTGTGTAGATCGGTCAACGTGAATAGTGGTTCGAGGGCACGTGTTTTCAAATCTGCCCGCCAGAACACTTTCTCCCAACGAGGGACAACCATTAGAAAAATTCCAGTCGACTGATTCAAGTGAATCAATACTTTTGGAATAAGAAATGGTGGCGGGAATATCCAGGCCAGTGAAAAATTCCATGGGGTACTGAATGCATTGTGAAACACGGCGTGACGATCTTTCAGGTTTCGGGAGACATAATTGTATACTACGTGAGCAGTCTCTGAAGCGAATAAGTCGATTACGGGCGTCCCCCATTTGGCAAATACCATTTCCGTACAGGATGGCAGTAGATGCCACTCCGTCGGTTGACGATGCCGCGATAAGTGATCGGCTTGATTGTACTTGCCCGGGATATGATGTATTGAGTAATGTATTTGGTATCGATCCAGTAATGCCAAAATTTGATAGGTAATATTCATTAAGGTAATCGATTTCGTGCCTCCTTCCTTGCGTAACTGTGCAACTGCAGCCGTGTTGTCGCATTGTATCAGAAGCGAGCTGCCCTGTAGTGAATAAGCTAACTTTTGTACAGCGTGTAGTATAGCTAGCATCTCTTTCTGATTGGAATGTAGGTGTAGTTCTGCTGAAGACCAATTGCCCCAGAGGGTCTGGTCGTTCAGTTGTGCCCCCCAAGCTACATCTGATGCGTCGGTTATTAAAAAGTTCACTGGAGAAGCAGAGTGTAGTGGTGTCGATAGATGGCAATTCTGAATCCACCACGTCAATTCGATGCGTACACTTTGTGGTAGAGGGTATGTTTTGATAGAACTTTTTGGAATTTTGTTCATAAATATTAACGTTTGTCGATGTTTGAGTCGACCTCGTGGTACAACAAAACTGGCAAAATTTAGGAGCCCTACTATTCTCTGCAGTTCTTTTAACGTCGCCTTGTTTTGGCAAAGTGTCAAATTTATCTTTTCCTTTATATGGTTGATCTTCTCGTTTGGCAGGCTCTTTAGATTGACCCATGGTTGCCATATTATTCCCAGATAATTTATGCTTTTTCGTGGGGTTAACTCTGATTTTTCTGAATTTATTTTCCACCCCAATTTCTGTAATGTTTTTGTTGCGAGATTGACGTGATCCAGAAGCATATGAACGTTCTGATGTGCTATTAAAAAGTCTAGGTAGACCACAATTCTGATGTTCCACTGTTGTCTTAATATTTGAGCAACCCAATTTGTAAGAATTGAAAAAATTTTTGGGACTGTACTTAGACCGAAAGGTAGGCAAGTCATTTCCAGTAATTCTTGATCGTAGATGATTCTTAGGAATCTCCTTTGAGACTCTACTACCTTCAGATGAAAGTAGGCTTGAGAAAGATCTATCTTGCACATCCAGTCCTTGGGCTGTATAATGTCCGGTATTTTGTGCATATTTATTAAGTGAAATGGACTGGTCAGTACGTATTCGTTGAGCGCTTTCAGGTTGAATATGGGTCGAACTGATCCGTTCGGTTTGGGCACCAGAAATAAGAGGAGAGATAAAGCTTGGTGAATATGGAGCTGCTACTAAAATTCCTTGAGATTTCATTTTCTGTACTATGGCAGACATCTCCTCCGACACAGGCGTTTGATATGGACATTTTCTTACATTTGGGTAAACTAGAGGTGGTCTTTGATGGAATAGTATACGATATCCTTGAATTAGTTTTAGGATTATATCTGGTGCTCCCATTTTCTTCCATACTCTGTAGTAATGTATTAACTGGCCTGCCTGAAATGACTTGCAGTCATTGTCTTTTATTGTAGCTATCTATGGGCACCTCTGGAAGATTTTCGGGTATTTGCACGCCCTCTGCTACTCTCTCGATCGGCCCGCGAGGCTCGATTATGAAAAAATCCTCTACCATTATAATTATTGAACGTGGAATGTGATGGAGTATAGTTTTCCAAACAATATTCACCCCGCGAGGGTGGATTATTACACTCATAATGCATGGTGTTTTGATTACCATATTTAAAATAATGGTGTCGAGCTCCACGCGATGGAGCGGCTGGTTTTCGTGTACCTTGCCCTTGTGATGAGCGATTGTTAGGTTGGTATATCTTTGAGAATTTCCATTAGATTTGCAAGGCCAAAAAGTTTTACGCACCCCTCCAGATCTCTCCAAGGCGAGAGAGAAAGGTCCAGCATCAAAAATATGTGTTAATGATGGTGGAATTTTATTTAAGGATGCTTTTACCAAGGGGTCACGAACCTGATTTATAATAGCGTCACGGCGCATCTCTATGCTTTCAGCTCTGTGACCACAAGCTAGTTGAAGAAGGTCAGAAGACACCTTAAAAAATCGCCTTTCAAAAATAATTCGTCTATCTGTATTTTTTGCCCAAAGAAGAAGGCTTCTAATGCCTTCTTGTAATGACATCTTTTGTTTAAGTATGCAGTAAGTGAAAGCAGCATATGACCTGTCTGCATACATGAGATGGCGTAAGCCATCGTGTAGCTTTATTTCATCATTTATTTCCAGGTCAACGAAACCTGGTGTATGATTATATAATTTCTGAGTATCGGCGTATCTAACGTCCGACCACGAAGTGGTACCCAATTTTTGGACATCTTTTTTTTTTTTTTTTATTGCAAACGGTGGCAAACGAGCAAACAGTACACCTGGTGGTAAGTGTTGCTGCCGCTCATGGACCTTTACAAGGCCGTTGCCTACCGCGAAGAAAGCGAAGGGAGTATGAATGCGTGCATTAAGGCTCGGTGATACCAAGGGCACCACCAAAACCCTCCACACGCAATCATCCTCAGAAAGTTGGGCTTCCGGCTCTCTCGCTCACCGAACGAAGCGCAGTAACAAATTGCTACTACTCAGACGTCGATTTTCTGCGAGAGCATGGTACTGCCCCGGACGGACCGGCCCGCGGCTGTAGACATAACTGTCGACAGTGTGGTCCTACCACTCCTGACTCCGACAACATTTTCAAAAAATTTTCAGGAGTTTTAGGAACAGGTGGTTCCTTCAACTTTGTTTCAATTTCAAAAGAAAGGTTAGCGTCATTCTGCTCGGGTTCAAAATCGAGCTGTTGATCCAGTTCTCCACCCTCTGGATAAATAGACACACTGTCCTGATAAATATCGTTGTTTAAAGCAACTAGATGTTTTAGCTCACCTATTTCCTTCATTAGTACATCCACACGGGGATCAGAATGTTTGGAGCGCTTACTTGTCTTATGCTTGCGTCTACGCGACCTTCGTCTATAATCAGATGACGAAGATGTAGTGGTAGTGGAGGTGCTACTATTGCTGCTAGAAGAGCTTCGTTTCCGCTTATATCCTTCACCACTGCAGCTGGCCAACGGTTCGACATTTAAAACTTTATCATTCATATCTAGAAAGTATTAAAACAGGTTATACCCAAAGGTCCAATAATTTTTGAAAATAAAACGTTACGCAATCGCAGCTAATTTAAACAACATTATCGTGATTACCACCCCTATTAGATATTCAATAGTATTAATAAAAACAATAAGATAATTTATCTATAAGTGCAGTTTTAATTATACTACACAAAATAACAGTTATTTGCAACTCAAATAAAATACGAACATCAAGGCAAATGACAATAACCGAATGGCAAACCATTAAAATACGTTTTTGGAACACTTATTTTTATTTTTTATAAAAGGTCCGTACTTACTGTTTTAACACTTCAACAGTATACTCTAAATAATTCCGAGGATTTTTCACCACCTTACTATTAACTTCACACTTTAAATATATATAATACAACAGACTACGGTAGTGCTGTTGAGAGCGTGTTGCTTCGACGGAAATTTTAACGCCAATGAATTCGAATGGCGCGCAGTTCTACATGAAACCTTCACTGTCGCGCAATCGCCAGGTGGCGCCACTTACTTCCGCCTTAAAAGGGGGTTAAAAGTACTGAAATTGATGCTTCGACGACGGAAACGGAAACGCTCTCTCAATATAAAAGCTTCCAGTTACGGTCAAGTTATTTAATATATAGTTATCTCAATGGTGAAATATGGAAGAACTGACAAACTTTTTGTAAGATCATATTTGTACCCATATTTGCAAATGATTGATTGATCAATCAGTATGCCATTTGTAGAGTCAATTATAATATTCTTATTTATTTTCAGATGATACACTGCAGAACTGCACCGTGGAGCTGGCGACTCTTGGTGATCTACGGCTGGTGGAGCGGCCGGCTGGTGTGGTACTCGCGCCTAGAGACTTCACTACTATCAAGGCGCACGTTAAAGTCGCCTCCACAGAAAACGGAATCATCTTTGGCAATATTGGTTAGTAGACTTACGACCAAAATATGATCATATTTAATTGGTAGGACCACACCGTTGACAGTCATCTGTCTATGTAGATGGATGACCGTGGGTCGGTCCGTCCGGGGTAGTACCACATTGAGCAGAAAATCGACGTTTGAGTAGTGACAATTTGCTGCTGCACTTCGATGAGTGCGAGAGCCGGCAGCCCAACTTTCTGAGGGCGTTTGCGTGTAGTGGGTTTTGGTGATGCCTTTAATATCATCGGTCCTCATTTCACGGTAGACAGCGGCCTAGCGAAGATCCTTGATCGACAGAATCACTTGCCATCAGATGTGCTGTTTGCTCATTTGCTAGCAATGGCAATAAAGAATCAAGTTCCACGTATCATAATCATTTTTCGCTCCCAAATAATTTCCATTGCTTGTTACAATTCTAACTGAAATGTTAGAGTATTAATTTGGTACAAACATTATCTTTCTTCCGTTAGATGGTGTCTAAAATATCTCTTTTAAAGACAATAGTCATCATCACATGCCATATACGTCCTATTGTGGGGCTTAGGTCTTCTCCATTGCGGGAAGGAAGTTGACCTACTATACCACGTTAATTAGGCGTGTTGGTATACGACGAGGAATATAGGCTATATTTTATCCCGGTACTCCCACGGGAACGGGATCTACGCGGGTGAAACACGGGAATTTGCTAGTTATTAAATAAAATTCATGTTTCTACAAGTGGTTTTTTTCGAACTCATTGCCATTTTTACAACGTATTTTTGTGTTTCCGTGCGGTGACTGAATAATACAATTCACTACACTCTTTCATGTCCGTGGGCGTCGTAAAAGCCAAGGTAGGGGGGAGGGGTGGGGTTTAGGAGTTTCATTATTTAATATTAATTTGCAGGTATATTGCAGGAGAAGAAAAACTAGAGAGAAAACCCTGTACGTCGTATATGAACTGTGACGTCATCGTCACGATTTGATTACATGCAACTACACTCTCTTTCTCACTTGTGCAATGACTGACAAAGTTCACACGGATAATGTGCGGTGTAGAGGAATAGAAGAAATAGTTTTACACTTTCTTAACGCCTAGCTAAATACAGAAAATTTCCCATAGTTTATATATATTATGTATTTGTAAGTAATATTTGTGAACAAATGTATGTATTTGTGTCAGTGTACGAGGTGTCAGGCGCATCAATGGACCGCGGCGTGGTCGTACTGAACGACATACATATCGACATAGTCGACTACATACAACCGGCTGTCTGTAGCGACGCTGACTTCAGACAGATGTGGGCCGAGTTTGAATGGGAGAACAAGGTAACTAATGTACTATCGCAATTAGACAGAGACAGCTATACAAACATGATGACGTCATATAATAATATTAAGTAATACCCATCTACTGTAATTATGTTACAAGCAATTTAATTTATTTTAATAATTTATTGCTGTTCTATTATTTAACTATCTAGTAATGAAAATACTATCAAAAACGGTCTAACCCTTTCTGAGAATAACTGGAATAAACAAACAAAAATTGTTAAAATATTTTTTAAGTACTTTTATTTGCCGTAGATAGAGAGCAGAGGTTTGTGAAAATTTCATGATACAATAAAGATTTTGTTTTATTATTTTTGAAGTGAAAACTTCTATAATGTAGGTTTGGATGTGTAATAAATTAATGTATGTCGTCACCGACATGGTAACGTGACGTGTTAACGCTAACACTATAACATTTCTGTGGTTATGTCAACGGCTCTACATCTGTGCCTATACATGTCAAAATAATAATAATATCTTTATTGCAAAAAAACAAAATGGGTACATAATAATACTTTGAAACGTTGTCTTTTGTGTTAGTTGATACTGTGTTACAAAAGACAGGCCTCTTCCCAATAATGTCAGCCATGTTTTTTCGAAACAAGTGATTACATGTTATTTTTGAAGTGTTGTATTCGTCATGGTTGTGTAAGTGTGTGTGTGTGTATGTTGTGTGAGTAATAATAATAAAATCAGATAAAAAGTTTTAGATGATCAAATAGTTAATTTGAAAATCGAATCATCTGTTTGTTCATTGGTTTCAGTCTTCATACTGCCGACAGAAGTGAAAACTTAAAACAATTTGTGGTATATTTATTTAGTATGCTAACTACTAGATACATTTTTAAATATTAATTAAAAATAAATTAAAAATATAAAAAGAGTTTTTACCCACCGGCGGCGAATTTAGGGACCAAACCGACGGTGGTTAGGATTCCAAAGAGAGGAACTTTGTCACTATGCGAGCCGTGTCCAAATAATACTGCCTTCTGTATCAGACCTCCAAACCAACCATCTAACGTTACTCTTAAGGTGTTGGTCGAGACTCTTGGCTATTAAACCGTTAGTCGAAACGACTATCGGTACAATGATCGCCGTGTCCACATCTCATATGTCGACAATCTTGATATTTTATCTGTTTATCTTGCCCAGCCTTTACGAGGTTATTATTATTATATTTTCAGGTATCCGTGAATACGAACATAACAGATCTTCGCGAGTACTTACAGCATCTATTGTCTTCAACCAACATGAAGTGTCTCACACCGGAGAAGGTAATGTCCGATTAACACACACTAATGTTAGGGTGCTACACGAATCATAAAATTATGTACACACTAGCAGTGGCCTCCGGTTTCACCCGCAGTTTCTCTTCCCGTGGGAATATCGGGATAAATTATAGCCTATGTGTTATTCTGATATATAAGCTATATTATTGTGAAGTTTCATCAAATCCATACAGTAGTTTTTGCGTGAAAGAGCAACAAACATATCTTCACATACAAACTTTCGCGTTTATAATATTAGTAGGAAGTAGGATTTGATTTAACTAATAAAGTTATCATTCAGTGTGGTGACGGAGTAAGAATACAATTCACCACCCTCTCTTATGACGGGACTGTCGTAAAACACGACTAAGGGATTAAGTATGCATATAGCATATATACAAGAGAAGGAAAACTAGAAATAAAATCTTATATCAACCCGCTTGACCGGCGGCGGCTTGGTTAGCAGGTTAAGCTAGCCACCAACATCGCCAGTGTCGGGGGTTCGAATCCCACGCAGGACAACACTTTGTGCGATCCACCAGTTGTTGTTCTGAGTCTGAATGTAATTTATGTCCGTTAATTATATGTTTGTAAAGTCTCCCGCAATACAAGGATTATTTCCTTAGTGCAGGGTGTTAAAATAAAAAAAAATATGCGTTTTCCGTGTGACGACGGAGTAACAATATATTTCACCAAAAAACAGTTGAATGTGTATGGGTTGAAATGAAACTATACTAAAGAAAAAAAAAATCCCTAGCCGAGGCTGCGGGTGACGTGACCGGGGATTAGTTCGTCACCCGCCGAGAGGCCGACCGCGTGAGGAAAGACCGACGTCCTTCCCGAGGGTCCCGAAGGGATGAGAGCGTACCCCAAATAGGGGGTATTACGTCGGGCTGACCACTGATGACAAGTAACTCTGCTCCGGTGGTCGGCCCAACGACGAAGGCGACGTGCATTGTGGGTAGGTTGCGGGTGTGCGTGCTTACGCCCCTCAGTCGCATGGACGCACCGGACGGAGTGGTGCGAGGAGCGCGCCGACCGCAACCCTGCCCCCCAAAAAAAATGCAGGTCAATTTTTCTTATTTTGTGGCGTAGGCTTGAGCCCAATAGTGGGACGTATATGCTACTGAGATGATGTTAACAAATATTGGTTTATTGAAATATTTTAAAAGACTTAAATAATAGAAACTTATATTTTTTTTTCTGCTCGTGTTGTGACGAAGTGAGAATACAATTCAGCACACCCTTTCTTTCCCATGGGTGTCGTGAAAGACGACTAAAAGCTATATGCAAATACCATCTATGCAAGAGAAGGAAAACTCGAAATAAAATGCTATATCAACACATCTGATCAGCGTGGTAATGTAGATCAATTTCCCTCCTATTGTGGAGGAGGTTCTTCCCCAACAGTGGAAAGAGTATGAGCTGAAATGATGACGTTGATGACATATATGCAAGAGAAGGAAAACTCGAGACGAAACCCTATATCAACATGTCTGACCAGCGTGGTAAAGTAGGTTCATTTTCTCTCCTAATTTATGTTATGTGCATATTATATCCTGTAGTCGTCTTATACGACATCCACAGGCATGATAGGGAGTGTGGATTTAAATTCTTTCCCTATCTCTTTAAGTAAACTCTCTTATATAGGTTGAAAAATAAATTTTGTGTTTTCAGGCCTTATCCGGACAGTGTGGGTTCATGGCGGCCAATCTTTATGCTCGTTCAATATTCGGTGAGGACGCCCTCGCCAATCTCAGTATTGAGACTCCACTGCATAAGCCCAACTCGCCAGTCATTGGACACGTTCGGATCCGGGCTAAGAGTCAGGTATGTATAACTAAGGTCTTTCACTGCATTTATGGAGTGGTCCAATTTCTTGACCTGGGATCGGTCCCTATGCAGGAGAATTCTTTGTGGATATCCGTATGGTGATAGAGTAAGAACATAATGCATCACCCCGTCTCTTAACTGTGGGTGTCGCAAAAGATGACTAACGGTAATGATATGCATATCTATGCAAAATATGGAAAACTGGAAATAAAACCTTATACCAAACCAGGCAGGTAGGTATAAGGTTTTATTTCTAGCTTAGCGTTATATTGTTGGTCAATTACCTTCCTATTGTGGAAGAGGGTCGAGCTGAACAGGGGGATATGTGTGAACTGAAATTTTGATGATTTGTATGTCAAAGGAATAGAATTTTCGCTGTTCTTTGCTCATTGTGGTAGTTGTTAAAATTAGCTAAGGGTTTCACCAGGAAAGTAGCCAGCGCGCTTCTTGGAAACTTATAACATTTTTTTAAGTGCAAAGGCACTAAGGAAATAATCCTTGTATTGTGGAGGACTTTACAAACATATAATTTAACGGACATAAATTACTGGGTGTAATTTCGGACAATAACGACTCGGAACAACAATTTGAGTTTTATTTAGAAAATTTTATTTAGTCGGGCAATAAATCTTATATTATTATAAAATACATTGCCCGACGTTTCAAACACTTTACAGCGTTCATAGTCACCGGCGGACTAAGACCCACTTTGTTTGTCAAAAGTTAATAATAACTAATTTTCTGTAGTGGGTAAATATAAATCTCTGAAATAACGATGACTTGTTGAACGTGAGACATCTTAGTCAGCCCGTGACCATGAACGCTGTAAAATGTTGGAAATATCGGGCAATCAGAAATGAAATAAAAACCTGTTAAAATGCGTAAAGTAGTTTTATTTATAGATTTATTGATCTGGTATATTTACAGGGAATGGCGTTGTCCTTGGGTGATAAAATCAATATGATGCACAAAACTCCACAGCAGAAAGCGAAGCAGTCGTCGAATCCTATACCCGCCGCGTAACATTTCCCTAAAGTACGCTATTTAACAACTGCACGTATGTGACAAAAATTATATTGAACAAAATTTAAAAGTATATTAGAATAATGTTTAAGTAATATTTCTTGGTTTTCCTTGACGTCTGTGGCCAGCCTGGCCGGTTATCCTTTCGAATGGAACGGTACCCGATGGTACCCCTAGTTGGTTTGCAATATCTTCGAACTTAGTAAAAAATTAAAATATTTTCAATTTATTACCTTGTGTCATGTATTGTGTATTTGTTATTTAGTAGATTAATTATATATATACATATATGTAGTTTTAAAAGGTTATTCATTATAATAATAAATGTATTACGTAATTCAATACATCATTTAATTTTATTGTATATCTTTTTATATACATTTTTATATATATCCCTGTGTAATAATGGACACCCGTGGGTGTCGTACAAGACAACTAAGAAAACTTTTTACAACATGCGCATAACAAGCATGCAAGATAAGGTAAACTTGAAATAAAACCCTATATGAACCTATTTGTGTAGCCTGTCTAAGTCTCGAATAATCTTGGATAGGTGTTCGTATGAAACACGTTCCTGATTTTCTTTCATTCAGCTAAACTGACAGTATAAATATAAGCTTCTCCAAAGGTAATAATGACCTCACGATTTTACTATTTACGATTTTCTAAAAATCCAATATAACCGAAACTGTTCGATGTTTCGAAATAATTTCATACCCCTATTGTATTCAAAACCTAATAATATGTTATCCTAACTACTAAAAATTCGTGTGGTGACGGAGTAAGAATACAATCGGGGATCCCAATCTTACGGATAGTTTTGAGCCACTAGAGCGGCGGGGAGACTTTGGGTCACTCTATCGGCTCTTTCATGGGGAGTGCTCTGAGGAACTGTTTAACATGGTACCACCGTCACCATTTTACCAACGTACCATTCGACAACGCAGCAGGGTTCATCCATTTCACCTGGAAACGTTATGGTCTTCAACTGTACGTTTCCAACGATCATTTCTACCACGTACGTGCAGAATCTGGAATGAACTACCGAGTGCTATGACATACCCTTCCTTAAACGAGGTTTAAGAAAAGTATTTTCTTCACGGTAGGCATCGGCCTGGCTGTGCCCCTGGTATTGCAAAGGTCCATGTGCGGCAGTATCACTTACCGTCAGGTGTGCTGCTTGCTCGTTTGCCACCATCGACAATAAAAAAAATCAAAAAAATCACTACCCTTCCCTTGCCCTTGGGTGTCGAAAAAGACGACTAAGTATATGCAAATAACATCTATGCAAGACAAGGTATACACAAAATAAAACCCTATATACCAAGAAGTCTGACCAGCGTAGTATATTAGGTCAGTTTCCCTCCAACAGTGGGACGTTTATAAGCTAAAATGATTAATAACAATAAATAAAAAACAAGACAGTCTTATGAAATAAATTAGTTTATTGTATCGTCATAGATGTATAATGTATTGACGTTCGTAAAAAGTCCGTGTTCCGTAACGTATGATTCAACAGTATAAATAATAAAAATAATTTATATAATAGTAATAAGTTAATGGATTGGTTACAAAACAGTACATTCCGACGCGTCCGTGTCGTGTCGGCGATCTATCTTCCTTGATCAATTAGTGCTGCGAACCTCTGTAACCAAAAAAAAAAAAACATACATACACTTAATAAGTACATGAAACATTAAATTAGCACATTGTAACATATATCTCCAGAATATCACACCTCAATAACTATCCACTAATATAAATAACACTAATGAATACGAAAAGTTACTAACATAAAGTTACACCCTACTAATATTATGTTATTATTCTAATAATATAAAGTTAATATCCTACTGATATAAAATTAACATCTTACTAATTATAATTGCGTTAACTAAAATAAAAATAAGATCCTAATATAAAGCTAACAAAAATAGCATCTTATCTAAATAACATTAGCATTCAACTAACATAATGATACTTATTAATATAAAAATAACACCCTACTAACACTAAGTCAACATCCTGCTAATTAGAAGGACACTACTAATATAAAATTAACATTCTACTAATTATGATTGCACTAATATAAAAATAACAACCCTACTAATATATGTTAAACTAACACTACTAATATAAAGTCAACATCCTATTAATTATAGTGAAACCTACTAATATAATGCCGAGGCGATTTGTTTGGTTTCAACTTATCTATGTTTACAATTACACTCACTTATTCCTCCTCCTCTTCTTCTTCCTCTTCCTCCTCCTCTTCTTCCTCCTCCTCTTCCTCTTCTACCTCCTCAACGATCTCCTCCTCTTCTTCTTCGGGCTCAGGTTCGTATTGGGGCTCCTCCTCCTCCTCAACGGCTTTAACATCCTCCTCGCCTTCGGGGGAATCGGTATCGCCCTTCTTTTTGCCGGGCCTCTCACCGAACCACTTAGGCAGTCGCGCTGTTAGGAAAAACAATAAATTAGGTTCCCCAAAGTCGCGTACAGTTTTCTTCTGCTGAATTTTAATATTCTTTTGATAATATAAGTTATAAGAGGCGTTGATTCAAAATAGCAAGATGCAAATTTCCAGGTATGTGTTGATTATCAAGAGATCCAAGGCCATCATTTTCCACGTGGTGACAGAATAATAATGCAATTAGCCAGTGCCTTGCCCATGGGTGTAGTAAAAGCCGGCTAAAAACTTAAAAGACATAAAACGCATATATCAAGAAAAGGAAATCTTAATATAAACCCCTATATCAACTTGTTTGATCGGTCTGATGCAGTAGGTCAAATCCCCTCTTATTTTCGAGTCTTCGAGATGATAAAATACACTATCATCATCATCATGATAAGTTCGAAATAAACATTTCTGTGTGGCAATTTATTAATCTCTATTAAAAGTCTAGCATTGCTATATCTAATAGAAAATATCGTTGCTTCAGTATGGAAAATAGAACTTAATATTTGTCTTCATAGGGTAACATTCATGGTTTTTAATATTTATTGGAGGGTTGTTTGTTGGGGTTAGAATACAATTCACCACTTTACTCCCCGCGAGTGATCGCAAAAGACGACCAAGGTATATAAGCAAATAACATCGTTGCAATAGAAGGCAAATTCGATATAAAACATACCAATCCGTCTGAACAGCGTGGGTATGATATGTCAACTATGCTTCTATTACGGAGGACGCTCCAGTCTGGCAGTGGGACGTATATGAGCTGTGGTGATTGGAGTATGATATCTACCCATCACCATTGAAGAGAATACTCTATAATTTTAGTTGCGCATATAAACAATAAACTTTAATTATTTGCATTACACTAATCTATGGATAACAAACATGCTACAACACTTTGTTTCAAACATGGGCTTGTTTTGGATGGGTATACAAATCCTTAGGTGTTATGCTGGGCGTAAGAAAATAAAGATTGTTGAAATAATTTCAGTACTGAATAATACACAAAATGCGTGGAGTTAATCAATAAACATGTTTTTGTCACGGTTTAGAAAGTGCTTTAATTAGTTTGTGTGACTTAATTATAGAATATTTACTCTATATTCATAATCATAGAATATTTGCTTTTTGTTATTATATAATCCATAGATTTCAATTTAGCGAGTGTATTGTGAATAGAAAAGAATAAATTTTCTAATAATTATGGCGTTCTAAATAGGCCTTCTGGTGGTACTGCAACTCCTTGGAGATACCGACGTAGTTGTGTAATTGGAAGTCTATTTAATTTGACGAAGTTCACAAATACATTTTGGAAAAAGCTCAATCAATTGTTGCTTTTAAGTGCATTTTAAAAGAAATATCTACTTGGTAAAAAAAATGAGTCTGAATATTACTCTAATTTTATAGTTTTTTACTCTAGTTTTGTAGATTTTATACACCCTCGAACATAAGAGGTATTATAGTTGGATACGTATCAAACTACGCAGGTATACCTATATGCCCATTAAATGTTGCCGCTTTAAACCACTAAACTATGATTCATAATTTTTTAACCCATTGAAAAAGTTATTTAAATCATGTGTTTTGTCAATGTGACTTACCCTTTTGTCTGCCGCCGAATTGGTCGGTCCTCTCCTGCCATACCTTCTCGAGGAAGTCCTTGTTCAGTTTCTCAAGGTCCTATAGTAAGGGTTAACACAAGGTAAATACAATGAACGAGGTGGAAAGGAACACAAGATCGGGGCTCTTCAAGTGCTTTAACGACGAACGGATTTATTTGGTGGATGTATCTACTTATTGTCAATAATTTGAAAGATTCTGTATTCCTTTTGGCTTATTTATGATAACTGTTGATCGCGAGCATAATCTATTCATTTTTAGAACAGGAGTGACTATTCCTGTTCTGGAATAGATACTATAGACGAGAAACTCAAAGTTGAAAATATTGATATATTTTGTAGTTAAGTAGAAAAATCCACCAATACAAGTTAGATTTACAAGATATGAAGGTATCGTTTTTGGGTAACAATTGGAGAATGACATGCCATGAAGACATGCGAATTGGTTCATGGGTCATACACATATCTCATACGAGTGGGTACTCATCGCCTCTTACTTTTGGTACGATTCATAAACTCGCTCATCTTCGCGTTCCACGTTTTATCCCAATATTCAGCAACTAGTGTATCGTAACCCTGTATTTGAATTACAATATCAGCATCATCTTTGATTTTAGAATAGCATATATTGAATTTGAATCTATATCCTGTTGTTCATAATTGATTGAACAAAATGAATGATTGTTGCATAAGAATCAGAAAAAATCTCTATAAAAGGCAAAAATTATTTCAATAAATGTCCGTTATAGACTATGAAATTATAAAAATGATGTGCTCCAAAACTTTCATTAGAAAGGCAATAAGATTGGTTTAGACCATTAAAACAACGCATTAGGCTCATTGAGTCTGTTTTCGACTTTACTACTTCAGTTTCAAAATCTCACTAAACCGAAGGAAAGTGAACTCGAGTCCCTATTTAGGACTTAGACTAGAACTCCGTAAAATTATTCTAGGTTATATTAGTAAAATATTAAACCAAATATAAAGATGTACACGAAAATTATAAAGGTTTTTGAAGATATGTTTTTCAATAGTTTCCAGGTAAACTCATCGTTCGCAATTACTGGAAACCGAACGTTAGAATGGCAAGTGTTCCGAATTTATTAGGATTTGGCGGCCATCCAATTCATTTGTACATCCACATATTATTTTGCCGTCGTATTAACGTGAATTTTATTGCACATATTTTCGTTTATTTTATGCTTTCCGTTATAACATAGTAACAGGTATATTAAATAATCGTTGTAACGTAATAGCGCCTGAAATACTTACACCTTCGAACAATTTCTTCTTGTCGTCATAAGACCTTGTGTCAACACGACGCTCGTATTTGGATGCTACTTGGATTTTGGGCTGAAAATAATCAATGTCTGTTAGAATACTAGTTTTGATTTTTGAATTTGTCTTTATTGCAAGCTATTTTTATGCTTACCGGGTGCTTGCCTGTGAGTGCTTCAGGGTCGAGACCCTTCTTGAGGGCTTTGTGCCTCAACTGTTGCTTCTGTCTTTCTTTGAGCTCTTTTAAGTCGTAGTCCTGCCTCTTTTGCCTTTCCTCGAGATCGTATTTCTCAGTCTCGAGTTTGATAATACATTCCCAAAGTTCCAACGCCTTCTGTCGGAGTTTGTCGGTGGAGAGACCCTCGATGTTCAATGGCTTAATACGAATAGACAGCGAGATCTTCTTTTCCTCTTCTAGTTGTTCCTTGGTCTTGTTGCGTTCCAGTTGAGCGTTGCTGAGGCCGAACTGTATTTGAAACAAATATTTAGGTTATTTTTCTTCAAACAGGTTAGAAAGGCTTTTAATGATTCATTGTCATTGGCTCTCTTAATTTCTCCAGTACTAGGAAAAACTTACGTTATCGCTCTTCTTCTGGATGGTGAAGTTGGGTCCGGTCTTGCTGGATTCTTTCATAGCTTGGAGCATAGCCTGGCGCTTCTTCTCGGCCTCCTCGAGTCGCTGCCTCTTTTCTTCAATGTCGCGTTGTTTCTTCTCCTCAATCTCGCGAACTCTCCTTTCTTCTTCTTCCTTCTTCTTCTGAGCGAGGCGCTTCTCTTCCTCAGCGCGAGATACCTAAAATTACAAGAAACCATGTTATACATATATTTTATATCTAAACCCCATTTGCAGTATTATTGAAATGGTAATCATTAGGTGCCATAAATCATATTCCCAAATTGCTGTTTGGTTTATATTTTGTGACATCTTTCAATATGTATTATGTATATTCTTTGCTAAAGGCTTTTAATATGCAGCAAGTATAAAATGTAGTATAAAGACTTTTTAAAAGAAATCCAATCTAAGCGATTGCAACAGTAATGAAGAAGAGCCTCTAAACATCTGAGATAATTTATGAACGGTATGTAAAGATTAACAGTTAATGTTTTTTATTTTGTTTTTATGAAGAGAGAGAGAGAGATATAGAAAGGGAGTTACTAAGTATTAACAACTTAATGGATCAATAATAGATAAAAATATAAATAATAGACGTTTTTTTTTATATTTGAAGCTGATAGCTAAATTAATAAATATACCTTGCGCTTAGCCTGTTTCTCCTTGAGGCGTTTGAGTTCATCCTCTTCCTTGGCTCGTTGCTTACGCCATTCGTTGATGTATTCCTTCAACTGCTCATCCAAGTCTGACCGCTTCTGATCTTGACGCTGATATCAAAATTTAAATATTATTTTAGTTTATTTTTTAAATTAGTGTTGGTTTTAATATCTAACTAACCCTTTTCTTAGGCTATCGAAATGATGACACGTAAGGGGGAATAATACCATTATGGGTCGGTGATTATCAGAATTTTGAGCATTATCCTGGTGAACTGGTTATTACGACGCACATGGGAAGGGAAATTTTTGTGACACATTTTCTTCCACACCCCATTACCAGGGTTACGTAAAGGTGGTGTTGTTTAATAAGAGGACAGCTTATTGTCATAGACTTAGCCCAAGAATTTGCAAGAAAATATAAAAGAAAAGAGAATATGGAAATACTTTTTTTAACTCAGGAATTGGTGCCCGGATTTCTATATTGTTAGCATATTTATGCCACAAGATGGCCGGGACAATGATTCAGTTAAGAGTTTTGAGTCGAAATAGAAAATTACTTGTCAAAATTCTAGTTTTTCGTGATCACAGATTTTTTGGCAATTCCTCTTAAAAATATGCAAATATTTAGATTATTAACGTAAAAACAACCAATAGGTCAGTTTTGAGTATTCGTGCTAATAATGACTTAAATTAAGCCTTTTATAAAGTATAAATCTCTTTTTCAACTGGGGATTAGCGTAGGACAAGCCACAATGGGAGGCAAATTGTAGATAAGCGGTAAATTGGCTGGCATAAATTGGTTGGTATAAGGATCCGTTTCGAGATCTCCTTTTTTTGCTATCCTTCCGTCTGTCTATTCGTCTTCTCTTATGGTACCCCCAGGCAATTAGAGAATATAGTAAATATTATATAAAATGTATGAATATAATTTTAATATTTACCTTGATGAATTCTGGATCTCCCTCGCCCCTGTAACCATAGACAAATATTAATTATAAAGTCACGTTTATAAGTTTTTGTTAAGGTTAGAAAACCGTTTGTTATAACGGTTACAATACATATATTTTCTGTTATGGTGATTGACTTTTAAATTGTATTTATTACGTTAGATTTAAGTGTACTGCTGATACATTTGTGTGACTGTGGATCAGCAGGCAGGCCAGGGTCTGTACATTTTGTTAAAGTTTTAGCTTGTATGTTTCGTGTACTGAATAACTACATGACATTAAAATTAATATTGTTATACGATTTATTTTTTCGTTCTTTCTTAAATCATAAATTATTCTTACTACATAATTTTAGTTAAATTATTTCTCTTTATATATTCACAATTTTGTATAGTATTGAATTTGTAAATGGTATTATAGTTTATTGTGGATTTTATAACAAATATAATTAACCATGGCGATGGTATAAGAACAAATACACAATATTACGACAATATTACATGTATTAACGAGATATAATCATGCTTTGGTATCGTGTTATTTTAATTCATGCAGTATATATAAGTCGGCGCGACTAGAAAAGTCCGCTGACCGACATCTTGTTTTATTTTTTTTTTAGAGCGGCGCGGGCGCAGCAATGTACGGTATTCAAAAATAGAACGCCTACCAACCGATGCAAAAATAGCGACCAACGTTGGCGTATCGTTTAGTTCGCCGAATGATCATCTGGTCTTTGCGATAAATTTGGTTAACGATCGTGAAACTCACGCCCGCGCCTTGTCCAGTTAATGATAGGATTATAGTTAGTGACACCACAGAGAGCGGTGCAACTTACGCGATCGATGGTCTACTCCTAGAAACAAAAAACAACAATCAGCCTTTCTACTTCATCATAATTATACTACGACTTTATTTTGCAAAAAATTCAATGTACGCAAATCAAATTTTAAAGCGGTGACTATTATTTTGCGCAAAACAAACACAGCCACTAGACGTTGAAATTTGGAATTTGAACATTTTCAAGTAGTGTTTTCTTTTGCGTGAGTGCAAAATCACTAGTCAAGTAAAAGAAATTAATTAATAAATAGTTGTTCCAATCATAAGTAGATGGCATTACCAGTTCAGTAACTAAAAGCGAAGCGGTAGAACATTTCTTATCGACAGTTTACTTACTCTGGTTTAGGAGCGGGTCTTCATAATGCGACGACGGGAACAGCGATGGGAAAAGAAAAATAAAAAGATCTATTAAAAATAATACAAATAACTAAGAATTGATATAATATTTATAAAATTGAAAGCTTACACATGTGATTAATGCGAAAATTCAGCTACACTCTTAGATTTACAACAACATTCAAAACCCATGGTATATATTTTTTATAATGCGCATTGAAAGATCAGCTACTTACGTTCATTGTTATGCACTGATCTTTACAAATTTGATGATTTGATTGGTTATATGAAAGATTGATGTTAGAAAGCATGGTATCGCTGCAATGTAGCACCTTAGTGTAAGGAGCTGATATATCTGAAAGCAACAAAAGCATTGATTTAAGCGCTAAAAGCGTTAGGGTCGCCTTCTAAACTTAGCCTAAAACGAGCGAAGCGATTGTGAGTGCCGGATCAACCAAAAGGCACGCCACTTACTTCCTGCAACAAAAGAGAGAATAGGATTTGGTGAGGGCGTGCAACAAGCCCAAGATATGGGGATTCGAAAAGACCGGGATTCAAAACTTGCGATCATGCCTCAAATAATACAATAGTAAAACTATCGACGTACAACTCTTGTGTACTTCCCTCAATCTAATATAGTTTTGGAAAAAATGATAGAATTACAAAGGCAAAGTAAGAAATCAGGCCGAAAGAAGCTGAAGTATTTCAAACCCAAACAATTTCTAGAGAACTAATTTTGGGGGTATAAGAGGACCGCATTTTTCGTATGTCATACTTACGTCTCTGGGACTTCTTCTTCTACTTCCTCCTCCTCGGAGCCACTGTGAAATAGATATGTAGGGTATTAACATATACGCATTCAAGAACTATTGGGTATACTAAAGTTTGGTATAGTTAGTACATATTCTATCTTTAGATCTACTTAAAACGGTTATTACATTGCACTAATTTAGGGAACTCAAACATAGACAGAATCTTGACAAAACCTTTAGTGTTGCCAGAATTAGGTGAAAATTTCTTAAATTAGGGTAACTTAATAACACTATTAACATATATTTTGGAACGGGAAAACTTGTAATGTTGTATTCTAATGTAGAAGTGTTTTGTGTTTCGTTTAAATTGTAATAATATTTTACGTACGCAGTTCCTGTTAGTGCTTTACAGTAAATACTTACGAATATTCCTCCTCGTCAGACATGGTGGTAGTTTATTTAATCTGTAATAGAAAAAATAACAAATTGAGTGTCTCATTTCTGCTCATATACTGATTGGATAAGAAAACAGTTGCTATCCCCTACTTGCCTAACAGCGCTTTCGCGGGATTTGGATTATGGCATTGTGACATTCTATAAGGGAGGTTTATGTCTAGAAGTAGACGGTGAAAGGCTAATGATGATGATTATAGTGACGTATTGTGAACTGACGATGTAAACTTCTAATTCAATTTGTAATTTTGGTAACTAGTAAATTTTCTTACGCGTATTTTCTACTATACTGAATTGGTTGGACGGGTTGAGATAGGATTTTGTTTCGAATACTCCATCTTTGGTAGAGATCTTGTCTGTCTTCTATTATTCCTTTTAAGAGACTTGCGGGAAAGTAAGAGGTTATGATATTATTGTATCACCCTGTTGTTAGGTGAACAATGATTAAAAAATTACAAATGTATGTCTATGGTAGGTAATTCACTAGTTCGTTGGTAGGATCTTTAAAATTTAAGTAGCTACGTGTCATTTTGTGAGCACGGTTCTAAGTGGCAATAGAATGATTTTGGGAACTTTAATGTTATAATAAATTGTTAATGATTTCAATCATCATCATTATTTCAGTTCATCCCGCCCCTCAGCTCAAACTTCGTCAGCAATGGTATGAAAATTGACCTACTATACAACGCTGGTTAAGCAGATTGTTATAAGATTTTATTTTAAGTTTTGCTTATCATATTCTGTAACGATCTTTTACGATAACCACGTACGAGAAATGCTTTGGTAACTTTTATTCTTACTGCATAACTAAATAGAAATATTTTGTTCTGTTTTAAAATCATAATTAAATACTTTTGTATACAGTGTAGTTGTTTAAATCTAATGTATGTGATATTGGCATCATGTCAAGTTAATGCATCAATCGTTATTATATCAATCAATAGATCATTGATCGTAATGCAATCTGTTTACATCTGTGAACTAAAATAGATTTTGTTAAGCATCTACAATTGTTTCTGTGTTGAAAAGATGATCTACGGCTACAGTCAGCATCATCATCATCTTAGCCCATATACACCCCACTGCTGGGCTCGGGCCTCCTTTAATATGGGAGGAAATTTGACATAGTATAGTTAATACCACGCTTAGTGGTGAATTGTATTCTTATTTCGTCATCACGCGGAGAAAGAAGTGACATATGTTGTGTTATATTATAGAAAATTATATACCGATAATTACTTCATACATTTCTGATTTTATTATAAAAATAACAATCGAATGCTTGACCTAAAGGTCTTAGTTACCATAGCATAAAAACGGAATCGAATGAGCTGAAAATCAAGTGATACCTAATCTAGAGTATGCAAATGGCGTAGTGGTTAAGATAGCGATATACGAGTACAGTGTCAAGTGTCGCAGGTTTGAATCTCAAGTATGATAATAATTTGTGGGGTCTATAAATTGTTATTTTGAGTCCGTTATTTATGTACTTGTAAAATTAAGGATAATGTAAAAATCGGTTGTTGACTTTTTTAAAAAAAAATATGACCACATTAATATTACGTGATCAGTGATGATTAAGTGGAAAATGGACAGTGCTTTTTTTATTGCCGATGTTGGCAAACGAGCAAGCAGCTCTCCTGATGGTAAGTGACACTTGTGACCGCACATGGGGACCTTTGCAATACCAGAGGCACAGCTAAGCCCGTTGCCTACCGTGAAGAAAATGCTCTTCTTAAACCTCGTTTTAAGAAGGATATGTCATAGCACTCGTGGTCTCGCATTTGGTCGTAACAATAACCTATCTTTTTAGAGGTTATAATATATTATATTTACTGTATTAAATCATAAATAAGTTAACTATCACAAGCTTTAAAGGTCAAGGAGAACATCGTGAGAAAACTTGCAGACTACGAGTTCTAAAAAATTCGGAATCTGTGTCTTCGAGAAGACGTTATCAGCTTATCCCAGTTGACGTGAATTATGTTCGAGTCTAATCCAAAAATCTCTTAGTAGTACTTTGGCTTCGAAAAAATAGACTGGAATTAATATTAAGAATAATAAAAACTTTAATATATCGATCGATTTCAAAGCGTAAAATGATACGCTTTCGATTACGCTTATTATTAAAACAACATCTTTGCTGCTCTTATATTCTGCCTCTCTGAATTATATTTGCGTTTTTTTTTCAACTAGTCGATTTATTATTAAATTAGTAAACTGAAAATAAAATACGTAGATATTTGTCAATAATTTCGAACGTTTTCTTTTGTGCCAATATTTTAACAAAATGTCGTAGGCGGGAACTTAGACGCGGGAAGCATGCGTTTTGTTTATGAAGCCAGTTTTATTTTTAGCGGTTTTATCTTTCGTACCATCTAGCACACCTACGTCCTGGCAACGATTCAAAGAAAGTTTAAAATGGATTCGCGATCGAACTCAACATTGCTTGGGATTCGAATTTCTGTAGGCATTGCTTACACATGTAATTTTCAACAAGATATCTGTACCAAAATGAACTTTTATTAAATAATCTATATTGTTATTCGTTAATAAATTATATATTTAAGCTTTGCTATATATTTAGGATCTTAATATATCTTTGAATTTTACGTAAGAATTTAATATTAAACACGCGATAACTTAAGGCTCGTTAGGTAGAAAATAAATCCGATTATATTTGGATGATATTATGCTCTAAAGTTGCATATACATCGATAAAGATCATTTACTGATCTTGAAAACAGTGGAGACGGAATTGGAGAGTATATGCCGAGTTCCTAAATCCTCGTTCCATTATCGGGCAACTCGACGCACGGTGGATTTCCATCCATACAAGTAGAGATGGCAGTGATTCCTCTAGGTATAACTAAACGTTTTGCGACATATTTATAAAATACACAGCAAAGAAGTTAGGTAATTTCAATTTTCAATATCTCTCCTCAATTATTATTTAGCAGTCAAAGATTAGGCTTTTAAAAAAAACTAGCGCAATTCATTATCAAATTTTCATTGTCCATCACAAAGTGTTAAGAATTAATCTGCTTTTATAGTCAAAAATTTTTAATGCGTAACATAGAACAATAAGTTTCCATTACTTATTTATTATTCTTAGTCCAATGAACCATATCTCGTTCAACACGTTTTATTTTTGAAATAGGTCAAGAATAGGTTACATGCAAAGAGAAATGGCGCAACTATTTTAAAATGTTTACAATATTATAATTTAAACGGTCATGTTAAGTTTTACAGAAATTTAAAATTAACTTCTGTGTAACCCTTTTTTGTGTCAGAATGATGTGGACACCCGCGGTCCATTTCGTCTAGGGCGACGAAAGGGCGACGCACGACCCCATAACCCGCCATATTCCCATATTCTCTAAATCGCCAATGGGCCGACCTTGATGTCAGTGGCCAGCCCGGCTATGTTACATATTAGGTACTTATCTATGTAACCCTCTTTCAGTATTTAATTTTCATTTATTTTTCATATAATTTCAATACATAAATAATTCTGTTAGGTACCGAGTAAAGAAAAAGTTTTCTGTGTATTTTTTTAAGAAAACTGTTATATTTATCCGTATATGTTTGAAAATTGTACATGTCCTCGTAAAAAAAGTTTATTAAGGTTTATTTTCTTCAAATATAAATAACTGGCGAGTTATTAATGTAATTAATAAATATAAATATGTTTCTAAAGGACAGAATGTTTATGTAAAAAGAATTTATGCAATAGTAACAAGCAACAATCGTAAATATTGTGCGTAATAAATCGACATTTATGTAAAATTCTATCATTAGTGATTCACTCATAAGTGACTTAAATTTTTTTTCTGTTACTTTTTGTATTCGCACTTGGTCAAAATCAATTAATTAAAAATTCTTTATATGACGCGATCTTTCTGGTCAAGGTCATTGAGGAATTGTCCGCATTTTTTTTATTAATGTAAGCAATGTTTCGTTAATTTTAATAATCCTTTAAGAAAACTTGTTATTGGTATTCATTATAAGTATGGAATACTTACCTACTATTTGCAAAAAATAATTAAAATTAAATGGTGGAAGAAAATAAACTTGTATTAAGTGTAAAGAATAATTTTCAAGCAATAATTAAACGCTTAAACTGTAAAAGTGTCAGGTATAGTGTGTAGTGTAATCGAGTTCTCGACAAAATTATGCATTTTTGAAACTAGAAAATGACGAAACTTCATTTTTTATAGTCGCACTTAGAGAATTACGTAGTAATTATAAGCGATTGGCTCGCGTAATAGGCAGCCGGTAACGTAATCCGCCGAGCTAAACATGGCGTTAGCTTCGATGTGAACGCGTTCGCGCTCGTACCCGTCCGCATTTGGCACATACCGCGCGCGTATTTTTAGCTTAGCCTCCTTACGAGCCATCTTTTATCTTCGAAGTTTCCGAACTGGATATCCACAAGGATTCGTGAAGCACAATTATCCTACACACTATACATTAATCGGCTCCATCACTGGCACTCTCACGGCACGGCACTTACGTCGCACGGGTGGAAGACGGTCACTCAGTCACTCGGCACTGGTTCTTCGACCGGCAGCACAGCGACGTTGGAATGTGGAGTCCGCGGCGACCGGGGCGGCTCTGAACGGCGGCGGGCGGCACTCCGGCCACGCGCGAGAACCCTCCCGCTCCCCGCCAACTATATTTAGCGCCGGTCATTTTTGAGCCGACGATTACAAGCCAGCTCCGATTTCTAAAGGGAACCTGATTGCCCAGCCTGGATTACGTCTGCACTTGCAGATGCAACCGCCAAAAACTGAGAGGAAAGGACCTTTCAATTACCGACTACTGCAACGGACCTCAAAATGTTTCTTCGGCGAATTGTCAAATAATAGAACAGTCTTTAACTAAAATGCATACCAAAGACGTTGTGTCATCATTAAAATTGTTAGAAACTGTTATTTATACCTATGGAAGCTATTGAAGATAGGTTCAGATTTATAACTGGCTGATTTAATAAAGAAGAAGGTGTATTCATCACAGCTCATTTACGTATCACTGCTGGGTTCGAGTCTACTCCACAATAGGAGTGACATTTACCAACTATACCACGCTGGTTAGACATGTACGGTACATACGGTTTTATTTCGATTTTTTCATCTCTTGCATAGATGGTATATGCATAATATATCCTTCAGTTGTCTTTTACGACACCCACGGGTAAGATAAGGGTTTTGATTACCACCCCGTTTCTTTACTTGCGGGTCGTAGTTAAAGATAATTAATGCCACTTTTTAACTAACAGTACCTAAATTTTAGGTAACATCTACAGCAATTAAAGCATATCGTTTGGTAAACACTCAACATCAATCAATTATTAATGTTATGTACTAGATAAAAGGCCGTATGTGTCACTTTAAATTTATGTTTCGTTGGTGAAAATCATAAAAGATGTAAACCGTTTAACCAGCGTGGTATAGAAGCCCTATTTCTCTCCCATTTTGGACTAATTTTGAGTGGGTGCGCAGTATTAGGACGCATATGAGCTCATGAAAATGATGACGAAGTTTTCAACGTTCATTTAACTAACTTCAATAGTTCGGTGATGAGATAAGAATACAATGTGTCACCACCCCTTACACTGTCATCATTATCTCTCTCATATACGTAGCACTGCTAGCCTGGAGGCCCCTCTACAACAGAAGGGAAATTAACCTACTATATTACGCTGTTCATACGGGTTGCTATAGGATTTTATTTCGAGTACAAGTACCAGTTCTTACAGATCTGCATATAATATTGTTTATTTGATTTTTACGTCACCCACGAGTAAGAGAGGGGGTAGTTAATAGTATTATTACTCCGTCACCACACAGAACTGTAACCTGTCTGTGGAAGTCGTAAAACTGGCTGAAGAATCATCAGGATATTGTGCTGCAGTATTGTCCTTTGGAAATTTATTACGGTATTATCTGTCATATTAAGAAACATATTTCTAAGAATACGCCTCTTTATGTGGTGAGGGTATAAAATTCAATTGTCGCCATTCCTTATTTGCCCGTGGGAGCCTTAAAAATCGCGTAAGTGTCTCACCGAGGGAGTGGCTTGCAGCTGTGTCCCGGGAAATGTATAACACTTCAATGCGATCGCCAATCCGCCTGCTAAGCGTGGCAATTATGACACTATCCTCTCATTTATGAGGAGGCCTATATCCAGCGGTGTTTGGTGATAGGCTGAATGATTGATGTAAACCAATGGTCTATAGAATGATAAAAAGATGGAATGAATTACAGTTTTAACCGACTTCAAAAAAGATCTGTTACTGTGGTAGGACCAAACTGTTTACAGTGGTCTGCCTACAGCCGCGGGCCGGCCCGTCCGGGGTAGTAGCACATTGAGCAGAAAATCGACGTCTGATTAGTTACAATTTGTTACTGCGCTTCGTTCGGTGAGTAAGAGAGCAGGCAACCCGACTTTCTGAGGATGTTTGCGTGTGGTGGGTTTTGGTGATACCTTTAGTTTCACCGAACCTCATCGCACGCATTCATACTTCACTCACACATCTTCACTTTCTTCACGGTAGGCAGCGGCCTAGCAAAGGTTTATAAGCGACAGCAACACTTACCGTCAGGTGTACTGTTTGCTCGTTTGCCACCGTTTGCAATAAAAAAATAAAAGATCTCTCAATTTGAATTCTATGTATGTTATTTATATATTCGAATGTATATTACGCCATTTTGCCAATTATAAATTGCTTTTGGTGATTTTTTTGTGTTTGGTTCATACTTCGATCTGTGTGGTGACGGAGCAGGAATACAATTCTCCCCTCTCTTGCGCTTGGTTGTAGTAAAAGACGGCTAAGGGATATATTATGCAGATAACAACAACGCAAGAGAAGGAAAACTTGACATAAAACCCTATGCCAACACGTTTGACCAGCGTGTTATAGTTGGTCGATTTTCTTGCCATCGTGGAGGAGACCCAACAGTGGACTTATGTGGACTGAGATAATGATGATGATGAGATCCTACTTCAGAGGTGGTCCCATATAAATTTGACCAAGATCTGACCATCAGTTTTTGATCCTTTACAACACGTATTTGATTAATCTCGACTACATAGTCTTGTGTACTTTGTGATCTTCTCACTTCCCATCTTGCCCGTGAATGTTGTAAAAGACGACTAAGGGATATATTACGCATATAACATCTATGCAAAAGAAAGGAAACTCAAAATAAAACCCTATAACACCTGTCCGACCAGCATGGTATAGTAAGGGTTCCCTCATATTGTGGAGGAAGCTCCAGCCCAACAGTGGGACATATATGAGCTGAAATGATGATGATGATGGTGACATAGTCTTGAAGTCGTTTTTATTTCCATCGCGATAGCTGGCGCGCAAATTTTTCGATACTAAGAAGCAGGCTCGGGTGGAATGGTGCCGTGATTATTATAAACAAATTTGGAGCAGGCTTGCCCTGTTTACGACATCATTACAGATTATGAGTCCTGGATTTATGAATACGAATCAGAAACAACGGTTTGAGTGTTTCAAAACGAATCAACGCCTACTAAAGTGAAGTTATCTAGAAGCGGTGGGTGGCGGAGGGAGAATTTTGATAGCGAGCTTTTCCAATTTGACTGGCTACTTGGTCTTGGTCTTGGTCAATTCCATTACGAAATCATAGAAGCATCAACAGCGAATGGTATCCTACCAAATGCTCCCCAGAAAAATTCTCTATTGTGAGCAACAAGCGACAAAACATGGCTCCGCGTCGTTCGTCCGGTACCCCACATTACAGCCCTGACCTAGCACCGTGTGACTTCTTTTTATTCCCGAAAATAAAAAATCTGTTCAAAGTTGTGATAACATTTTCATTGCCAGAAGACGCACTATCAGCGTTCATATCGACTGTTCTCCTTGCCATCTTATGCTACGAAAAGTGTTCACTATAGTTTGAGCTATGAAAGGTTATAATATTTAAACCGTGCATTAATGGAAATTAGGTCGCAGTTATATTATGCGCATTTTACCGATATTCGGTAACGTTTATCCATATAGTTATTGACAGCAACTAAACGGTTAGTAGCCGTTGTCAGAAATCGCCGGTACGCTCATGTCTACTTTATATAGAGGCTGGTGGAGAGAACTTATCCGTGTGGTGACGGAGTAAGAATACAATTTACCACTCCCTATCTTGCCCGTGGATGTCGTACAAGACGACTAAGGGTTATAATATGCACATAAGATCTGTGCAAGAGAAGGAAAACTCGAAATGAAACCCTATACCAACATGTCTGACCAACATGGTATAGTAGGTCAAATTCCCTCCCATTGTGGAGGAGGCCCGAGCCCAACAGTGGGACATATGTGGGCTGCGATGATGATGATGATGGAGAGAACTTTGAAAATAATTAATAAAAAAAATATGTACCTATAGACTTAGAATAATAACGTATAGAAGGATAGTGTCGGAACTTAAGTGATAAAAAACATGTAGCCAAAAATACTACATGCGCGCAGGCGATTACACACGTACACACGCACACCACTATACAAATTTTGAAATCAAATTTTGTTTTTATTAACATAAGTCGTCGAAATACTTTTAAAAGTAATAGTATAGGATCCCGCTATACAACGACCTTCACCGAGATGCTTATTTGATGAAACTTATTTTTTATGTAATTTAATATGTCAATAAATATATTGCATATGGGTTGCCTAACAAGTTTTAGTCCAGAGTATGATTTGATTTGATGAGTATGAACATTGCACCGGTTTGATTATTAGACAAATTCTATACCAATCGAAAGTATGAAGGCCATAGAATAAGCAAACGTTAGATTGCATATTCTTTTTCGGTCACAACTCTCGGGTAGCCAGGTATAAACAGATAAATTGATACTATCATTTTGCACCGGTCTGATCGACGTTTGCATATTCTATGGGCTTCATACTTTCGATTGGTATAGAATTTGTCTAATAATCAAACCGGTGCAATACACATAAAAAAAATATTAATGAATCATACTCTGGACTAAAATTTGTTAGGCAACCCATATGCAATATATTTATTGACATATTAAATTACATAAAAAATAAGTTTCATCAAATAAGCATCTCGGTGAAGGTCGTTGTATAGCGGGATCTTAGACCATAATGTTAATACACTTTTTATGTTTTTCAAATGTGTTGTGACACCATTTGAATGCACAAACTGTCATAATTACCTACTTATTTTTTAAGTGTTACGTACGTACGTGTAGTACAGTGACCTTGTACACTACGGAACGGTCCGGCGTAAGCTCCATTAGGCTCCAATTTAGATGTTTAATTTTTTGTGCGAGGACTTACCTCTATACGTTATTATTCTAAGCCTATAGAACTCTTTTTTTACTTTCGCAGAACTCTCCGAGTGTCCCATGTACCTACGTGATGAGATCGATTACGTATCCGGTCTTCATCCATAAATGCTATTTAAAGTCTATCGTACAATTTAGTTTAATGTTACCGGCGCTGATCAATTTTTCAATGAGGCACGATAATTTAAATTAGCTCGCAAAATAAATGGAGAGAATTTTGAAATTGGAACGTACCTGTTTTTACTTATCAATAACAATATTTTCAAAATAGATTAAAGGTACGGCCAAATCTGCGCGACCAAAGCGACTGCGAAGCGGTAGCGTCAGTCCCGCGACAGACGCTACCAGACGCTGCCCCTGATGTCTTATGGTGCCATGCACACCTAAGGGACCACAGCGCGGGACGACCGCGTTGGCAAGGCAGGACGCACGCGTCTAGTAGTTAGACATGTTTACCTCTACGAGTATACCTTGATTATAATTATTTTATTAAAATCCACAATGGTAACGGAGGTTTTCCGTGTGGTGACGGAGTAAGAATACAATTCATGATCCCCTCATACCCGCGGGTGTCATAAAAGATAACTAAGGTATTTATTACGCATATGACATTTACGCAAAAGATGGTAAACTCGAAATAAAACCCTATACCAACTTGTCTGACCAGCATGGTATAGTAAGGTCAATTTCCTTTCTATTATAAAGGAGGCTCGAGCTCAACAGTGGGACGTGTATGAGCCGAAATGATGAAAATGATTAATCCACGATGACCACAGTGTCTACAACTGAAGATACAGAAATGTTTATAGAAAGAGTGAGAGAACATAGTATTTTATACGATTTAAAACATCCAGAATATAAGAACTTAAGAAAAAAAGATAAAATATAGGATTCTATCGGTTCGCGCCGTAGTCGCGCAGGTGTGCACATCTAGTTTCGCGTTTCGCGTCCCGCGTGTTAACCTGCGGGTGGGCGTGGTGAATTGTATTCTTACTCCGTCACCACACGGAAAACCTCCGTCACCATCGTGGATTGTAATAAAATAATTACAATCAAGGTGTAGGTACTCGTAGAGATAAACACGTGTTTTTTTTTTGGGGTGGGCTGCGGCTAGCGCGCTTCTCGCACCACTCCGTCCGGGGCGACAGAGGGGCGTAAGCACGCACACCCGCAACCCACCCTAACACAACGTCGCCTTCGTCGTTGGGCCGACCACCGGAGTACGGTAATTTGTCATCAGTGGTTAGCCCGACGGAATACTCCCTACTTGGGGTACCCTCTCATCAACTGACGTCCCCCCCTCGGGGAGGACTTTGGTCTTTCATCACGCAATTGGCCTCTCGGCTGGTGACGGACTAACTCCCCGGTCACATCACCCGCGGCCTCGGCTAGGGCGAGGTAAACACATCGAACTACTAGACGCGTGCGTCCCGCTCTGCCGACGCGGTCGTCCCGCGCAGTGGTCGCTTAGGTGTGTATGGCGCCATAAGATATCACGGGTAGCGTCCGGTAGCGTCTGTCGCGGGGCTGACGCTACCGCTTCGCATTCGCTTTGGTCACGCAGGTTTGGCCGTACCTTAAAACTGGCCAGTCTCGCACACATTAAAACTTTTTTTCGCAATACTTTCTGGGTGACCTGGTGAATTATTTGTAACGAAATATTGTCCTAATCTTAATAATTCATCACACAGATATTTGACCTTTACTGTTAGATAAATCCTATCAGGAAGATAAAATCCTTGTGTGACTTTAATTTATTCAGAGATCACAGAGGTCATATCCGGAGGGATATGATTATAGAAACATATGTCCACAGGTAGTGACTTTAAACGAACTACGCAATATGAAGAAATAGAAAAATTTCTATATTTTATAAAGGAAATTGTTTTAATTGATTGAATTAGGCGATACATAGCGGCAATCCATTTTTATTCTGAAATGGAAGGGAGACCCACCACTTTCCCACGGTAATCAATATACCGCACACCACAATGAAAGGAATACGGGATAGGAATAAGCTGGACTAGGAAATAAGGAAATCTTACTCTCACGTGATGAGCACCTTCCAAATTCGGCAAATACGAATCGTCCTGAGGATGTTTATCCTGTCCTGAGGATCGTTTAGAGGCGAAACACGTGTCGAATGAATATTCGAAGTTCTGCGAAAAATTGCAAGTTGATGTTCTGGAAGGTGCTCATCACGTGAGAGTAAGATTTCTTTATTTCCTAGTCCAGCTTATTCCTATCCCGTATTCCTTTCATTGTGGTGTGCGGTATATTGATTACCGTGGGAAAGTGGTGGGTCTCCCTTCCTTCCTTCCATTTCAGAATGGAAATTGTTTTGTTAAACTGTCTTCGACATTTTATAAAACAAATGTGGGTAGTCATTTTAGGGCTTGGCTGTATGGGTTTTAGTCCCTTTGCCTATCTAAACGGACGAAGTGAATAAAAACAAAATTATTTGTTTACTTTTTGAAGTTTTAGGTTAAGAGTTTTCAATTTTTCATTAATAATTAGATTTAATTAAATATCCAGCTAAATATTTAATAAATAACATGCAAAATATGTCAACACCGAAACGTCGTCGTCGTTTGGGTAACAATGTAATTGTGCGAATTGGACAAATTATTGAAAATAATAATTTGACGATAGCTGATTGTACTCCAATGAAACGAAAAGTATCTGAAAATAATGAGGTGAATGTTGATAGATGTGATTCTCCACATCTACCTTGTAATCAAGTCGAATTTTTGCACAGTTCAGATAATAATAGCTCGGCTACTGATATACCGTGTTCACCCGGTGTTCTAATGACAAACAACCAGTGGGAGTCTTTCGATGTTAGCGCCAATAAAATAAACGAATACTGTGATAAATCATTGCAAAATCAAGTTATAGCTGAAGAAGATGAAGATATATTTGACGATAATATGAACAATTCGGCATTGGAAGAATCAGTGGTCAATCATGTAGAACAGTTTAAAAATGAAATGGACGAAAGGTTCGATAAAATAAATGATTCCGTAGCCAATCTTCATGAAGTTTTAAAAAACGAAAGTTTAATGTTTGAAACAAAAGACTCATTTTTATTGGATATTAAGGAGAGTGGTATTGTCAATGAAAATAATGTTGATATTATACATCAGGTACAACCGGCAACTTCTAAGGATAGTTTTTATGGACTGCCTATGGTTACGAGAAGCTTATTTAAAACTTATAGGAACATTGAAAAGTTTTATGGTAAGTTATCTCTTAATAAATTCTTGTTTCATGTGTTAACTAGTTTAGTCTAAGATCCCTCAATAAAATAACCTTTACTGAGCTGCAATGAATGAAAAGTATTTTCATCATCATTATCATTACAGCTCACATACGTCCCACTGTTGGGCACGAGCCTCTCCCACAATGAGGCAAATTAACCTACTATACCACCCTGGTCAGACGTGTTAGTATAGAGTTCGACTTTTCCTTCTCTTGCGTAGATGTTATATGCATATTATATGCCTTAGTCAATTTTATACCAATACCCACAGGTAAGAAAAGGGGTGGTTTTTTTTTTTTTTGTGGGTGGGCTGCGGTCGGCGCGCCTCCGCACCACTCCGTCCGGGGCGACAGAGGGGCTAAAGCACGCAACTCCCGCAACCCACCCGAAAACCACCTCGCCTTCGTCGTTGGGCCGACCACCGGAGCAGGTTTACTTGTCGTCAGTGGTCGGCCCGACGGAATCCCCCCTACGTGGGGTACCCTTCCATCGACCGACGTCCACCCCTCGGGGAGGACGTCGGTCTTTCCTCACGCGGTCGGCCTCTCGGCGGGTGACGGAGTAATCCCCGGTCACGTCACCCGCGGCCTCGGCTAGGGCGGCATGAGGCGCAGGTAGTTGCGCCTGCGCCGCCAAGAAAATGGGTGGTGAATTGTACTCTTACTCCGTCACCACACGGAAAGTTTTTTATTTTCAATAAAATGTGTCACTCTCTGACACGAATTACTTATCATCATCGACACTCTTATACTTCTCATTACTGGGCACGACCCAAATGGCAGGTGTTTGATGTATTATATCACACATTCATACATAGAGTCACGCCTCTTTCCCATAGGGCTAGGCAGAGACTACTTCCCTCCACTTGCTACGATCTTGACATACCACTTTCGCCTCATCCACATTCATTAATCTCCTTATGCATTTTCTTCAGTTTAGAGTACTTTTGACTCGGCCTTTCTTAAGAACGTTTTCAATTTGATCGTGGAACGTCCGCCTTGGCCTTCCCTTTCCAACACTTCTGTTTAAATTATTCACATACGATGTTAGTCAAATATGTGGGTATAAGGTTTTATTTCGAGTTATCCTTCTCTTGCACCAACAATATATGTATATTATATCCCTTAGTTATCTTTTATGACGTTCACAGGCAAGATAGGGTGTGGTAATTTGTATTTTTACTCCATCACCACATGAGAAATGGACTATTTCACCGTAATCCTCCAATCCTCCATTGGGAGGTGCGGCATATTGACTGAACATGGAAAAGTGATGGGACACCTTTTCTTTCCTAATAACATAATGAATTTTTATGTATTGCCTAATTCAATTAATGATTTGTTCACTTATAATTTGATACAGACTGGCAGGAGGATTGCCTTAACATGGATGCAATAAAACATAGACGGAACTTGATTTATGCATTGCCTACAAGTGGTGGCAAGACCCTAGTGGCTGAAGTGTTGATGCTTAGAGAAGTTCTCAATCAGAAGAAAAATGCATTGTTTATCTTACCCTTTGTGGCTATTGTACAGGAGAAGGTGAGATTTTAATGATTCTCTTCTTTAAGTTTATTATCAGGTTAAAGTTGTTTGTTATTATCGGCCTGGGTTAAGTTGTCAGTGCCATCTGCGGTTAATAACTGTAAACATACAAAAAATACGTTTCAGTTTATACCACATATTTGGTCCCCATATGGCGAAAGATAGGACTACAGTTGTCGCTACTCCTTACTTGACCATACGATTCGTAAAACTCGGATGAAGGATCACTAGGAGGATGGGCAGCAAATCTCTTTCAGTATATGACTAATCACCTTACTGTGATCTGAAGAATATGTGAAAAATGACTGCGCTATATGCCATCCCTTAAGGGATGCTTGTGTGTTATTAACACTATTATTTAAAAATAGATTTGCTTCTTTTCTTTTATAGATCTGGTCCCTATCACCATTTGCAGTTCAGCTGGAGTTTCTAGTGGAAGAATATGCTGCTGGTAAAGGCCACATTCCACCTAAGAAACGTAGAAAAAAGAACAGTATATATGTAGCGACTATAGAGAAGGGTTTAGCTCTTATCAGGAGCTTGATTGAGCTGAACAGGTTACATGAAATTGGACTTATTGTTGTAAGTACTAGCGATTTAAGATCATCTCAGCTCATATAGGTGCTATGGAGCTTGAGGGTTCCACTCATTCATTCATCTCAGCTCATGTGTTGAGGATGAGCATCCTTCACATTATTGCCGCTCATATATGTCCCACTGCTGGGCTCGAGCCTCCGCCATAATAGGAGGGAAATTGACCTTACTATATCATGCTGGTCAGACAGGTTGGTATAGGGTTTTGTTTCGTGTTTTCTATCCCTTGCAAAGATGTCATATGCGTAATATATCCTATAGTCGTCTTTTACTACACACATGGGTATGAGAGGGGGTGGTGAATAGTTTTCTTACTCTGCCACCACCAGCTGTTAGGAAATACCAGACATAATACTTCATGTGATGTCACAGAGTGTGCGACAGAGACAATACTCTATAAATCCGATATTAGTCGATTGTTTCTTTCTAAGGGTCGATGTGTAATATTTATCGCTCGCTACTTTATTGATGTCATTTTACCATACATACAACTTATATAAATTCAAGAGTATAATGAAATCTATTACAGGTGGACGAATTACATTTGATAGGTGAAAAGGGTCGAGGAGGGACCCTTGAAATGTTGCTTTCAACAGTAATATTTACTAACCGTAAGTATCAATTATAATCATCACCTCAACTTATAACTGTATCCCTATCTACTGGGCTCAAGCTTCCTCTACAGTGGGAAAGAAATTGACCTACTATACGATGCTGATCAGACAGACTATCAGAGTTTTATTCCATGTTCCTCGTCTCTTGTTCTTATAATTTATGCCATTAACCTACACTTGAGAAGACTAATTTGGATATGGGGTGTCGTTTGGCTGATGAGATTAGAATGGGAATAAAATCCTCTATTCTTCCAGAGATATTGAAGGAGTAAGAAAACACCTCACCATCTTTATACCCGTGGGTGTTGAAAAATCACCAAAACGTCAGATTAGCGTGTTTTAGTAGGTTTCCCTTTCATTGTGAAGAAGGCCCGGGCCCGGCACTCACTGCCACTCAAGTATATGAACTGTGACGATGATGATGACGACTCTTCCAGAGAACATCCAAATTGTGGGCATGAGCGCTACTATAGGCAATCTGCATGATATAGCCAAGTTCTTGAATGCAGACGTGTTTCAAAGGCAGTTCCGGCCAGTGGAACTTGCCGAGTACGTGAAACTGGGCAATATGCTGTATAAGATCCAATGGACAGCTGAAGGTGTGGAGGTGGTACCTGATAGAGATCTGGCTTATGATGTAAGTATTAAATTTTTTTTTATCCCTTTAGTTTTTAATTTGATGGTCTAGGTCTTTCAAGTTCTTTTGTAGTTGTGGTTATATTGAGTTACTCTTGGTCACAGTATTCGGCTGCCGCTGTGAGCTTAGATCCGGATTTGCTGGGCGGTCTGGTGTCGGAAGTGGTACCGGGGGGCAGTTGCCTGGTCTTTTGCCCAACGAAGCGCAACTGTGAGAACGTAGCTGTGTTGCTATGTAAGCTGCAAAGACGGTAATTAATTATGTAGTTTAGTTTGTCTCATCGCCATCAACAACATCATCACCACCACTATCATCATCATCATCACTACTATTATTACCACCATCATCACCACCATCATCATCCTCACCACCACCCTCATCATCATCACCACCATCATCATCATCATCACCACCACTATCATCATCATCACTACTATTATTACCACCATCTCGCCACCATCATCATCATCACCACCACCATCATCATCCTCACCACCACCCTCATCATCAGCACCACCATCATCATCATCATCATCATCACCGCCATCATCATCATCCTCACCACCACCCTCATCATCATCGTCCTTCCATCCCTTGATAATAATAAAGTAAACCTTATTATGTGATGACTTTTCAAACATAATTAAGGGACACAAAGTACATACAGACTCAGAACAAGAATTTGTGGATCGCACAAAATAATATCCTTTTTTTTTACTATAAGTTATGGTGCCGCACATAACACCTGGTCCATCCGAGGCGACGTGTATACCTCTCCGTAGTACTAAGTGGTTGGGCCATCGGTACCCGGCTTTGTCATCAGTGGCAAGTCCAGGTTACCTTTTCGGTAACCGTCTTGAGTAGACGCCCCGGCGATTTTGCCATCTAACCGTCGCCGTCATGCGATCAGTCTCTTCTAGAAAGTATTGTCCATACAAATCGTACTCGCGGCGTCCGGTATGTTGTCTTAACATTTGAAACAGACTTCCATTAGATGCGAAAGTCTTCATCATCATCACATCTCATATACGTCCCACGTTTGGTAATGGATCTCCTTCATAATGGGAAGGGAATTTGACCTACTGTACCATGCTGTGTCCGTGTGGTGACGGAGTAAATATACAGTTCACGACCCCCCTATCTCGGCCGTTAGTGTTGAAAAAACGGACTAAGGGCCATGCATGTAAAATCTATGCAAGAAATGGTAAACTGGAAATGATATAATATACGTTTGACCAGCGATTTGATCGCTTAGTCGTCTTTTACGACACCTATGATCAAGAAAGAGTATGGTAAATAGTATTGCTCTGTCACAGCAGGGATAAATTGAAATCGTTATCATTTTAAAAGAACGCAAATTAGTTTAAAGTCCAAGAGTAGTTTTAAACATTTTAGAGAAATGGCAACACATCGTACACAGGAGCGTCAGGCGCTGGAGAACGCATTGAAGACTGAAGGTGCCAGTGCTGAGTTATCTCGTGCAGTCCGCTATGGAATAGCTTACCATCACGCCGGACTGGCGAGCGACGAGCGAGCACTCCTAGAACATGCTTTTAGGTACGTTTAGTTTATTAGCAGTTCAACAGTGAAGCTTTTTTCTGAAGGTTTATGAAAGCCTGATCTGTTACAGCCCAGTCATCTTAGGTCAAATTAGGTGTATATCTTGGAAAATCGACATACCACGTAAAAACTTGTACTTTGGCATCCTAAAAATATTCTCAATAATTCACATATAGTTGGATGGGTGCGAGTTTTAAAGTCAGGGGTCAAAGGTCACAAAAATCGGTTTTTACGTGGTAATATACTGGGTATGTCGATTTGCCGAGGTCAATCCCCTATAATGACTGGACTTTTTGCGTGAAGAAAAGATTGCGAGCAAAAGAGCTGAAGCGACTGCTATCATATCGTATTTGTCACACATCGTCGTTTTCTCAGCTCATAAATGTACCACTGTGGGGATCAAGCCATTTCCTCCTCTTGCACAGATATTATATCCCTTTATCCACGACACGACATACACGGGCAAAATAGGGAGTGGTTGAATTGTATTCTTACTCTGTCACAATACGAAAAGTATTTTTTCACACCCTGAAGTGCAAAGCGTGTAAATACGCAACGTAATAGACGCTCAAGAACTTGCGACAAATTAGGTGATGGTGAACTGTATTCTTACTTCACCATCACAGAAAAAGTAAATAAAATATGATAGACTAGCAGCGCCCTGCGGTTTTACCCGCATAGTTCGCCTCCCCGTGAGAATATCGGGATAAATTATAGCCTATGTGCTATTCTGATATGTAAGCTACATTTTGTGAGGTTTCATCAAAATCCATTCAGTAATTTTTGCGTGAAAGAGCAACAAACATACTCATATACTCACACTCTTTAGCGTTTATAATATTAATAGGATTTCCTGATGTTTTATTTGTTTTGAAGACTTGGCCAATTTACCGAGATTGGTATTTTCATCAGGTCAGGCGCGATATCAGTGTTATGCTGTACATCGACGCTAGCAGCCGGCGTGAACCTACCGGCACAGCGAGTGATTGTGCGTGCACCCTTAGTGGGTAGGGAGTTAATATCCCTCGGTGCTTACCGACAGATGGTGGGCAGGGCTGGTCGGGCCGGCGTCTGCGAAACTGGTTAGTAATAAATATCTATAATCTCATCATCGGCAATTTACCGTTTATTGCTGAACGTAGACCTCGAATAGTAAGCTACATGGTACACAGTAAGATGTTATTCCGTTTCCCAAGAGAGCGTTATTTCAAATTCTGTCGGTGAAAACTTAGTAATTTTACGACTTCGTATGCCGTCGTCACATGGTATAATTCTGATGAAATTGGTAGGTATGCGACACCAAAAATAATGATGAGTATTCAATGTATTCTTTTCCATACAAATATTTATCCCGTGTTTTGACGGGATAAATATTTAAAGGGAGAAAGGGTTTACCAAGAGAGCTGTCAGCTATCTCCTGGGCATTGTATAACGCATCAGCACACACAGCGTCCATTCCGTTCGGGGCGACGAAAGGGAGGCGCGCTTCACCTTCGCCACTGGGTCGGCCACTGTTACCGAGTTCCTTGTCGCCCATGGTCAGCCCGGCGGGATTCTCTTTCGGGTATCGTTCCTCTCTAAAGTCCCTCCAAGGACGTCGGTCGCTCTCACGCGGCCAGCCTCTCTGCGTATGACGGACTATTCCCCGGTCAAGTCGCCCGCGGCCTTGGCTATGGGCGTTTGCCAGCCCTGTCGAGCGCGGCAATTACGGCACTATTTGTCTAAGTCTACTTTCTGCAGTGAACGGCAACAGATTGATCATGATCATCATTTCAGTCCATATACGTCCCACTGTTGGGCTCGAATCTCCTTCACCATAGGAGAAAAATTGACTTTACTATACAATGCTGATTAGACAGGTTGGTATAGGGTTTTATTTTGAAATCTCCTCTTATACAGATGTTATATGCCTATTATATCCCTTAGTCGTCTTTTACGACATCCATAGCCAAGATAAGGAGTGGTGAATTGTATTCTTACTCCATCACCACACGGCAATCGTATGATAATGATGACTAGATTATTTTATTATATGAATAGGTGAAAGTATAATAATTTGCAACGCACGTGAATGGCAGCAGTTCCGTTCCGTGCTGAGCGGAGGTCTGGCGCCCGCTCGCAGTCAGCTCCGGTCGTGTTCTAACAGTCTAGTGCTAAGCGCGGTAGCACTGGAGCTTGCTGTGCGAAGACCAGAGCTATTGAGATTGATGCAGTCCACACTAATGGCTGTTACGTTAAACGAGGAAGATTGGTAAGTTTGTCTACTTCATTTCTTCGTTACTCTGTGATTTGTAAGTTTGTCTTCTCTATTGCCTCGTTACGCTGTGGATAGTATGCACGTCATTAACCTGCTACGCTTTCATATAGTGTTGGGTAGGACACAACATGAAAAAAGAGTTTTTAAGAGTAGCTATCCCTTATCATAGTAAGCCAGTACATTTGCCCACTTCAAATGAGACGAGGCCAATGAGGTTTAGAGTGTTGGGCTAGGGCACGACATAAATAAGAGTTTGTAAGAGTAGCCTCTTTTTGTACTAAGGCATTGTACTACCCTTTTCTTTTTTTTTTGTTAACGCTGTGGAAATGCAATTTACGCACTACCCCCCGCCGGTAACAGACGAGGGGGTGTGTGGGACTCGCCGGTCGCCTATGCAACCGGAATACCCACTAAAACCAACAGCGGTCCCTTCCGCGCTTTTACGGAGTGCCGGAGAGATCGTCTAGTGACATTCGATCCCCGACACTCCTACGCAAGGCCGTCGGGCCACGTCCTGTCGTCACTCAAGGCGATGGGAGGAGATGCGCATATCGGCGCCTCCCCCTCCCTGTTCGCCGCCTACGGAGCGAGTTAGCGGACGCAAGTGCCTCGCGTTCCCGTTCGGCGGCCTCCTTCCGGGCGATGACCTCCTCGCGGAAAGAGGCCATCGACGACCAGCACCTGTCGCTGTCGAGCATCTTTGTTATGATGGTCAACAATGACAGGTCTGTTCCTATGACCGCCGACAGGTCGCGGCGCTGAGGCCCCCAGGCGGGACATACCTCCAGGGTGTGACGCACATCATAATTTGGCGCGCCACACTCATGGCATCCGGGGGCCTCCTCACGTCTGATTATATGCAGGTACTTACCGAAGACCCCGTGTCCGGTAAGTACCTGCGTCATCCGGAAGGTCAGGTTGCCGTGCTGTCGTTTCATCCAGCGGTACATTGTACTATCCTACTTCAAATGAGGCGATGCCAAAATATAATCACACCATTCCGTGCCATTTGAAACTCTATTCGTATTATATATAAAGCTCAATATTGTTGTTCATGACGTTCACGATTCAGCATAAACTTAGTAGCGCCATCTCATTCTGGCACATATAAATCAGATGAAAGAGTAGACACAGTACTGAAGTGAAGCATACAACTATGAGGCTCGAGGCGTTCTCTCTCACTCACACTAGAGTTTTGAAGCATGTTCCGTACTTTTTCTCGCTTGCGACTAAAGCGATTACTGCGACAGAAAATTTGAAGTAGTACATTTTGAAATGTTAAGCCACTCTTACATTTTGACGTCATGAATAGGACAAATGAACTTCCTCTTTTATGTCCTACTCGACACTACTTTCATATCTTATGCCGGTTCTTAAAGCTGTGTATCCATACGAATTTCCGGGGCTTTTAATCTATCGCTTGCCACAGTACAATAAAATTTTAAATACAATATTGATTGTATCATCGTCATCACACCTCATAAAACTCCCACTGTTGTATTTTCTCGGCGGATTCATTCACATTAATTAACTAATGATATCTGATGTTTACGCGAGCACTACACATTGTAAATAAAACTACTTTTACGGATTATATCGCGTTTGTATTTGATTTATGATTGCCCGACGTTTCGAACACTTTGCAGCATTCATGATCACGGGCGGACTAAGGTGTCTCACGTCCAACAAGTAATCGTTATTACAGACATTTATAATTATCTACCCGATACAGAAAATAGTTATAAATTTATTAAATTGTTATCCACATTTTAGTACAAATTTATTGCCAGTGTAAGAAGAAAATGAATCTATATGAAAAAATTATATTGTTTATGGTTAGTAATTATTAATTATTAAATTTGTAGCAATTATTATTACAATTTGTTGATTTAAAACTAACAAAACTAATATACTACCACCGGATCGGAACGCGGCCACACTGAGAAAGATCCGGCAAGAAAACTCAGGGGACATGATGCTAAATTAATATTGATTTTTAATTTTAGATACTTACTAAAAGATTTTTGATTTACAAAATTATCTTTAACCATTATTATTGTGGGTCAAATCTATACAATAAGTGCTCACAGTATCATGCAGTCTTGTGGTGGTCTCTTTGGATTTATTTTTAATTATGTTTATAACAGGATCCCAGCTTGATGATAATACCCAGCCATCCTCTCTATTGAAATTTTTGTGTTTTTTGATTTCAATAGCCTCGCGTACCATTCTAGGCAGGTATCGGTGTTCCTTTGCGAGGACTTGAGGTTTATCAAACCTAATGTTATGGCGGGAGCGGTTCTGACTATTATATATTAATTAACTAGGTAGCAAGAGCTTAGCTCTTCCATTTTTACAAATCCTTTATTTTATATTATAGTGCTTATTTCGTCATCACACCTCATACACGTCCCACTCCTGGGGCGAGTCTTCCCCTCAATGGGAAGGAAATTTTCCTACTATACTACTACTATATTTCCTACATAGTGGTCAATAAGAATACAGTATATTTCGGTTATAACGACGGCGGAGGGACCACCTTAATGTCGTGGCTATATCCGGAGGTCTCTATATCCGTAATCAGTTTTTCTTAAACAGTAAATGTACGTCTAGGAGTCATTTTCACAAGTTTAAGAAACACTGTTCACTTACTGAAAATTGCTAAGTAACGCTACACACAAACAAAGCATTTGACCATTTGCGAATGTAAACAAAGAATAAGAAAGCTTATACTCGTTCCAACCATTTATTTTACTTTTGGCAGGTCGAATTCTGATCAATTAGTGTTGTGCCAATGTATTACGGATACTATGTTTTGTAATAATCGATTTTAGTCAGGAAGAACTTTTAATCGATTTAACACGGATATTTTATTTTTGCTTAAATACATATTTCATATTATTTAAAAACTTCACTTCTGTAAATATATTTGTTATTTGGGCACATTAATTTTTGCATACCCACTAATTCAGTCCTCCCAAAATATTTTACTTTGTACTTTGCAAAATAAAAAATAACTACTTTATGAAGCATTTTTCCATTAAGCGGGGTCCGCTGTTCCAAACTTTACTTAGAGACAATGGCGCCCTCGTCTGCGGTAGTAAATCACTAATTTTCTCATCCAGCCTACCCCTTTTTTTTTAAGCCGAATTGGCAACACTGAACGGCGCGCCGGCGATGCCATTTTGTTGTGTTGTCTGTCACTCGCAACAAGACTCCCGTGCTAGTCACATTTCTGTTCGCTGAGTGCTCTTTCATATTTTTCATACGCTGTGTTGAGTATTTATATTCCACCGTATTGATTTCATTGTTCTTACTTTGATTGAGTTGAGCGTATCGTTCCTCCCAGTAAGATTTTACTTGCAAAATGCCGAAAGGTATGGTGCTTAAAGGACAATCCAGAGAGTTAGTGCTGCGGCTTCGTGAATTTTTTGAAAAGGAAAGCCGCAATGGCGGATTCCTTATACCAGTAACCCAAGTTAGAGATCGTGTTGCAGCAGCATTAGGTATTAGTGCTCCAACGGTGGCGAAAATCACTAAAGAAGCCTATGGTAGTAGTGGTATTGAACAGAACAAGCTATCTACGCCTAAGAAAAAACGTCAGCCCCGTAAAGTAACAGCAATTGACAGTTTTGATACTGATGCTATTCGTCGTCATATATACAATTATTACACAAGCAAAGAGATTCCTACTTTGAAAAAATTAGTAGCGTCTCTACGAAATTGTGGCTTGTTTCGTGGTCAAAAATCTTCTTTGTCAAAGGTGCTGCACCAAATCGGGTTCTTGTATAAGAAATCCGACAAAAGAAAAATTTTAATGGAACGTCGTGATATAGCCTTGTCTCGCTGTGAATTTTTAAGACAAGCGAAAAAAATAGAAGACTGGTCGAATGTCGTTTTCACAGATGAAACTTGGCTCAATGCCAATCATTCCATACCAAAAGGTTGGACTGACGATACTGCTGCTTCTACTTCTGCAGTGCCAATGGGGAAAGATGAACGCCTCATCATTTGCCATGCGGGAACTACAAAGGGATTTGTACCAGACGCTCTGTTAGCGTTCAAATAAAAAAAAACAGGAGACTATCATGAGGAGATGAATGCGGACGTGTATGAAAAGTGGTTCAGAGAAATGCTTACATCACTTGAAGAGCCATCAACAATATTTATTGATAATGCACCCTATCACTCTCGCCAAATTAATAAAATGCCAACACAGGCCAACAAAAAACACAAGATTATAAACTGGCTTCGTGATAATGGGGAAGATGTGGACGAATCCCTACTAAAAGTAGAATTACTTAAAATATTAAAAAGTAAAAAGCAGCCAAAACGATATGTCATCGACGAAATGGCAGCAGAATATGGGCATGTTGTAATCAGAATTCCTCCGTACCACTGTCAATATAATCCAATTGAAATGATCTGGGCACAAGTCAAAGGACACGCCGCAAGAAACAATACAACTCCTCCTTTCACAGCAAATAAAATGCTTGAACTTTTAAAAAACGCATGTGCTAGTGTGACGCCTGAAAACTGGGCGAGTGTCGTCAACAAGACAAAAAATATAATATTCTCTGATTGGGATCGGGAAATTGAATTTGACAACATACCTACACAAGAGTTAATAATAAACACTGCAGATGATTCAAGCGACGATTCGAGTTCGTATGAAGAATCCGACGATTCGTTATAATAAAATAATATTAAAATATTTTGGTTGTTTTATTTCATGTTATAGGTATGATGAGAAGATTTTTATATCTCCCTGATACAATTTTAACGTGTTGTCTATTACAACAATTCAAAACTCAGTTGTCAGCTGACTTAACTGCAAATAAGTGTAATCGATTATTTGCGATTCATTAGTTTGCACCGAATACTTTTGATCCTGTCACTAGATGCGATAGAACGTAACTTTTTTTATAACGGAAATGAATTATCACTTAAATTTTATGAATAGAGCTATTTACGGCATATTAATGTATTTAGTGGGTAATAATTAAGATATATAAATATTATTGGGCAGTTTATATATTTCTCTGTTCACTCGTTACAAAGTTAATAATTGCGTATAATGAAACAGTTACGTCCTAAAGCATGTGTCAAAAGTAAAATAAATGGTTGGAACGAGTATAATAGTTAAAACTTATGAATGAGACTTTGTGCCTTTCCCGACTCAGTCGCAACAACCGCAAGGAAATTCTAGGAATCTGTCCCAAATAGTTCATAAAAACAAGTCAGTATACCCGAATTAGGCGTTATATCCGGAGTCACTATTACCGAATGAATTTCCTACGAAAGTATGCTTTAAATTCTAGGGACTCAAGTTCGACGTCGCTATAACCCAAAAGTCTTTACAACCGAGGTCGTTATTAATGAAATCCACTGTATTATGTTTTAGCACTACAAAATCAGTCTGCGATGATGCCCTCACCTCGTTGCTCAAGTGCAGTGCATTGGAAGTCATCAAGTCAGAAAATGATAAAGACACGTCGCAATTAGCTGATGGAGATTATTACGTGTATGACGACAGCATCCTTACTGTTAGTAAGCTGGGCAAAGCAGCTATAAAAGGTATATTTGATTATGACAATAGCTATGGAATTGCCTTTTGTTTAAGAAAGTAGATTTAAAATGTATATTCGAACATGAAAGCGATTATAAAGGTGTATTCGATTAAAGAAATAGTTCTAAAATTAATATTCGTTTACGAAAATAGTGGTAAAATGATATTTGACAGTAGAAATAGCTATAAAAACTGTATTCATTCTTGGAAATAAGAGTAAATTTATAGTTGACTGTAGAAATAAGTATAAAATGTATATTCTTTTTTGGAGATAAGAGTAAAATGATATTAGCCAATAGAAGTAGCTATACAATGTTTATTCGTTTACCAAAATAACAGTAACATTGTATTTGACTGTAGAAATAGCTTTAAATAGGATATTCGCTTAGAAAAGCAGCTGTTTACAATTTTTCATACATATTTTTTTAAAAACAAGCAAAAAATGCTTGGTTCCTATCGCCAACAAACATCACAAGATTGTTATCATCATCATTTCAGCTCATATACGTTTTACTGTTGGTCTGGAGTCTCCTCCATAAACCATGACGGACAGGTTGGTATAGGGTTTTATTTCGAGTTTCCCTTCTCTTACATAGATGTTATATGCATTCATATAGTGGTAAAATCACACTGTTGACAGTTGTTTGTCTACAGCCACGGGCCGGGCCATACGTGGTAGTACCACACTGAGCAGAAAATCGACGCCCGAGTAGTAACAATTTGTTACTGCTCTTCGTTCGGTGAACGAGAGAGCCGGAAGCCTAACTTTCTGACGATGTTTACATGTTGTGGGTTTTGGTGATGCCTTTAGTATCACCGAGCCTCAATGCACGCATTCACACTCCCTTCACTTTCTTCACGGTAGGCAGCGGCCTTGTAAATGTTCATGAGTGGTAGCAACACTGACCATCAAGGTGTAACTGTTTGCTCGTTTGCTACCGCTTACAATAAAAAAAAATATTATATCCCTTAGGCGTGTTTTACAACATCCACGGACAAGGTAGGGAGTGGCGAATTGTATTTTTATTCCGTCACCATACGTAACAAGATCATATACTGGTATTAACTAAAGATTGGTTAGACATTTCATCAAAATCGTTCCAGCCGTTTCGGAGTCATAAATCTCTTTTGAATGAAAATTATTTTACTTCCAAGGTTGTATGGATTTATCAACGGCAAAGCAACTGCTCCAGGACTTAGAGGTAGCATCCAGAGGGCTGGTGCTTATGGGGAGTCTTCATCTCCTGTACTTGGTGACGCCACAAGACGCTGATCTTATAATCAGGCCTGACTATCGAAATTATTATGCACTGGTAAGTATCATATAATAAAAAACTGTATCTGCCGTGAGATAACATTCTTCCACTAGAAGGAAAGCTCAAAAACTTAAAATAATCCTTCTGACTAGGTCACCCAACTACACTTAATTTATTAGGTTAATCTGATTCTTATTGTGAAGGGGAGGGGTAGTGCCCTCCCCTTCACAATGGGAGAGAAATTGACCCACTATACTATGCTGATCATACGTGGCATAGGGTTATGTTGAGTTTTGCTTTTCATGCATATATGTTATCTCCACATTATATCCCTTAGTCGTCTTTTACGACACCCATGGGCAAGAGAGGAGGGTGGTGAATTGTATTCTTACTCCGTCACCACATGGAATATTATAAGATCTAATGTCTATATCTACTGTCATAAACAAGAGAATATGGCCGAAAAATTTTTGAACTTTGCCAAAAAGAAGGTTCTGTTTCAAATTTCCCTTTTCAGCGTCCCTTAGGAGACTCTTACGGGAAAGGTTAAAGTATGCTATATTGTATTCTAAGTCCGTTATTATTCTCAACATTCAACGAGAATCAAATTCTCTTATTGTTAATGACAAAGCTAAGTGTTGAAATTTGCGATGTTATTATTTAGAATGCTTTGTTAGTCAAATGGTGTATAAGCTGCGCTAGTGGGCCATTGGGCCATGGTTCTTTTGGCATTCTGGATCGAACAGGGAAACGTTGTTCAGACTTTGTCTAAATTACGCAGGGTTTCTTTAGGTTTTGTAGATTTTGTTCGAATTATGTAGATTTTGTGAAGTTTACTTAGATTTTCTTGGGGTTTCCTTTAGGTTGTTGCGTAAGCCTAAACAGCTTATGCGACGCAATGGGCGTGTATAACCTCTGCGTAACTCTTTCGGGGTAAAGTCATTAGAATATAAAAATATATGTTTATTACGTTCAGTACTGTAACCTGGATGAAGAGGGCGTTCAGACTGCGAAAGTACTCGGTATCACTGAAATGAATGCTGTTCGAATGATGACCGGTAAAGCTATAACTGTAAGTATATTTTCTAGTTTTTACTATTTCCACCTACATAAATGTTGTGGTCGGTTGTCCAGTGCAGTGAAATTTTTACGTGGTTTCTCACATTATTATAATTAATAATAAAGTATTTTAATATCCATCAATTAGATTAAAGAAGACCACTTTAGAACGTAATTTTCCCAAAATTTATTTTATTTTTCATTTGAAGAAAGAAAACAGTGCTTGTAATACATAAATTGTTCACTTGATTTTATTTATACTATAAAAAGCGGCATTAAACTAGATGCGCCCTACAATTTTTATTCGCCACAGTAAAATAGAATAAGTTAATAAAAGGTAGATAGTAAAAAGGGATAAGGCAACATCCATAAAGTATGTCACACGTTAAGGGGGAGGGTGATGGTCGATGAAGTGTGGCAAGGTGTATCAGGGGCCTTAAGTTTTGTGACGACACTTCAAAATCTTATACATTTAACTATTATTATAAAAATATTTCCAATCCTATCTCTTCATAAACACACGTCACATTTCGTCGTGATTTCATTATTTACATTTTGTAAAATTGCATAATATTTGACGTCACACTTGGAGATATGTCACATGTCTCACAAATGTGATCAATTGTGACCCTTGCCACCCTTTTCGATCTCTCCGTCCTTACGGAGGAAGGATCGAAAATATCTAAATTAGTGTAACGTAGTTTATGGATGAACCCTTAAAATGCCGCGGGTTGGCGATTGCGATTGGTTTTATAACTTTACTTCTATGCTCAATTATTTATTTACTGATCTATAAGAGTCATTGTATGATAAGCGTCATTTTATTGACGTATTATAACAACTCACTATAGTTTCTTAAATAACTATTTGTTTCTAGAATGTTGCCGAGAAAGTGTTGTGCCGCTTTTACTTAGCGATAATGTTGCATGATTTGTGGCGACAAGTGCCATTTGCGACTGTTGCTGACAAGTAAGTATTGCTGAAATGAAAACATTTTTAACCGACTTTAAAAAAAGCAGGAGGTTCTCAATTCCACTGTATGTTTATTTTTATTTTTTTATGTTTGTTACCTCAAAAATCAAGTGAGTGAATTTAGGGATTTTTTTGAGGGGGCTATGGTTTGTACACAAGCCGTCCCTTTCCCTCCGCCATTGGGCTGGTCCGTGGTCAGCCCAGTGGGATATTCTTTTGAGTACCGTACCTTCCCGGAGCCTCCCGCAGTCAGCCCTCTGCTGGTGACGGACTATTCCTCGCTCCAGTTAACCGTGGCTTCGGCTAGGACAAATTCAGGGTAGGAGAATGATGAACTTTTATATTATCAAACGTTATAATGATTTCTGATGTTTACGCGAGTATAACACATCTATACCAATAAATAAAATTGGAGTGTCTGTTTGTAATGTCAAAATAATAGGTTTTTTTCATGCTCACACGGTTATTTGCACGACACCTATGCCTAAAATACAGATTAAAAAATTTTTGTCTGCCTGTCTGTTTATTCCGGGTAATCTTCAAAACGGCTGGACCGATTTCAAAAATTCTTTCACCAATGGAAAGCTATAATATCAGGGAGTAACCTAGGCTATATTTTATCCCGGTATTCCCACGAGAACGGGAACTACGCGGGTAAAACGACTAAAACCGATTGCGGGTTGCTAGTTTTAAATAAAACTACTTTACGGATTTTATCGCGTTTGTATTTGATTTTTGATTGCCCGAAGTTTCGAACATTGCAGCATTATTTTTTTTATATAGAAACATTTTCTTCTTATACTGGCAATAAATTTGTACTAGTGTGGGTCAACATTTTATAAAATTTTCTGTATCGGGTAGAAAATTATAAATGTCTGTAATAATGATGACTTGTTGAACGTGAGACCCTTTTTTTTTTTTTTTGGGGTGGGCTGCGGTCTGCGCGTCTCCGCACCACTCCGTCCGGGGCGACAGAAGGGCTTAAGCACGCAACTACCGCAACCCACCCGAACACCACGTCGCCTTCGTGGTTGGGCCGACCACTGGAGCAGGGTTACTTGTCATCAGTGGTCGGCCCGACGGAATACCCCCCGACGGGGGGACGTCGGTCTTTCCTCACGCGGTCGGCCTCTCGGCGGGTGACGGACTAATCCCCGGTCACGTCACCCGCGGCCTCGGCTAGGGCGACATTGCACGCAGGTACTCCCGCCTGCGCCGCCTCAGTCGCCGACGGCGGGTCGCATCATCGAGGCTGTGCTTCTCGCGCTCGCGACCCGCCGCCTCCTTCTGCGAGATAACTGCCTCGCAGAAGGCTACGACCGCGTCCCAATTCCTGATGCTGCCGAGCATCTCCAACGTGAGACACCTTAGTCCGCCTGTGACCATGAACGCTGCAAAGTGTTCGAAACGTTGGGCAATCAAAAATCAAATACAAACGGGATAAAATCCGTAAGGAAGTTTTATTTAAAATCAAACGTTATTTTCTAAATGAAACATCTTTAGGTGTGCCATGAGAGAGAAAATTAAACATTACGATTTCTTTAATGTAAACGGTTACGCTGGCCCGTTACGTTACAATAATATTCCGTTATGCGAAGATTATATGAGTGTGTTTTATGAGTATATCTAAATTGATCAACATTTTTAGATTGGTCATTGTCTTTTTGCCTCTGATATATTCTTTTTTTATTCTTTTATCGATAACCTACAGCCGTCGTCCGTGTGGTGACGTAATAAGAATACAATTCACTACCTTATATCTCGCCCGTGAATATCGGCAAAGACGACTAAGGGATATAATATGCATATAATATCTGTGCAAGAGAAGGAAAACCCTAAACAAAACCTTATACCAGCCTGTCTGCCCAGCATGGTATAGTAAGGTCAATCTCCCTTCTCATTGTGGAGGAGCCAAATAGTAGGACGTATATGAGCCGATTTTTTTAATTTTATAAATTTGCGGTCTCGAAACAGACTCTTCGAGAACTATTAATGATGGCTACTTGTTACCACAATGATACAGGTATTGCATACCCCGTGGTACGGTCCAATCGGTGATGGCATCAGCGTCCTCGTTCGCGTCGTGCGCCCACAAGTTCTGCGAGGAGATGCAGCATCTGTGGACGTTCAGCGCGCTGTTCGCCGAGCTGGCCACCAGGCTGCAGCATTGCGCCGCACCTGAGATTAGTCAGTTGATGGAACTGCCTGCTGTTAAGAAGGTTCGTATATACTTTCTAAAATTCATGTTGAACCATGCTTATTTTTTCAGCTTCCATATTTGTTGATTTTATTTAATTGCTGATGGTGGCAAACGAGTATGTAACACACCTGATGGTAAGTGATTCTACCACTCATGGACCTTTGCAATACCAGGAGCATAGTCGCTGCCTAACGTGAAGAAAATTCTCTTTTTAGACCTCGTTTAAAGACGGACATGTTATTGCACTCGGGGAACACAGTAGCAGGCAGTACATTCCAGATCCTGCACGTACGTAGAAAAATTAATAGCTGGAAACGTACAGTTAAAGTCCATAACGTTTTCAGGTAAAATGGATGAACTCCAATACGGTGTCGAGTCAATTAATGTTGAAAGAACCCATCCGCAGTGCCGGTTTTAGCACAACCAGCGCCCTGGGCGAGATTTCTATGGCGCCCCCTCCTAGAATTCAATTTCATATGGCAATGTGTATAATAAAATTACCATTTATTTAAAAGATAACCATCTATACCAGTAAATAAAATTGGAGTGTCTGTTTGTAATGTCAAAATAATAGGCCCTTTTCATGATCACACGGTTATTTGCATTATACATATGCCTAAAAATCACTTTATATATTTTTTTGTGTCTGTCTGTTTGTTTGTTCCGGGTAATTTTCAAACAGGCGGGACCGATTTAAAAAATTCTTTCACCAATGGAAAGCTATAATATCAGGGAGTAAACTAGCCTATATTTTATCCCGGTATTCTTACGGGAACGGGAACTACGGGGATAAGGCGACAGAAACCGAAGCGAAGCGAAGGTGGGTTGCTAGTTTATTAATAAAACGAATAAAATTATACTTTTCACGCCTTTCTATCGGCGGACTCTTAGTTTATTAATAAAACGAATAAAATTATACTTTTCACACCTTTCTATCGGCGGACTCTTTGATGAGGTTCTCAAAATCGATGTTTTCAGCGATTACCAAGGTTGCCAAGTTCGTTAATCTAGATTGAGGTATCTCAGACGATCGCAAATTTTTCAAAAAAAGTAAATTTTTTTCTGCTTTCCATTTTCTATAATTTGATCCAGATGTTTTTTTTTTTGAAGATAAGTGAGTGAAAAAATAGTATAGTATAATTCTTCCGTGTGATGACGGAGAAAGAATACAATTCACCACCCCCATCTTGCCTGCGGATGTCGTAAAAACGACTAAGGGATACAATATGCATATAAGATCTATGAGAGAGAATCTGCTTACTGCATATATTTGTTATAAAGTAATTGGAATAACTGTTTTAAGTGCGTCCACTTATGTAAAAATTAGAACGAGCCAAGTGTGTTCAAATAAAATGTAAAAAAACGAGATAGATAAAGTGTTGTTGTTGATAAAAGAGGACATATTGCGTCGACTTCAATGGTTCGAATCCCACGCAGGACAACATTTTGTGCGATCCACAAGTCGTTGTTGCCCAATTTCTGATGTTTACGCGAGTATTACACTATGTAAATGCCCGTGACCATGAAGTCTGTAAAGTGTCTGAAACGTCGGGCAGTCAAAAATCAAATACAAACGCGATAAAATCCGTTGTTTTATATTTTTATTTAGTTGTTCCAAGTCTGGATGTAATTTTATGTTTGTAAAGTTCCCCACAAGACAAGGATTATTTCCTCAGTGCAGGGTGTCTTTAGAAAAAAAGGAAATTGGATAGTACCAAAATAATGATGATTATATGCTATTATAATAATAGTAATATTATTTTGATTAGCTAATTCGAAATTATAAGCTGGTTGTATTTATTTTAAGGCTCGCGCCCTACAATTATACCGAGCTGGCTACAAAAGGATAGAGGACCTGGCGAAGGCTACCGTGGAAGATCTAATGTCTGCCATCTCCCACTTATCCAGAACGGCGGCTAACCAACTCATCAGTGCTGCCAGGGTAAGTGCACCAGATGCTCATCCAGCAATAAGTTGCCTTAAACTTCAGTTGTTAAAACACAAACGGCAAATCTACAATGAGGTCCGAAGTTCCTGTAGAAAGTTCGGCCGCGCCAGGGTGACACCCCGGGTACAACAGTGTTCGTTGCCAGAGCGTGGACTGGGAATGGTATGATCAGCCCAATGGCGATGGGCAAGTGGTATGGTAGGTTAGCGCGCCGAACGCTATTATTCGTTGCCTCGGAGGGATCGGAAGCGATGTGTCCAGATTAGTCCATAGCCTGTCAAATAGATTTGGAAGTCACAGTCATCCTGACGCTTTGCGAACATCATATAGGCGCCAGGGTGGTTACAGGCCGACCGCGTGAGGAAAGACCGACGTCCTCCCCGAGGGGGGGGACGTCGGTCGATGGGACCTCAAGTAGGGGGTATTCCGTCGGGCCGACCACTGATGACAAGTAACGCTGCTCCGGTGGTCGGCCCAACGACGAAGGCGACATGTTATTCGGGTGGGTTGCGGGTGTTGCGTGCTTATGCCCCTCTGTCGCCCCGGATGGAGGGTGCGAGGAGCGCGCCGACCGCAGCCCACCCCAAAAAAAAAGGGTGGTTACAGGTGACAAATACAAGGTGTCACCACTCCTTAAATTTCTGTGGGAGTCGTAAGAACTGGCTGAGATATCAAGGGGAGCACCCTTTTTTATAAGAAATTTGTAACACTGTGATCATAAATTTCCCCGATAAGTGATGATTATGACTTTTTCTCCCTTAGTGTCTATTTGCGGAGGGACAGACCAGGGATTAGTTTGCCACCTGTAGAGAAGGCAATGCCCCGGCAGCAGTTGGCTGGTACCGGGGTGTCGACAGGGAGTGTCCGAAAGGGTAGCCTACCGGGCTAGTCACCGAGTGCAAGGAATCCGTAATCAGCTCAAAGGCAATGGGGAGAGAATAGGGTAGATATGCCTGAATAACCCCAGATGGATTGGGTGGGTTGTGTCAAAACCACAGACTGCCAAAAAAGGAATCAATGTCTATAGCCTGTTAGATAGAGTGATGCATCCACGTAATAGAACATATTGGAGTGGAATATATCCAGATGAGACTCTAGTTACTGATAATTCAACAAGTCAACGTTTGCGTTTCAGATGATGCTTATAGAAAAAGTGGAGAATCTTCGCGCCGAAGCCGAAGAAGTTATGGAAGAATTAGTAAACTAAAAAATGGATAACCACTTATTTTGGAGGAGGCTTGACCTCAACAGTGAGATGAAATGTCATGTGTCAAATACCAAAGAAAAGTTGATTTAATAGTGATGATTAGATAAAACTAATGTTTGTATCAACAACTCTTAAACATAAGTAACATTTTAGGCTATAAAATTGTGTGGCAATGCGTTTTGTTGCAGGCCAACGTCCGAAAGTGAATTGCGAAAGGCTGAATGATAATATTCATTGTTAATTCAGTTACTAGTCACAGTTTATTTACAGCTTATCCAATTTGACGCAAGTAGTGTTACTGTATGAAATTTAAACGAGTTAAACAATAAAAAAAATATATTGTTAGTGTTTATAATAATAAATGCATTTTATGCCTTTGAAAGATAACTCCTAACATATCATATGAGATTATACTTGATGCACTTACTATTTATTAATATTTTTAATTAGGAAATAATATTGTGATAAAAACTTTAGAATTTAAACGATGTTGAATGAAAAAAATGAAAGGTCTTTAAAGAGTTTTTATTTTTACTTAATTTAAAAATGTCAAACTTATCGATGGTAGTCCTTGCAATACTTATTATATATTATAATTGAGATTAAAATAGGGTCATAAAATTATTATAGTAAAAGGGGTAATAATTATTAAGGTTTTAAGGAATAGTGTTCTGACAGGAAGCAGGTTTAATTGCTAGGGTATAATATTTTTTTGTTCCGTTGCATAGTAAGTTAATAATTGTTAACCAAAATATGATTTACAACGCCCGCTTTTCCTGTGGGTGTCGTAAAAGCCGATTAATGGATATGATATACAGATAATATCTATGTAAGAGAAAGAAAACTCGACATAAAACCCTATGCCAACACGTCTGGCCAGCGCGGTATAGTAGGTAAATTTGCCCTCTTGTTCTGGAGGAGGCCCGATTTTTTTTTTGTGTGTGTGTATAGCTGTTGGTCGCTGATGGCTCTCAACCCGGTAAGTTAAGCGAACATCGCCCGAGGGCTCCCCCTGTGGGGAACGGACCTCGGCTCGAGGCGTCGCTGAGAGCAAAGTGGGCGTGGCCACGTTTAGGCTATTGACTTTTACGCGGCGCGGTTTTCGACCTCGACGGCGAGGTCGATACCGCGGTGTTTTATTTGTTATCGCTGCGCGAGCGGTGTAGGCCCTTTCTTGGGCGATCGTAATAGGATCATCCTCTTTTTCAAGAAGATGACGAGGACGTCGGACCGCGGAGGAGGCCCGAGCCCAACAGTAGTACTTATATGGGCTGAGATGAGGATGAAACCAAAATATGTAATCAACCGACTGTACCTAAGTGGGACCATTTAAACATTAGATAATGTTCCATCGAGAGCAGCCCAAGTGTTCTTGCTTTTTTTACTTTATATGGTCAAATAATATGTAACTATAATGTAAAATATATTGTTATTGTAATATGAAATATTTTATTAAATCATTTGTTAATATCTTGTTTTCTTTTATTTATTTCTGAGGAGTTAATTCGATTGGTATCAAAGTCACCTTTCTAATATCCTATCACTCGACGACGCATTAAGGTTTACCCATAGCACCTGGAAACGATTTCGCCGTTCATGTCACCCATTCTTGGTTATGGAATGAACTGTTGCGGTGTTTACTGAGTGCTATGACATGTCCTTTAATTCCATATTGTCCTATAGGCAATTAATGACAATGACTTGGTGACGACTAGGGATGTGACTTGGAGGGAAGATAATCAATTTTTTGTTCTTTAAAATAAATCGATTATAAAATAATCGATTAATTAAAAATAAATAATCGATTTTTTCTCGCAACAGGAGTATGATAGCTTTTTTTTTTAGGAAATGTGAGGAAAGGTTTTTAGGAAATTTTCTAATAAATGTATGAAACAATCGTGATGCCCTTTTTTTTAGGAAATCTGGCCGTGAATAATCGATTAATTTCGAATAGTAAATAATCGATTTTTATTGTTTTGATAATCGATTATTATAAAAATATAATCGATTTTTATAAAAATCGATTATTTTTCACATCCCTAGTGACGACCTTGCTTAGTAGTTTAAAGAACGACCTATCATATCAACATCGACGTCTGAGTAGTAGCAATTTGTTATTGTGTTCGGTGAGCGAAAGTGCTGGAAGCACAACTTTCGAAGAGTGATTGCGTGTGGCAAGTTTGGGTAGTGCTCTTGGTATCACCGACCTTCATTGCACTCATTCACACTCCCTTCATGAAAGGCGGCGGCCTAGCAAAGGTCCATGAGTGCGGCAGTATCACCTACCTTCAAGTGTGCTGTTTGCTCATTTGCCACCAATATAAATGAAGAAAAAGTATCGTTACGGACCTAAAGAATTTGTGTACTCTTCTAATTATTATTCAGATTCTGGCTTGTAATTTGTAGTCCTTTAAATGTAGTTTAAGCTGAGCTGTTTTCTCATAATAGACAGCGACATGACTGTGACCTCTGATACTGTATGGAATTCTAGGTGTAACAATTACCACTTACAATTAGGTCGGTTGGTTGCTAGGCAACCACCAAAAGCTAATACAAACAATGTTGTTGAGATTTTTAAACTAATAAGTACTCCTAACATATTATTTTGAGTGAAGAATATTCTCGAGACTTCGTCTACCTGTTAAGTTTAGTACCTATTCATTCCTCACTATATAGGTTTTTTGGCATGGTGACAATTAATACAATATGTCACCGCCCCTTACTCTTCAGTGGGAATCTACTGAATGTCGCTAGGAAAATGCGCAGAATTTGCAAAGTTTTTAACACCAACTCCGACCTCCAACTTTACATGGGTGATTATGACATCTTGAAAGTCAAAAGCCCAAAAGTGTAAATCGATGGGTTACTCATATGATGAGTATACATGCCACTGCTGGGCTTGAGCCTTCTCCACAATAGGAGGGAGCTGCCACGTTGGTATTTTTATTTAAAGTTTTCTTTCTCTTGCATAAATTGTAAATGTATTTTGCACACTCATGGGTTAAAAAGACGGGTACATTGTATTCCTACTCCGTCACCACACGGAATATGATGGAATTGTGAAATAATACCAATACTTTTACCATCTATTATATTTATCGCTTTTTATACAGACAAGGTTTCAATGTAAGCGTTGGTAATTTTGCTTTCTTGACGGGCGGTTCCCTTGCCTTAGTGAACTCCATAAAGAAGAACACTTTATTACTCTTATCCAATTGTTTCAGTTTGAAGCCGAGCCTTTGTACTTCCTTCGTGAAATTGTCTACATTGTCAAAACGACTCTCTACTTCAGCTATAAGGAGGTGACCACTGCAAAGAAAAAAACAGTATAAACAAAAACGGTCCATCCTCTATTTTGGCCCTGGGTATCATAAGAGACAAATCTTGGATATGATATACAGATAAAATCCATGCAAGAGAGAAAAGGTTTGAATAGTGTGGTAAAGATCAGTCTTCCTTCTATTGTGAAGGAGGCTCGATCCCAGCAGTGGGACATATATGGGGTGTAATGATTGAATAAAAACAAAAAATAAAGTCATCTTTTGATTTGTAATGTTTACGCGAGTATTACACATCCTTATCAATGTTATAAATGCGAAAATAAGTTTGTTTGTTTGTTACGCTTTCACGCTTAAACCACTGAACCGATTTCAAAAATTCTTTTATTTTTTTTATTTATTTACAGCTTTTGCACAAACAAACGCACAAGGCGGACTTAATGCCATAGGCATTCTCTCCCAATCGACCTAGGGTGGAGCAGAAATAATGTCAGGCAGGTGCAATACAAGGTGGTTAACGATGTCGCGTAATAATTCATTTATATATAATTACTATTACACAATACATATATACTCTATAAATATATACAAAATACATATACATACATACATACATAAAAATATAAATAATGATAATGATTTTTGATTGAGTGTATGTGAGCCGACACATCTGTGATGTGTTGACTCCGCCAGAACAGAGAACGACTGGTAGCCATCCTGATGTCCAGAGGTAATGCATTCCAGAGAAGAATGGCCTGGATACCAAAGGAGGAGTGCACCAGACTAGAAGAGTGAGAGGGACAGTGAAGAAGAAGATTATTGGAGGAACGAAGAGCGCGGTCATGGGTGGAGCAGAGAAATTGAAAGTGATTTTATCAATGGAAAGCTATAATATCAGAGAGTAACATAGGCTATATTTTATCTCGGTATTCCCACGGGAATGGAAACTATGCGGGTAAGGCGACTGAAACCGAAGCGAAAAGAGGGCGCGTTGCTAGTTGTAAATAAAACGTATTTAACGGATTATATCGCGTTTGTATTTGACTTTTCATTGCCCGACGTTTCGAACACTACAGTATATGACCATGAACGCTGTAAAGTGTTCGATACTTCAAGCAATCAAAAATCAAAAGACAAACTCCATAAAATCCGTAGTCTTTATATCTTTACATCCCAAATAGGCTGAATAAAACAACGCGAGATAGCAAGAAAATGTTTTATACCCTTTATAGCTTTAAATAACACCCAGACTTGAAACAAACATTTGCGGACTGCACATAGACTTGTCCTGCACGGGTATCAAACATGCAAAAGTCGGCACTTTATTTTTGTTGACCACAGTGCTTCACGCGGCAAACGAGCCCATAACACGCCGTGCGTACCTGTTTTCAACACCAAGTAGGCGGGCCTCCAGTACGCAAAAGTCATTAACTCAACCTGGGTATGTTATATCAACTCTGTATAAAACTTACCCCATTTTCAAAACTCTACTTGCTTCAAGTAGGTATTGTGTAAGATCTGTGCCCATTAACGCTAAACAATAGACGGCTGCATCAACGGAGCTAGTGAGGAGTGGTGTTCGGGCCATGTCGCAAGCTTCTACACCAGGTGCCGTTGCCACCAGATCGAATGACCGAACCTTGTGTGGTATTCGCCTTGATAAAGCCGCTTCACCGCAGCCTATGTCGGCTATAAGATGAGATTTTGGCCTGTGAAAATTAAAAAGTGTAATATATATTTTTTTAAAAGACATCACCATACACTAAGGAAATAATCCGTGTGTTGTGGGGGACTCTACAAACATATAATTAACGGATACAAATTACATCCAAACTTAGAACAACAATTTTGGATTGTACAAAGTGTTGTCCCGCGGATTCGAACCCACAACACTGGCACCGTAGGAAGGTAAGATACTGGTCTTAACCACTACGCCATCTGTGCAGTGTGGGTGTCGTAAAAGATGACTAAATTTTAAATCCACTTGAGTCACTGATGCCGTCAGGTTTTATTACCTTCCCAAGAAAATTTGACATCAGGCAGGCAGCTGGCCATATATTTATTGCGAAAACCTTTTATAATATGAACAATGGTAAAGGAGTACATATAGCATCTACCTCAAGTAATTGGCATACGGCTGGATGATAATAATATATAGCATAGCCATGTAACAAGGAAATGAAATGAAGTTTCATGGCATAGTGCTGCTGTTCAACCTTGTATGGTTATTTTACCCTATTTTTACAAATGGGAGGTAATTAGTGTCAAATCAAATCATTTTATCTGCATAGGCTGGCAAGAAACTCAGCCGGCCATCTTTTGAATACAATTACACATATACAACATATAGTCTTAGCTTCAGTGTGATGCCCTTCGAGATAGGATATGACTTTTTTTTAATTTAGTTCAAATAAAAAAAAAGGAAAATATGGTTGGACCAGATCCCACAAGCAGTACCCGTTTAGGAGTTAACTACTAGAGCAGCCATCACTCCCCTCACCCACATTGGAGGGAAGGGAGTGACCTGCCCCACGTAGCTATCGCAAGCAGAACCCCCCAGTGTACATCATAACTTAAGTTTTCCCTACACAAACAACAATTTAGTCTCAACAAATTACCCTTTTAAAATGTAAAATGAATATCACCACTAAGATTGTTTTCATCATCATTTATGTTCAGCTTTTTACTATCCCCTCTTGGAAGTAGGCCTCCCTGATAGAATACCACATGCTGCAGTAATTCTAGGATGCAATTATTACCATAATCAACATACTTGTGGAGTACATAGGCAATTGCAGTATTATAAACTTCCCAGGACAGTTCCTGTCCATTCTCCAGCGAACCCTCAGATAATTTATACGACTCCCATTGACAAGCAATTGATGGCAACTGTATTTTTATCCAGTTACAACACAAGAACGAGATTATTTTATTATTTATCATTGAATGTTATGTAGTTAAGTACTGACTGTCTCCATGTGGTGACAGAGTTAGAATACAGTTCATCGTCAACCTCTTACCCATGGCTGTTGTAAAAGATGACTAAGGGATACAATATTTATACTACATCGAGAAGGAAAACTCCAAATAAAACCCTATTTCAACATATCTGACCATCATGGTATAGTAGGTTAATTTTTCTTCCATTTTGGAGGAGGCCTGAGCCCAACAGGACTTTAAAGGAACTTACATTTTCATTATCTTTTTGACAATGATATCTAAAGGATTAACTGGCCATTTCTTCACTTGTAGTTGATACCCCTGATGGTATGTCTCAAAGGCAGTAGGGTCACTTTGGAACAGCTGTTGTGCTTCAGACCCTGATGATGTATACAACTTCTCATTGAGGTACCTGAATTGTGCCGCTGGAAATAATGAATAATTGCAACTAAATTAATATTTAAAAAAATATTTTTTTTAATATTACATGAATATCTTATATATAAATTTCTAGCATGTGTATGTCACTGAACTCCTCCTAAACGGCTGGACCGATGTTGACAATTTTTTTTGTGTGTGTTCAAGGGGATACGAGGATAGTTTAGACTCACAATTGGACCCGGTAGGTGGCGTTGTTCGGGCAGGACAATAACATAACTTGAGAACAACTTCACCGATTTGTCAATCTTTCTTTTTAATTTTTCTAATTATTTAAAAAAAACGGCTTTTACGGAAAAAATTAACAAAGTTGGGCAGAAAATCAGAAAATTTAAGAAAACTTAACAACTGGGTATCTAGGTTATTTATCTATACTGCAACTGGATGGATGGATTTGAATGAATTTTTGTGAATGTTTTCAAGTGGGGGCCTGGATGATTTAGATTCACAAATCGCCCCGGCAGATGCCGTTGCAGTCGGTATCTAGGTTATTTATCTATATTGCAACTAAATGGCTGGATGGATTTGAATGAATTTTTGTGAATGTTTTCAAGTGGGGGCCTGGATGATTTAGACTCACAAATCGCCCCGGCAGATGGCACTGCCGTCGGTGTCTAGGTTATTTATCTATACTGCAACTAAAGGATCGATGTTAATGAAATTTTTGTGTGTTCAAGGGGATTCGAGAATGGTTTAGAGTCACAATTGTACCAGGTAAGTGCCACTGCGATTGATTTCAAGGACATTTCCTTTTATTTTATTTGAACACAACAACGTCTGTCGGGACAGCTGGTTGATATATATTTTCCATGTAGCGAGTAAGAATACAATCTACCACACTTTTTTTTGGCCATGCACGTTATAAAATATGACTAAGGGATATAATCTTATAGAACATCTATGCAAGAGACGGAAAGCTTGGACCCTATACCAACCTCTCACCAGCATGGTATAGTAAGGTCAATTTCCTTCCTATTGTAGAGGTGAGATATTACCGCGAAGCATGCCGTTCGTTAATGCCATGTGACGATCGGGTTCACCCTCGCTTATAGATCTTTCACAGCATATAATATATATGCATGGGAAGGAAAACTTGTAATAAAACCCTATTTCAACACGTCTGACCGGCATGGAATATTAGGTCAATAACCCTCCCATTATGGAGGAGGCCTGAGCCCAACAGTGGGAGATATATAGGTTGAGATGATCATGATTAATTATATTCTTACTCAGTTACTAAAGCAAAAGACTTCTTAATAGACAATACAAAGACATTCTAGAAAAACCTATTACCTTTCAGCCTCTCCAACATTCTCTCTCTCAGCTTATTACTCTTATTGCCTATATTAATATGTCTTCTGTTAGTTTCTAACATGGCCTTTAGTTTATTCTTTTTATTGTTTATAGGATTGGAACTTAAATCATTTACAATGTCTTTATTATTTTTCTTCTTCTTTTTCTTTGTTTTATTATCAATAAACAATAATTCTTCTTTGTCATCATTTTCTATAACCTCATTAAACTTTTTCTTTTTTGCATTCAATAATATTTCATCAAAGTTTTGTGTTTCCGTCAACCTATCAAAACTTTGTACGTCATTGGATTGTGTTTTTTTCTTGTTTTTTGTTTTATTTATTCTGTTATCCAATTTACGTTTCCTTGATAATTTATTATTGTTATCTATAGATGAATTAGCTTGTTCATTATTTTTATTATTTTTTGATATATTTGTTTTATGTGTTAGATTATTTTCTTTTATATTATTAACTTTTGATGTTTCTTTTGATTTAGGAGTTTTTAATTTTTTGCCTTTAACTTTATTCACTTTAAACGAAACCTTGTCTTCGACTGCAATTTTCTTCTTCTTCTAAAAATGAAATAAGTTTTAGTACTAAAAATGTGGTGCAATTGAATTGTAACTTTAAGAAATAAAACTTATTAAACTGCTTTTGAAGTTTCTATTATTTGTAACGTTATTATAAAATGTATATAACGTTATTATCAAGTACGTATTGTGTAATTTAATTTACGCTTAAGTTATAATTATTTTTGTATTGCACATAAGAGAAAATCTAATATTTATTTAACCTTATTATTCATAAGAAAACTTGTATGTGTTTTAGGAACATCATCCTCCCATTCCGGTGTTTTAAACATATTTTATTCTAAAGATGGATATGATATATAAGATAACAATAATGAAAAATTAAATATTTTCAATAAGATTAAGGTTATAAAACACGCTTTCCAATGTTTTGACAGCACAGTAATGTAGCCAGCTCAGTGGTCTCGAAAGTCAAAACGCAAAATCGGTAGAGCTGCCCTCAAAAATCGGTATATTTGTAACTAAAATCGGTAAATAAAAATAACAATGTAGAATCAAATTCGTCTATTTATTTTTACCTGAGGTTTAGGGATGAGCGATAATATCGATCAAAGAAAATTCTCCGGACAAATTTTGATGAGCTTTTTTTTTTAGGAGATATGTCGGGATGTATTAAAGATACAGCGGGACTTCCGACACATAACATCCTCCGGACAAATTTTAATGAGCTTTTTTTTTTAGGACATATGTTGGCATGTATTAAAGATACAGCGGGACTTCCGACGACATTAACATCCTATCTTTTTTTTTAGGATATAGGTCGCGCGATGTATTATTAAGATACAGCGGGACTTACGACGACGTAACATCCTCCGGACAAATTTTTATGAGCTATTTCTTTTTTTTTTAAGACATATGTCGGGATGTATTATTAAGATACGGGGGGACTTACGACGAAATTACATCCCTTTTGCCAGTTTAAAAGTATTATATCGCCATTCGGTAGAAAATCGAGCGATTTTCCCTGTATTCTCGGAAATCGTTGAAAAATCGTTGCATTTCGGTAGAGCGCGGTCCATATCGGTAGAAATACCGAAAAATCGGTAGGTTCGAGAACACTGAGCCAGCTAGCCAGTGATCTCGAAAGTCGAAGTGCGAAATCGGTAGAGCCACCCTCAAAAATCGGTATATTTGTACTAAAATCAGTAAATAAAAAAAACAATATAGAATCAAATTCGTTTATTTCTTTTTACCTTAGGTTATTACAAACATTTTTTTTTATTATATATTATCGTACAGACTAAATATACGTACTTTTTTGAATCATACCAATATTTTTTGGCCATAGCCGCAGTCATCTCTGGTTTGATTATAAAGTCGTAACTAATTATGTATGCTCGTTGCATACATAACAATAGATTAACTATGTAGACAGCCTATTTCGCTGTTTAATTTTTATGAAGTTATTTTTTTATTATTTATTTTGAGTTTGATTATTTCACAATCCCTCTAGAGACGCTGCTTTGCGTCTATATCCTGTAAATTAAAGCTCTGAGAAATTCTAGGAAAGAGCCTTGTAATAGGAACAATTGTTGTCGTTTTAGCATTTTTAACATTTATTGGATCAATTATGTCTAAACCTTTTATTGGATTATCTTTCAATGAAAACCGCGTGGTTATATGTTTACAAGATTCTATACAGGGTGTATCAGGTTATGGGGCAACTGGTCCAAAGGGGGCTAGGCAATGGTGGTAGGAACACAAAAAAAATTTGAACAAAAAATATTGATTCGTTTAGAAATTAGAGACATATAAAGTTTTCAATTTTGTTCTCGCTTTTTCGTATAAATTTGATTGAAATGTATAAAGTCAATGATACTTAATACGCAACATATTCATACTTTATTAAATCATCATCATCTTGCTCTTATCCCAATTACTTGAGGTCGACGCAATATGTCATCTGTTTTGACATATTGCAAAAAGTTTCGGCAATGACTTTTATGACCGGCCGCCTGCCTGACGTCAAACCTCCTTGGGAATGTAATCGTTGACCCAAATGGTACCAGATATAGTTGGTCCGGGTCAATCTAGGGCTCTTAGTCGTCTTTTACGACACCCACGAGCAAAGCAAGGGTTGGTAGTATTCGAAGCCACTACCACACAGCTACTACTTCATACTTTATTAAATATTCATTAGAAATTGAAGAAATCAATGATTACGTTCACATAAGCAAAACAAACTTCGCTTTAAAACAGCTGATCGGCCTATGAGCGTTGATCGCTTGCCGTTGTACCTACATGTAATTGAAGCGTTTGCGCAATTCTAGGTATAAATGAATGAAATTATACTGTCGAAGCTTTACATGCCTACATGTATTCTGTCTGTACATGCCTATATAACAAGTAACATTTAAGGCATAGACTCTTAGACACACTTTTTTGAAATCACTATAACTTTTATGTTATATATGTTTTTTGTGTAATGTACATTCTAATTATGATCTATGACCGTTAAACTATAACATACTCGAACAGTTGTCCCATAACCTGATACACCCTGTATAAAAATCTAGGCATATGCATTTAAATAAATTTACTTGATCTGCGTTTAAATCTCCTGTACTATTAAGTAGTGTATTATTAGTCGCAGCAGCACCATAGTATATAGCATCGGTATCCAAAATATTGTAGGATTTTTAAAATCACCTTTTCAAATAGAGATACATTCTCTCTCTTTCTTAGAGATATATTCTCTTTTCAAAAAGCAATCAAAAATAGTCCTCAAAATTCGAGTTATGTTTTCAAATAAATTATGATTTTCGGAACAATGGCAACAACATTGCCAATTAACAGTATGAAATCGTCAGTCGGTAGAAAATCGCGAGATTTTCCATGTATTCTCGGCAATCGTTGCAAATCGTTGCATTTCGGTATTTCGGTAGAGCACGGCTTATATCGGTAGAAATTCTGAAAAATCGGTTAGTTCGAAACCACTGAATGTAGCACAGCAAGTAGGCCTGTGATAAAACATCGATATATCTAAATATCGATATTATTATTTAAAAATATTGATTCTTATCACTGATATTCTTTCGAACGATATATCTGTAGTTCAATACTATAAATTAAATATCGAGGGTCGGTATTTATTTCAATAAATTTGTTGTTTTATCGTTTTTTGTAAAGTATTTTACAAAATCACCGTAACCTTAATCTACTGTAAAAGTGGCGGCATGAAATTGATGATAAGTTATCAGTTACGCCTGGAACTTAGCTGAAAAAAGCTCATCGCGAAAACCCTGCAAAGAAACGAAGCTAAAAAGTAGTTATGCGGAATCATATCGATATAGGTATCAAAATATCGAGATTTGTTTTTTGATTTATCGAACTCCGATATTGATATACTAGCAACCCGCCCTCACTTCGCTTCGGTTTAAGTCACCTTACTCGCTTAGTTCCCGTTCCTGTGGAAATACCGGGATAAAATATAGCCTATGTTACTCCCTGATATTATAGTTTTTCATTGGTGAAAGAATTTTTAAAATCGGCTCGGTGGTTTAAGCGTGGAAGCGTAACAAACAAACAAAAAACTTACTTTCGCATTTATAATATTAGTAAGGATTAAAAAATATCGATATATCGAAAAAACGATATTTAAAAAATAACAACAGCCCTAGCAGTAATCAGCAATACTTGCAGCTATGTATAATGTATATCATTTGACACTTAAGGTAATGATTAAATGGTTCATACGAAACGTCGATCTTCACATCGACCTCGAACTGCCGACTATCAGGCAGTTTATTAAGCGGTGCTCTCAGAGCTACTTTGACTCTGCCATGACACACTCCAACCAACTAGTGGTTGGGGCGGCTTCCTATAGACCCTCCAAAATCTCCTCCATCCGACGTCCTCGTCACGTCCTCGACGAAGAGGATGAAAATATCACACTCGCTCAACGTAGAGCCTACTCGGCCCGCGAGGCCTTAACACATAAATATCCGCGGTTTCGCCCTCGCCGTCGAGGTGTGAAACCGCGCCGCGCAAAACTCACGAATCAAAAACTGGTCGTGCCACTTCGACCACAAAAATCTATCATTTTGCCATTTACAATACTTAATGGGATGGTATGATTAAATCTATTTATAAATTCATTTAGGTGCCATAAATATCTCCTTGGGATTACCGCAGGTAAATATAAGACGATAATAGATGGACACTTTAAAGTTGGTGGTTTAAATACAAAAGTTTTTATGGAGTTTTTATTCTGTTCCGACGTTTCGAATACTTTTTAGTGTTCATGGTCACGGGAGAATTGTCCTCTCGAGACCAGTGCGCATTGAAAAATATTTTATGTACATTCCATAACATTACCCTCTTGATCTTATAGACATGTATTAAATGGACTGTTATTATTTATTTTTCCTATAGCACCAGTGGAAGAACGCAGTAAGGTGTAGGCTGTCTTAAGACGACCACTGACGTTAAGTAACCCTGCTCTTTTTTTTATTTTTTGTGGGTGGGTTGCGGTCGGCGCGCCTCCGCACCATTCCGTCCGGGGCGACAGAGGGGCTTAAGCATGCAACTCCCGCAACCCACCCGAAAACCACGTCGCCTTCGTCGTTGGGCCGACCACCGGAGCAGGTTTAACTTGACATCAGTGGTCGGCCCAAGGGAATACCCCCTACTTGGGGTACCCTGCCATCGACCGACGGTCCCCCCTCGGGGAGGACGTCGGTCTTTCCTCACGCGGTCGGCCTCTCGGCGGGTGACGGACTAATCCCCGGTCATGTCACCCGCAAGTAACCCTGCTCTGGGAGTCGGTCCAATGACGAAGGCGACGTGGTGTTCGGGTGGGTTGTGGGTGTGCGTGCTTACGTCCTAGACGGAGTGGTATGAGGAGTGTGCCGACCGCAACCCACCCAAAAAAAAAGGATGTCTTAATACCAATTGACTGCCTGATCATCTGACTCAAATCTTCGTAATGACAATATGCCTAGATTGGTTCAGTGGGCTTAACACGAATATTTGCAGCAAAGTATTCGTTATCGAGAGCAATTTGTATATATTTGGAGTAGTGTTTCTATCGTCAGATAGAGCTGCTCGAAATCCCTACCGTAGCAGGGGTAACTGTACGTTTCCAGCAATCGTTTCTCCCACGTACGTGGAATCTCTGGAATGAATTATCTGCTGTTGCGTTTCCCGAGCGCTATGACATGTCCTATTTCTCTGTGAGATAGAATCCGAAATACAGAATTCGCAGAAGAACGATTGTCACCGACATAGCACGAAGAATTAGCACCCTGAAGTGGCAATGGGCAGACCACATCGCTCGACGAACCGATAACAACTAGGGAAGAAAGGTTCTCGAGTGGCAACCCCCCCATATCGGACGACGCGGTGGAGGACGCAATTTTTCTCAAATGTCGAACTTTAAAACTTTACTTATTTTATTTTTATTTTCCGTGTGGTTTCGAAGTAAGAATACAATTCACCATGACTAAGGGATACGCATGTAATATCTATGCCAGAGAAGAAAAACTCAAAATAAAAAAAAACAAAAAAAATATTTACGTATTTCTTTTTTTTTTGGGGTGAGCTACGGTCAGCGCACCCGCCACCTGGCTCCATCCGGGGCGACGCGCGGCCCCGTAACCCAGCCGTGGCACGTCGCCTTCGTCGTTAGGCCGACCACCGGTGCAGAGTAACTTGTCTTCAATTGGTCGGTCCGACGGAATACCCCGATCGCGGGGTACCCTCCCTTCACGACGTCCCCCCTCAAAGACATTGGTCACGGTCGCGCGGTCTGCCTCTAGGCGGGCGACGGACTAAATCCCCGGTCCAGTCACCCGCGGCCTCGGTTAGAAAATCCTACACTAACCCTTCTGACTAGCGTGGTACAGTAGGTCAATTTGACTCATATCCAGGAGGTGAAACGAGCCCAGCAGTGGGACGTATATAAGCTAAAATGAAGACATGTAATTTATCAATTGTTTTGTGAAAACAGTATTCAGCTAGCGGTGTTTATGTATTTATTCAAATAACATTTTTTTTACAGTTAGAACGTTTAGTATACGGGTGTCATTTTTAAAACTGTACATTGAATTTTAGTTTTCGTTTTTGGGTTCTGTGTATTTGACAGTTGTAATATTAACAACTTCTGGTGTTTACGCGAGTATCATACATTGTTTATCGCATTTGTATTTGATTTTTGATTGCCCGACGTTTTGAACATTTTACAGCTTTCATGGTCAAGGGCGCTGTTCATACAAAGGCGATAAAATCCGTAAAATTGTTTTATTTATAAATGTAACGTTTCTTTTTTAACGTGACAAGGTCTTATAATTCGATGGAGCCGGCTGCACACACGAAAAAACATGACGTATGTGGCGTTACCTCGCTCTGAGGCGTTCCATTTAAGGCTTGATCCATACAAAATATCTATCAAACAAATAAAACTAAAATTTTCTTTTGAAAAATGAAACCATTCCATCAGTATTTTCTTATGACGTTGTCATGTTCAACTATCGTCAATAAACCGACTTTACAGACAACCGATTTTTTTTTAATTTAGTGCCGTCTGTAATGGAACTTATAACTGACTCAGCCTTTGTTTTTACCTTCTTACTTGTTACTACATCTAATCTTTTATCCATCACTATGACGTCACTCATATACATCCTACTACTGAGTTCAAGACTCCTTCACAATAGGAAGGAAATTGAAATACGATACCACGCTAGTCGGACAGGTTGGTATAGGATAGGGATTTTAATTCGAGTTTTCCTTCTTTTGTATAGATGACTGGCAACCCGCCCTCGCTTCGCTTCGGTTTCAGTCGCCTTACCCGCGTAGTACCCGTTTCTGTGGGAATACCATATAGCCAATGTTACTCCCTGATAAAGGATTTTTCAACAAGAACTTTGTTTTCTAAAACAAAATAAAACAAGAAATTTAGATGAAAATGATTCAAATTTTTATTGTATTACAAAGAGAAAAGTTCGGCAATTATGAATGAAAAATGATATCTGGCAAATGTCCACCACGACCACGCTGACAGATGTCGATTCTTTCATCAAAGTTTTTAATCACTGTTTGGCAAAATGGCGGGTCTATTTCGTTAATCACATCACGGATTTTGAGTTTTAAGGCTGCAATCGATTCGATTGGCTCCGTATAGACTCTGTCCTTAACATAGCCCCACAAAATATAATCCAGTGGTGTTAAATCACACGATCTGGCTGGCCACATAACAGCTGATTTTCGAATAGGCCAAATTGAGATGTTCAACAACAACTCGTTTCATTGGATGTGTGACATGTGGCACCGTCCTGTTGAAACCACATGTCAGTGATATCCACGTCATCAATAATAGGCCAAAATTGAGTCTCTAGTACATTTAAATATTATTGACACTTTAACATGCAGTAGTAATAAACGGAATTTCGTTAGTTATACACGTCTCTGATTGCAGTCCCTAACGACAACTTCATTAGGAGCGAAATCGACATACAATACCACGCTGGTCAGAGGTGTGTGAGTTTTATTCCAAAATTGCCCTCACTTCGATAGATTAGGTATATGCATATTTACGACACCCACGGGCAAGAGAATTGTATTCTTATTACGCCACCCGGAAATAGTATGAATAAAAAAATTGTAAGTATTACAGAACTCTAAAAACGAACTATCAATGGTTTTTTGTCATTTCTATTGCTAACAAATTTGTATCAGTGAGCTCATATTGACATTACTTAACTTTTGACGAACATTGGAAATACCTTAGAAGTTATATCGTCTAGATATTTACATAAGTTAAATATGGATTTAATGCGCATGACTATATTCGGGACATGCGCAACATCGATTTCTTTCACCATTCACTCACTGTATATTTCTGTGTTATTTATTTATTAAAAACAAAAGAATTTAAAGAATTCGTAATATATTAAACATATAAAACTGCCAAATAATATACGAATCCGTTAGAATTGCGCGCGAATTGTATATAATTATAACCTCAAATTTTTCAATGCAGTTGTTATCAAAAATTCAGTGTGTGTTTTGCAAGTGCGAAATTTATTTATGAAAATAAATTGTCGTTGTGGAGTGTTGTGTTAATTACAAAGTGCCAAAAATTAAAGTGATTATTTCAACGTCAAAATTTTGTAGTTTGCAATTGAAACTAGTTATATATTTAATAAAACGAAATAGGTAAGTAATATAAGGTTAATATTATTACACTGTGTTTTGAAAACATAGACGTTTTAGTTGTTTTTTTTTTAATTATAGGAATATGATATCTGCCAATTATAATAAGGAAATAATTTTTGAAGATCGCTTTTAGCATAAATTTACATGTTTGTCCTTATTATTTATTTAGTTTTAGTATGGCTGGTGGTTTATTCTCCTCAAATGGCTAATAAAACCTCTCCTTGATATATGAGGACTACATAGGACTTAACTCGAGGGTTTCTAGTATAAATAAAACTTGGTTTCAGAGCATCTGGTGTTAACATGACGTCATAATAGTTAGGTACTGTTGCACATTTGATTGACTGATACCTACCTATGACCTCGTGCGCTTATCATTTTGTAAACAACGGCAAGTGTTTGATATTATCGAAATACGCTTACTAAAACATTAATACATTTTTAATGTAGAGATTTAAAAAAATATTCTGTAGAATTCAGTCTCTTTTTTTTCAAAGGGACAGTATGAATGATATCTGTTATTTACGCGAGTGCCTATTTATAAGTAAGAAATAAAATCATGTATGTACTTAATTTCACTTGTTAATTGTACTTAATTGCTGTGTGGTAGCGGCTTCGAATACTACCAACCCTTGCTTTGCTCGTGGGTGTCGTAAAAGACGACTAAGAGCCCTAGATTGACCCGGACCAACTCCATCTGGTACCATTTGGGTCAACGATTACATTCCCAAGGAGGGTTGACGTCAGGCAGGCGGCCGGTTATAAAAGTCATTGCCGAAACTTTTTACAATATGTCAAAACAGATGACATATTGCGTCGACCTCAAGTAATTGGGATAAGAGCAAGATGATGATGACTTAATTTCGGCTAATATACCGCCCACTGCTGGGCTCCAATAGGAGTGAAATACGCTATAAGGGTAAGAATTGTATTCTTGGCAACTATTTACGTACCTATGGCATTTTATCATCACCATTACCAGTCTATCAGTCATCCACTAATGGACATTGGCTTCTCCACAAAGACGATTAACGCCCTAATCGCCACGCTTTACAGAGAAGTTGGCGATCGCAGCTAGTCATATAAGTTTCCCAGGAAGATACTTGAATGCTGCTTGCTGCACTTTCATATTTCCGTCGGTCGGTTTTTATGACTTCTAAATACGTTGTATTTTTACTACACGAAAAATAATCATACCCACCTCTTGCCTGGGGTGACGAAGTAAGAATACAATTCAATATATATATTATATATACTTCTAAATATTATATTATTCATTAATAATCTTTAGTATAAAATAGTGGAAATATGAAATAATTAACAAAAAATCAGTTTTTAATTTTTTTCATATCGTTGCTTCAAACCAAAAAAAATGAAAAAAATTCTGAGTACAGAGATGCAAAGATAACGTATTCTCTCCAAATTTGGCGATTGCATTTTATAAAATAAGTTATAAAAAATGTAATAAAAAACTGTAAATTTGTTTTTTATTTTAAAAATCGGCTTTCAGTCTGAGAATCATAAAAATTTTTTTTTTCAAAGCTTTTGCTCGTATTTGGAAAAAAATCAGCAAAAAAAAATTTTATTTTACTATTAAAAAAAAAAACAAAACGAAAAAATAGGTTATTTTTCAATTTCGCGAAAACCGCTTAGGATTAAGAGCTGAAATTTTGACTGAATTATTTTCTTTTGAGACCAAATTGATCCCCATAGTGCCGATAGAAAACTCGGCCGGGGCCGATTCGACCTGCTTATCCGGCTATGCCCTTTCATCGAATTCACTAATACTGTTGCCGAGATTCTGAAAATATAGGTATCCAACCATAGAAATATACAATAATTGCTCTTAAGTAAATGAAAGGAGAACTTAACAATATTAAACAGATAGAAGTAGAGAATGAAAGAAGCATTTTTGGAGAGATGGTTCTTTTACTCTTTCCTCTGAATTAGCGTTTGCAGTATTTTAATTTTTCATACAGCTTTATATAAAGCTCATTATCGTTTATTGTCGGATATGGACTTGCCTGTGAAGAACATCATGTTGAATTGTATGTCCCATATACATCCAACAGTTCCTTGCGATTTTTATTGTCGTCGCCTACCTGATGCGAGGCCTTTACACACTTTGTCCTTCAATTGTCCATCCGGGTACCCTTCTGCCTTAACAGCTGTCAGCTCGTTGATAAATACAACTTGCTCAATGCCACTTTAGTATACTTATTATTCAGTATAAGTTGGTGGCATTTAATCTTTTATAGAACTTTGTATATCTCAGATGCAAACGTAGAGAATAGTCCTTTAAACATAAAGAAGCATGCTATCATGTTGAATGACTTCAAACTTACTGCATCATTACCCTACTCTTATTCCAATTATTTGAGGTCAACAAATATATCCTCTTCTTCCACACAATCCCATCAGATTAATCTCTGCATTAACTTCCTTTCTTTGGATGTTTTGCTTCACGCAATCTATCCATCTTTTTTTTTCCCTAATCCTAAAGCATTTGATATCCATGCTTAAAACTTTATTTACCACATTACTTTCGTCAATCGTCATATTATGTGCACGACCACCACGGCTTTGGACTTCCTTATGAGGGTATTTCTATATAATTCTCGTTAATTCGTCATATGTCAGTTCTCTTATACTAAAGTTATCTGCTTTTATTCTGTAGTTATCTTTTAAGCTACATGCGGAGAAGGCAGGTTTCTTCATTTGTATTTTCCCCTATTAATACATAGATCAAATGAATGAAAATGTTGATGAATCTAATAGAGGCAATTAACCTTTGTCTAGTTAAAACAATGAGACGTTAACAAAAAAATGCAATTGAAAATTAATACAAAACAGCAGGCTAGTGGATAATATTACAATTACGCCCCCAACGGTACCTATGATAGAAGATAAATAGTAATCTCCACATGAACTGGAAGCAAAACACTAGTTATTCATATACATAAGTAATACCGTTATTCTGAATCATGTTATTCTTTCTATTCAAATATTAATAGATTCTATAAAGCAATAGCGTTTACAAATGAGTTCTATTCAATAAATAGAAATTATATGTCGATTATCTGCTTGTGTTATACGTTTTATTATGTCCCTTATCATAATTTTCCGTGTAGCCGTTTGGTTAATTTCATATACAACTCTGTCTAAAATATTGTTTGCTTTGTTTGGAATAATAAATAATTCTGGTCGGCTGTGATTAGGTTATTATATCAATTATTAGGCACTATTGAAAGACCTTGTTTGACCTTGCCGAAATATATTTCTATATAGGACCGAGGTATATAATTGAGTACCTGACCTGGAAAATTTAATCGTAATAACGAAACTGCTCTGGATCAGTTAACGTTTTATAGGCAGTTTCTTTGAAGATCAGCTAGTTTCGGTCACGCGAGTTGATTATAATTCTAAATTTAATATTATTTATTATTTCTTAGATCGTTGAATTATAATTATTATAATGATGACCTGGATCAGATGATGTCTGGCTGACGGTCTTGTAAATCCGGAGATACTTGACCGCAACCAAACAAATGGGCAAATCAAGAAGAGAAAAAAAGGTAAACTTTACTACCTTTGAGATTTTAAATACTGAAAATTGTCTGTGGCTTCATAAAAACTTTCTTTACAGTGGACGTGGCGGTGCCAATGGAGTCTAGTGACTATAGCAGCTATTGCACTAGTAGTCTACAATGCCCTCGCGAACGTATGGCTACTTCGACCACCTTCATGTCCTGCGCATACAACCCAACCACCATCAGATCCACCTACCTGCGAGCCTTGCATAGACACAGTCCCAAACACAGCAATAGATGACGATCCCATATCTAGATTAGATCTACGTCTTGGGAGATGGGATGGTTCAAGAGCATATAAACTTTTCGACTATGCAGCGGTTGGGGACATGTATCCTGAAATCTCATCCACTCGTCGTGTTTGCTTAGCAACACAAAGTTCCATAGAAAGACTTCACGAGTTGCTCAGAATAGCAGCTCATTGGTCTGGACCTATATCAGTTGCTGTTTTCGTCACCGGGGATGAAATGAGACTGTTAAGAGCTTTTGCAACTTGGTTATTTAGATGCCAGCCAGAAATATATTCCAGGTTAGCAATACATGTTACGATGCCAGCCGAGCGTCCTGGTGTGCATGCATCGATGCCAGTTTGGGCGAGGGATTGTGAAACGAAACCTTTACCTCCAGGGGAGAGGAAAGCTGATACGGTCGCTTGGAGAGCAAGACATCCATACCCTCAGAATCATTTAAGAAATTTGGCAAGAAAGAATTGTCACACACCTTATGTTTTCTTAGTAGATGTTGACATAGTACCTTCAAGAGGTATGGCGGAAGCTTTCGACAAGTTTTTGGCAAATACTCCCAAATGCTTACTCTGTGCCTATGTAGTGCCTACTTATGAACTAGATCGGAGAGTTGCAAATTTCCCGGTGAATAAATCCGAATTGGTGAGATTATCGAGGAGCAAGCTAGCAATACCGTTCCATAGAAAGGTGTTTATTTATAACCAATATGCTTCTAATTTCTCCAGGTGAGCACAAAACAAAATCAAATCATGAATATTTTTAATAAGAGGATTTCTTTATAGCCGTTTTTTTTTTTTTTTTTTTTTTTTTTTTTTTTTCAGACCGACGGCCTCCCCGAAGGGGGGACGTCGGTCGATGGGAGGGTACCCCAATTAGGGGTATTCCGTCGGGCCAACCACTGACGACAAGTTAACGCTGCTCCAGTGGTCGGCCCAACGACGAAAGCGACGTGGTTTTTGGGTGGGTCGCGGGAGTTGCGTGCTTAAGACCCTCTGTCGCCCCGGACGGAGCGGTGCGGAGGCGCGCCGACCGCGACCCACCCACAAAAAAAAAAAGACTTATTTTTTCAGTTATTTCTTTCGTTTGCTTCCCACTTACTGTCCAATTTTTATGTAGATCCTCTATTCACATGGCATATAATTTCAATTGCCTACACGAGTTCTTTTTATCTTAGATTGTCAATAAATTGTTTTAGACTTACTTGTTTAATGAGTGGTGATTTATTACCATTTTATTAAATGTTTTATGCTTCACAACCTTATACAGGTTGTGAAGCATAAAACTCATTTATTATTACTCATTTGTAGGTTCATTCTCAAGTATCTCTTGCAACAAAACATCTCCTACTAAGCCGCGATAGTAAGATGTGTTGACGTAGGGTTTCTTCTTCTTTGTGTGATAATAGCTTCGTGCGATCTTAGCTAATCTGCTAGTCAAATTTTTAGTCATAGGAACCTACGTTAAAAGACTCGGTGATAAGCAGCACTTTTAATAATATTAAATGTCTGTAATTTCTTTAGGTGGGAAGCCTCCGGTGGTAATGAAAGCCTGGAGACTCACGTGAGTCATAACGTGACGAATTTCGAGCTGTTGTACGAGCCATTCTACGTAGCTCCTGACACAGTTCCCCCACACGATGAGAGGTTTCTGGGGTACGGCTTTACCAGAAACACGCAGGTAAGGTCTATATATATGTATTTTTAAACACAATCGCCGAGAAAGATGAGAAATCGCCGTATCGAAAGCAGTAATAAAATATGCTTGACATTTTTCGATGGTACTATGATGATGGCACGGTATCTTATAAGATATTTCGATTAGGAGTGGTGGTTCGTGGCGAAGTGAGGATAAGTTAAATTTAAAAGATATTATAATTACTTTTTACGTTCTTTGTTGTACTTAGTAATATTTTTCAGTTAATTCTTAGATTAATGTTAAAGAAAGAAAGAAAAATAGTTTATTCTTTACTAGATTCTTTTAATAAAATTTTCTTTTGGGATACTGATTTTATTTTGCTTTTGCTATATTCCGGCACAAGAGAATATGGATATAATTTCTCCATGTTAGCCAACGCAACCGTTGTGACGAACTATCAGGTAACAATTATTTTTCTATGTCTCGAAACCAGTACTTATTCTAAACGGAAGGTATCAAAATCATCATTATTATCATCTTAGTCCATATATGTCCCACTGTTGGGCTCGGGACTCCTCCATTAATACGTTGCAAGACGCACGCCTTACGTCGTAATTTTTTTTGATGTTTATTACGGCGATACGGTTAACGCTATATATTCTTTTCAGTCACAATTTGTTCACAAAATTTTACTGCCGTATCACATATTTTTTAAAGGTTTTTATTGTCCAGTATAGTGTTAATAGGGAATTTGACCTACTATACCACGCTGATCAAATGTATTGAGTTTCATTTCGAGCTTTCCTTCTCTTGCATTGATGTTATTTGTATATCCTTTAGTCGTATTTTACGACACCTACGAGCAATAAATGGTAAGTGGTATTCTTATTCCATCATCACACGGGAAAGGTGAACAATAAATATATAAAGGTGAACAATAAGCTGCGTGGTGACGGAGTAAGAATACAATTCACCACTCCCTATCTTACCCGTGGATGTCGTAGAAGATGACTAAGGGATATAATAAGCATATAACATCTGTGTAAGAGAAGGACAACTCGAAACAAAACCCTATTGCAACACGTCTGACCAGCGTGGAATAGTGGGTCAATAACCCTCCCATTCTGGAGGAGGCCTGAGCCCAATAGTGGGACATATATAGGCTGAGATGATGATGATGATGATGAACAATAAGCATGGCGAATATTTAGCTAACATGTTCTTCGGGAGACCTGAGGACGGGGCCTTTGGAAGTCAATAGGCTGATGGACAATTGTTCTAAGTACACCTCAATGCTCATGTTTATGGTATCTATGATTGCGTACGTTGGCCTCGAGCCACGGATGTGACGTCACAATCAGCTGGCCGCTCGCCAGTAAGTCGTGATGTTTGTATAAACGTCCAATTTCAACTTTACGAGGTGTTCAGCAGTTTAGTGATGCAATTAAATGTATTTGAAAGTAATTACTTCTAAGGAATTTTGGTAATAAACTAAATTATTAAGTGTATATTTTTATAAGAAAGTTTATCTATTAGAGTTTGCACGTGATTTTGTTAATTGTGCTTAGTTCCTTGATGTCCGTGGCCAGCTCGACGGGGCCCAAATACAATTTAGAGAATTCTCTAGCCAACTGCTGTCAGTAATAGTCTTGGTTTTTGCCTGCCGCTTTGACCTAAAGTAGAGACACTATAGCCTCCGAGTCGTTTCTACCCATCACTGGGGGGTATCGGTATCGAGTGTGTAGGAACTCTTTAATAATAAATACTTACAATAGTAATAATATGTAATATCAGGTTAGTATTTTTGTAGCATTTATTCAGATATATATTAATAAAAAATAAAAAAATAAATAATGAAAATTATATAAAAAATTACAAAAAGAGAATAATAATAACACCGAGATTCGATTCGACGCCGTTTGTCGCCGATGTCAAAAATAAAATGAAACCTGACTACTTCGCCACTGAGCTATCGTAACTCATGACATTGATGGCAAAATTTGAATTCATATTCTTTAAAAATTTAATGTCATTATATTGTCTGCCAAAAACATTTTCTATACATAAAATCTAGCTAGATCGATTTTTTGGGCCCGAATCCTCTAGTATGCCAAGTTTCAACAAAATCGTTGGAGCCGTTGCCGAGATCCTGAATATATATATATTCAGGATCTCGGAAACGGAAGAATTGCTCGTTTAAAGATATAAGATAATTGTATATAGTATAAATACTTATAATACTGCCACGGTTTTACCCATATAGTCGCCGTTCCCGAATGATTACGGGGACAAAATATAGTCTATGTATTTCGTTGATAATGTTACATTCTATTTCTTAAAGAATTTTTGAAATCTATAGAAATGCTTTCTTTCTTTATAGATCTCTTACTTAGTGAAAAGTCGTTTCTTCTCTCTGTACGTTTAAATCATTTAAATTACCCAACGGGTTTTAATATGGTTTTCATCAATAGACAGAGTCTCTTTATAATATAATCTCTTTAATACTCTACAGTATAATAAATGTACATATGTTATAGCAGAGACAGACTGAAAATTTTAAAGATTGTAATGTGATTTTGTGAAAACATTTATTTGCGCCTATATTGCTAACGCTGGCTAATCCTCACGAGGGCGAGGTAGAGCAAAATATTGTGCTACAGAATTGTATATATCTTACGAAAATATATACCAAAAAGCTGGTAAACGTATGTCTATCTCCTAATTAGCAACAATAATTTTTATTATCATTTATATTATTTTTATTATTAATCGCACCCAAGGCTTTATGAAAATGCTCAAACAAATGGATAACTAAATTATCGGCGAGTAACAAACGCTATATTTTATCCCGGTATTTTCACAGGAACGGGCACTACGCGTACTAATAAATAACTCAGATTTGATATTATAATTATTATTTACAGTTATATATTTTTTCATTACCTTAAAACTCTGGTAAAACGAGTTTGTCTATAAATGAACCTCAGCTAGATAGATTTATCGCCCTCGAAACCTCCTGCATACTAAATTTCATGAAAATGGTAGGCAATTACCTAGCAAAGGTCACTTACCATCAGGTGTGCTGTTTACTTGTCTGCCACTAATAAAATAATAAAAACAATTAACAAAAACAAAACCGACTTTAAACGTTTTCTCATAGATACTATTGTCCAAATTGAACAAAATTGAAATGGGACCTCAATGGAAGCTTTCAAATAAAATAAGAATCATCAAAATCTGTATAAACCGAGGAGTATAATCGGCCCCTGTGCTTAGCGTTTGTGGACTATGAGAAAGCCTTTGATTCAGTCGAAACTTGGGCGGTGCTGCAGTCCCTTCAGCGGTGCCAAATCGACCATCGCTATATCGAAGTGCTGAAGTGTTTGTATAGGAACGCCACAATGTCAGTCCGTATCCGGGATAGGAGTACGAAACCGATTCAGTTGCAGAAAGGCGTGAGACAGGGAGATGTCATCTCTCCGAAACTGTTCACCACTGCACTGGAAGATGTCTTCAAGCTCTTAGACTGGACTAGACTCGGCATCAACATTAACGGCGAATACATCACTCACCTTCGATTTGCGGACGATATAGTCGTTATGGCAGAATCCATGGAGGACCTTGGCACAATGCTCAATGATCTCAGCAGGGTATTCCAACTAGTGGGTTTACGAATGAACATGGACAAGACGAAAGTCATGTCAAATGCCCATGTCATTCCTGTACCGGTCCTAGTTGGCAATGCGATTCTCGAAGTTGTCGATCACTATGTTTACCTCGGACAAACAGTCCAGTTAGGTAGATCCAATTTCGAGAAAGAGATCAGCCGACGAATAAAACTCGGTTGAGCAGCGTTCGGGAAACTTAAGAGGATCTTCTCGTCCAACATACCTCAGTGTCTGAAAACACAGGTCTACGACCAGTGTGTGTTACCAGTGATGACTTACGGCACGGAAACGTGGTCCCTAAATGTAGGCCTTATATCAAGGCTCAAAGTCGCTCAGCGTGCTATGGAGCGGGCTATGCTCGGGATTTCTCTGCGAGATAGAATCCGGAATACGGAAATCCGCAGAAGAACGGGTGTAACCGACATAGCACGAAGAATTAGCGCGCTGAAGTAGCAATGGGTAGGTCACATCGCTCGACGAACCGACAACCGCTGGGGAAGAAAGGTTCTCGAGTGGCGACCACGTATCGGACGACGCAGTGTAGGACGCCCCCCCACTAGGTGGACCGATGACCTAGTGAAAGTTGCTGGGCGTCGTTGGATGCAGGCGGCACAGGACCGCACATTGTGGCGCAACATGAGGGAGGCCTACGTCCAGCAGTGGACGGCAATAGGCTGAAATGAATGAATGAAAATCTGTTTATCCAGTCGAAAGTTCTGAGCTAACAAAGCTAACAAACATAACAAAAAACAAAAACAGATTTGACACCTCTTCCTTTTATTAAGTCGGTTCAAAAATAGAAGAATTGGCTGTTTAAAGATATTACGTTGCCCCTAAATGATGCAAGATATGATTGGATGTTGCACAATACTGTATTTAAATTCGATAAATGTAATCAGCGAATAGTCACAATGTAATGAACCGTTAATATTAATTTATACCGATGCAACCTTGCCAGCAAATTGAAATCTATATTATTCTTAAAGTTTTCTTTAAGTGTGTGAATTAAGAAATTATCTCACCCTAATCCTACTGTTGCGTTCAGACCGCCTCCATCCGGTCTGGCCACGGACGACAATGAACTTGGTACTGGTATTCGGCCCAATGGCGAATGAAAGGGAAAATGTTATGAACATTACGACTATACTAGATACCACAAATGGCATCTGACGACGATTTAACTATTAGAGTAGTCACCACTCCCCTCAATCACATTCGAGGGTATAGAGAGTCCAACTCCACGTAGCTACCGTAAGCAAATACTTTTTCAGGGGGTGAGTTATAATTCTTACTTCGTCACTATATTAGTTCAGCCATAATCGTTTGAATTATGTTACGTATCTTGTGGTTCGAAGGGCATCACAATGGAGCAGTAGTTTCAGTGTGATGCCCAACCAAAATTCTTGTTCATGTCTTGCAGGTCTTTCTTGTTCATGTCTTGTTCATGTCTTGCACCTACAAGACATGTTGCACAGAATTTTATACCTAGTAAGAAAAAAATAGACAAGCCCGCTGAGTTTCTTGCCGAATCTTTTCAGTAGCGATCGCGTTCCGATCTGGTAGTAGTTTAATTTATTGGATAACTAGCCTAGTACTAGTAGTACTAGTAGTAGTAGTAGTAGTAGTAGTAGTAGTAGTAGTAGTAGTAGTAGTAGTAGTAGTAGTAGTAGTAGTAGTAGTAGTACTAGTAATAGTAACTAGTATTATTAGATAATTTGGCGAACTTTGTACCGCCATAACTTTTTTCGTAAATATATTGTCTAAGGCCTCATTTACGGAGACGCGGGGCGTCGCGCGTCGCGTGTGGCGTGGCGTCTCGCGGCGCGTCGGACGTTTTTATTGTTTACGTAGCGGCGGCGCGTGAAGCGGCACGTATCATCGCACGCGTAAACATAGACCTATAGCAATATGCGATGTTGTTTATAGAAACGCGAGGCGGGAAGAGTGGCGATGCCCGCCGCTGCGCCCGCGTCGTATTCTCAAGCGTGTATCGGAGCACGCGGCGAGCATCGCTGCGGCGCACGCGGGGTTCTCAGTTAATCCGACCCAAACTTCTCATGTTCCGCTATTATAAACACTGGGCCACTCTTTATATTAAAGAAGTCACTTTTTAAAATACAATTTTCTTCTAAAAAGTCTATCATATCATACTCCGTTGCGACGGTAACTACGTCTATGTTGTACGATTAGCAAATGAGACTGGCAGAAGGTTCCGCCACAGGCATTGCTTCATCGAGAATCGCCGCTGCGTGCGCCGCCGCGATAAACGCCGCGTGAGACGTGACGATGCCATCGGCGGGCTTGGCCGTAGAACACGCTCCATTTCAAGCAAACGCGTGTAAAATCGCTTCTCCGTAAACGCACTCATCCAACGCCCTACATTTGAATTTAGTGCGGGTCGTGCAGCCTATCGCGACGCGCGACGCGCCGCGTCTCCGTAAATGAGGCCTAAATTATCAAAAATCTAGTCTCGGATTATGCCGCGCACGGATCTTACTTAGCGCCGTTTAGCTATCATTTGTGTTTTGTTATTACATGGCAGATGCGTTTTTGTTATACAACACTTTATAATGACTTGTATTCCCTTTGACGTTTTATGTCACGTCACACGGAAAGCCAGTTGAACGGGATCAAAAGTATCCTATGTCCGTCTCCTGGTCCTAAGCTAACTTCCCACCAATTTTCAGCCAAATCCGTATAGCTGTTCTTGAGTTATAAATAGTGTAACTAACACGACTTTCTTTTATATATAGAGAGTTGATTTAATTTTGTTGAAATTGACAATGTGTAAGTGTCCTCCTTTTTTGCGGTGGGCAATGTCAGCGCAGTCGCCGTCCAGCTCTGTCCGGGGCGACGAAAGGGTGGCGCGCGATCCCATAACCCACTGTAGCGCCTTTCCTTGGTCGTTGGACTGCCCACCAGTACGGGATTTATACATAATAAATTATTTATTTGCCGTGTGGTAACGGAGTAAGAATACAATTCATTATTCTCTATCTTGCCCGTGGATGTCGTATGAGCCGACTATGGGATATAATATGCACATGATATCTGTACAAGAGAAGGAAAACTTGAAACGGAACCCTATACCAATATGTCTGACCAACATGGTATAGTAGGTCAAATTCCCTCCTATTGTGGAGGAGGCCCGAGCCCAACAGTGGGACGTATGTGGGCTGCGATGATGATGATGATGATGAAATTATTTGAATCTTTGCCATGTATTATTGCATTATATATTCTTTGTGTTGTTCTTAGTAACAGGCGATGCAAATTGTCTATTATGGCGGTTTGCCAAACTACACCATTTGGCAACGACCTATACAAATCTATCAGTATCTGACCGGCACAGTATCACAGCTTCTGTAAAGCATTATTACAGAGAGATTGCCATATGGTGACGGAGTAAGAATACAATTCACCACTCCCTATTTTACCTGGGGATGTCTTAAAAGACGACTAAGGGATTTAATGGGCATATAACATCTATGAGAAGCACATCTTTATTATATTTCTTGCGTACGTGTGTGTCACTGAACTCCTCCTAAATAGTTGCACCGATGTTGATGAAATTTTTTGTGCTTGTTCAAGGGGATTCGAGAATGGTTTAAACCCTCTACCAACCTGTCTAACCAGTATGTTATAGTAAAGTCAACATCTCTTCTATCATGGAAGAGGTCCGAGCCTAGCAGTGGGACGTATATGAGCTGAGATGATGACGATTATTACAGAATCAGATGCTTAGCAAAGATATTCGAATGAAGACAGTTTCGATGACAGATCTCTTCTTTTGATAATTGATTGAATTAGGCGATACATAGCGGCAATCCATTTTTGACGTGACAACGTCTTATAAATTGGTTTGCCGGGTGACACTTCAAGAAACTGCGTTACGCTCCGCTCACGTTATGCGCTCACAATGAGAGCGAGTGAGAGGCACGCGTCCCTTCCACTCGGGCATGGTTAGCCCGCCTAAGAGCGAGAGAGACAGACATAAAAATTGTATATTTGTATATAAATACGTATGTATGTGTAAAGGTAAAAATAAAATTTTGTTAATATGAAATTCAGTGCGAGATTCTTTGTATAAATTAATGTTTTAAATATAATTCTTTGTATAAATAAATGTTTTAAATTGTTACTATTATTTCATCCTTCTTCCTACTATACGAATGAATATTCACATTAAAATTATTTTACCACTCAAAGTCGTTGTCACGTAAAACTTTCGCCCGTATACCGACTTTACAGGCAACCAATATTTTTATTCTGAAATGGAAGGAAGGAAGGGAGACCCACCACTTTCCCACGGTAATCAATATACCGCACATCACAATGAAAGGAATACGGGATAGGAATAAGGTGGACTAGGAAATAAGGAAATCTTACTCTCACGTGATGAGCACCTTCCAGAACATCAACTTGCAATTTTCCGCAGAACTTTAAATACTACGAAACGAGGCATCCTCAGGACAGTTCGGCTTCAAATGCGCATTTGAAGCCGAACCGTCCTGAGGTTGCCTCGTTTAGAGGCGAAACACGTGTCGAATGAATATTCGAAGTTCTGCGGAAAATTGCAAGTTGATGTTCTGGAAGGTGCTCATCACGTGAGAGTAAGATTTCCTTATTTCCTAGTCCACCTTATTCCTATCCCGTATTCCTTTCATTGTGGTGTGCGGTATATTGATTACCGTGGGAAAGTGGTGGGTCTTCCTTCCTTCCATTTCAGAAAGATCTCTTCTTTACCAAAAGTCTTTCCAATTAGAAATTCGATCGAATCATGTCAGCCTATATAGGTCCCATTGCTAGGCTCGGTCCTCCTCCATTATGGGTGGGATATTGACCTGATTACTACGCTGGTTAGACGTGCTGGCCTTGGGTTTTGTTTCGAGTTTGGCTTATCTTGCGTAGATGTTATATGCATACTATATCCCTTACTCGTCTTAAGACACCCACCACCCAATATTTGGATGGATCCTTGTCGTTTCCTAAGACAGCGGCGGCCTTACCCATTGCGAGGCTCCGGGCGGCACGTCTTTGCGAGGCCCCGGGCGGCAGGTCTTTGCAAGGCCCTTTGTCCTTCGTGAAAAGTATGAGCTACGAAAGTAGGTCTGGTTGTTTGGTTTAGGGATTTGTCATGTTTGATGAAAAATACTAAAGTTGTACAAATAAATAAAAATAAGTTTTATAATATTGAAAACAAAGTGAAAAATATAATTAATAAGTAAAAATGTAATTTAAAATCTATATTTTTTTAAATTTGCTTGGGTTGTTGCGTGAGGCCGCTATAAGCGCGAGGCCCCTGTAAGCGCGAGGCCCCTGCAAGCGCGAGGCCCCTGTAAGCACGAGGCCCCGGGCGATTGCCCTGTTCGCCACCCCCTAAGGCCGCCACTGTCCTAAGATGTTTGACCTCTATAAAGAATGGTTTGATCGCGTTAACTATTTACATGTCCAATGAATCACCTCGTAATCAATACAAAAACTTAAAATTCTAGAACAAGATGAATAATGTAAACATTTTATCTTTGACACGCTCCCCTGTAAAATTGAAATTTTCAAATGACTTACTATTCGTAGGAGCCATCGACGTGTAATCTACGAAGGGGATGATTTGTCTTAAGACAAAAACATCAGTTGTCTGTAAAGTCGGTTTACTGACGATAGTTGAACGTGATAACGTCATAAGAAAATACCGATGGAATGGTTTCATTTTTCAAAAAAAAAAATTTAAATTTATTTGTTTGATAGATATTTTGTATGGATCAAGCCTTAAATGGAACGCCTCAAAGCGAGGTAACGCCGCATACGTCATGTTTTTTCGTGTGTGCAGCCGGCTCCATCGAATTATAAGACGTTGTCACGTTAAAAATTTAATAAAAGATAAAAGTAAAAACTAAAACCCAACTACGACAAAAAACGAGTTATGAGATAAATATGGATAAAGTCACGAGCAACTGCTGATAATATATATATTATTGAAATGTTAAAGTAACGCCCTTTCCAATGATACGAAATACGATATATTTATCTCAAATTTACTTTTTAACACTGTACTTTAAAACCTTTAGCGGGCGCCATATTAGATTCCGTGACACATCATGTAAGCTATAACTAGCAGACTATCAAGATGCTTCTAATGATAACTCATTTGTCCAGTTCTAATAAGTAGTTGATGAGATATGAGAGAACAGATGAACATACATACATAGCCTGTCAAAATCATAACCCTCCGTAGTCGAGTAAAAAATAAATACACTTACAATAAATAAATTGAATTCGAAACATAAATTAATATAATTATGTTCAATTAACAATATCTACTAATTATTTGTGCTAATTATGATTAATGATTAATCAATACAAATTGTTGCTAATTAATAATCAAATTTCACTAATGATTTCTGATGTTTACGCGAGTATTATACATCCTTACTCAATACTAGCAACCCGCCCTCGCTTCGTTTCGGTTATAGGTTATACTCGTTTTACCCGCGTAGTTCCCGTTCCCGTGGGAATACCGGGATAAAATATAGCCTAGTTTACGCCCTGATAGTATAGCTTTCCATTGGTGAAAGTAAAAGGAATTCTCCTTGAAATCGACAGCAGCGCCACCTACCGGGTCCTATTGTGAATCTAAACCATTCTCGAATTCCCTTGAACACACACAAAAAAATTACATCAATATCGGTCCAGTCGTTTAGGAGGAGTTCAGTGACATACACACGTACGCTAGAAATATATAAATATATAAAGACTAGCAGACCCGGCCACGCGTGGCTAATGTTTTTGTTATATTACATTTTATTAAACTATGTAAGTGGAACTGTAGGAGAACATCTGTCATGGATGTCGTCATATTTTTTTACAAATGGCATCTATGTAAAAAAGCAAGTTAAAATCGTATATGACACGTTTGTAGGTTTGACATAGCAGCGCCATCTATTAATTAATTACTCAAACCAGTCAACAGATATCGCCACTGTTAAAATCGTTTGGAGTTAACAGTGAATGTCAAATAATAGACAAATAATTTGCAATAAAATAATATTGCGACTATAAATTAAGATGTAAGTTATCCTATCTTTCAAGTAGGATCAAACTGCACACGGTGTGCAAATTTGATTAAAATCGGTTAAGTAGTTTAGGAGCCCATCGCGGACAAACAACGTGACATGTAATTTATATATATTAATATTATTATTTAAAATATTACACAACAGTCATAATTAATTCACCGCACAGTCGCTTACGCACAATATCGCGTCGCTCTATCTTACTCACACATTACTACGTATAGACTACGTCATCATCATCATCATCATCATCATTTCAGCTCATATATGTCCCACTGTTGAGCTTGAGCCTCTTCCATAACAAGAGCGAAATTAACCTTACTATACCATGTTGGTCAGACAGGTTGGTATATGGTTTCATTTTGACTTTTCCTTCTCTTGCATAGATGTTATATGCGTATTTTTCCCTTAGTCGTCTTTTACGACATCCACGGGCAAGAAAGGGAGTGGTGAATTGTATTTTTACTCCGTCACCACAAGGAATGACTATATACTACATATAATACATATATTCCATCATATAGCATGGCGTTACGATCACGTTTATCCCCGCTTATTCCGTCATATAGCGTGGCGTTGCGTCGCCGTGGCGTTTTTACGCCACGCCACAATCAGGTTTATCCTCGCCTATCAAAAATACAATCCAATTGAGAACCTCCTCCTTTTTGAAGTCGTGTGAAAATATAAAGGTCACATAAACAGTACCCATAGTTCAATCCAGTTCCGTTTCCCCAATACTTGCAATTTCGTTTGCGCCAATATTAAACTCATTTATCTAGTGTTGTTTCAATATCGCCACTTTAGCTGCGATAAATTTGTCGCCATTGAATGCCTTAATGTATACAAGTGCTTTATTTATTACTGCACAGATGGCGTAGTGGTTAAGATACCGACCTTAGAATAATAACGTATAGAAGGATAGTGTCGGTACTTAAAGCGATCAAAACATGAAGCCAAAAATACTATATGCACGCGGGCGATTACACACGTACACACGCACACCACCATACAAATTATGAAATCAAATTTTGTTTTTATTAACATAAATCGTCGAAATACTTTTAAAAGTAATGTTAAAAACATTTTTATGTTTATCAAACGTGTTGTGACACCATTTGAATGCGCAAACCGTCATAATTACCTATTTATTTTTTAAGAGTTGTAAGTGACAGTGCCGGTGTAAGCTCCATTAGGCTCCTATTGAAATGCTTCATTTTTTGTGCACGAACTTACCTTCTACACGTAATTATTCTAAGATCGGTCGGTACCTATAGTGCCAGTGTCGCGGGTTTAACATTTGTGCTATCTACAAATTGTTGTTCCAAGTCTGTATGTAATTTGTGTCCATTAATTATGTTTGTAAAGTAGTTTTAGTGCAGCGTGTTAATTTATGCGATCCGCCGCCGGCGACTGGGGCGGCGTAGGCGCGAATACCTGCGCCTCATGCCGCCCTAGCCGAGGCCGCGGGTGACGTGACCGGGGATTAGTGCGTCACCCGCCGAGAGGCCGACCGCGTGAGGAAAGACAGACGTCCTCTCCGAGGAGGGGACGTCGGTCGATGGGAGGGTACCCCAAGTAGGGGGTATTCCGTCGGGCCGACCACTGATGACAAGTAACCCTGCTTCAGTGGTCGGCCCAATGACGAAGGCGACGTGGTGTTCGGGTGGATTGCGGGTGTTGCGTGCTTAAGCCCCTCTGTCGCCCCGGACGGAGTGGGGAGGAGGCGCGCCGACCGCAGCCCACCCGAAAAAAAAAAAAGAAGTAATGTCAGTGTGTGCCAAATTCATTTACAACTATATAAATAGCTTACAGTTCACGAAAATATCATTGTTTATTGTTATGTAAAACATACATATGTCTTAACATTGTTAAACTAGTTCTCAAAACGTATCAACTATTTAGTATTCAATTTTATATTGCAATACATTATGATAAACACGAAAAGCTTTAAAAACAGCAACACTACTAAACTAAACCTTAGCTACATTAAAGTTCAAATTTCATTCATCATTTATCTCAGCTCATATAAGCCCCACTGTTGGGCGAATCGACTATTTAGTATCCAATTTTATATTGCAATACATTTTGATAAACACGACAAGAGTTGCTTAAAAACGTAGTGTAGTAGTAAATTTTATTAATCATTCATCTCAGTTGATAAATGTGTGGATTGATTGGATTCGAGTCTCCGCAATTCCCATGGTTGGATTCGAGTCTCCGCAATAGGAGAGAAATTGACCTACCTTTAGTTATACCACGCTGGTCAGACGTGTTGGTATAGGGTTTTATTTCAAAGTTTCTTTCTCTTGCATAGATATTAAAATCATATTTTATACCTTAGTGGCCTTTTACGATACCCACGGGCAAGAAAGGGGGTGGTGTATTGTATTCTTACACAATCATTACACGGAATCTCTAGCATACGTATGTTATGCCACATATTGCGGTCCTATGACGCCTGCATCCAATGACGCTCAGCAATTTTCACCAAATCGTCAATCCACCTAGTGAGGCGGCGTCCTACACTGCTTCGTCCGATACGTGGTCGCCACTCGAGAAACTTTCTTCCTTAGCGGTTGTCAGTTCGTCGAGCCATGTGGCCTGCCTGCCTAAATATTTGTGTTATGGAGGTTACACCCGTTCTTTTGTATATTTCCGTATTTCGAATTCTATCTCGCAGAGAAATAGACAAGCATAGCCCGCTCCATAGCACGCTGAGCGACTTTGAGCCTTGATATGAGCTTGATTATGAGGCCTAAATTTAGGGACATTATTTAGCATAATATATATATTAAACTTATATTTTCCCATTACAGAGGACCTATTTCCTTGTGCGTAAGTATATATACAAATATATAAAGAACAAGAATAAGAATGAATAAATCGAGCCGCTTCAAGTTTACCAGTTCAATTTCCCTGTCGCATTCCACGTTCCCTAGATCGCATTACAAACGCAGCCATCATTATTCCGCGAGCGTATTTTCATAACCTAAATGCTATTTACGTACGTATTGCTGTCGGCATTACAGTATTGTTTTAGAGAACAAATAGCTAACCGAACAGACGTTGTTCTGTTCAAATCTAAAAAAAAAAATAGTAAAAGGAATTCTCCTTGAACACGATCGCAGCGCCACCTACCTGTTCCAATTATTAATCTAAATCATTCTCATATTCATTAAAACGGTCACAAAAATCATCAAATTCGGTCCAGCCCTTTAGATGGAGTTCAATTACAAACACACTATCAAAGAATTATAAAATACTAGCTGACCCAACAGACCTTGTTCTGTTAAATAAGCGCCACCTACCGGGTCCAATTGTGACTCTGAACCATTCTCAAATTCTCTTGAACATGCACAAAAAATTTCATCGACATCGGTCCAGCCGTTTAGGAGGAGTTCAGTGACATACACAAGTACACAAGAAATTTATATTATAAACTAGCGGACCCAACAGACGCTGTTCTGTTCAAATCTGTAAAAATAGAAAATTGAATTCTTCTTGAAATCGATCGCAGTGCCACCTACCGGTTCCAACAATTAATCTAAACCGAATGGTTTGGATGTTCTGAATGGCTATTCCAACGAATATGAGGATTCATATCCCTCGGAATGGCCACAAAAAATCATCAAAATTGGTCCAGCCGTTTAGGAGTTCAATTACAAACACACGAACAGAAGATTTATATTTTTAAAGATAGAAAAGTTTATAAAGTCGAAAAAAAGGTTACATTAGAAAAGTATACATAAACGTTAAGTTTTCTTAAATTTTCTAATTTTCTGAGCAACTTTCTTATTTTTTTTTCGTAAAGACCTTTTTTAAAATATTAGAAAACTTAAAAAAAAAGATGAACGAAATCGGTAAAGTCATTCTCAAGTTATGTCATTGTTCGGCACGAACAGCGCCACCTACCGGGTCCAATTGTTAAACTAAACAATCTTCAAATCTCCTTGAACACACACAAAAAATTTCGTCAACATCGGTCCAGCCGTTTAGGAGGAGTTCAGTGACATACACACGTACGCTAGAAATTTATATTTAAGATATGTATAAAGATGTTGTAGTTCAGTTATGAACCTGAGAATTAATCAAATTGAGTGCATAGATGGCGTAATGGTTAAGATAGTGTCACAGGTACGAATCCCAGTCGGGACAACACTTTGTGCGATCCACAAATTGTTGTTTGGGTGTAATTTGTGTCCGTTAAACTAAGTGTATATAGTGCCCCGCTATATAGGGATTATTTCTGTAGTGCAAGGAGTTGTCCTTAAATTTTTTTTTTTATTTTATGTTATGGTCATGGTCGTCTATGTAGCTTATTATGGATGAAACTAGAGCCCGATACAGAAGCCTCGAGTAGGATATATGTGATCTGATATTATGACGATAAAGAATTTCTTAAGGGGGTTACTGTTTCGATGGGAGGGTGCTCCTCAGGAGTATTCCTTCGGGCCGACCACTGACGACAAGTCACCCTGCTCCGGTGGTCGGTTGGATGGGTTGCGGGTGTGCATGCTTACGCCCCTCTGTCGGGCCGGACGCGGTGGTGCGAGGAGCGCATTTTTTCACCACATTCCGTGTGGTGACCGAGTAAGAATACAGTTCACCTACCCCCTATTTTACCCCTGGGTGATCGTACGAGACGACTAAGGGATATAAAACGCATATAACATCTATGCGAGAGAAGAAAACTCGAAATAAAACCCTATACCAAAACGTCTGACCAGCGTGGTATAGTAGGTCAATTACCCTTTCATTATGGAGGAGGCCCGAGCCCAACAGTGGGACGTATATGGGCTGAGATGATGATGAAATTTATTTTGTTTACGCAAGTATTACACATTTCAAATAAAACTATTTTTGGGGATTTTATCATGTTCACACGTCAACATTGGAATTTAATTTAAAGTTTTGCTGGTTTTTGATCGTTGTGTTATTTGAAAAGTAAACAATAATATTTATTCAAAAGAAGGACGCAATGAACGTTTTAGCTCAATGACGTTATAATTTCAAATAGCAAACTTATAGACCAGGTCAAGGTGTATTCGCTGTAGCGTTTTTGATGAATAATCTTCAATTTTAGATTTATTGCGTATTATATAGACGAAAAAATGAAGACTTGCGTAATTCCATGCTCTATGTTATTGATTTTTCGTGTGGTGACGAAGTAAGAATACAATTCACCACCCCCTATCTTACTCGTGAATGTCGTTAAAGACTATTAAGGGATATAATAAACATATAATATCAATGCAAAAGAAGGAGAACTCGAATTAGAATTCTATACCAACACGTCTGACCAGTGTAGTAGTAGGTCTAAGAATCAGTACCAGTGGTCGGTCAAATGACGATCGGTAGGTTATGGGGCCGCACGCCTCCCTTCTGTCGCCCCGGACGGATTGGGCGAGGTGTGTTTAGACCATAGTCTACCCTAAAAAAATGGTGGGGGCCCGAACCCAACATTGGTGCTTCAGGCTAAGAAGATAGAAATAATTAATCGTAAAAATTCAAATCAAATAGGTGGTATATTTAACAACATATTTTTGGGCTCTCCTAATTGACCAATCGATCATAACTATTGAAATATAAATGCGATTTGATCGTCTTTTACTTCTTTATTTTTGTTTTTTATTATTTTTTTTATTTTCTCAGCTGAATTTATTCTCGTGTTTAAGAGTCACAGCCTAAGATGTGCCTAACCAGCATGGTATAGTAGATCAATTTTTCTCCCACGGAGAAGATGGCCCGAGCCCAGCAGTGGGACGTATGTGGGCTGTGACGATGATGATCGAAATTTTAAAATTGTCCTCACTGTACATCCCACTACTGAGCTCGAACCTCCACCATAGTGGGATGAAATCGACCTAATATACTACGCTGGTCAGACGGGCTAGTATATTTAAAATTATACAGAATGGAATTTTCTAATCGGATAATACTTAAAATCTTTACATTCATAATGATTGGCAATGCTTAACGTTTAAATGGTATAACAAAATTATTAGCTTTTAATTAAATTATTATTTAATTAAAGATTTCACTCCGCTTCGTTTGACATTACAAGAGTTAGTCAGGCGGAACAATATTATGAGATTGGAGGTCGACGCTGGATTTAAATGCCCTTGCATTTCATTTCATTGATTTCACTCGTACACAATTATAGAGATTACGTTTATAATAATTAATTATTTCTTTTATTCTGATTGACTGATTAAAATCACTAGAAATAAATTTAAAACGTTATTATTATTGTTTGAGTAATTGTTTGAGGACTACGTTCAAAGATAATTATTCCTTTGAGTTATAAAGACTACGTTCAAAGATAAAAATATTTTTCAAAATTACTGACTTAAAATTATCTGTGCGGTGACGAAGTAAGAATACATTCCACCGCCCCCTTTGGCCCGTGGGTGTCATAAAAGACGATTAAGGGACTAAATGGGCACGGATGTTATTAGCATTAATATCCGTGCAAGAGAAGGAAAACAAGAAATTAAACCCTATAGCCACACATCTGACCAGTGTGGTATTGTAGGCCAATTTTCCTCCTGTTGAGAAGGAGGCTCGAGCCCAACAGTGGGACGTACACTGGAATGAAATGATGAAAAGCAACTTGAAGTACTTACGATGTTTTCGAAATAGTAAATCTACAATACCATCGCTATACTTTTGTTTGGTGGATGGATGGATTGGAAGTAGTAACTGTTGCTCTGGATCTTGGCAGTACCAGGGCTATAGATACGTCATTGGCCATAGTAAAGAATTAATCCTGGACTCTCTCACTTATCGAACTAAGGGGCGGTAACAAATTGCTGTTATTAGGAAAAGCTGGCTCTTCATGGCTGCAGGGTAAAAGTTATTCGTCTTCTTTTTCTTCTTCTTACCTTATATATATCTCACTGCTGAGCGCGAGCCTCCTCAATAATAGGAGGGACCTAGTGGTAGGACCACACTATCGACAGTTATCTGTCTACAGCCGCGGGCCGGTCCGTCCGGGGTAGTACCATGCTCTCGCAGAAAATCGACGTTTGAGTAGTAGCAATTTGTTACTTCGCTTCGTTTGGTGAGCGAGAGAGCCGGCAGCCCAACTTTCTGAGGGTGTTTGCGTGTGGAGGGTTATGGTAGTGCTTTTGGTATCACCGAGCCTCAATGCACGCATTCACACTCCCTTCACTTTCTTCGCGGTAGCCAGCGGTCTTGTAAAGGTCCATGAGCGGCAGCAACACTTACCATCATGTGTACTGTTTGCTAGTTTGCTACTGCTTACAATAAAAAAAAGGAAAATTGACCTGCTATACCGCGTTGGTCAGACGAGTTGATATAGGCTTTTTCGAATTTTCCTACGCTTGTGTTGATGTTATATGGATATTATGTCCGTTAGTCGTCTCTTCTGACTCCCACAGGCAATATTGGGAGTGGTTAATTGTATTTTTACTTCGTCACCACACGGCAAAACTGTTAATATGATGCTCCTACCATTAAAAATTACGAAATTTATTTTCGGCATTCTTAATAAAAAAAGAATAGAAATATTTTTGAATAATTTCTCGTATCGTGATTTAAGAAATAACAAACCTATCATTATCACAATTACTATACATTTTTCATTTTAATTCGTGCAGTTATTTAGTTATAGTCATTGGATGCAGGCGGCACAAGACCGCACTCTGTGGCGAAACATGAGGGAAGTCTACGTCCAGCGATGGACGGCGATAGGCTAAATCATGATTAAATAGATTATATTATCAAAAGAACAAATATTTATCAACTGTGTTTATTTATTAAATAGTAGGCGAAATATTTTAGTTAGTTGGATACATAGGAGTGTTGCAAGTGGTAAATTTTAAGTATATTTATAAACGCTGCATACGAAAATAGGACGAACACTGGGTGTGCTCTACTGACTCCGTTTGTTACATTTTACATGTTAAATTGGGACAGTGTTTTCTTTGTGTATTATTATTTAGGTTGCATTTTAATTGTAATTAACCCATTTCAAAAACGAAGGATGATATTTTTTATGATTGTTTAAGAATGATGCCGTCATATGCAGTTTTTTTTATTAGAATATATGCATTTATTAATGGTAGGAACACACTGACAGTTGTCTGTCTCCAGCCGCGGGCCGGTCTGTCCGGGGTAGTACTACACTGAGCAGAAAATCGACGTCCGAGTAGTAACAATTTGTTACTGCGCTTCATTCCTGGAGGGAGGGAGCTGGAAACCCAACTTTCTGAGGATGTTTACTTGTGGTGTGTTTTGGCGATGCCTTTAGTAGCACAGAAACTCATTGCACGGTATTCACACTCCCATCACTTTCTTTATGGTAGGCAGCGTCCTAGCAAAGGTCCGTGAGCAGTAGCACTTACCATCAGGTGTATCGTTAGCTCGTTTGCCACCGTTTGCAATAAAATAAAAATAATGGTAGCAAATCTATCGAGACTGTTGATCAGATGTCTATACATTATTTACGTAACAACAAAAAATAACATTCACGACGATGCAGTATATACTATGCTTCTACAGCACATATTTTCAAGGGTTGGCAGCAGTTTTATGACTCCACTTGTTTCCCATTCCATTTCTTCCTATGGATCTTGTCAAGGTGACTAAGAGATCCTTATACCAGAGAACGGACAGCAGCGTTATTCTGTGTACGCCAATTTACTACGTTCGCCAATCCGCCTGGCAAGCGTGATGATTATGCTAATTCTCCCAAAACCTGTTATAGATTCTCTTGGTGCTCAGCAGTGGGACACTTTATAGGTTGACATGAACCATTGGCATATGTAATTATTAACCATGAATCAGAAATTCTACGACACCCTTGAGCAATGTAAGGGTCGTATATTCGTCGTCGTATGCTCATGTAAGTGCTGAGCTTGAGTCTCCTCTAGACTATGAAGGGGCATTTACTTATTGCACCACGTTAGTCAAACATGTTGCCATAGGTTTTCATTTCGAGTTTTCCTTTTCTTACACAGACAGTTGTTATATGCATATTTTTTATTTTTTTTATTTATTTATAACTTTTGCACACAATTTTCTGCCAGTCGACCTAGGGTGGAGCAGAAATAAATTAGGCAGGTGCAATACAATGTGAGCAATAATTTCTGAAATTTGGTTATATAAATGTGGCAAATCTATATAATCTTATACCTAATAAAAGCAAACAAAATACATACATACACACATAAATACACACATACATACATATAAATTTTATAAACAGCAGAGGTGATTCCTCAATGATGAGTTCATTCCGTCAGAAGGCCTAGGTATAGGCGTATTATATATATACATATTATATCGGGCCGACCACTGACGTCGACGTCGACGGTGCGAGGAGTGCGCCGACCGCAACCCACCCCAAAAGAAAATATGCATATTATATCCCTTAGTCGTCTCTTACGACATCTACGGGCAATAAAAGGGGATGAATTGTATTCTTACTCCGTCACTACATAAGCTAGAGCACCAGTAGTTGATCATTTAAATTCATAGAATTTTCTTTTTTATTGCTCATCATTCAATCATCATCATTATTCAATCTTAATTTTCACTCGAATTCAATTAGTACTTCTTTTTCTGAGTTCTGCGGAAGTTTTTCAACGACATTAAACTACTGGTTTTGCTTTTACAATAATGGAATAAAATAAAATAAAGACTACAACTTGAGAATCAGTTAACTACCCCACATATTGACTTCGTAAATATCATTTTTCACAATTTCACATACAACGTTACCATGATTAATCCCAAACAAATACAAAAAGAAAAACATTTATTATTAACAAATATATTAAATTGTTAATATTTCACTATAAAATTTTACAATCCTTAGAAAGTTGTTAAGAAAAACAAATTAATGTTTAGGGTGCGTCACTTGAAAAGCAATTGGAGTGTATTTGGAAAATTAAAAACTTAGAGGATGCGTAGTTTGCACGATTCGATGACTAGATAACAGCATCGACTATTTACAATGGAATTAGTTTAAAAAGACGCCGTTAATTCTTATTTTACCGGTTTATGTGTATTAGTGGTTAACTACTGGAGCATGGTCAATTATTAGATTACTTGGGCCTTACTAACTTATAATATACTAGCAACCCCGCCCTTGCTTCGCTTCGGTTTCAGTCGCTTTCCCCGCGTAGTGCCCGTTCCCATGGGAATACCGCGATAAAATATAGCCTATGTTACTCCCTGATATTATAGCGTGAAAGAATTTTTGAAATTGGTTCGGTGGTTTGAGTGTGAAAGCCTAACAAACAAACTTTCACATATAAAATATTCATCATCATCATTTCAGCCTATCGCCGTCCACTGCTGGACGTAGGCCTCCCTCATGTTATGCCACAACGTGCGGTCCTGTGCCGCGTGCATCCAACGACGCCCAGTAACTTTCACCAGGTCGTCGACTCATCTGGTGGAGGGGCGTCCTACACTGGGTCGTCCGATACGTGGTCGCCACTCGAGAAACTTTCTTCCCCAGCGATTGTCGGTTCGTCGAGCGATGTGGCCTGCCCATTGCCACTTCAGCGTGCAGCGTGCGTTTAAAATATTAGTAAGGATATTTGTACTGGCCATTCTCCTGGTGATAAGGGCCTTAGCCAATTTTTACCACTTCTATTGAAAAGTAGGTTATACCTACTGTATTTATAGATAGTTTCTATTATTTAATGCAATATAACTATTTAAATAATTGATGTACCGTATAGAAACACTTGAGTTACTAATAGCTATTCACTGATAACAAATCGATTATTGATTACAAGATAATATTTCGACTCGGAAGTTGAACAACATTAGTTTTTTTTATAATACTGTCAAAACATTTCATTGCTTTAAGATTAAGCGTTAATCTATGTATTAAGTAAAATTCTGATGTAGTCCGTGTGGTGACAGAGTAAGAATACAGTTCACCTTTCTCTCTCTCTCTCATGCATGGGGGTGTCGTAAAAGACAACTAAGGGATATTATATGCAAATACTATTTATACAAGGAAAGGAAAACTCTACATAAAAACTTATGCCAACACGTTTGACTAGCGTGGTATAGTAGGTCAATTTCCCTTCCATTGTGGAGGAGGCGCGAGCCCAACAGTGGGACTGATATGAGCTGAGATGGTGGTGATACTTCTTGAAGTTTTAAATATGAGAGGACTTCCTGTAATCATGAGTCATGTTTACAAATGCACTAAATGAATTAAAATAGTTTGTATATGTATTATCGTAATTTATTTAGTTATTTAAAAATATAATAACACCGGCTAAGTGCGAGTCGGAGTCGCGCACGAAGGGTTCCGTACCATCTATACCAATAAATAAAATTGGAGTGTCTGTTTGTAATGTCAAAATAATAGGCCTTTTTCATGCTCACACGCTTATTTGTACGACACCTATGACTAAAATACAGATTAAAAAATTTTTGTCTATCTGTCTGTTTGTTCCGGGTAATCTTCAAAACGGCTGGACCGATTTCAAAAATTCTTTCACCAATGGAAAGCTATAATATCAGAGAGTACCTAGGCTATATTTTATCCCGGTATTCCCACGGGAACGGGCACTACGCGGGTAAAACGACTAAAACCGAAGCGAAGCGAGGGCGGGTTGCTAGTTGTACATAATTATGTACTTCTAGCACACTGTTGAGAGTCTTCCAGCTACAGTCGTGGGCGGGTCTGTCCGGGGTAGTGCAGAAAATCGACGTCTGAGTAATAGCAATTTGTTACTGCACTTCGTTTGGTCAGCGAGAGAGCCGAAAGCCCTACTTTCTAAGAATGTTTGCGTGTCATGGGGTTTGGTGATATCTTTAGTATCACCAAACTTCATGGCACGCATTCACACTCCCTTCACTTTCTTCATGGTAGCCAGCGACATAGCAAAGGTATATGAGCGGCAGCATTACTTACCATCAGGTATGCTGTTTGCTCGTTTGCCAGGAATAAAAAAAAGTTGGATGTGCCTGAAATTTTATATAATACTAGCAACCCGCCCTCGCTTCGCTTCGGTTATAGGTTATAGTCGTTTTACCCGCGTAGTTCCCGTTCCCGTGGGAATACCGGGATAAAATATAGCCTAGTTTACGCCCTGATATTATAGCTTGCCATTGGTGAAAGAATTTTTGAAATCGGTCCAGCCGTTTGGAAGATTATCCGGAACAAACAGACAGACAGACAGACAAAAATTTTTTAATTGCTATTTTAGGCATAGGTGTCGTGCAAATAACCGTGTGAGCATGAAAAAAGCCTATTATTTTGACATTACAAACAGACACTCCAATTTTATTTATTGGTATAGATGTGAAATTTCAAGTTAGGGTATAGAAAAGATTATGTAGGTACTTTTAATCCAAGAAAAAGGCTACAAAAATGATTAAGCAAGATAACCAGACATCAGGTGATGAAAATAAAATTGGTCGACATGGGTCAATCTGTCTCTTGAATCACATTTATCGCAATAGTTGATATACGAGATAAAAAAAAACAAAAACACTTTCATAGACTGCAAAAAGTATTGTACTATGTGTTCAATCACTTGGAAACGAGCGGAAATCTGAAAAAAAAATACATTTTCCTGAGTAAAGAGAGATTTCATCAACGCGTATGTCAATTTTTGTGTGTTAAATTCCAATGTCGTGTGCAAAACTAGCGTATTAAAAATAAACAAGACGTTGGAAGCGAGTAATTTGTAGAGGCAAATCATAAAGTGTCTACAAAAATAAACGTAGTTATATGTTTTTATTATAGACTCAAAGAATAATACAGACCGTAGTACTGTTGAAATCAAAAGTAATAGAAAGATAAAAACTATCTTAAGTAGAGAAAGAGGCCAGAAAACACATATGGTATAAATAAATTTAAACTAAAAAAATGTTTGTAAAATCGGTTTATAGACGATAATTTTAAGAAATAACATCTTTTCTTTTAGGGGTAGGATGTTTTCACGTTTCGGCCAAATCTTTAACTTTGGCTTTACTTAACTGTTTTTTAATACCTTTTATGTATAATCTGGGTTTTTAATACGTCTACTTTTGAATGCAACTTTGTCATGCGATATTCATATTTATGCTGTCATATTTACGCAATCTCTCTGTGATCGCCATAGCCGCTAACAAACGCATCTAATAATCTGTTTGATAATACAAATAAATTGCGAACATCCATTTGTATGGAACGCATCTATCTGTCTAGCTACATCCAATGTTAGACATAGGAGGCCCATGCTCAAGGGGGCATGTCCGTAACGCCATAATTATCCTTCTTTGTGTTTTAATTTTCCAAAGAGAGCAAATTGCACAATTCTTGCGCGTTTTGATCCGGTAGCAGCATATTAGGTTGTTTTTTTTTAAACTAATAGATTTTTCTAATATTATATAATCTTTCCATCAGCCTATCATCATCGCAGTCCACATACGTCCCACTGCTGGGCTCGGGTCTCCTCCACATTGGAAGGGAATTTGACTTACTATACCGTGCTGGTCAGACATGTTGGTATAGGGTTTCATTTCGAGTTTTCTTTCTCTTGCATAGATGTTATATGCATATTATATCCCTTAGTCGTCTTTTACGACATCCACGGGCAAGATAGGGAGTGGCAAATTGTATTCTTACTCTGTCACAACCTGTTCATAATTAAACATAGAGTCTTTCCAAAGGAGATATAATCATCATCATCTTGCTCTTATCCCAATTACTTGGGGTCGACGCAATATGTCATCTGTTTTGACATATTGCAAAAAGTTTCGGCAATGACTTTTATGACCGGCCGCCTGCCTGACGTCAACCCTCCCTGAGATATAATCATAACAGTAATATTTGAGAGATAGATTGGGGATTGAAATTTATGTTGCCTAAAAAGTGCTGCGATCATTTTTCTTGGTGATCACGTAGCTCATTCTTACGGGTCACATTTGACAATAAGGCATGATAGATTCTTAACTCATCATCACACGAGAAATTGACAAAAATAACACATTTATAAACCAGGTATAAGAGACGATTAGGGACACGAAAAAAGTATCGATACTTTTAGGTATCGAGTACTTGTCTTTCGATACCGATACTTTTGTATTCGATACTTTCTATTCGATACTTTTACTCAATGAGTACTTTTAGGCAGGTATCGTATCGAACAAATTGTACAAAGTATCCATGTTGAATTTGACCTTACGGCTCATACTTATGGTAACGCCATCTAGGTAAAGCGTAACGAACCTTCTAAAAAGTGGCTCCACTTTTAATCCCAACACACAAAACAAACTCCTATAAAAAAATAGCTTATCAAATGAGGACTAATTCCTAAAAAAAAGGTCATCACGACCTGGGTTCTAGGAAAAGTACTCGGTACTCGATACTTTTGTTTCGATACTTTATTGAGTACGATACTTTTTCTTCGATACTACTCATGAATACAGTATCGATACATTTCGATATCGTGTCCCTAGAGACGACTAAGGGATTTGACATTCGCCTTGTAGTGGTGGAATAAGAATACAATTCACCACTCCATTTCTTACCCGTGGGTTTTCATAAAAGATTTCTAAGAAAGAGAATGTAAATTTGGAATTAAACTATATCAATTCCTCTGACAGCGTGACATAGTAGAGTAGGTCAACTTCTCTTCTATTGTGAAAGAGGCCCCAGTAGTAGGACGTATATGAGCTGAGATGATGATGAAGGGGTTCGATAATCATATAACATTTATCTAAAAGAAGAAATACTCAAAATAAACCCCTATATCAACCTGTCGGATCGGGGTGATATCCTTACTAATATTATAAATGCAAAAATAAGTTTGTTTGTTTGTTACGCTTTCACGTTGAAACCACCGAACTGATTTTAAAACTTCTTTTACCCATGGAAATCTATAATATCAGCGAATAACATAGGCCATATTTTATCCCGATATTCCCACGGGAACGAGAACTATGAGGGTAAGGTGGCCGGAACCGAAGCGAAGCGAGGGCAGGTTGCTTGTAGTAGATAAATTTACTTCCGATTATGAAGAAGATTCAACCTGACAGTGGTATGTATGAGCTGAGATGAAAGCATCCCACACCTCTAAATGTTTTTTTTTTATTTTTTTTATTGTAAACGGTGGCAAACGAGCAAACAGTACACCCGATGGTAAGTGTTGCTGGCGCTCATGGACCTTTACAGGGTCGCTGCCCACCGCGAAGAAAGTGAAGGGAGTGTGAATGCGTGCATTGAGGCTCGGTGATACCAAGGGCACTACCAAAACCCTCCACACACAAAAACCCTCAGAAAGTTGGGCTTCCGGCTCTCTCGCTCACCGAACGAAGCGCAGTAACAAATTGCTACTACTCAGACGTCGATTTTATGCGAGTGTGTGGTACTACCCCGGACGGACCGGCCCTCGGCTGTAGACAGATAACTGTCAACAGTGTGGTTCTACCTTTGATATTAATTTCTAAGTTGTCTAAGTTTATCTGGGCCGGGGATTAGTCCGCCACTCGCGGACAGGTCGACCGCGTGAGGGCGATGCTCCGGTACCCGAAAGGGGAACCCGCCAGGCCGGCCACGGTAGTCAAGGAATCGGTATCAGTGGTTGGGATCGACTTTGGGGAGGGAATACGGGTGGTTATGGGGTTGCACGCTGTCCATCTGTCGCCCTGGACGGATTGGGCAGGGTGTGTTCAGACCATAGCTTTCCAAAATAAGGGGGGATTATCTATCAGCCCATAGACATCCATTACTGGACATAGGCCTCCCCACTCAAGATGCTCCTGTGCCACCTGCATCTAACTGGTCCCTGTGACTGTTAAAATGTCCTCAGTCTACCTAGTGGAGAGTCGTCCACATTCTGCCGTTGGATTTGTGGTCTCCACTCGAAAACTTTCTTTCTCAAAGGTTGTCGGTTCCACGAGCGACATGGCATGCCCATGCCACTTCAACGTGCTAATTCTTCGGGCTATCAAATGGAATTTTCTCAGGTCCATGTAAAACTCCTAATCATCTTTTATGACACGAGCAATGTTGGGATTGGTAGTGTTCGTTCTGCCAATACAGTAAAGAATGAATAATTTACAAACATTTGTTAAAAATTTTTGTATGCGTAAATTGTGTAGAAATATTACATAATAATTTTTTTCCACCCCCAAATCTCACCTTGACTCATTAGAACGGATGAAAAGGTCGTGTCCTCAACTCGGAGCGTGTGAAATTATCGCGGTCGTGTTTAGCAATAATTTGTATTAGAACATTATCGGCTGCGGTTCAGTCTATTTGTTCGAAGTACTATTGTGAGACTGTCATGATTGGAGACAGATTGGTTTTGGTGTTTTTGTGTATTGTGACTGCGGTAGGTAAGTATTCACACTTTTATTATTAATTATAAGCGTTTTATTTATGTTTTTGTTTATAATATATCATCTCGGCTCACATACGTCCCACTGTTGGATTCGAGCCTCCTCCAGAAAGGAAGACAATTGACCTTACTATACCATGCTGGTCAGACAGGTTTGTATAGGGTTTTATTTCGAGTTTTCCTTCTCTTGTCCCTTAATATCCTTTAGTCGTTTATTTTTATTTATTTCTTTCGTTTATTTTAGTGAATCTTTTTTACGGTAGGACTTTAATATTTTGATCTGGCAACCTATTTGTGTGACAAAAAGTTGAATAAGAAAAGAGATTATACGTCACAAACTTTTGAAGTTAAAATGATATTGAGAAAAGCGAGTAATTTACTCTTCTCGCTTTAATAATTTTATGAATATCATTATTATCATCACAGCTTATGTATATCTTATTGCTGGTCCCGAGTCTCCTCCATGATGGGAGGGAAATTAACCTACTATGCCACACTGGTCATACGGATTGGCATAGGGGTTTATTTCAGTGTTACATACAAAAGTTTCACTTCTAACGGGTGATATTACGACACACCAAGTCTATTTATTGTTCATGTTTCGACTATCTCGTTGATTTCCATTAGTATGTTACTGTGTCAATTAAAGGTTTCGATTCGAATCTTGGGTTGAGCAAGAAAAGGCTTTGCTTGAGGCTTGTGTGCTGTGTGTTGGCGGTTACGAATATTACGAATCCTTGCATTGCTCGAGGGTGTCGTAAAAGACAAGACTCTCACGACGACCTGGATTAACTACACCTGATGCCGCCTGGTCCTCTGCTACATTCTTAAGAACGGTTGACATTAGGCAGGTGGACGATCATAAAATTATAATCTAAAGCTTTACAACAAGATAAAAGTAATAAAAACTAAAACCCAATTACGACAAAATACGAGTTATCAGTTAAATACGGATAAAGTCTCGAGCAAATGCTAATAATATTATATATTTTTGCAATGTGCAAGTAACACCCTTTCCAATGATATAAAACACGACATATTTGTCTTAAATTTATTTTGTAACATAGTACTTTAAGACCTCTAGGGGGCGCCACATTTGATTAAGTGATACGTCATATAGCCTAACAGTAGACAATCAAGACGCTTCTAACGATACCTCATTTGTCCAGTTTTAATAAGTAGTTGAGGAGATATGAGGGAACATATGAACATACATACATAGCCTGTCAAAATCATAACCCTCCGTAGTCGGGTAAAAAATACAATGGTAGGAACGAGCTATAGTGCATCGATCCCAAATAATTGGAATAAGAGCTGTGGCCCTACTCTTGAAATCAATTCTAATTTCGAATCCGATTCAATTCCAATCTCATCAAACTCATATTTTGTACTCTTAAACAAAATCGACAATGAATTCTTCGCATTTGTCGTTATTTTCACCAAATGTGCCGTATTTTATTACTTTAAATTAATAACGTAAACCGAACTTGATCACCATAAAGACGTTTTCTTGAAATTGTGCAATATTAACGATTTTAAACTACGTCATAATCACGTCGGGAGTAGCAAATATTTGACTTAATCCACGAGACTCGAATTAATTTAGTTTAATCAAATTCCACCGAATTTGATTCCAATGGTGCGCTAGTGTCGCTTTCAAGAGTACCAAATTTGCTCAAATTCGAGCTGCGATTAGATTTAGGATTGAAAGCCAGATTCAAGAGTAGGCACACATTACAGGTGGTAGGATCACAATAAGTGGTAGGATCACATCGTCGAAAGCCGTCTGCTTACACCGCTGGCCGATCCGTCCGCGGTGCCACACTCTCTCAGAAAATCGACGCCTGAATAGTAGCAATTTATTACTGTTTGTACTTTATTCTGTGAGCGAGAGAGTTGGTAGCCTATTTTTCTAAGGGTGTTTGCGTGTGGTGGGTTTTTTCGAAGCCTTTAATATCATCATCATCATTTCAGCTCATATACGTCCTACTGTTGGGCTCGAGCCTCCTCCACAATAGGAGGGCAATTATTTTACTATATCATGTTGGTCAGACAGGTTGGTATAGGGTTTTATTTCGAGTTTTCCTTCTCTTGCACAATTGTTATGTGCATATTATATCCCTTAGTCGTCTTTTAAGACATCCACGGGCAAGATAGGGAGTGGTGAATTGTATTTTTACTCCGTCATCACACGGATCGTTTACCATCAAAAGCAATAAAGAAAAATATGGTGATTATGCGCAGACTTGTGTCAGTAGTAGATGGCGAATAACATAGAAGACTGTACCACAATGGTTGGGTCCATCGAGTACAGTTCTATTCTTTTGTTATTGAAAATTACTTATAGACAAACCCAGCAGTGATAATTTTTTTGCTATATCCGGATTTAAACCCAAGACTTTATTATTGACGGTCGCATTTTTGTGCGACTGAATCAACGAGACAGTTTCAAACTTCATTGTATTAGAATTATATTGTTTTTGTTATATATTTATTTTAAATTCTTGGCAGTAAATTCTTCTGTTATTCATATCTGTTCTTAAGTATAATTACTCATCTGTCAGCTCTGATGAATTAAATATTTTTAGATCTCCAAGATGTAGCTGAAGATGCCCAACCAGCAGAAGATGGTCAAAATTCAGAGGGAACTCAAGAATTGGATTTGGATTTAGAAGCAGCTTGCCCAGAGTTGAGCGGGCAGATCATAGGCGGCAGAGCCACGTCGATAAATAGACACCCTTACCAAGTGTCTATGGTGATCAATGGTAATTCCTTTTGTGGTGGTTTCATCATCAGCCAGGATTATGTGATGACTGCTGCTCATTGCGTGCAAAAGTAAGTTGAACAACATTTAATACTTTATATTTAAGACAATACTAATAACCGTGATTTCACAGGAATTTACCGTGTGATGAGTAAGAATAGAATTCATCACCCTCTTACTTGCCCGTTGGTGTCGTAAAAGACGACTATGGGATTATTACAGATAACATCTATGCAAGAGCAGGATAACATGAAGTAAAATCCTATACCAATCTGACTGACCAGCGTGGTATAGTAGGTCAAGTGCCGACTCATTGTGGAGGAGGCTCGAACTTCAGCAGTGATAATGATGATGATGACCACAGAATACGTAATATGTACAGAAGATGCAGATCCTTTGATGTTCAGAGAATGCCGCCGTTTTAATAGTGTACAAAATTTGTTGTGAATGTGTTCATTCTAAATTATACCCTATTGCTATCTACACTAGAGCGCAATTCTTTTGTGTACAGACTTAGCCTACCCAATCGTTCGAGCGTCAGAGTTGTCAAGCAAAGTTAAATAAAATAACAGCCAAATTATTAGAAACTTTTATTATATTTACAATTGTTTTACTTTTAAGCAGTGCTTTATCTATTTTTGCTATTTGTGAAATATCTATTATTAAACTTTAGGATGGCGAAAATAGGCAACCGAATAAATAATTTCAAAAGGTCATCCGCCACAAAATATAACCAAAGTGCAGTGAACTCGATGTTTTTTAGTTTCCTAAGTAATACAATTGGCGAATTTTTTACAATACGTTCTTCAAAAATCATTTAAAAATATTGTTTCTAGCAGTTTGTTGTAGTTCGTAAAGTTTTCAAGCAGGCACTTTAAGATTTCAGTGAAAAGAAGACTTGAAAAACGATAGTTTTTTTTTTTTTTTGAAAAACGATAGTTTAGAATTCTTTTGTTTATTGCGACAGCCGTCCACGTAACAATTATTCTTGTAGTTCCTGTGGGAATACCGGGATAAAATATAGCCTATGTTACTCCCTGATATTATAGCTTTCCATTGATGAAAGAATTTTTGAAATCGGTTCGGTGGTTTAAGCGTGAAAGCGTTACAAACAAACAAACATCCTTACTTTCGCATTTATAATATTAGTATGGATAATGCAGTGAATCCATGTGGTGATGGACTGGATAAGAATACAATTCACCACCCCCTCTCATGCCCGTGGGTGTCGTAAAAGACAACTAAGGGATATCTTGTGCATATAACAACTGTGCATGAGAAGGAAACCTCGAAATGAAACCCTATACCAACCCCCTGCCCAGCGTGGTATAGTAAGGTCAATTTCCCTCCTATTGTAGAGGAGGCTTGAGCCCAACAGTGGGACATAAAGGAACTGAAATGATGATGATCATGAATGCAGTGATATTGATGCATAAACACATAAATACGTATATCTTTTAGCGTTTTGATTTTCGTTCCGCACTGAGTTATTCGCTAGTGTATGCTCGCAAGCGCGTGGCTGCCCTGACTGATAGGCAACCTCAGGTTGTTGAACACTATAGGCATTTAAAGGGACAGGTAGTGAAGGAGGCTTGATAATACTTCACATGTGGGGGAAAAGATAAGAATATAATTTTCGCCATACTTTACTCGCTCTTGAGAGTCATTCCAATCGTCTAAGGGCCTCATCAGGAGAATAGGCGACAGTTTTGTAATGGCAAACATATAATACCTTACAGTAATCGCCACCACTCTCTCATTTCTGAAGGAAGCTGATGATAAGCTTTCTACTTTTAATCCAGTTCCTGATCGTGTGGTGATGAACTAAGAATACAATACACCACCCTCTCTCTTGCTCGTAGGTGTCGTAAAAGATGATCAGGTCAGCGCACCCGCCGCCCGGTTCCGTCCGGGACGACAGAGGGCCGTCGCGCGGCCCCTTAACCCACCGTAGCACGTCGCCTTCGTCATTGGACCGACCACCGGTACCGAGCTCCTTGTCCTCCGTGGTCGGCCCGACAGAATACCTCTGTGCGGGTGACGGACTGACCCCCCGTCCCGTCACCCGCAAATTCTCTCCCATAGAGAAGTCTCAAGCCCAATAATGGTACGAGATGAGATTAATTAATCGGGTTTCTCAAAATAAGTTTTATGCCCCTTCAACTTTAAAATTATAATAATGGAAAGTGTGGTGATGACATCATATATTGTTAATCTGTCAGTATCCAGTTGCGGACGCATTAAAATCAAGTTATTTACGACAGGAAAATCTGTGTTCGAAGCTATAAATAAACTTTTACTGACGCTCTATATTATCAGTAATCATAAAAATAGTTATTCTTTTACTAGGCGCTGTAAATTTAAAGACAGTGTTGCCATTTTAATGTTTTTTCGACGCTGTATCTAGCGCTTTCTTATATTTTGTACCTTATTTCAAAATCATCGTCATTCCATCTCTTTCTCGATTACTTGGGGTCGATACAATATGTGCTTCTACTCAATCGTACATATAAATATATAGCAAACAGTTATTAGCAATAGTTTTACAGGTCTATGACCAGTGTGTATTACCAATTATGACTTACGGCATGGCAACGTGGTCCCTAAATGTAGCCCTCATAACCGAGCTCAAAGTCGCTCAGCGTGCTATGGAGCGGGCTATGCTCGATTCGATTTCTCTGCGAGATAGAATCCAAAATACGGGAATCCGCAGAAGAACGGGTGTAACCGACATAGCACGAAGAATTAGCACATTGAAATGGCAATGGGCAGGCCACATCGCTCGATGAACCGACAACCGCTGGGGAAGAAAGGATCTCGAGTGGCGACCACATATTGGACGACGCAGTGTAGGAAGTCCCCCACTAGGTGGAGCGACGACCTGGTGAAAGTTGTTGGGTGTCGAAATTTAGAACTGAGAATGTTTAAGGGCAATAGGTTCACCCTTTATCACTTGATACTAAAGATCGTGTGGCGAAGCGTGGGTGAGCTTACACTTATACGTGAGAGTATTAAAATACAAAGAAGAACAAAGCAGTTGTGAAGACCGTCGGTAAAAGCGAACACTTAAAACAGTTAACAAATAGTTGTTTATTACATTGAGTGTTCTTACTGATTCGCTTTAAAGATACACTGATTGCTTTTTGAAATAAGTCAGCATTTTTAAAAATAAATCAGCATCTTTTGGAAGCGCTGTTTTGGATACGTTGGCGACAATGTTTATAGATATTGTTAAATAGTATTATATCTCAGGCTCTAAACCCTGATGTCAAGGCCAAATCGTAAGATTTCTTAACTTTATAGCTTCAGTAATAATAAAACGGTGACCAAAGGAACGAAATTCGCTTTTATATATTTTGTTCCAAAAGAATATGGGCAAAAAGTAAATGTGTATTTTTGTTAAATAAGCACCATATCAAAGTTTCTGGTTTTTATAGCCAGTATTAATTGAAAACTGATAATGAACATAACAATATCAAAGAAATTAAGACAAATAAAATGTTAATTAGAAAAATGATCTATATAAATGGTAATTTTATAATTTTTACACCATATTACTTAAAGTTATAATATCTGGAAGACTGCTTAGCTCGTTTTTTTTTTGCTAAATTATAAAAGCAGTTGAAGAAACAATGAGAAAATCGGTAAAGAATAACAAACGGCAAGCCCAAAATCCGACTGAAACTATCTGAAACGATTTCCCAACTGAGCAAATTTTGTTCTAGAATGCAGTGACTAATTTTGCCCTCATATTCTAAATTGCCAAAAATTATTGCGTAAAAAAAATTATAAAACGAGTTTTTTTATGATCGTAGCCAGATAGATTTATTGCCCTCGAAACCTCGTGTAAAATATAACAGATATTTTCGAGCCCTTTCAAAGATTGTAAAAGTATAAATATAATTATAAGAATTACTTATTTAAAAGTGTTAGATACCTCTTAAAAAGACCTACAGAATAGCTAAAATATCGATAATTTTATCACTCAGAAATAGAAGCATTAAATGTTGGCAGTAATGGCTCAGATTAATATCTCTTTGCCTAAATAGAATAATCTAGAGAAAAAAGTAACTTAAGAATATTTGTCTTTCATTTGTGTAACCGTAAAGCAGTTTTTATGAAAATCTATACGAGTTTGAATGAAGGTAATTACCGTTAGATCTTTTGACACATTCTTCACACTATATATTTTTCTATAAATATTTATTTGTTCGTGTTATTTGTCAACAATTTGTATTTTCTCCATGATGTCACAACATACTTATGTCGATTCTATAGAATAGTTTTCTATCTCGCGTGTAACTCAGCGTCAAATTTATATTTAGATTGCGACTTGTTTTTCTTGTGCGTCTTATAATGATCCATTTTTACTAAGTCTTAGTGCTAAATTTAGTAACCAATTTCTCGTTCAAGTTCCTGTGTTTGTGAGAGGTGAGGCGCCATCTTTTGGCCATGTTTAGAGACAACTTTGATTACTTCATAGATCTTTATAGACACTAAAGAATCATGACGAATATATTTAAATTATTGTTTTTGTTCATTAAGTAACTTGCTTTCATAAAATTAAATATTGAGACTTGAAAAAAGAAAATGGAAATGGATTTTTTAATTGTTAGTTGCTACTTGTGGTTTCTTCAAACAAGCACTCTCTACCATCTTTATGGATCGATCACTTTCTTTAAGAACAGTGTATATTTCTTTGACATCGTTGCTTATCACTCAGTGGCCCTTTACGCTGTCACTGATGCGTAAAATTATATGCTTTCCTGAAATATTTCAAGGAAGAACGTTTAATTTCCATAGGATTTGCATGTCTTTGACTAAAATTTTGCCTTTTGCAAAAAGGCCGAATATTAAAATATCAAAATTCACTTGAATTTCAAGAGCCAACTTATATTTTTACCTACTTCATTGTTTTAATAGTGATAAATTTACATAGGTTTATAAAAACCATAAAATTTTCCAAATTATCGTACAGTTTTTGAAGAGTATCTTTTTGGCTTGCGCCTCATGCCGCCCTAGCCGAGGCCGCGGGTGACGTGACCGGGGATTAGTCCGTCACCCGCCGAGAGGCCGACCGCGTGAGGAAAGACCGACGTCCTCCCCGAGGGGGGGGGACGTCGGTCGATGGGAGGGTACCCCAATAGGGGGTATTCCGTCGGGCCGACCACTGACGACAAGTTAACGCTGCTCCAGTGGTCGGCCCAACGACGAAGGCGACGTAGTTTTCGGGTGGGTCGCGGGAGTTGCGTGCTTAAGCCCCTCTGTCGCCCCGGACGGAGAGGTGCGGAGGCGCGCCGACCGCGGCCCACCCACAAAAAAAAAAAGGAGTATCTTTTTGGCTGACGATGCCAAGAATTAATCTAGTTTCGGTAGGTAGTAATAGCTACGTAAGTAGAAGTACTACTACTAACGAATGAGTCGCTGAATTCTAATCAGTATTTATTATACGAGTACCAAGAGTCGGGTCAAAGGGCGTATACAAGTCTCAAGTCGGTTTTATGGCACTCTACGCTAATTAAAAACCTATAAGCGATACTGGTGGTAGGTTTAGAAGGGTGATCTATGTGCGTAAAACGGGTTCGAGTCCGTGGTCGGAGAAATGGTGATACTTGTGTATATAGTAAGAAATGGGTATGGCTCAACTTGACTCTTTTTAAACGACTTCAAAAAGGAGGTTCTCAAGTTTTTTGGAAACTTTAATTTTTTTAATGTATGTTACCGGACACTTGAATAGGTTTTGATTGATTTTTTATTCGATAAGGTATACTTTCCAAGTGGACCCATGGTCATCTGGTTCCTTAAAAATAATTATTACGACGATAACAGCATAAAACTAATAAAAATGTTTAATTGTAAACTCGTTACCAAATACCAGATGTATTTTTAGTACGTGAATATTTTATGAAGTGTGTGTACTCTGAGCAAGTTGAGGGTACTACACTGGCAGTTATGTTTTAGTTGAGTGAGTGTTCCACGAGTATAGTGTATGTTGAGTTGTTCAATACATAGATATACGTTAGGTTGGTTGCCAAGGTTTTATAGGACCGGCGCCGGAATGATTATGAACCTTAAACTCCTACAAATAGCCCACGATTTTTGTTAAATCGTTACAAGCAGACTAAGCATACCATGGCATAAACGATTTAATGAAATTTGTGTGGCAATAGTATGAAAATAATATTTATAATAATTTCCTCTTACAACAATCCTTTGCCGTGCCATCCCGCACGATTCTGTCAAGTGAGTCGCTTTATATTTTTAAGTGAAAACTTCTATAATCAGGCTTGGATGGACAGTAAATTCATAAATAAAATTAAATAAAATTCTTAAAAAAAAGAGTAAATTCATGTAAGTCGTCATCGACATGGTCACGTGACGTGTAGGGATGCAAATATCGAAACCAAGAATATCGATGTTTCAGAACAAACATCGATGTACAAAAAACATCATCCTCAAAATATTGATGTTTTTTTAAAGATCTATAAACTATCAGATACTTTCCTTGCGGAATTGCAATTACCTTTTTTGTAATAAAGTTATAAGTCTTACTTATAATCAATTTCATGCAAGTATGTTTTTTACATGAAGCACCAACATTTGCGTGATGAGCTTTTCTTTAAGTTATTTAGAAACAGAGTAACTAACCTGTCACGCAGGCTCTGCTAAAAGTACCACACATTTTAAGTCATGCATCGTATAAAATAACATCGATATTTTACAATAGTGAACACAGCAAGCATCGATATTTTTTTATTGAAACATCGATGTTTCAGAAACATCGATGCATCGTTTGTAGCCCTAGTGACGTGTTAACGCTAACACTATATCTGCAGCTATGTCAATATTGCTGCCTGTGTGTCCGTTGGTCATTATTCGTTGGGCAGTCGGGTTTGGTAACGTATTTGAATCATGGTTGCCCGTCGGTTCTGATGGGATGGTTGGATCAGCAGCTGCCTTCCTTCCGACTGGTGCGGGTTTTGACGGGGCATGGTTGCTTCGCCAAGTAGCTGCTTGCTACACGGTCGTGAGGAGTGAGACTACATCGTCCTGCCACCACTGCGATTGCGATGAGGAGGCGGCGCAGCACACGCTTGAGATGTGTGGCGCGTGAGCAAAGCAGTACCCTGAACTCATTGTATTCATCGGTGCCGTACTTGACGCTACCAAACATCGCTAGGATGATGCTTAATAGCATCAGTAACTGGAACGCGGTTGCAGCCTTCTACGAGAAAATAGTCTCGCGGAAGGCGACGGAGTTGTTCAAGACCGAGTCAGGCTACGCTGACACCCTGCGATGCCGGCGTCTGGGATGGCGTAGGCGGAAATAATTGCGCGGGTGACTGGCCAGAGAATAGTCCGTCACCTGCAGAGAAGCTGACCGCGTGGGGGTGCGCGTCGAGAAGGGATGATATGCTGCCGGGCTGGCCACGGACGTCAAGGATTCTGTAACAGTGGCCAGCCTAATGGTGATTGGGAGGGAATACGGAGGGTTATTGCCGACTCAAAAAAAAGAAAAGTTTTGTTATGAAGCTCCGCTTTGCCCTTTCGTCGCCCTGGATGATAGGGACGGTGTATGTCCGGATCAGCCCGCCCAAAAAAAAGCTGTATCTGTGCAAATAGATGTCAACACCAGATAAATATAAAAAGTTGTACAAATTGTAATTTAAAATCAAGACAATTTATTTGAATATCCAAAACTAGCAACTGTTTGTTCATAGTTTTAAGTTTTCACTCCTGTCAGCAGTCCTCACAAAGCGGTCTTTGTGTTTTTTTTAAGTCTAATTGGGTTTGCCAGCTTCGAGCTATTTAATTGAAAGTCATTCTCAATGATCAGTTTAGAATTATGCTCGGTTAAGTGCAATATAATAATTTGATGTAAAATGTAAAATTAGGCGTACTTTTGAAGTGAAAATTCTCTAGGCGCACTATGTAATTTATTTTCTCATTCGTAATTCATTTCAGTTCATATACATCCCACATTGGGGCTCGAGCTTTTTCCACAATAGGAAGGCAATTGACCTGATATATCACACTGGTCAAACGTGTTCGTATAGGGGTATATTACAAGTTTTATTTCTCTTGCATAAATGTTATGTCATATATATTTAATCTTTTAGTCGTCGTTTACGACATCCACTGGTAAAAAAGTGGGTGGTGAATTATATTCTTATTCCATTACCCCACAGCAATGTAACGTAATTTATTTGAATGTTGAATGAACATCCCATCACGCTAAGCTGTGTGACGCTCGCGCCGGACACGGATGTCAAGGAATCGATACCAGTAGTCGACCCAATGGATGGTGATGGAAATATGGTAGGTTATAGGGTCGCAGGCCGCTCAACCGTAGCCCCGGACAGAATGGGCGGGGTGTCTCTAGATCATAGCCTACCATAAAAAGGCTATATGACGCTACTTCAATAAAAGTAGGCTCTCATCAATAAAATTTTAAAATTCCTCAAAAGGACCCCGTAATTATTAGGTGTAAATTAGGTTGCCGTCAAATGGTCTAAGTTTTTGATATGTTACTCTATACATTCTCCCAATCAAAAAACCTAAGAAGTATGAAGTCCCAAAGACTTAAAATATTGAGCTACTGACCTTCAAAGTTCAAAATCATTTCAAATAATTGTTTTAGAGCTTACGCGAATGCTCCCTTTCTACATTTGAATCAACCCCTAGTGTTCTTCCTGCTACTATCCTTGACAGGATGAGAAATATTCAACACGTTAACCTAGTATTAATCCACAGATTCTGCTACTTGAATGATAGCACCTGTGAATTATTACATATGCAAGACGTTGAACTTTGGAGGTCAGCAGCTCAAAATTTCGAGTCCTTGGGACTTTATGCCCAGAAGGACTTTGGATTGGGAAGATGTATAGAGTAAAGTATTAAAAAATTAGACCAGTTGGAAATCCAATTTACACCTAATAATTGCGAGGTCCTTTGTCCGGTCGTTCAGGAGGATTTCAGTACAGAAGAGTCACATTTAATAATTTGGTTTCAAATTACTCAATTTTCATATTTATTTTTAGCACAGCACCTGCAGCGATACGTCTCCGTGTTGGCAGCACCCGTCGTGATTCTGGCGGTAGAATTGTTCGCGTATCAAACGTATTGGTTCATCCTCAATACGGAAGGCCACGTTTCGACAACGATATTGCTGTCTTAAGGCTCACCAGACCGTTGGCTTTCAATGCCAATATACAGCCTATCAGGCTGCCGACTCTGAGGCAAGCCGTGCCATTAGTGAGACTGACAGTAACTGGATGGGGTTTGACTGCGGTGAGAATATTTTTTTTTAATCATCATCGTCATTTCAACCATTTTTTTTTAATGTAAACGGTAGCAAATGATCAGTACGATATAAGAACAGTACACCAGATGGTAAGTGTTGCTGCCGCTCATGGAGCTTTGCTAGGCTGCTGCCTACCGCGAAGAAGAGAGTGTGAATGAAGGCAGTGTGTATATCAACTCATGTATATCCCACTGCTGGGAAGGAGTCTCCTCCACCATAGGAGAGCAATTGACCTATACTACACTGGTCAGACGGGTTGGCGCAAGGATTTATGAGTTTTTCTTGTTTTGTGTAAATGTTGAATACTTATTATAATCCCTTAGTCGTGTTTTATGACTATAGACAAGAAAGGGAGTGGTAAACTGTATTCTTATTCCGTCACCACAAGGAAATTATCATCATCATCATCACTTCAGCTTATATACGTCTCAATGCTGGGCTCGCGCCTTTTCCACAATAGAACAGAAATTGATCTACTATACCGCACTTTCCGTGTGGTGACGGAGTAACAATATAATACTCCCTATCTTGCCCGTGGATGTCGTAAAAGAGGACTAAGGGATATAATATGCACATAACATCCGTGCAAGAGATGGAAAACTGGGAAATGAAACCCTATACCAACATGTCTGGTCAGCATGGTATAGTAGGTCAAATTCCCTCCCATTGTGGAGGAGGCCTAAGCCCAACAGTGAGACATGTGGGCTGCAATGATGTTACAGTACTAGCTAACGTTTAATTTCGAGTTTCTTCTCCTCTTGCTATAAGGTGTTATCTGCGTCTTATACCCCTTTTTTTTTGGGGTGGGCTGTGGTCGGCGCGCTTCCGCATCCCTCTGTCCGGGGCGACAGAGGGGCTTAAGCACGCAACACTCGCAACCCACCCGAACACCACGTCGGCTTCGTCGTTGGGCCGACCACCGGAGCAGGGTTACTTGTCATCAGTGGTCGGCCCGACGGAATACCCCCTACCTGGGGTACCCTCCCATCGACCGACGTCTCTCCCTCGGGGAGGAAGTCAGTCTTTCCTCACGCGGTCGGCCTCTCGGCGGGTGACGCATTAATCCCCGGTCATGTCACCCGCGGCCTCGGCTAGGGCGGCATGGCACGCAGGTAGTCGCGTCTGCGCTGCCCCAGTCGCCGGCGGCGAGTCGCTTCGTCGATGCTGTGCTCCTCGCGCTCGCGACCCGCCCCCTCCTTCTGCGAGATGACTGCCTCGCAGAAAGCTGCGACCGCGTCCCAATTCCTGATGCTGCCGAGCATCTCCCTAGCGATGGTCGGCAGCGTCAAGTCGGCACCGATGATTGCGACGAGTTCACGACGCGGCTCTGCCCAAGTGGCACAGACCTCGAGCGTATGCTGCGCCGTGTCCTCGTCGCAATCGCAGTGGTGGCAGGACGGAGTTCTCTCCCTCCTAGCGACCCGCGTCTTATACCCCTAAGTCGTTTTTATGACACCCACGGCAAGGTATTGGATGTTAAATTGTACTTCCGTGTGGTGACGGAGTAAGAATACAATTCATCACCCCCATCTTACCTAGTACTAGGTCATCCCCAGGTGATTTTCACGGCTCTCGCGAGCAAGTAATGGTGCCGACAATTTTGTATATCCTATCGTCATAATGGTGGAAAATTAGTGATAATTTAATCTTATATCCATTTGCAGCCAGGTGGTCGTCGTATACCGCGGACGATGATGGAAGCCAATGTCCCTGTAGTACCACATTGGTTGTGTCGCCTGTCCTACGGAGACGCGTTAACTAATAACATGTTCTGTGGCGGACATTTTCTTATTGGAGGCGTTTCATCATGTCAGGTATAGTGGAAGAAAGACCATTTTCGCTCAATGAGGTTTGGTGAAGAAGCTATTGGTAATAATTTTCTGTCTAAAAGTTTTATTTTGTAACAAATGATGAGTTATTTTTCTAGATATAATAAAATGTTATCCGTGTGGTGATGGAATAAGAATACAATCACCACTCCCTATCTTGCCAAGGATGTTGTAAAAGGCGACTAAGGGATCTAATATGCAGATAACATCTGTGCAAGAGAAGGCAAACTCGAAATGAAACCCTATACCAACATGTCTGACCAGCATGGTACAAGTAGGTCAAATTCCCTTCAGTTGTGGAGGAGGCCCAAGCCCAACAGTGGGATGTACGTGGGCTGCGATGATGATGATGATAATAAAATGTAAAGCCTATATCGGTAATTTATAAATTCATTTCGGCTCATAAACGTTGCGCTCGAGCTTCCTCCGCGATAGGCGGGCAATTGACCTACTATACCACGCTGGTCAGACGTGTTGGTATAGGGTTTTGTTTCGACCTTCTCTTGCATAGATGTTACATGCATATTTTATATCTTAAAAGTCTTTTATGACACCCTAGGGGACCAGAGGTGGTGGTGAATTGTATTCTTACTCCGTCCCCACATTCGACTGCGAATTATATTGAAGGTAATCTATTATAGAGGTCTCCATCAGAACAACAGATTTTTTTTTAATTTTCGCCTATCTGTATATTTGTACACGTAGCACGCAAAAGATGCTGAATAGAGTCAAATGTAGTTTTCACCGACTATTGATATACGTCTAACTTTAAATATGGTGTTATATTGTATAAAAAAACAGTAATAAATCTTAAAATAATAAATATATAAGTAAATGATCGCAAGCAAAGTATCACTTTAAAAACTTTAAGCGACTGTTTTCACTACAATTAATTTTTTATTTCAGGGTGATTCTGGTGGTCCAGCCGTTTTCAGAGGAACAGCATTTGGTGTCGTTTCCTTCGCCAGAGGATGTGCCCTACCTTTATCACCAACTGTCTTCACCAACATTGCTTCTCTTAGGAATTGGATCGCTGATAATACAGGAGTCTAAAGTTTGTTAAGACCAATACTAGCATCGCTGTGATATAATTAATATTTAAAAACAAACAATGAATAAGCTATAAGGATCAAGATTTATGAGTACTTAAAATATTATAATTAGGAAACTAAAATAAATTAGTAAAAGAGAAAATAAAAGAAAAAGTTCTTTACTCGAATAAAATATTTTTCTTCAGTCAAAATAGATTTTCTTTAAAATTTTTCAATTAATTGGCTATTTATAATGTCTATGGGATTAATACTGTTAGTTTCTACTCGAGGATTTATCTATCTATGAGGATAATATAACATTTAAAACGACTTTCTCCTTCGTAACAAAACAATTTTCCCTTTTAGAAAGCATGTTGTTTAATCGGGAAATTATGACAAAATTTGATGTCTTATTATGGAAAATTTTAATAAATTAATTATTGAAATTTTTGTAAAATGCTCCGTTCAATAGTTCTCATTTCGGATTTGAGTAAACTGCAAACATATTTATGGTCCTGTAACCAAGTAATAGGTGGATTTCTTTAATTTAGGATCTTTATCCTATACCTCCCTTCAATGTAGTAGAAATTTATGAATTTCTTTGTGTTTTTATATTATTTTGTATTAAACATTGTTAATAATATTGGATAGTTTGAATTAATATAGACTGTTTTATAATCATTCCTATTTATTTTGTTATAATTTAAATAAATTTTTTATATTGTTATTGTTTTATTACTGTGTATCAATGTATGATTATAACAACAAAAGTCTATTTTTAAAAGACTTTTTAACTATAACTTATATTTAAAAAAATATCACTTAATTATATCAAGCAGTCGGCATTTTTGGAATTTGCAAATTTCTTTTTTTATCAGCGGCGGCATATAATAACGTGGTACTGCGAAACATGGGCTTCCTCTAAATGAGGTAAATTTGTGTAATACATTGGCTGAGCGTTAATTAAGGGATCCATTTTTACTATATCCCGGGCAATGGAGGATGGTGACTGCTATTTTTGTATACTTCGTCACCATACGGAGAAGGGTCAGAATGAACTTTAAAAATATTATTATTTCAATACTTTTATGTATTTAGCGTAGCTGGTTTTGGGAGTGTGTTTTTTTTTGTAAACTACAATTTATCTGTTAAACCTTACAGTTTGAAGATTCATCAACATCAGAGCTCGTAAACGTTCAACTGCTGAGCTCGAACCTGCTCCATAATGGGAAGTTGACCTACTGTACTGCGCTAATACGAGTATAAGATTCTATTTCGAGCTTTCCTTCTTATGCATAGATGTTATGAAGTATTCGCCTAGTCGAAGAAAGAGGGTTCCGTGTTGTATTCACCAGAATTGTATTCTTACTCCATCACTAATATGAAGTAATGAAGATTTACCAATAAGTAGCTAGTTCATCATCATTCATCATCATTTCAGCTCATATACGTCCCACTGTTGGGCTAGAGCCTCCTCCACAATAGAAGGGAATTTGACCTACTATACCATGCTGGTCAGACATGTTGATATAGGGTTTAATTTCGAGTTTTCCCTCTCTTGCACAGATGTTATGTGCATATTATATCCTTTAGTCGTCTTTTACGACATCCACGGGTAAGATAGGGAGTGGTAGTAGCTAGTTAATTAGGTATAATTCAAGAGAAGGAAATCTCGAAATAAAACCTTATATCAATACTACCACTATGACTATCGTCGTATAATAGGTCAATTCAAGCCCTCTCCACTGTAGGAGGGTTTCTATAGTGGAGAAGGTTCGAGCCCAATAGTGGAACGTATATCGGCTGGATGATGATGAATTCAAATATAGTTATTAGAATTGAATTATTTTCCATGTTTGCTCTGTAATCCATTTTACGTGCATCTGAACGGAACAGTTTTAATACGAATGTAGATACGTGAGTTTGCATATAATTAAGATATTTCCCCGGCAGATATGACTCACAATATATTAATACTGTTTTCTATTTTATTTTGCGTTTTCTTTTAAAAATACTGATTTTTGATCTTTTATTATTTTTATTTCGCGTATATTTACACGTTGCATTGCTGGCCTCGAGCCTTCTCCACAATGAGAGGGGAATTAACCTAACTTAAATACTGTACCATGCTGGTCAGACAGGTTGGTATAGAGTTTCGTTTCGAGTTTTACTCCTATTGCATAGATGTTATATGCATATTTAATCCTTTAGTCGTCTTTTACGACACCATTGGGTAAGAGAGGGGGTGGTGAATTGCATTCTTACTCCGTCACTACACGGAAGTATTTCTGACGTTTATAGTATTATTTTTATGTATATTTTGATTGATGGTCACGGTTGGACTGTAAAACATGACCGCTGTAAAGTGTTCGAGACGTCGGGCAATCAAAAATCAAATACAAACGCGATAAAATCTGTAAAAATACACTCATTTGCAAAAAAAACGGGCACCTAAGCAATGAACCATTTCAAATGTTAATATTTCTTTGTTTGATAATTATAGGTAGTTTTATCCACACAATTTGCTAAATTAATAAGAAAATAATCGTTTTCATCAGTATTTCATAAAATTTAGATACAATTTATGGGAAATAATGCTAAACCTCGCTAGTAGTGTATATTCGCTAGTAGTGCATATGCTCATGAAGTAAAAATAAAAAAGTTTTTTTGTTTGTTTTTCTTTAATAAAGTAAAAGCAGATAAATGTTTAGTATCGAGTGTGACCCCCTCTAGCTAAAATCACAGCTTGAATTCGTCTGGGCATGCTAGCGAGTATATCCCGGATACTTGCTTGCGGAATACGTTCCCACTCCGCAGTAATCACATTCTTCAGCTCTCTGATGGTCTGCGGAGCCGGGTGTACTGATCTCACACGCCGTTTCAGAACGTCCCAGACATGCTCTATGGGATTGAGGTCGGGACTTCGAGCTGGCCAATCCAAACGACGAATCTTGCCGACCTCTTGCACATACGCATTAACATCGCGGGATCGGTGGGCGCGAGCATTGTCGTCCATAAAAATCGAGTCTTCACCTAGAGCGGCCAATGCGGGTTGTGCATGAGAAATTAGAACTTCCGTTATGTATCGATGCCCAGTCAGTGAGCCGTTTTCAATGAAGACTAACTCTGTACGATCCATTGAATTTATTCCTGCCCAAAACATAACAGAGCCCCCACCATAAGGTGTGATTTCTTCGAAACATGCCTCTGCAAAGCGTTCTCCTTGTCTTCTTAGCACTCGCCGACGTCGATCTTCACCGAACAGAGATATCCTGGCTTCATCAGAGAACAAAACCCTATTCCAATCGTCTTGAGTCCATGATTCACAATTTCTAGCGAACCTAAGCCTGTGAACTCTGTGCTCACGGAGTAATTTGGGGCCGCGGGCCGGGCGGTGACTGCGTATATTGGCAGCGAGAAGCCTCCTCCTGACCGTCCATAGACTAATATGCACATTTCTTACTTTTTGGAGGTTGTTCTTAAGATCCACATACGAAGATTTGCGATTTCTCAATGCGCGACTCACAAGAAAACGATCATCCCGTGGTTGGGTACATGGTTTTCTTCCAGAACCAGGCCTTCTCTCGACGGAACCAGTCTCCTGATATCGCTGCCAGGTCCTTTGGACTGTCGAGCGACTAACATTTAGCCTCCTAGCCACGAAACATTGGCTGCAACCCTCTTCAAGCAGCGCGATAATTTTGGTAGCTTTTACCACTTTATCTACCATTTTTGATACAGCCAAACAGCATTAAATAAAGCTTTGACAGTCAAGGATATGAAATTAATCGATAAAAATTGAATAAAAGTTATGAAAGTCGATGTTAACTTCTGGAACTTCGCGCCAAAAATGTAGGATAAAAAGGGGTTTTCTGTAAAAATGAACATCAAATGAAAAATTGAATTTAGAACGTACTTTTTTAAATACCACAACATTTTTAAAACCGGCCAGTAACGTGTACAAACGATTGAAACCTTTTTGGTATTGTATCTTTTTAAATATGAATGAAAATCAAAACCGCCCGTTTTTTTTGCAAATGAGTTTAGTTTTATTTGACAAATAAACTATGTTTTCAATCCTTGACCAGTTCATTTCACTTTTCACTGACCGCCAGCCTCTTTATAAGAAAGAATAATAGTACATTACTGCAGCGGCCAGCAAAAGAGGCATTGATGGGCGAACGTGTTAATGTGGACCGAGGCAAAGCCGAGGCACATATACGTAAGTCCATAAATGTGGCCAAGATCTGTAAAGTATTTTTCTCAAATAATGCGCGGCAATTAAAAGTAGTATTAAGTAGAACTTTTTATTTTAAAATAGATACGAATTACATTTACACGTTCTCTAATATAGCTCTTGTCGCCTCTTGAATTTCAGGTGGCGTTAAAGTAAGTTCATTACACTCAATGTCTTCTTCACTTGAACTAGGTAATTTTATATCAAATACAATTACTTTTCAATAACAATTACTTTTCAAAATCAATGACGAACAACGAACAACATTTTTACGCACCAAACGGTTCATTTGTTTTTTTTTTCATTATCAAACAGATTTTTTTTTCAAGCCAGTTCGAAATTTAAATAAAACTGCGAAATTGTCTCCTTGATTGCCATGTGCTGAAGTAACAAAACGTTTCATTTTTAAAATACACGATAGATATGAATTTACATATATATTTATTTGGCCGCTAAAACACGCCAGATATGGAGTTTCATACATTTTTTTGCCCCGGCAAAAGCAGCGCCCGCGCTGCTCGCGCATTACAGCAACTTCGATTTATCTCGAAGAAGATTTTCAAAATAATACTCAAATTTCCAAGCATGTTTGAGAAAAAATTATATCATTACATTTCTATACCGACTGGATGAGTTGAGTATTTTCTCCTCTCTCATCATTATCCCATCACACGTCCCACTGTTGGGCTTGGGCCTCCTTCATTATGGGGGAGAAATTGTCCTACTCATCATCATTTCACCTCATAAACATCACGCTGTCGAGTTTGAGCCTCCTCTACCATAAGAGGGAAATCGTCCTTACTATACAATGTTGGTCAGACATGTTGGTATAGGATTTTGTTTCAATTGTTCCTTCTCTTCCGATATATTACATACAGGTACATCCCTTAGACGTCTTTTATGACACCCATGGGCAAGAGAGTGAAATAATACATACTGGCTTTATCTAAATGTGACTGGTCAGAGAATCAATTGCCGAGGAATAGCAATTTGCAATTGCTCCTAGTTCTGTGAACGTGCTAAAAGTAAACTTTATTTTATGGTAGACAGGGTCCATCGGCTATGTCATTGCTGCACAGATGGCGTAGTGGTTAAAATACCGACTTACCGTGATAGTGTCGGGGGTTCGAATCCCGTACACGACAACATATTGTGCGATCCACAAATTTTTGTTCTGAGTCTGGATGTAATTTGTGTCCGTTAATTATATGTTTGAAGCCCCCCCGCAATACAAGGATTATTTCTTTAGTGCAGGGTGTTGTTGTTAGAAAAAAAAAAGTTTTATGAGCGGTAGTTACTATTTATTATTCCGTCGTCTGCCATTGATCACGTCCTACTACTGATCCAAGTCTCCTCTACAATAGGAGGGCAATCCATCTATTATCCAACGGTCAAACGGATTGGTATAGGGTTTCATTCTGGGGTTTCCTTCTCTTGCTAGATGGTATATGCATATATTTCTTAATCGTCATTAACAACATCCACGAATAATATAAGGTATGGTGGATTTTGTTCTTACTCCGTCACATTACGGCCAAATATATTATTTAAAATCTTCTTATTATTGAGTAGACTTAAGCGAAGGCTTATTCGGTTGTGATGATAATAATAATGATGATAATTTTCAAAGGCATAATTACGGGGAAACTACTACAGGTCTTCTTTTATCAGGGACTAGCTATGGTGAAACCGGCGTCGCACCGCTCGACACCCCAAACCACTTGCACCAATGCTGCCCCTTGTTGCCCGCATGGCCTGCGTGTCTGTCGCGACCATTTGGAGGGGCCCATTTAGTTGGCGAGTCACCGTCTGCCAAAGTTCAAGACATTATGCTATTGAAGGCAGACGATAGTTTTTAAATCAATAGTTTTAAGTTAATCAGTCCATCGAACCTCCAACCCCATAATCATATATTAGATAGCATAATCATGCAATAGTTTTACACCTACACTTGGCAGTCCACGAGTGTTACGTTCAGACGTGGAGTATCATCAATAGATGTCCCATAACATTTTTAAATTAAATTTCTCCAAAGGCCTCTGCGTGTTGGATCCATATCCCCATGTAAGCCTATCAAATAACCGGGTATCTTCCCAATTAGAAGATCCCGAAAAACTAAGAGATGATGATTATATTACAATATATATTCATATTTACAGGTGTACGAGATGTATTTAATTGGATACCAATTCAGAGTTCTATCACCAATCTTCACGATCCACTGGGGCCTACAAGCTAGAAGGAACCGTCCTCTATGGAGAGAGAAACAAAACGCAAAGAACAGAAAACACTTCGAAACGTTTAAGAGGGAGTTATTTGCTAGATACAGGAAGGATCCTTTGCATTTATTAAGAAGGCCACAGCAATCGAAAAAGACCTAGGCATCGCAAGGCCGCGCTCATAACGCCGGCCTAATATCTATAATTGTATTAGTGAATTTCTTCTGACGTAGAACTTAAAAGAAGGACAGTTTGAATATTGCTTCTGTGTTTTATGGATATGTGACAGTGAGTGTTGTGTGTTCGATTCTAATAAATGCACAGCTCGATAGCACGTATTATGCACAGTTTTGTATATTCTTTGTATAATTAGTTATAGTAAATGTATAATTGTATATTTCTCCTTGTGGTGACGGATAACATTACAATTCACCCCCCTCTCTTGCCCATGGATGTCGTAAAATACGACTAAGGGATATACTATGCATATAATATCTATGCAAGAGAACTTGAAACAAAGCCCTATACCAACACGCCTGACCAGCGTGATAGTAGGTCTATTTCCCTTCCACAGTGGAGAAGGCCGGAGCCCAATAGTGGGACTTGTATGGGCTAAGATGATGATAATATTTCTTCTGTATGATGGCAGATTAGAATACTATATGTCACCACCTTTTACCATCTAATTGGATGTCGTAAAAGTTAATAAATGACTAAAAGAATGGATATATTCCTGACAAATTTACTATATGAAATACGATCGCCAACCAGGCTAAGTGTTGGCGATTATAGCATTATTCTCCTACTGTAGGATGGCCTATGTCCAACAGTGGATATAGAGTGGGCGTTGATGATGATGATAATTGTATATTTGTATTTAATATATAGAAATAAATAAAATTTAAGTTTGTTTTGGTAATGTGAAAATATGAGCTTTTTTTTATCCAATGCATATATCAGTATAAGGTATAATTATATTTAATAAATATATTTATTTGTCGTGTGCGAACGGAGCAAGGATACAATTCGCCACCCCCTCTTTTAGCTGTGGGTCTCGTAAAAGACGACTGAGGGATATAATATGCATTTAACATACATGCAAGAGAAGGAAAAATTAAAAGAAAAGCCTAAGGCAATAGTTTTAACCAGCGCAGGTAGGAGTTTAGGAGAGTAGGAGGTTTAAGCCGAACAGTAGGACGCGTATAGGCTGAGATGATAATGAAATAATATTATTAACTAGCAACCCGCCCTCGCTTCACTTCGGGTTCAGTCGCTTTACCGCGTAGCTCCCGTTCCCGTGGGAACGTTCCCGGGATAAAATATACTCTATGTTACTCCCTGATATTATAGCTTTCCATTGGTGAAAGAATTTTTGAAATCGGTTCTATGGTTTAAGCGTGAAAGTGTAACAAACAAATAAACAAACGAACAAACATAGAAAATTTCGCATTTATAATATTAGTCATCATCATCTTGCTCTTATCCCAATTACTTGAGGTCGACGCAATATGTCATCTGTTTTGACATATTGCAAAAAGTTTCGGCTTTATATTTATAATATTAGTAAGAATATTAAAAAAATGTATGTTCGTCTGTTTATTTCGGATATTTTATGGAATAACTGATCTAATCTTGAAGGCACATACTAGTGTATGTAAGTACTTAAAGTAATAAGGAGTAAGATATATTAAGAGGGTTCCGTTCTAAAAAAAACCTTTGAAATTGTAAAATCGTAAACATATATGTAAGTTGTATTTTTATTATTACTTTTTTCTTGCTGTTGATGGTCAACGCCCAAACAGCACACCTGATGGTAAGTGTTGCTACCGCTCATGGACCTTTGCTGGGCCGCTGCCTAACGTGAAGAAAGTGAAGGGAGTGTGTATGCTTGCAATGAGGTTTGGTGATAGTGAAGGCATCACCAAAACCCACCACACGCAAACATCAATAGAGAGTTGAGCTTCGATTCTCTGCGTGAGTGTAGTACTGCCCCAGATGGACCGGCCCGCGGCTGTAGACGGACGACTGTAGACAGTCTGCTGACCACATAAAATTTTAGTTCCTATACTTTTAACTCTGTTTATAGTGTTTATATTAAGAAAAATTGTATTATATCTAGGTTAGTAATTGTAAAATTATTTCATAATAGATAATCTTTGCTGATCTCATTTTATCTCGGCCCATATATGTCCCATTGTTGGGCTCAAACCTTCTCCATTGTGGGAGGGAATTTGACCTACTATACTACGCTGGTCAGACGTGTTGGCATAGAGTTTTATTTCGAGCTTTCCTTCCCTTGCATCGATGGTATCTGCGTTTAACATCCCATAGTCGTCTATTACAACACCCACGGTCAAGATATTTCGTGTGAATTGTATTCTTATTCTGTCACCACGCGGAGAACTAACTTTAAGGTAAAAATAACATGTATAAAAATAATCAACACTATTTACTGCCATATTGTAATAAATATTACAATAATTTATGTAACAATTAAAAACTGTAAATAAATTTACAGTTTTTTATTAAATTACAATTTTATTAAAATTACAGTATTATTAAAATAAAGACTAAGAATAACATATTTAATAATGGCGCGAAATGAATAAGTCTTATAGTATTTAAAAATATCCTATTTTTAAAGTGAAAACTTTGTAAGCGTTCTTGTGCACTTTTTTGGAATGGGTAAAAAATGTTAAACTCGCGTCAGGACACTTACCTGATCGAAAATTGATAAGGCGGCGCAGGGCGTGATGTGCGTGTGGCGTATGCGCGCCTGCTCTTTGTTTTCAAATGCCCAGCGCTAAATTTGAAATGTTTAACTTTTATTGAAAATATTGCACACGTTTTCTAATAAATATTAGCTATAACCTATTAATTTGGATTATTATTTTCGTATTATTTTTCGTTTAAAAAGAAGTGTCTATGATCAGAGTTAAATTTTGAATTAGTCATTAACAGTTCTTCATAAACCAAAAATAAATAAAATATAATCTAAACGCTCGATGATAAAGTTAGTTTTCACTTCTATCGGCAGTCCCCAAAGACTGCCCCGCATTTTTTGATGTGAAACATCTATAGGCGAGGCTAAATCTATGGCCAGGCGTTAACGCCACGCGTGGCATCATATATGTACATTTGTGTAACGAAACCATAACCCGTTTTAGAATTTTGTACAACGCCATCTAGTGAGCTTAAAATAAATTATTAACCTAAACACATACTATAGTGTATACTATTGAAAATAAATGTTTATTGAATAAAAATCATCATTTTCTGAAAAAAAAAATCCTAATAATTTATGAATACTTTATGCCATATTAGTTCTTGTCGCAATCTGTACTTTTACATAAGTATAAATATATACCTGTACAAAATAATTTCGATGTTTCACATCTGGCAGGCGTCCTGCGCGACGGCTCCCTTTTTTTAATAGGTTATTAATAGCATATAATATACTGTTTTATTATGACAATATTTATAATGATGTATTATTTTTTACTTAATTAGTAATAAAAGTAGTTATTGATGTTGTGAATCTCTAGTAATGAGATACATTGAAGTAGACTTCATTAGTCGAGGTCTCTCAGCTCTATCGAATGATCTGATTGTTGTGTTTTAGTGAAAATGTGATTATATATTTATAAATTAGTATGATTGTACCGAAATACTGTTAAAAATAATATTATGTAATGTTCATTTTCTTTTTAAACTTATATTTTAACCTATTGTATTAATTTTGATGAATTTTTAAGTAATGTAAAGAAAGTGGTAAAGTGTATTGAATATGATATGGTAGTGATCTACGTATGTCTTCGTGCTCTATTAAAATGGCGTGAAAATCAATCAGTGACATTATTAAAGGTAACACTTGCTTGCTGACGTAAAATCCCTTCGAATAATATATAAAACTGTTTTTACGGATTTTATTGGGTTTGAATTTGGTTACCGATTTCGTGCCATTTCAAATACATTTAGTTCCATAAAAATTGTTTTATTTATAATTTGTAATACTTGCGTAAACATCAGTGATGATTAACGGATTGTACATAAAACTGCGATGCGATGACGCATCGCAAAGACTTGCGAGTTCGCACGTCGCGTTGCAAGAAATTGCGACAAATCTTCTTTGTTTCTTTTGCTTGTATCTTCTAAGCAATAACAAAAGTGCACACTTCTTTTTACGACCCATGTCACGGCCTAGTCTTCAAAATACGTCCAGTACGGTTGACGGTCGTCGAAGGAACAGTATGGGAATAGTCACCTAGGGAGACGCCTTGCCGCACGAAATCGCATCGCAGCAATTTGTGTTGCAACTTTTTGCGTTGCGAATTCGCATCGCGTCACATCGCAGTTTTATGTGCAAGCCCTAACTTTAAAAGATCTTATGATAAATGAAAACTTGAAACGAAGGTCCTTGTAACCATGTCATTTATCCTTAAAAAATAATCGAATATTTATGGCGGATTGAAAATAAAGTAAGATGATTATGGATAAATGTGTCATGGTTAAAATATTTATATTATTTTACAGAGAGTATTTTTTTTATGTTGACATAATAAAAAAAAACAACGTTTCTTATTTATATTTTTTTAACTGGTCATAATACTGATATTTGGAATCACCTATTTTTTTTATACTTCTGAAATATTTATAATGTGTATAGAAATATGGCATCTTCTTCTTCTCAATTTTGTTCTTCTGAACTGGAGCTTACACCACAGAGAGAAGGAATTTGAATTACTGTCTCTGTTTTGTTCAGACAGGTTAGCCTTAGTGTTTTGTTGTTTTCTTTTCTCTTGCAGGAATAATTTTATGTTCCTAGTCGTTTTTTATGATTACTCACGGTAAAAGCAAGATATCATAACACACTTATTTCGTCACAATACGAAAATCGGTCATATATACCTTTATAATATGGAAATTTGTATCAAAATCATCACAGCTCATTTACGTTCTATTGCTGGGCTTGAACCCCCTCTACAATGGGTGGAGAAATTGGCTTACTATCTTAGAATAACAACGTATAGAAAGTAAGTTCGCGCACAAAAAGTGAAGCATTTCAATTGGAGCCTAATGGAGCTTACGCCGGAACCGTTCCGTAATGTACAAGTCATTATACTGCACGTACGTACGTAACTCTTAAAAAATAAATAGGTAATTATGACGGTTTGTGCATTCAAATGGTGTCATAATACATTTGAAAAACTTAAAAAGGTTTTTAACATTACTTTTAAAAGTATTTCGACGATTTATGTTAATAAAAATATAATATGATTTCATAATTTGTATAGTGGTGTGCGTGTGTACGTGTGTAATCGCCTGCGCGCCATTAGTATTTTGAGATTCATGTTTCGAACGTTCGAAGTATTGACACTATCCTTCTATACGTTATTATTCTAAGCTTACTATATATATGGTCATATATATGGTCATATATATGGTCAGACCTTAGTATAGAGTTTCATTTCATTTTTTTTTCTCTTGCATAGATGTTATATGCATATTAAATCCCTTAGTTGTCTTTTACGACATCCACAGACAAGATAGGCAGTGGTGAATTGTATTCTTACTCCGTCATAATACAGATATTCGTATATCAAAAACTATTATTGCAAAAGTGTAAATCACAATTTTGTTATTCTAATTGAATCGATTATAATTATTCTATTGCAAACTACTAATCCTTGTAGTAACGGACAAAGAATACAATCTACCACGTCCTATCCTATTTATTGGTGCCGTAAAAGACGACTAAAGGATTAAATATGCATACTAGCAGCTCCCTGCGGTTTCACCCGCAGTTCCTTTTCCCGTGGGAATATCGGGATAAATTAAAGCCTATGTGCTATTCTGATATGTAAGCTATATTATTGTAAAGTTTCATCAAAATTCATGCCGTAGTTTTTGCGTGGAAGAGGAACAAACATCCTCACATTTTCACATCCAAACACAAACTTTCGCGATTATAATATTAGTAGATATAGATTATTAGTAGATATAGATTTTCCTTCTACTGTATAAATGTTATCCAAATTTATACAGTAGAAGGAAAATCTATTCTATTCTAAGGAAGGTCGATATCTCTGCTATTATAGAGCAGGCTCAAGCCCAACAGTGGGACGTACATGAATTGAAATGACGATGAAATTAGTAATAAGTTAAAATAAGAAGCACAAGCTTATAATTTGTAAACAAATTTTTATATACACATAATTATAATGCCTTTGCAAATGCATTTATGAAATCGTATTAAATCTACCTCAATCTTATTAACCGACATTTTTATAAGGTAAATACAATGTTTATTTCAAAATTTTCAAATGTTTATTGTTATTTTTAGTTCTTTGATCCAATTCTAAGGCCAAAAATATTTACCATCAAATTTAACGTTTATAATTTCTGAAAAATATCCAGTCTACGCCTTTATTGTATGAAACAAAAAGAGCGACTCTAGAACAGGGGTTCCTAAACTTTAAAGATAACGGAACACCAACCACTTTTAATTTTATGCAACCCCATATCAAATGATAATATATCGAACGGGGTGCATGGGTCCAAATCCGCCGCACAACGTCGCGCCTTGTCCCTGGCTACGTGCACTGCTGTGCCATAGTTGGAGCTGAATCATCATCATCATTTCAGCCTATTGACGTCCACTGCTGGACGTAGGCCTCCCTCATGTTGTTCCACAATGTGCGGTCCTGTGCCGCCTGCATCCAACGACGGCAAGCAACTTTCACTAGGTCATCGGTCCACCTAGTGGGGTCATCCTACACTGCGTCGTCCGATACGTGGTCGCCACTCGAGAACCTTTCTTCCCCAGCGGTTGTCGGTTCGTCGAGCGATGTGGCCTGCCCATTACCACTTCAGCGTGCTAATTCTTCGTGCTATGTCGGTTACACCCGTTCTTCTGCGGATTACCGTATTCCGGATTCTATCTCGCAGAGGAATCCCGAGCATAGCCGGCTCCATAGCACGCTGAGCGACTTTGAGCCTTGATATGAGGCCTACATTTAGGGACCACGTTTCCGTTTACCTATTTACATAATAGTAATGAGTTCTCCTCATCACTCGGGTGACCCGACCGGGGAATTAGTCCGGCACCCGCGGAGAGGGTAGCCTCGCGACGGCGATCGGCATCCCAGTAGGGGACTTCGAAATGAGAGGGTACTACCTCGGGGCATTCCGTCGGGTCGACCACTGAAGTTAAGAAACTCGGCACCGGTGACCCAACGTCGAAGGCGACGTGCTATATGGGTGGGTTACGGGTGTGCGTGCTTATGCCCCTCTGTCGCCCCGGACGGAGCCGGGCGAGGAGAGCGCTGACCGTAACACACACCCAAAAAAAATTACTAATTTTGTGCTATTTCAAAATAATATTTGTGGGCGTAAATTTCACATCCGAATTACTAAAAATTAAAAGCTATTTCGTTTTAGTGGAATCCTGGTGACTATTCTACGGAACCCCCTAGGTTCCGCAGAACACACTTTGGGAATCCCTGCTCTAGAACCTTCAAACAATATATCATCTTTGTTAATTTATATAGATGTTAGAACTATGATAATATTTAATAATTGTAGATGCAATTTTTTGTTGTCTAATCAATGTAGTAATGCACGCACTTATTATTCTAGTCGTAAATAAAATTATTTGAGCAATCCTATGTGGTGCAGCAGTATTAAATAAATTTATTTTATATCTACAAGATACAAATGACGAATTATCAATAAACGAGTATTATGATGTGTGTTTATTTATTTAAAAACCTTTTCATTGACCAGTACTAAGCTAAAACACGTGGTGACGGAGTAAGAATATAATTCATTACTCCCTATCTTGTAATATGCATTTAACATCTGTGCAAGAGAAGATAAACTCGAAATGAAACCCTATACTAACATGTCTACCACTGACGACAAGTCACCCTGCTCCGGTGGTCGGCCCAACGACGAAGGCGACGTGGGTACAGGTGGGTTATGGACCCGCGCACTGTCCTTTCGTCGCCCCGGACGGAATGGACCGCGTGTGCGCTTCCCATAGCCCATTCATAAAAAAAAATACTAACATGTCTGACCAGCATGGTATAGTAAGTAGATTTCACTGTCATATATGAAACATGAAAATGGTAATAAAACTAATTGATTGGTAACACTAAATGTAGTTAATAATAACAAGAAGAGTCAAGTTCCAATTCTCTTATTTAAATTAAATAAGCCGTCTTAATTATACGTCATCATTGCTATGTAATATTATAAATGCGAAAGTAAGTTTGTTTGTTACGCTCTCACGCTAAAACCACAGAACCGATTTAAAAAATTCTTTCACCAATGGAAAGCTATAATATCAGGGAGTAACATAGGCTATATTTTATCCTTCGACCCAACGACGAAGGCGACGTGTATCGTGGGTGGGTTGCATCGTGGGTGGGTTGCGGGTGTGCGTGCTTACGGCCCTCTGTCGCCCCGGACGGAGTGGTGCGAGGAGCGCGCCGACCGCAACCCAAACAAAAAAAAACGTCCATATTTTATCCTGGTATTCCACGGGAACGGGAACTATGCGGGTAAGGCGACTGAAACTGAAGCGAAGCGAGGGCGGGTTGCTAGTTTAATAATAATGATGACTTGTTGAACGTGAGACATATTAGTCCGCCCGTGATCATGAACGCTGTAAAGTATTCGAAACGTCGGGCATTCCAATAATTATTTTCTACAAAAAAAGAATCCTTCAATAATGTAGACAATATAGATAAATTTTTAAATTTTTGTTGATTTTTCAAAAACCTGTTGTCCAATTTCGATAAAACTCATGGGACCATTTGGAAAGTATACCCTTTCCAATAAAAAAAGAATTATCAAAATCGGTTCATAAATGACGAAGTTATCCGCAAACAAATTTAAAAAATGCATATATATATATATATATATATATATATAGGTATACGGCCGATTTGAACCTCCTCCTCTTTTGAAGTCAGTTAAAAATCAAATGCAAACGCTATAAAACCCATAAAATAGTTTTATTTGAGAATGAATGGGAGTATAATTAAAATTTAGTTTTACTATTCGTTCAGTCGTTCTTCTTAGTGATGTGTTCATGGATCCAGTCAGATATGACCGGGTAAGCGAGTCGAGTGTACACACCGGGGAAGTTTCCTCGGGCACAACCCAAGCCCCAGGAGACTACGCCAATCAATACCCCCTCGTAGACTAATGGACCGCCACTGTCTCCCTGTAAATAATTGTTTGTTTTTACTTTTATTTTGTTAGAATCAAAAAGAAAATTTATACATCGTTTGAAACAATTCAGTTTATCTACAACCGGATCGGCACGCGGCCACAAGCTGAGAAGATCCGGCAGAAGAGCCGAGCCCAATTTTCTGAGTATGTTTGCGTGTAGTGGGTTTTGCCTGCCGTATCACGGAACCTCATTGCATGCATCCACACTTCCTTCACTTTCCTCTCGGTAGGCAGCGGCCTTGCAAAGGTCCATGAGCGACAATATCACTTACCATCAGGTGTACTATATGCTCGTTTGCCACCGTTTGCAATAAAAAAAATAGATTAGGCCAGAAACTAGACAACACATTGTACTAACAAATAAATACTTCTGAGACAGAGCACTTCACAAACATATCATGACCATCTCGGCTCATATACGTCTTACTGCTGGGCTTTAGTCTCCTCCATAATAGTAGGGATATTGACCTAATATACCACACTGGTTAGACGTGTTAGTATAGGGTTCCATTTCGAGTTTTCCTTCTCTTGTATCTTATATCTTTAAACGAGCAATTCTTGTATATTTATATAGCAATATAGAAAATGTTGTTTTGTCCGTGTTTTTAGCAAAACAAACAATGACATTAAATTTTAAAAGAATATGAATTCAAATTTCGTTGTCAACGTCATGAGTTACGATAGCTCAGATGGGAAGTTGACAGGTTCTAATTTTGGTATTTTAGAATTCAAACGGCGTCGGTTCGAATCTCGGTGTTATTATTATTCTCTTTTTGTAATTTTTTATATATTTTTCATTATTTATTTTTTATTTTTTATTAATATATATATATAAATAAATTCGATAAAAATATTCGTATATACCAGATACCAGATATTATATATACATATATATATTCAGGATCTCGGAAACGGCACCAACGATTTTGATGAAACTTGGCATACTAGAGGTTTTGGGGCCAAAAAATCAATCTAGCTAGGTTTTATTTATAAAAAATGTTGTTTTGTCAGTGTTTTTAGCAAAACAATATAATGACATTAAATTTTAAAAGAATATGAATTCAAATTTTGCCGTCAACGTCATGAGTTACGATAGCTCAGTTGGGAAGTAGTGCAGTTTCCTTTTAGTATTATTTTGCCATTCAAACGGCGTCGGATCGAATCTTGGTGTTATTATTATTAATTATTCTCTTATTGTATTTTTTATAATTTTTTTCATTCTTTAATTTTTATTTTTTATTAATATATATCTAAATAAATTCGACAAAAATACAATAAAAATATTCCGAGCGAAGCTCGGTCAACCAGATATTAGATATTATATACATATATCCCTTTGTGTTCTTTTACATCACCCACGGGTAAGTGAGTAGTGAATTGTATTCTTATTCCGTTACCATACGGAAGACAAACATACATAATTCATCATCATCATCATCATTTCAACTTATATAAGTCCCACTGTTGGGCTCGAGCCTCCTCCACAATAGGAGGGCATTGAACTTACTATACCATGCTGGTCAGACAGGTTGGTATAGGGAATACCACATACAATGAACATATAATTTACGAACGTGACTGTGGCCGGGATACACCCTAGTCGATCCGTCGACGGTGATGGAACGAAAGTATGTGACTTAATAGTCTATCGTAACACTCTCCCATCGTTATTGGACTTATCGACTTGACTTCGGTGTATGTAGACCTCTAGGCGATAAAAAATTGAGAGGGTACCTCCCTCAGGA